>JAAWXA010000015.1:9339717-9423859 GCA_038090715.1 Florisuga fusca | reverse complement strand
AGCGCGGGCCCGGCGGAGGGCGGCAGGACGGCGCCGCCGCCATTTTGCTCCGGTAATCCCTGGTAATCGGATTTGCTTGTGGTTTGTGAAACGCAGGCTGAATCCAGCACCCCGGCTTCCCTCCTTCGTTTACTGACTGCTGCGTTGTTTTTGATGCGTTTATTTCAAAGCAAATGCTTTTTGTACTTAATTAACGCAGCCAGATGGGATATTGAGCGTATCAGCCAAGTTGTTTATGTGCAAGGACTGTAAATTTAGAAAGATGAGGAAATCCAGTGTTCCCTTGTATCCAACCCCCTTGCTTCATGGTCATCAATGCAGTTTTGTCCACATCATTTAGAATTCCTCTTAAACCTAATAAATGGTTTGGATTGCTTTACTTTCCTTCGAAGCTTTTATCATGGGAAGAAACCGAAAGCATTTATGGAATCACATAGCTCTGTGCATAACTTCTGCTACTTTCCACTAAAAAGAAGAGTTGAAATATTTCCTGAGAAAAGGAAGATCTGAGGTAAATTACATGCGGTTACTAAACTATAGCCACATTTACCTTCTTGCCCATATCTGACTATATGAATTATCTTCTTTAAAAGCATGTACAAGAACTCATACAGTTATGTTTATTTTAACCAGTAGACTTATTCTCTAATTTTGGTTACTTCAGATTATTTACTGCCTCAAGAATTAAGTGCAACAATAGTATTAGGGCTCCAAAAGCACTAAGAAATGCTTACCCAGATAATGAAGTAGCTGATTTCATTTAGCCAGGTGCTCGAATGTATTTGGCACAGCCTCCCTAGATAGTCTCTCTTTCTGCCTCTCACTTTAAATAGTCAGCAAAACCTGTTTTCCCACTACTTGGAATCATGAAGCTTGGAGAAAAGCTGTGCTTTGAGACAGGTGAAAAACAACGTTAGAAAATTAGGCAATTTGCTTTTTTCTTAAAGCTTGATTGAGAATACTAATTTTGCCCAGGGCTAACCTGTGTTTATTTTTACAAGCTATTGTGGATGAGGTTTCATTGGACAGTTATGTTGGTTTCAAATCTTAAGCCTACGCATCAGAAACATTTAATAGTGGGAACAGATTAATTTTAGACCAGAAAAAAACTAGAATTCAGAAGCTTGAACTATTATCATCTGAGGAAACTATATAAGAACAACATAAAATATATGATTGATTATTAAAGAGCTGTGAAATCTTTTTTGCAGCAGTCTGTCCTGGCACTATCATACACAGCTGTGATTGTTTATAAGGTATGGAGAGAAATTTGTTCTCGTCAGGCTGTCATAATTTCAGTGACTGATTTATACAACACTCTTCTTTCCTTGTTTCACACTAATCAACACTGAAAGATGATTTTAGAAATACTGAACATCTCTGTGGAGAGCTTAAATACTTCTTGTGGATCACTAGAATTCTTATATAGAAGGTCACCTACTGAAGCAATTAGTATCTTTTTAGCTTTCACTTTTTGCTAAAAAAACATTTCTTTAATATCACAACAAACTGAGTTGTTCTTTCCAGCAGCTGTTTACGAACAGCTGTGGGAGGTGGAACAGATTGTTGAAGAATACAGAGATACTGACTGTAAAAGCAAAGTGCTTCCCAAAGTTTCACAACCTTCTTTTTTATTTCAGCCTCCAGAAATTCATACTCACATGTAGCTTACTTTTAACCATGGATTTTGTCTGCTGCTCATTAATTATCCTTTCTTCTTTATTAAGTGCACGTATACATATTAATATGTGTAAATTAAGATATCTGACACAGTGCCATAAGAAGTATTTGTGACAAATATGTTGTCCATAACAATAATATGGATTAAATTAAACCTGTTGTAATCCTTTAAAACAAAGAAATGCATTGCTGAACAACAATAAATACCAGCATCTTTTTAGATTACATGAAAGAAATTTAAAGCAACTAGGTTATGAATTTCCCGATTCTTAATTAAAATTTAGTAAATTGTTTTGAAAATCAGATTTATAAGTGTCATTTGTATAGCAGATAACTCCAACTTAGAGATATTTATTTATTTGTACTTGACCATTTGATTTTCTGGCAGTCTTAGTGTCTATAAATCTATCAATATCTATCATCTTAGTCTCTATAAGTAGATTACTTCTTATATGGTAAAATTCAAGGTATAAAGAAAACTGACAGCAAATTTTTACTTTAAAACTTATAAAACAGTTCCAAGTTTACTAAAGTGGTGGTGCTTGGATGCTTTGCTGAAGTCTGATAATCTCACTTTTGTAAATACAATGTGGTATCCTTAAGAGAATTTCAGGCTGCCTAGGAAAAAACTGTTCCAATGTTCCTTGCTAGCTAAGCAGTTTCAGTTCTTAAACAGCAGCAGGAAACAACATATATAGCATTACCAACTCTTGCAAGTTCTTCATGAGTGACAGGATTTTGGCCAGGGCTTGACTGGTTCCCTTAGTGCATTGAGCAGAGCAGCCTATCCATGAGAAAAAACTCTTGGATAAAATATCTTCTATATTGCTTTCACTGCTGAGGTCAAAGCATCCAGTGATGCTGCTGTGGAGGTCAAAGCAGCTCCTCTTTGCCCCTCAGGCACACCAACACTTCACTTAGATGGGGTGTGCAAGAAGGACCCAGCAGCCTAAAGTGGCTTCACACCGCTTTGTGTCACATGAGCCAGGGAAAGAGTTCCTTTGTGTAACACTTCTCCTTTTCTTGAGTACCAAGGGGAGGGAGAGGAAAGGAAGAGCCTTGCTATGGAGACCTGCAGCAGCTGCCTGTTCCTCCAAGGCTGGTTGAGAGGAGCCTAGCAGAATTTATCTGGCTCTCAACCTATGTGAGCTGTGCATGTGCACCAAAGAAAGTCTTTCTCCTAGGTATGTTGCCTTCTTTCAATTAAGGCATGGCCTAATCTGAGTCCCATTAACACCAAACAGAACACATACAAGCAGTTTTTAAGAGCATAACTATACCTTTGTCTTTCTACCAGTCTAAAAAAGAAAACTAAACAAGAGAAATAATTGAGATGAATCCAAATTTTTCTTTTGCAAAAAATATAATACTGTGTTGTGCTACAAGCTACAATCAGCTGACTTTACATCTTGCTATCTGTGAACAATATCAGCATTATTTTCCACTTATGTCTTTCATTTTTTATGTACTGCTGACAAGCTACTTTTTAGCCTCCTACACTTCTGGGACATATCATAGCCCTTAGCTAGGATTATCTAATTGACAGATCAATTGCAGTCACGAAGCTGTGTTTACAGAGTGACAACAACAAACATTTTTCTGTTGCTGACTGTTGTCAGATGTAGAAATTTATATATTTTAATAGCTTTAAGCAGAAGTAACAAAAAGAAACATTTTATTTTTGTTAATTTTGGACAATTCCTACTGGTAATTGTTATCCATTCTGTTATTAGAAAGAGAAAATAAAAGTAGTCAAACCCAGCCTCTCATTTTCCAGTTTTCAGAGGAAACATCCTTGGAATATTTGAACCAATGTGCGCAGGAGCAGCAGCCAAGCTGTGTGCTTATGGGCCACAGTTATGCTCAGTCAGGTGTGCAGATGGCCAGACCAGCACAGTCATTCTTGCCCTTTACTACAGCTGATGTAGTAAATCATGCTAGACTTAAAATAGAACTAAATCTTTTTCCCTGGAAACACCTGATTTAGCTGATCTCCTAGAGGGCTACACGCAGCCATTTTAAAAGATAGAATGAGTCTTAAAACTGTCTTAAAGCTGCCCACCACTAATCTCCAGTATTCCTTAAAACATTGCAAAATATTTTTGGTTTTGTTGTTATATCAGTAAATTTTTGTATGTTCAAAACACTGCACAAGTGATAACTGTTACTCGGAATCATCAATTTAATGTGGCCATTTATTACGACAACTAACTTTACACACAATAACTTTGGCTGGATGCTATTAAATATTCGTAAGCTCCATTTTGTGCTGACCTCAGCAACCCAGCCCAAGCCCTACTGCCTTGCTCATCCTCTTCCATCCTGCTGCATGTTTCCAATCTAAAAGCTGTAGCAGTGCCTCTGGTCATGCAGTGGAGGATTGCAGCAAAAGCAGGTAGCATCTGGCAGTAAGAAGAAAATCTTGATGGCTCCAGCTCTGGTTTGCGCTGCACGCTCTGCCACCAACATGAACTGCCCCAGGCACAAATCCTGGCCTGACACTGAGCTCAGCTCAGATGGGGAGCAACAAATTATAAATAGCAGAAAAAGCAGTTGACTTGCATGTCCCTAAGAACTTCCCAAACCCCTGTTTGCTGAAAAGCCTTAAAAGTATTGTAGCATGTGATGGTACATAGCGACATTGTTTATGGCTCAGGATTATGAAAAGATTCATGTGATAGTGCTCAAACTATCTGGAGTTAATACTAGGTTCTGGTACACTCAACTACTGAGAGTTATGGAAATGTTTAACATTGCCAAGGAAATCTTTACTTGCTAAGTCTCATTGTGACGCATGAAGCTTTCTCTCTTATGGCACACTCCAAAAAAGTCAATGGGAACCTTTTAATTGATTTCAAGGAGGTTTTAATTAGGCTACTGGTCACACAAAGAACTTCTCAGATTACACCAACTGAATTTAAGCTCAGAATCTGCAGATTCCCATTCCTCCAGTCTTTTTAATGATGAGCATTTTAGACTTAATTTCTTAATGACATCTCATCTTGGGATAACATAGTTAACCCAAAGGGTTGTATATACATTTTGTATCATACACAAATGAGTACTTTAAGAAAGGCAAACAAGAACCTGTACATAAACTTGCTGAATTCAGTTAAATTTTTAAAACTAATATATCAGCTTATTTTATATCCAGGAATGTAAAAGAAAAGAATACTGTGCAAACACTTGCACAGAACGCATGAGTACTGCCTAAATGTGACATCTAAATCTTACCCTAAAAGTCCAAGAACAACTGCCATTTTGACTTCTTCTATAATTTTTTCTTCACACACTGCCTTTTTCTGTTGATGACTGTCAGAAGACAGCAACTGGTCATGTCTCTTTGCCTGGAAAAGCTACATAGAATGAGAGTGCTGCAAGCAACACCAGTTTCATTTTTATTTAGTGGCTTTTGTTTGTCACTTCCTACTTGCTGCTGAATGCTGGTACAGGATTCAAATTTAGAATTCCTGAACATTTCTGAAAGACACTGTAAGCCTTCATTTCCATTCATACTTTATGGTCTTAAGTCTTTGCTAGAAGTACTCAGAATCTTGGAGAGTGGTTTCAATTTGTGGACCAAGCATACCATGCCAATTTTGTCCAGTTATTCCAAGTCCAATTTTAAGTACAATGAAAAAAAAAAACCAACCAACCAACCAACCAAACAGAAGAGATATGTCAATTGAAAACACAAGGTTTTTAGGGTAGGACCTTTGAGTATTAAGAATTTACATTGTGCCATGCCTGGAAACCTTTTTATATGGTGATTTTCAAAATGCATACATTATTGTGAGCACATGGTATGTAAATGCACTTGGCTGCTTAATAAGCATTCACTGACACACATCTGCAGCATTGCTAATGTACCTTTTATTCGTATGTGGTTGTCAAGGAAACAGGTTATGGCCCAGTATTCTACATAAATATACTGATCAAGTTTTCTATGATAATATACTTTAAATAGGTGTAACTTGGATTTTGTAGCCCATTACTTCTGTAAATTCAGGTAATCTGAATTTACCTAATTTTACTGTTTCACTGAATAGTTTAAACCACCAATGTCATGTTATTGTCTCTGAAAATCCATTACCATTTTCTATGTCAGACAACCTTGTGTCTTAGAAGTAAACTTAAGTAGAGAAAGCATTTTGAGGTATTCTATGACTTTAATAGAGCTTTTATGTTTTGTTCAGTTTTTCTTATAATTTTGCTCCTTATCTTACATTCTCCTGGGTAGCCTTATTTAGTTATTTCTACAAGATATCACAGAATTAATGGCTACGATGCGGCAAACCCTTTCCTACAGAAATTTGTGCAAATAGTGCCACTGCAATAACGAAACTCCTCTCTTTCTCTAGCACAAATTCTACTCTATGATACAAAAAACTGTGTCCACAATTAAGGAATTAATCAGGATTTCATTTATTATCTGACTCAACACATATGTCTCTCAAGTCTAAAGCAGTTACTGGGCATTTATTCTAACCAAGATAATTATTGCACAATCACAGCAAAAAGAAAGGAAATAGCTAATATTTGAAAAAGCCATGCAAAATGTGAAGTTAATTTTGAAATATTGTGTTTATCACAATACTACTCTTGAATTCCTAAAACACTCATGATTTAAGAGGTTTTTTACTACCATTGATATATAAAGATAGAGATTATATGAACTGTATATGCAGCTTAAGCAAAGCAACAGCATTAGAAATGGGCATTGGCATTAAGAGAATTCTTCTGTCTCTCTTGTATGGCACAGATTTGTAATGAACACTAGTCACTGGGATCCAGAGTTAATATTCTGGCAAGCTCAGGAAGTTTGCTTGCCTGCCAATATGTTTGATTTGTACAGATCACTGGAGATGATAACAACCTGTTTCATAGATCTATTCTGCCTGACTTTTTCCAACCTCTGTAGTGATAAAAATCCAACAGAAACTTGAAAAATCCAACAATATTAAAGTGAGATTAAAACAATGTGGAACCATAGCAAGAGCAACACTTATTATTGTAAAAAAGGTAGATCTTTAACTGAAGTAATAATAATCGTGTAATATAGCGAGTTTAAAGTGTTAAATATTTTACCACTATTTCTATGTGAGTTTTAAAGATATTTCAGCTTGGTGTAATCATCCCATAAACTTACCCACCTAAAATCAGTTTGTTCTTCTGTTAAAGTCTTTTAAAAGTGGTACCGACAGGTGTTTCCGGCAAAACACTCTCAGTAGTTTTGTGAACTCTGTGGCTACTGCATATCAGCCTGCAAAGGGGAAAATCCAGATTTAATGGCTAAATTATTAGACAAGTAACTAATTTCCAGATACATGGTGTAAGTAGTAAGAATTTTCTCTGGAGTGCAGTAGGACTCCAAATCTAAATGTGGGAGGCTTACAACACAGCAGCAATAAAACATTACTGTCAATCAAACTATTTGTGAATACTTCTGCTTGTGTTGCTTTATTGTGGCTTAACCTCTGTACTGCAAACAGTTTCATAACATGTTCTAGACAGAAATGTAAGGATGTTTTCTAGTTGAAAATATTTTTAATTGGGTTCACTGGAAAAATGAGACTAAAACCAATCCTTGTCTCTACTTCTCTGCCTCCAGGTCACATATCTCCAAATTATTCCTCACACATTTATCTGATATGACATCAACCCAAGACAGGAGGCTTCACAGCTTCCTCAGTTAGTTTGGTCTTGAGTTTCATAAGGTGAAGTATTTTAAGATTATCTTCAGAGTTTTCCTGTTTAGAAGCGAAATCATGGTACAGGGAGAAAAAAGCATCATTACTAGTCATCTCTCTTGATTCCACATAAATGGCTGAAACCAATTACAAGTTACCCTTTATCTTAAAAGCCTCCAGGCTGTGGTTTTGGTTAGTTTGGGGTTGGGTTTTTTTGTTTGGTTGGGTTGTTTGTTTTTTTTGTTTTTTTTGCAGGCTTTGAGAATATCTTTTTTTTCTATTTCCATTCTGCCACTTTTCCTTTGGTCACTTGTCGCAGACATCATCACAGTATCTGTGATAATGACATTTCATTCATTTCTTGTTCTCTGGAACACACTTCCTGTATCTCTCCATTTAAATTACTATTCCTCTTTGTCAAACATCCTCATTTTATGTTTTTATGCATCAAACATCCTAATAAGGTTATAATGTAATAGTGTAAAAATTATTCAAAACAGGGTTTTGTTTCAAAGATACTAAACAAAATAAAACTGTTCCATAGTGCAACAGCAAAATCTTATGGATAAGGCCTTATGACTCAGCTGATAGGCATTTATATAGCAGCAATTAAGAATACATGGATCCATCTTCCATTTGCAAATATGCCACATACTTTTATAAAAAGCATTATACAGGAAATACAGGATTGCTTACTTTGGATCCTTAAAAGGTCAAGTACCTTTTTAGTGTATCTTGACTTGAATAAGTATTCTATAGCTCATGTCTGGCCGTAACAAAGGTCAGACCGAAAGAAAACTGTGTTAAGCCATTATTATGACTTCAAATACCTATAAAGTTGTATTCACAAATAACTGTGAAATATTATGGTGAATGGAAAGTTTAAACATCCCGTTTGAAGAAATCCAGCAGTAAAAGATCTTACCAAAGCTAAACTCCCCAGATTTGGTAATACCATGCAATATTATACACAATAAAGCCCTTTTAAAACATAATAAAGCAATACATGTGATAAGACAATATGTGCCCCCAAAGGGTTAATTGGTACCTGTTAATTACTTCCTGAATCTGTCTAATAGTCTGACAAGTATTATCTGAACACAAGTAGTTTCACACCTGCAGTTTCAAATCAAAATGAATTTTAGAGGCAAAAGTAAGCTTAGTAAGAAAGTCATTAAAAAGCAAGTAGGATCATGTCTGCGTTAATGATTTCTAATTTGATTTCATTTTCACTCATTCTTTGTATAGATTTTCTGTGGGGCAGAAATTGAATTCATATGGGTAAATTAACACATTCCTCCCTATAAAAGGGAGGACCCAGTACCAACAATTAGACTTTTATGATAAAACTGAAAAAACACCCCAACCCCCCCCCCTAACGATAGCATTTGCAGGCTGTGCTGGAGGTGTGAAAAACTGCACCTGCTCCTAGTGCCTCAGTGAGACCCACGATCAAAGAGAATAAAACAGATGAAGTTTACACAAGATTTCTTACAGCACCTCTGGCTATAACATTCTGACACTCTGCATTAGCTAAATGTAACGACCTTTTAAAATACATCCAGCAAGCCAGTGTTAACAGTCAAACTGGAAACAGCACGCTAATTACTAGACTCCTCCTTAATAAATCAGTTTCTTTAGCTTGAAGAAATTACCATTCACAGGCTGTCAATAAGGTTTTTTTTAAGACTCAAGAAAGCACTTGAGGTCAGTTATATTAGACACAAGAGGACTTGCACCCCCTAACAAAAGAGCAAATTTGCAAATGGATTTAAAACAACCATAGAAAAGCATGCCTATGTAACGGAGCTGCTCTTTCTTTAAATGCCATGAGTGGATATGTTTGAACACAAGGATGTAGTAAAAACAGTTTATCACCAAGGGCTCCATCTTTTCTAAAGATAAATATTAGCAGCAATAAATAGCTTCTACATAGCATCTGTTCAGCAACTTCCTTTAAATATAACCACACAAGAAATAAACAAAATGCAGTTTCGATAACTACGTGTAATGGCACATTACGTGTTAACATTCCAGATAGGAAAATATTCATCAGTAGCAAACAACTATAAATAAATAAAATTACAAAAAAATGTAAATTTTAACATGCCACTTGAGAGATGCCATTTATTACGTTTTCAGTTCTGCTTCTTTAGGTGGAACAGGGGAGTATTGCACTGCGTCAAATTAATCTCTTAATTATGAATCAAATGGTTTTACCGTTATTATTAAGCATTGGCCTATCAAGACAGATGACAAGTCATATTCTTGAACAGTTATACTCTTTATTTGGAATGCAGTGAACTGGTACATTTAGAAAGAAATGAGAATTAATTTGATATTACTGACACTGTCACGGCTATTATTGATAATTGGCTGTGCTTCTAAATACCTTCACTGCATTAATTTTCAGCGTTGCATCCTCATCCACACAAAATATACTTGAAAATATCATTAAAAGTCAAGGACATGAAAGGAAAATGGCTACCCTGCTGCAGAAGTCTCATTTCAGTAGTGAGAATTTCTCAAATCGTGTACAAAGGAGATTCGTAGGGAGAAACACTGCATTGTAAGCTCAGTGCAGACATTTAGTAACATCTGGTTATACAGAAGCAGTTACCAGTGCACATAAGATTTAACTTTACTGATACTGTTAAAAATACTAGCTAAAAATAGAAATAAATAATTATATTTTGCAAAATCTGTAAGGTCTGCAAACTACTGCAGTCCACAAGTGAGCTTATCTATAAAGGCTTGTTTAAGTTCTTTTTTTCCAGTATGCTTAAATACAGTTCTTAACCCAGACTTCAGAATGGTTCCACTATTTAGAGAAAGGTTTATTAGCATTACTGTGGCTGAATTCGGCAAAGGGAAAAGAAGACTTAAACATACTTATCATTATCTACATTTCTCAGCTGCTAAATATTTCAGTTATACTTTTATACTTGTGATAATGAAACTATCCCGTTTACACACAGAGTACAAACCTTGACCTACATACAAGACCAGGCTAAATGAAAAAAAAAGAATGCAGGGTACGTTTCTGGAAACAACCAATTCAAAACAGGAATAAAACAGTTTTTTGTTGTGTACAGCTTTATAAACATAGCATTGTTTGAGAAATTATAGCCGCATGGAAACAAAATGAGATCAGATTCTCATTTAGAACTGAAAGGAATCAACTGCAAGATTTCAATTTGCATTGTGATACTGCTATTAAAGAGAGTAACATCTTTCTGTATCTCTACTATTCCACCTTTTACAAGGATTTGGTTACCAAGGAAACTGGTTCTGGGCCAATATTAATCTGAAAGAAATATATTACAAAAGTTGGTGTAAGTAATACAATACTCATAATTCTTTTTGTTCTTAATGCTTAGATTCAGGTTTTTGTGCCTGAGGCTGCTATGTTTTTATTTCCTAGCCTTTTTTGTGTGAAGTAAAACACACAGCAGTGAACTGATACTCGTTTTAAGCTGACAGGGCCATCTATATCAATCTCTCTCTTTAAAGCCATCCTACCTTAAAATAAAAAGAAATACTGTAGGTTTATTTTTGTAGCTAATATTGAAAATATAAGCATTAAAGCATATTAATTTTTATTTAAGATTTCGTACAAAACAAAACCGCTTACAACGGAATTTAAATATTTTTCATTTTTATCTACCTCAATTTTTATTTTTGCATGTTAAGTGCAAGCTTAGTAATAATGCTTATAGTCAGCTTTATAATGGAATTGAATCAATAGGGTTTTCAAAAATTCTTTTGTTGCATAAGCGTTGCCACGCCCTTAGTACATATGATTATTTTAACAGACATGGTTGCTCTACTTTCACAATAGATTTTTTAAAAAACAGATAAGAAAAACTGTCATGCTAATATGTGAAGCCCACAATTCAATATTAGGTTGTTTTCATTAACAGTTTAATGCATTTTCAAGTGAAAGCTACATTCCAAAGTCCATTTCATGTTCTTGCAACACTGACCAAGAAATCAGTAAAACATGCAAATCTCAACCTACCTGTTTGTACCACTTAGTGCAGTGCTAGTATGGCAATGCACCCAGCCATTTTTATGTAAAGCGATGGAAGTAAGCTCTGTTCTTGGTCTTCTTGAGAATTTTTTAGAGGCAGTTGTTAAAATCAGATGGGAAGCAGCTTGAATAGACTGTGATCAGGAGAACTGAGTTTATCAATACGGAAAGCAGGAGTGGGAAAAAAAAAAGTCCTCATCCAAGGTTTTCTGAAATTGCAATACAAGGTTGGTTTTTTTTTTTCTCCTCCTCAGAGGGTTCAAATCTTGAAGCTGACCACTGCAAAGGCCACTTGTCACATTTACTGAAAATCAGCCTATTGATATCACAGCTGAAAATATAAACTCAACAACCAAAGCCCATTGCACAACGTGGACTGCGTAAGAGTTAAAAATAGATTCGATGTGTGCCTCCTACCTGCATAATAAATATGTAAGTTTCAAATGCTTTAATTCGATATTCACATTAATTAACAATACAATATACATTATTTAAACTACAGTAAATGCAAGAAGAAAAAGGGTGACACCATCTGGAAGCACAGTTTGCTTTTTTTTTTTTTTTTTTCTTTTCTCCTTTCCAAGGGCTAATAATGTAGTTTGAATGTGATGACAAGCTAACAAGTCACCACATTGCAAATGAAAAAAGAATTCTTAAGGTGATGCTCAAATATCTGAGCCTGTAATGAAGCACAAGCCAATCTTCACTACTGCATGACATGGCACACAGACCATTTACATACTCACATTTGAGATACTAGGCACAGTATAATGAATTCAATACACAGCATGCACACAGCACAAGCAACGTTAATCCTGCCTGCCATTTTAGGCTTGCAGGAGTAAGATACATACTGCAGCACAGCTCTGGTAAGGGAGGAGGCAAGGAACAGCTCACCTTAAATGCAGTATCTGATTAATGTTGTAAGTGACATTGCGTATCAGCTACAGAGTCTTGGTTCAAGTGGGTGGGAGGGAACAAAGAAAATTGTCATCAACTGGTGATGCAAGATGAGCTCCAGTCACTAACACTGTTAGCAAACTCCAAATTCTACAATGATACAGTAGTAGTCATTTCAAACTCTTATCGAAATCTGGCTGTGCAATGGCTGAGTCCGCCCGCTGAGGAAAACAAAACAATCTTCTTGCTTATTGGAGAAACGCTGGATTGACTACAGCCACATCCTCTCGATGCAGAAAGATCTCACGTCGCACGTATTAAATCCTGGATGCATTTGCTGTGCTTTCCTAATTTTTAAGTCTCAGAATTAAAAAACAAAATAAAAATACAATAACAGCAAAAATAGCATAACTAAAGGTCTAATGTTCATACAAATAAAACAATTCTTTTCTTTCTTTTCTGTTTTCTCTCTTTTACAGTCCTTCAGAATCCTGAGCAGTATTGACAAACCACACAAGCACAGGGTCTGACTGCATGATCAGCTGTCTGTGTCTACGCTACACCCTGTTAACCACAAGCAGTGTTAGAGCTAAATATATCTGCAATGCAGAAACGGTAGGTGCTATGTGGTATACAATTCTAATTAATTATAAAATATTTTTCTATCTTCAGATACAATTAAAAAAAGAAAATTTGGTGGTGATCTTTCAGGCATGGCATCTGTCAGACTTACAGAACATAAAAGCTATCCTAAGTATACTGACCTAGATAGCACTAAGAAGACTTAAGCAGCGTACAAGCGTACTCACTGTCAAAGCAAGGAAAATGAAACAATGATTGTCTAATCAAACTGAAAGCAACAACTCAGTACCACAGTATGAATTCCAAAATGCTACGTACTGTATATTCACATCTCATGTTACTGGAAGATGCAAAGCTCCTTTGTTTTTTTTTTCTCAGAGGCTTTTCTTAGCTACGGTTGCACAATGACATTCTGACATCATGGAGGTCAATGCAGATACTAAAGCGCTGTCATCTTTAAGAAAATAAGCTTGAAACATTAAACCACAGCTGCAAAAATAACAACTAAAAATTTCACATTACCTGCTTAACATCTTTCTGTTACCTTCTGAGATTAATATTATGCACATTGTTCAGACGCATACATTAAATTGGTATCACCCTCTGCAGAGGCTGTGGGAATTAGATTTTTACAAATGTTATAAAAGGCTTATTTTCTGGAAAACTTCAAAATACAATAAAATATTTTGCATATATAATGAAAAATATACAGAGAAAAAGCATTAAAACCTGCTAATCTGAATTTCTTTAGATGCCTAATAAGCAAAAATTATTTTCATTGTCCCTGTGTCTCTAAAGGGAGACAGAGAACCATGTTGCAGTTTACTATAACCTGAATTACCTTCCCAGGAGGCTAAACCATCAGGTGAGGTAAAACAAACCATAACATCTACCTGTTCAGAGAGCAGAATCCCCCACATGCTATTTCAGAGACTTCTCACAGCTTCCTATCTCTCAGCTGGCAAATACCGCGAGCTGATACCCAACATATGAACAGAATTGTGACAATACACAGGTTGGCTCTGAAACTATTTCACAAAAAGAACTCTTTTGGTAAATAATGTTTACCATATGTATAAATGTTTTCTGTCCAGTTGCTGAAATAAATTGATCCTTTTGAGGCCAGATTTGTACAGAGAAGCACTGTCTTTCATTCAACCTGCCAATACAGCTGAGAAAAGATGTGGCTGAAAAATGTGTCTGCTTTCTTTCTCCAGGAACCTCTGCATCCTGCAATTTGTCTCTCTAACAGTGGAAACTAATATCAAGTACTACATTAAATCAGAAAATGTTGCACAGCAGCAACTAAACTGCTGTGTGTACATATTCACTTCTTGTTAAAAAAACAGACAATCTGATTTTGCTTTTCCCCCTTTCTTTTTTTTAAATAATAAATAGGTGTCTATCTAATTTTGAGGTTTTTCTTCAGGAAGTTATCTGGCATTTTGTTTGCTTTCATTTTAAAGTCTGGGAATGAGATGATCGGAACAGCCAGTGCTTTAAAATATTCAGAATCCCCTTCCATAAATAGCACATCTGTCACACAGAAAGGGAACCCAGCCAGCAGAAAGGCAGACCAGACCAGCAAAAACAACTGCTATTCCAATGCATGATTACAAAATAAGTTAAGATTTTAGCAACCCTTTATTTGGATCTTTTTTGTTTCTTTTGAGCTTTTTAAACAAAGAGCTGTCTGATTATATACATGTCACTACAGACCAGCTTAAATTTAAGAATGTTAAATATGGATTAATTACGAGAGGGTTTTGATGTTCATCTCTTATTTAAATCTATACTATCAAGCTAGTTGTGCCCTGTTCAAAGCCATGACAAAACTCCTACAGATTTCAAGAAAGGAAGATTTGGGCCTCATAGAGCAGTCTGTTAGGCTTGTGAGAAAGTATAATATTACAGTTTTCAAATCAAGTTATACGTCTGTCTAAAGACATTGATTTGAAGGGAAATACAGATTTCAGCAGAGTATCACAATAAATATATTCATTCCTGCATTCTTGACGTCAGCATTGTCATTCTCTTGGAGAAGTACTGTTCTGGGAGAAACACAGCAAGTTGTTGTGGGTTGTGTGATTTAGGAAATATTAAAAGCCTATTGACAGTGAATGCAGCAGAGGAATAAACATCTCACAGTGAACAGGGGAGTGAGCTTGTCCAGATCTTTATGCATACCTTGTGCCTTAATGAGCCATTTTCAGTGCCTAGCAGTAATTTTCCAGGATTAGAGTCACAATGATTTTGCTTTAGACTCAATGTAATTTCAGCTCAGAAATCAGATTCTAGGCCCTTCTACAGATACATGATGCATGACATAGTAAATAATTTTAAAAATTGCAGTTGCAGGTTGCACAAAGCAGGGCCAAATTTTCAAGGTAGTGATATTTTCAGACAATTTTCAGATTATTTCTCAGTCAGAAACTTGGAATTAAGCTCTAACCTGATTTGTGCCTGTTATAGTCCCAAGGCACTCCCTCTTTTAATTCTTGACTTCAAAATTCCGTGCCTCTGCGGGGTCATGACTGACTCAGCAGTCATGCTGATCTTGTATCACTTCTTGATTCAGTCAGCTTAAAGTGAGGCCATTGCAAGTATCCTTGCCGGACTTCCCAGTCCACTTGTGCTGTAACCTTTCCCACTTTGAAGCTTCCTACTTGTAAGCATACTTCTACTGCATTTATTTGTGACAATATCTAATCTCTCCTCACATACTATGGCTTATCAAAATTGGTGAGGAATGAGGACTCCCAATGTCACTTTGCATTGCACCCTCCACCTTGTGGTAGATGGTTTCTGAGAAGAAAAGTCCTAGTCCTCCAGATTGATCACTTGAGAACAGAAGCAAAAGGAGATTGGGTGTAGGAAGAAAGACTTGAATAAAGTACCTAAAAATGTACTGATTTTTCTCTGAAAGCATTGCCACACCTTGTCATCCTCAGAAGGAGATGTGGGCAGTCTGGCAACTCTGCCAAAGACCAACCTTGCAGCAGTAATATATCTGAAAGAAGACTGTCAGACTTTGAGAAAAAAAGTGACAAATACCTTCAGTTTTATATGGCTAATCTCACTTCTGTCTGTATTCAACATGGACCCAAGCTGGACCAAAAGAATAGTCCCTCTAGCTGCAGAAGACACCCTGGATGTGGGAATTATGTTTGTTAATTTATATGCTTAGTAATATATAAATGAATGAACAGACAGACATATACTTGGGTTCACTGGTTTATTCCCACCTCAGTACTTACATGGGTTTTTTAAACTGTTTGTCAAGTAAATGAACAACATATAGAAAACAAAAGATAGGATCAGTCCCAGCACTGAAGAAACTGTAGTCAACTGTTCTGTGATACCATCTTTGCAAAGCAATGACATGGGGACATGAAGCACAGCTGGGAATCCAGGGTGGGTGTTTACAAAAGTGCATACCAGAATCAGCTACAGCCTTTTAACAAACCTACTCTTGGAATAACTGTTTCAGCCTCTGAATTTAGCTGCATCAATATGTTTGTCTCTTCATTTAACTAGTGCTACTGCAAAAAACCACTGTTGATGAATGCTCAGTTTAAAATTTGTGTTACTTTGGAAAAGAAAAAAGAAACCCTTAATCAGGAACTACATTCTCTGACCTAACACTAAGGCTCAGGAAAGAATCCATATTCAGACATTCAGGCTGGCAGTGAACTTGCTGGTCCAAAATCCTACTGCTTACTGCATGATGCAGAAGCTACCTTTCTTCAGTACTGAAACATCAGGTACTTGTTGTTGAGCTTTGGAAAACAACAGGAGAGTGGGGAGACTGATTATAAAACCTTCAAAAAAAAGCACTTCTATACCTGATCCAGGTTGTGTACACATGTAGCTCAAGTTGTCCCAAGGACACAGACTAAATCATCTGAGTGCTGACAGTTTTCCTAGGCTTTCCCACAATTACTTCTGTGTCTCTGCATGGCTAAACAAATGCTTCCATTATTTTCTGGGACAGAAAACAGCTGTTCTTAGTTACTCCTATACTTGATTTACACACCTTCATTCTTAATTGCCATGTGCACATAAACAGGCTATCAAAATAATACCTAAGTTGTCTAAGATGCAAGTTCTTCTGCTATCCTGTTAGACAGGGATGTTTTTCAGCATTACTGAATTAAAAGAGAAGCATTTAAAGGCAGTGTGTCTTATAAAAGGCAAATACTGAAATCCTACAAAAACAGCAAATATTCAAATATTATTAAATGTATTCCGATACACTTCATTGCAGCAATGTGTTATGAATCTGCTTTATGGAAAAGCATGGGTTTGCCTAAACTGAAGAACCACAGACAAGTCATGTATTAAGGTGCACTGTAGTGCTGTAGATGCTTTGTTGTGAAACAGTTCCAACAGCCATCTACAGTCTACTGTATAAAATCTGAGGATTAGAGCACCTGGGATTCAATGTAAACAACTGGCAAAGAGAGTTAAAAACTCCATCCACAGAATCTGAAGAAAGTGATGGCTTTAAAAATATTTGCAATTACAGTTAAAGACTATTTCTGTATTTTCTGTGTAGCATGACACTCAAAACAGCTAGCAATAACAAGTGGCTTTGTCTTGCTTTCTCTCTGAATAGTTGCTTTAAATACTGATGAACATGGTCTCTTCCTCCAATTATACCTCCTAAGGTCCTGTTTGCTTTCTAAACTGATGCCAGACACTATGCCAAAGGTTTCACATTTCTGTCTCCTGTCACTCCTGGCTAATTTGCCTGATTAGTGAATTTAGGTATTGAAATTTACTCTGTTCTTACCAATTTTATTTTACTCTGTAGTAAAGGCACAACTTCCTTGGTGCCCATATCTACACTTACCCTGTGCTTTCCTCATGTTGATCAGCACTTCCATGTTCACATCACCTATTTCTTCTTCTCCAGTTTTAAGGGGCAGACTTTTCATTTAGAAGACTCAGAGATTTGATATGGAAAGAGCCTTCACTTGGTCACATAAAATCCTGGAGAGATATACAGACATTTTAATCAAATTGTTCTTAATATTAAACAGTAGACAAGAAGTGCAGTAAGAATTAGGTTGGAAAATAAGTTTCTCAGCGCAGTCAACATAAAAGCTATTCTTTGCAAAAGATACTTCAGCCATTTTACATCTTCAAATCAGCAGAAAATTTCCTTTTATAAACTCCTGATTAAAGTTAATTCTGAAACATAAGACTTTAAGCAGGATCAGCTTTGTAGACATAGTCTCTCTCACCTATTGTCTTTTTATTCCCATAGATTTTGAGTAGGGACTATTCAGCTATTTTGAATAAAAGACAAGAAAACACACATTTCTCATTATTAAAAATAGTGAGAATTCAATTTTGAATAATACAAGCACCAGAACAAGCAGGGGTATGAAGCTGAAATATGTCAACAGAAAATGTGTTTTGGAAGTTCCAAGAAAACTGTTTAGCATTTGATAAAATCAAATATCACATAGCAGGACAGAGAAATATCCTTCCTAATCCTGTTCTTCCTGTCACTTCCTAAAACACATGTGTACAGGTGACTGTCTCAGCTCCAAACAGTCTAACAAATGTAGAACCAAAGCAACAGAAATTCTATTTCAAGCTTACTTGCTCAAGGTCAGGTTACACTGCTAAGTGTGTGCTGCTCTTTCAGGCCAGTAGATCTGAGCAAAACATTTCTCCCAACTAGCCCTTTGTGAAGCTTTTGCCTTCGTTTTTCATATGCTGCTGACAAATGGGAGGGGAGGTCTAAACCTATGTCTTCCAACTGTTAAGCCTGTATATTTAACCAAAATCCAAGAGCATTAACTATGAATCCAGACTACTGATCTTGCCCTCCAGAGGTATAGATGGAAATTAGTTTACTACCACTCTTACACTGACAATCTTTTCATGGTTAAGGACTCTACATTCCCAACTAGACAGGTACCTCATTTTAAGAAAGCTGTTTGACAACTCCTCTCTGAAGTCTGTACTAATTCAGCTGGAACTGAGGTCAGTGTAAATGAGTCCCTTTTTAAAAAGTTTTCAGTCCTACATAGCTTCTGAAATTACATCATTTCCCTTTGCACAAACTCTGAAGCTCTTCTGTGTTTCAGAACTGTTCTTCTGATGGTATGAATAAGTCAGGAAAAGAAATGTTTCAGAGGAAACACTAACAGAAAGTTGTATTCCATTAAGTCCTTATGAATGTTAATGAAATTTTAGGACTAAAGCTAGTGAAGCTAGTGAGTAATAGTAGTACTTTGTTAGAGTGCAGTTGTACAAAAGACTCTATTAACAATAATAATACACTTTTACAGCATGTTTTAGCCAACAGTCTCAGAGACCATTACACACATTAATTGAGCTTAACTATAGGCTGTGATAAATTAGCATTATTTTGCTAATTTTATGGATGAAAAGAGAAAAAAAACAGAGGTTAAGTGATTCACTAAGAACCCAGAACCACGTGCACAAGTGGGTTAACCCACCAGGAAGAAATGTCAGACAAATAGAAGTGGGACGTCAGATTAAAACACTATACAAGGTTTCCAAAACCGTGTTAAAATCACTCTGAAGAAGAGCTCACCAGAGAAGGAAATAGTGTTGCTGTAGACTAACAGCAGGTGACTTTCATTTGTTCTTTTACTCTCATTGAACCTTTGCAAGATCATTCGTAAGCACCAAGAATTTCTTACGGATTAGTCAGGTGCAAATTTAAAAGTAGAGGATATTTTAAGTAATGGCCATTATACCTGAACGTGATAATATAACACACCTGTGTTATTCACATTATTTATTAATTCAAAATACAGCATAAATATATTCCATTTCCTTTAAAACATCAGGGTGAAGTGCAGCCTCATAATCACCAGTGAGGTCCATAGTGACAGGAGAAAGCCAAGGTCTGGCTGAGAAGTCAGTCCACAAGTCTGAGGTCAATACACTCCACAACCCAGACCAACAGACAGGCACAAACATATCTGTGGTAGAAACAGGTACACTTGAACTTGGCCCATGGGCAGGGGTGTGGGGGGAGTTCTCAGGTTAGAGGGGGCAGTAAAGGCTTAAAGTGTCTTCACTTTGACAGTCCTACTGGAAGATCTACAGGCAGCTGAACTAGATGATTGTTGCAGGTCCCTTCCAACTGAAATATTCTATTCTATTGTGTTCTATAGTCACAGCTGTGGATGTATTTACATTTCCCTGTAAGTGCTGGAGGACACCCATTGTCTCAAAGAGTGTAGTCTGGAGAAGAAACATTAAAATAAAGAACCAGGCACAAAGGAGAAGAAAGGGAAAAGGAAACAATTATATATATAAAAAAATAATAATCCAGAGCTTGCTTTTTATTTCCACACCCTGTGCAATAACCCAGCAATGGAATTCAAATTAACATTCATGGTTTTATAAACAATAGCCTTTGTGTTCCAAACCACACTGACAAAGCAGAACAATCCAAGCAAAACATGCTCACAAAATCTTTTGCCAGCAGTGTGCTAAACAGCTTTGTTGGAAACATCTCACACTGCGAGTGAATCTGTTTTGGAAAGCAATCATGTAAGTTCAACTTCTCTTTACTTAGCTGAGAATCTGTTTCCTTCTTTCTTAAGCTGAATTTTAATCTGTTCTGTTACTGCAAATTCGGTGAAGTCAATGTGGTCCTACTATAACTGTTACTGAAGTTCTAGGCCTATTAAGCTAGGCTGAACATACACCAGTAAGGGCATAACTTGATTATCATGTTATCCATGAACAATGCACCTGAAAAGCACACTGACAAAAGCTTCAACTGTCAGAGACCATACTACTCACTGTGACTGCAAATACAGAACGCAAGACCTGTCACCAAAACCTATCACCCCTTGATGTGAAGGCACTGAGAGAAAATACTCATGGTACACATGATGCCAGCTTGACTTCAGAGTAGAGAAACTAAAGGAAAAATATATTAAAATATCTGAAATATCTACAATTTGGAAAACTAATCCCATGATTGCAGTTACTGCCAGCAGATGTTGGCTTCTGTGGAAAAGAATGTATTTTCTGGTCTGTTGAAGTGCTGCCTAGCCTCCAGCCTATTTAGACCCAAGAACTATTTTCAATCAGCATGTGTGAAATCTCCCAACTATCTTTACATGTGGGCAAAACCACATTGCCTGACAGCTTCCTGGAACTAATGTTCAAAAGCTTTGCAGGACAGTAGAACATCTGTAGTGAAGGCAAGTTCAAAGATACAGTCCAAGGTTTTTTCTATCTACATTCTCTGAATGACAACCCATCAACTCAGAAATCCTCTGTATAAATCACCAGAAGACATAATTTCCATTAACAATGGAGAGTATGTGAGTATCACAACCAGCAATAACACCAAAGGGAAAAGGATTAGAACCAGGACAATCAGTCTCTATGTCTCTTTTTTTCTACACGACATATAGTTCTCAGTCATTTCAAGCCTGTGGGAAGGCAAGTTGCCTGCTTCTGCTGTTTGAGCTTCTCTGCTGCTATAAAATGGACCAATGTCTGAAGAAATAGAGGAGGAGCAGGGACAAAATAGCTAAATCATAAAACAAAAACAAATCACAAGTAGGAATTTTAGAATTCTCATATGGGTTAAGGGGGAAAAGTCAGAAATTAGTTAGATCCCTGTTTAGCTTTTGCCTACTTGACAAAAATTCCACTGCCATTACCCCTTACTTTATTAGGAGGAGCTCTATGGGAAAAAAAGGATTTGGTGCTTCTGGAATGTTTAGCATCTTGTTAAATATAACTTGCTGAGCATATTTACTTGAATAGGTTTGTGTTTGACTTATTTTGTGGTCTATAATTACCCTACTAATGATTAAACTATGCAAAAATGTGATATTGCAGAAACATTTATCAACTGGAATTTAATTTAACTGAAAACTCTGCCTTTAAAAGATACTGAAATTACTATGCTTATAACAGCCACCATAAATTATCTGCTTCTATGCTATCACCCCAAAGAAGCCAAAGAAAAGGAAAACTGAGAACTGCTTCCTAGTATCTAGGACATAAGGGACTCTTTGCCAAGGCAACAAGCACTTGTGATCAGGACACTCAGAAGAGAGATCCCCTTAATCACTCTACTCATATTACCAAACTTCTGTAGAGATGACAGTTTCCACCACTATTCAAGTTTCAATTTGCGGTTATTCTAAATTTGCTACAGTATTTGCAGTGCAGTTAAGGCATACTCAGAACGGACTTTGACAGCTTCATACTGTGTGACTCTGTTCTTCAAACAGACAGCACTTCTTTCCATTTACAAGCTTGGACTTCCCCGCCTCCCTATAGCAGGCCTCTTCTCACCTCTTTTCTTCCCTGTTTACACGGTGTAAAACAAGATGAAAGAAGAAAAGCAGGATGGTTTCAATGTCTCTATGGTGAAAAAAATGTTAATAATTAAAAACCCCATCTTTGTTGGTTTATTTTCTATTATTTGTATAACATTTTAACTTCCCAATGTGGACCTATGATATCATTATATGGTTTGCTTTCCTATTGTTACATAGGATTTCAGCAGTTCTGAAATATGTACATCTCTAGAAGATATGTTTAGTAGGTGTGAAAATAACACTTCAGCTCTGGTGCATGTATTGTTTCTGACATCCTGTGTTGTCTTCCTCAGTGAACTCTAGGTAAACAAGTGCTCAGGAAAGCACAGTCCCACAGTAGCTGGAAAGGCTCCTCAGAGCAGCCTGCAGTCCTCAGTGGTGTCTGTACAAGTGCTCAAGTGAGCAGCACTGAGAGGGCAGATCCAGGCACCACACAGCACGAGCCGTCAGGAAAGGCTCAGCTTACACACAAACCTCAGACCATTTTTTTCCAGGTCTTTCACTGGATAGTATTATCTCTGTTTACACTGTACTGTGAGACAGAAAAAAATTTCTCCATCTTAACTAAAATTCAGACCTCATTCCAACAGGCAAAGTAGAGCTCATTATCAGCTGGCTTCAGTTTTCACTACCCGTGCAAATTGTGCTCTATTTATGATGATATTAAGCTAATATAAATGCCAAGCTGCAAACAGTTTATCTGCTGTCTGATCATGGAACAAATTAGCATGTGGTTGGGCTTACTTCCTCATTTTTTTTGTACTTTAGATTTTGGTCAAGGATCTTATTGGTTCATCTAAACTCACTGCTAAATAAGCAGTTTTCTCTTTTTCATCTGCTTGTTAGATCTGCAAAAGTAAGATAACGTGCCCAAAGCCACTGCTTTTGAATTTAAATGTCACAACTTAAGCCTATACGTATGTAGTGATCACACAGTAATGCAGCAATTACTGAAATTTTGTCCTGAAGTGTAAATTATTTTCTTCATCACATCACTGTGGGATGGGCTTCTGGGATCCTATTATTAGGAAGAATATTGGCATTTATTTTAAAATGTCTTTGTTTATTTTAAAGTAATTTTTAGCTTCACAGATGTAGATAAGAGCTAAAAGCAAGCATACCCTAAAAGGTTAAACATTAAAAGGCAAGTGAACACCATATTCACTTTCCTTTAGTTTTACTATAATTTAAAAGCTGACAATTCCTTTTCTGGTGTATGTACTCTTGGGGCTGAGGCTAGAAAAATTTTCAAGAAAAACCAGTCTAGTTTTTCAAATTTCTGTGTCTAGGTGATGCCATTTATTAATCAAAATAATAACATTTTGGAGAAAAAAATCACATTTGGAAGAAAAGGACATAAAATAGAGCAAAAGATATATTCAGAATTAAAAGAGGGCTTGTGCAACAGTGATACAGCAAGAATTAGGGGGAAAAAAAACAGATTCAAATCAGAGAAAAGACATCCCAAGCATGTTTTGAGACATGGCCTGCAAGACAACTGCAACAGATGAAAGGGATGGAAAGGAGCACTCCCCACAACTTCCCACAACTTATCCTGACTACAACCTTGAGCGCTGGATAGACAACAGCAACTAATTGGATGCACTGTATTAGCAATCTATTAATATAGTAATGAGCTCTTAACATACTAAAATACCCATCCATGGGCCACAGGGACCCCTATTAACAATAAGCCTCGTACTCTTTGAGCATGCATAGGGAAATTTTTGAGTATTGTCACTGTAAAGGGAAATTATGAACCAGCTAACCAATCATGGGTGCAAATGATAGAATAATGTCAGAGACAAAGTTCTTTTTCATGTTTTTGTGAATAAAAGTAGCACTTGCATTTCAGGAAATTGAGCTTGCTTTGTGGAATACCAGCCTGCTCCCTTTTCTGCACAAAACTGGACATTGGAACAAAGATCTGGACTCTATGTGTGGATTGGCTTATTGCATGCTGGGTGACAGACCATGCTTTTGGGACAACATAGGTTGCCTCTCTAGAAATTAAAACCACAAATTGTTTTAGCTTTATCTTACTCCAAAAGACAACCTCTGACCTTTCCAGGGGATACAGTGATGTGGGGGAGCAAGAGGAGAAAAATATGCGTATCCTTTCCTTAAGTACAGCCCTCCTAGAGGTCCCACAAAAACAGTGTATCAGCCTTGTTAAATCAGGAACTCATTGCTTTAAACAAATAGGTTTTTAAAAGGATTTGTATTCCTAACTTTGATGTATTCCAGAATTGAACAGTAAGAGGCAAATTCTCAAAAAATGTCAGCTTACTAAAATCTTAGTAAAACTTCATATTCCTAAATGTAACAAGACAAAATAATGCACATATTTTCAAATATTAAAAACAATTCTGACACTTGATTTTGCATTTGGAAAGACTGTGATCCCAACTGAATTTACAGTTTTTTGTTTGGTTGGTTGGTTTTTTTAAATCTAACAATAGTTACTTGCAGCTGGAGTCCGCTGTGTTCTCTTTAATAATTTTTATTATAGCCCAGTGAATGTAGGCTTCCATTTCTTTAAAAATAAATTCTGTGATGTTTTAGATCTCCTTCAGCAAACCTATAGCATTTTTACATGCCAGCTCACACTCAGGCTTCTGCTAGCAAGGATATGAAAACTGCTCGTATCTGACTGTTCATATTTGACTGTTCAATAAGTCAAACAGTTCAACTTCCTTTAAGTTCCAGCCAGTGTCATAAAGACACTGTGCAGGAGTATCCAATGATTCCTTATTTATTTTACAGTGTTTATGACCACACTTTATGAGAAGGGATGGAGTTTTACATCTCAGATCAGTTACCTAAATCAGTTGAGTAAATATCTGCTATGCCATTACCATTTTCCATGTGGTAAGTGCACCATGTCTTTGCCTGTTAAATACCTTGGTTTGCAGCTCTTTGTTTTGCTGTCCATAAACCACAGGGCCTAAAGCATAATGCAAGCAACAAACCAAGAAGGCTAATAAATGTAAAGTAGTGTTATCAGGGTGTCTTCCAACAGCTATTATCAGAAGCAGCAGAAGATGCAAACTCATTTGCGGTCCATGAATAATACAGTTTTTCTGGCCTTTTTATTTGAGCTATTTAAATGGCCATCATGTTTTCCTTCTCTACAGAAGAGGCAGTAGCTAATTACAATGATAATTATAAGACCTGCAATTAAAACAATTCCAGGTGTTGTGGCAAAGGTAGCTTCCATCACGGTTGGTCAAGGAGGTTCTGTTTTGAATATATTTTCTGGTCTTTCTTTTATGCCTTTTATTAGTAACATGCAAATAGCTTTAAGTTTTGTTATAGCCCAAGCACACATGATGACTTCATGATTCACTGAGTGCAGAGGTGGTGAATATTGCAAAGGCCAGACACTGGTTAAGTGCCATCAAAGTAAAAGTTATTCAACTATTTGCTTCTTGTACTCCAAAGATTATACGGATTACAGACTGTGGAGTTCTCACATCAAACACTTGTACTGTCAGCAGACACCAAGGTCATGATAGAGAGAACAGAGGAGATGATAACACAAGAGAAGATACTTAATTTCAAATAATTTTCAAACTATCTTTGGTAGAAGCAGCCTAACTGAAGTAATAAAAATTAAATCAACTGTATAAAGGGATGTTTTTTACTACATCTTCTATATGCAGTGTAACTGAGCATTTTCCTTCTGATGAGTTACTGAACATGTTAATGATCTTTAAAGACTGCTCCCATGGCCTGTAAATGAAAAGGCCACAACAAAAACCCCAAAGGTATCATAATTTGTAGAGTGAGCTTGATGCTATTTTTCCACGCAACCACAAGCATGGTTAGCAGCTATTCAGTTAGAGAACTTTGTCTGCACACAGTTGGTAGCTGATTTTACTGTAAGCTTTGTATGTGATACATGGGTGTTCATGATTGAAAGAATATCACACCAGAACCTGTAAAGCATATTCTTAACTGTCTCCTTTTCATGGCCATGTAGCAGAAAGATTAATATGGAGAGTATGGAAATGAATAGTATCCTCCTCACAAAGTGTGCCATTTATGATAGCTAAATGGATTAATTTTACTTTATTTCATTAGGGCAAAGCAAGGAACAAACAAAGTGAATAAGCTGTTCTGAGTCTTCTTGCTGGTCCCTCAATTGGCAGATGGGTAGTGCAGGGAAATAAACTTGCAATACAATAATCCTAATGGCTACAATATTTCAGCCTGCAAAACCTTACTCTAGAATTTTTCTCAATTACTACATTTACTAGAAAAATAAGGTACATTTGTGATACTATCTGGCACTTAACATGACATAATCTGCTCTGAATGTTTGCTTTCAAGTACCTAAATAGACGACAGCTCTGAACAGTATTTGACATGAAGTTTTAGTCAGAAGGATATGATTTTTCACATAAAGGCAAATTGGTTTTGCCAACTATCACTAGCAATTTGCTTTACTTACCAACTTAAAACCCCCTTACATATATTAAGCATAAATGTGCACAAAGTCTTCAAAATTACTCTGTTGTAAACACTGGTCCTCCCTGGAAGTTTACCCATCTGAGTCTTGTATTTCTGATATTTAAATGCCTCCCCAATTTCTAATATTTTCTTAATTATATTTACATGCAGAATCTTTTAAATGCTGTCTTAAATGCTGGGTTTCCTTGAAATAACTTGCAGTTTATTTTGTGGTTGATTTTCAGGCATCTTTACCAGATGCCCCCTGCATTTAGCCAAAATACACATTACTGTGAAGACTGAATTTAATACTTGAGAACAGAGACAAGCACTCAAAAAAAGATATTTCAGAAGCAAGGAAGATACTGTAAATGATCTGAGGAGTCTCAGCTTTCCCTGTGTGAACCTCAGTTAAGAAAACATGTAGGTACACAAATACTGGAGTTTACACCTTTCCAAAGCTATGTAATTTCAGAATGTTAAGTCCTGTTTTCAAAAGTCATGTAATAACTTTGATGAGAGCTTGCTTTTTGCTTGCATTTGGCTCCTTGTCACTCACCTGTTAGCCATAGGCTTCCTACAGACAAGCAGGTTTCCAGGCTGATACACCTTCTTCTGACAATACTGTGCCCTCATTTCTATTACATCTGTGACCAGCCTGTGGCTGGTTGTTAGGTAACAGTAAGCCAGAAACACAGGTACTACATACAGTTTTGGACTCGACACAACTATATGACTAGATTTTACATAATTCCCCTATAGCTATATTCTTCAAGAATATAGACAGTATATGGGTGTGACATGGTAAGCATCTCCTTACTGAGTCTGCATGGTTCAATAAAGTGACCTTTGGTGTACAAATGGCCTTTAAGCACACAAAGAAGGGCTTTAAAATTATCAACATACAATGCAAAACATTTTGGAAAAAAATACAGAGTATAGGAAGTTATTTTGATAAATATATCAAGGGCAGGCAGTGCATGTGTACTTGTTTTTCACAGAATGAGAAATAGTGTTTTTTCTTTTAGTTAAGCAAAAGAGAAAGTAGTGGCCAGTGACTACAGCTTCCCCCGCAGGAGGCAGTCACCTCTTGCTGTCAACCTGTAACAGTTGAAATGCAGCACTTCACAGCTATGGCTCCAAAGCTTCAAACTCCTCCACACAGACCAGCTTCTGTTTTAACTGGGGCTCAGTACAGTCATACAGCTGCAGTTCAACAGTGGTGGCTGGAACTGTTTTTAAAATGCACTGCATTGTCACAAATCAGCCTTATGGTCTCCTAGCAATCTTTTTAACAAATAGAGCATTTTCCTCCTTCAGCCATATATTTATGTATAAAGACACACAGAGTAGATACTCCCAACTTTATTGTCTAGAAGGATGTACATATTGAAAGTATAGGCTAAATAAGCAGAAAATTGGGGTTTTTTTTTCTTGATTATGTAGAATAGACATAGTAAAATTTAGCCACTGTCTCCTGTGGTTGGCAGGGGACCTAGAAAGTTGACTTTATACGTGCTTAAGTAACTAAGGCTTTGCTTAGTCATTCATCTATCAGTAGCACGGGCAAAAGGAGATTAAGGGTCTTATATGCAGTTTAGATCTGTATGTGGATTTACATTAGTATACAGACATACAGTAAAATTTCACCTTACGAATTTTCACAGGTAGTGGAGTCATAGGAGCTGCTCACGCAAATCATTACCCACAACACATGCAAGCATGACTTCACACCCAGAGTGGGTAGCAGCTTCCTCATCTCTGCAGTGTTCCTAGATGGCATTTAACAGGAACCTCAGTGCTGTGCTTAAAGGTAAGATAGCTATTAGAGGTAGTCTGCAAAATCAGAAGGCGCTTTAATAGGGAATGATCAATTTGAATGTGTCTTACCACAGTGAGTCTTGTGAATGATACAAACTGATTCAATACAAACACTCAGCACTATCATATTATTGCAAAACTTTAACACACTACATATCCTTGTACTACCTCTCTGGGTAGAAATGCATGGAGTATTTTCACCTACCGTATAAATGTTACTCTTTGCAAAAGTGAATTATTTTTTTCTTTAAAAAACGCAAGATTAAATGGGTGGTCTGGCATGGCAGCACCTTCTTTGACTCAGTGTATCAGACCTTCCCTGGGATTTCAACTGGAAACATGATAGTTGAAGCACTGGGATGGAAAAAATATTTTGTTTTCATCTGCCACAAAGGACATCACTGTCTGTAGTGTGACTATATTAGCTTAATAGTAATTATGTGTGAGATACTGAAAGAAAACCCCACAGGTTTTACTTGTCTAGCTGAAGAAACAGGATTTCTGAGATACCAAAGTTTTAAGCCACCTTTGAGCTGTCCTCATTTGGTAGACTATTCAACTACCAAAATAACCAAGAGCGGCACTGGGATAATCCTGGCAGACACTGAAAGACAGATTACCCTAATTTAGAAGTTTCTCTAACATTTCATGGGCTTCACCACAATTCCAGGACATCTTGTAAGGTCTAAGTTCTCTATCACTCAATGCAAATGGACACCTTTCTAGGATACTCTAGGAATTTTTTGCTAGGAAATTTTCTGTAGCCCTCTGTCATAACTGAAAGAGTTACCTGGTATACAATAGGAATCTTCATCCTGCAGATTCTCCAGCCATACAAAAGGTTTTAAAAATTTTATAGCAAATGAAACCTGTTTGTGCATCAGCAATGTTTATATCTGAAGCTCAAGATTCATTTTAAAAGCACCACTGATTTAATTTGGAGTTTTTAATTAGCCTATCTATAGAAGTAAAGCTCTTCCATTTTGGGACTTACGGAAAATAATAAACCCATGATTAATGTTAGTTGTGTTATTTCAGATACTGCTAATGGGTGTTACACAGGTATACTGATACATAAATCAGAAAAGATTTAAAGCAAATTATAATCATATTACCACTCTAACCAGTCTTACACTATCTTTTATAATTGCTACATCTACTGACTTATAAAACTCCATACTAGTTTAGACTAAAAATGTTTGCAGATTTTTTTAATAATCTGACTAACTGCAAAAGCAGTTGCTGACTAACTGCAAAGCGATGTTTGGTCGCTGTGTATTTTTAATACTTATCTATTCAGCTGCTGAAGTGGCCTGGTAAAGCAAATCCGAAAGAATACACTCCCAGCAGAAGGAGACTACACTCTCTCAAGGCAGGCAGGACAATCTGACATTCAGGACCTAGTATTTTCTAGCTGCTTAGCCAAGATCTGTTGGTGTCTGTATCTAAGGAGACTATGTGGTCCTCCCTGCAGTGAGTGATGCTGCTATGTGAGATAAGAAGGAGTTCCCCTTTCAACAGTGGTGGTAGCTGTGACAGCACTGACTCTACACTGTCTTCTGACAATACGGAAGGGATTTCAGCTACCTAAAAACCTTTGTGAATCTCAGATGTACACAGTGAATTTTAATTGTGGAAAAAGACATTAGTGGCCTGGGAAATGTGGCGAAACAACCACAAACCCTCCATGGTTTTGATCCACATTTCGGTTCCAAGCCTTAGAATGACAGCAGCCTCTCCCCCAATGTAGATGTCTATAGAAGTCCTAAAAAGGTAAGATGAAGCATGCTATGCTTTGTTCATGTTCACTACCAGCTGCATGCTGGTATCCTGCCTGTGCAGAAAACAGCAGCAATCAGGAGAATCTGCACCAGAATATTTTGTGTAATGACAAGGGCACCGAGTAAAACACATCTACCATTTTCTCTCACTTGCCCTTGAATGATGCCCTGTGTTTCTATGAATGCTCCTCCTTTGAACTACTCATCACAGCCTGGCAGGCAGAATTTCCTTCTGCTGGTTCCTCTTGCTGAGCATACCTTGAAGCTATCTTCATGCACAGGTTACACTGAATCTAACTTACATTACTACAACATGCTACATTTTGTTGATAATTCTCAGCCAGGGCTTGTGACTTGAAAGGGGCTGCAACATGATTTCAGCAAGATGCTGGAGCACTTGCCAGCTTTGGGCATTTTTTGCTTATAATTATATGGAATTGGGGTAAAAAAATTATTCTGGTTGATGGAACTGATGGAACACATCTGAGTAGCAGGTTTATTGCTGTTTCTGAGAAAAAACCCACTAGTCCATGCTACTTATTACCAGGATGAGTGGTATTGCAGTTACTAGTATTACACCTATCAGTAACAAAAGGGCACAGAGAATGGGGGCCCTACTACTCTCAAGTTCTTGTCCAACTGAAGATAATCAGGATACTGTTACTACAAGCTGTCCTCTCTGGGTGACAGTGAGCAAAGACTGCAAAAGCATTAAGGAGAATTGCAATAGCAAAAAGCCTTTTTTCAGTTACCATCCTGCAAGAAGCCACTACCAACATTAAATTACTGGTGAGAAGCAATAATCTGCATGTTAGATGATGAGTATGTGCTGAGGCAGTGAGCAGGCCTTTTCATAGCATAGTGCATTTGGGGTGTGCTGTAATTGATGTTTGCTAGGTGTACTGCAAACTCAGGAAGTGCAATTTGCACCTCCTAGTTCCAGAATATGAGTGAGTCAGATCCTTAATCTTCAATTTTAGCTTTGCTTCTGCCTCCTCATTGTTCTGACTAATGCGATGTTATCGTCATAGCCAGCTAAGTAAGGTAAAAAACAGCTGCATAGCCTCTAGGTTAGAGCACAGCCAGGCTCATTCTGGTATCAAAGCTAAAAAACACCCACAGATTTCAGTGGAGCAGTTGCAGGCTGCTCCAGCTAACTGTAAGCACAGAAGTTATTAACTGCATGAAGAAACACATACAGCAAGATAGATGAACGAATCAATTCAACACAGTGCTGCTGTCAAAGCATCAGAAGTCATTGGCATCTCAATTTTTAGGCATCAAATTTCAAACATCTTAAAGAGGTCACAAGTTCAGAAGGACCTAAAAGACAGACACAAGACTTATAAAATATTTAAAAAATTAGAAACGTCCCAAAAGACTAAAAATAGATGGCAACTCAAAAAGCAAATCTAGCTCTCTAAACATAAGGGCAAAAAATATTCTAAATTATTTAGGCCCCAGATGCACACAATGCAGGATTAGCGTCATCTGTGTTAACTTGGTAGGGGCTCAGTCCTGTGTAATAGTCAAATTCACTTTGTTAACTATAAACAAAGTATTCCATAAAACATTTTTATCAACGGGTAGGACTTTTTTTTTCTGCAGTTTGTAAATGAACTTTAATAAGCAGTGAATGAAGAGGAGGGTGAAATCAGTTAAAATAATGTAACTTTTAAAAGATTTAGTAACAGTTTTTTTTTGCTGTGCCCTCCCACTGAAACCATGACTGGACAACCCTCCTGAGCTTGGGTCAGTGTTGTGCCGATTGAGGATGGTAATGAGACTTGGACACCAGAGTGAAAAGAGTAGACATGTTTTACTGGTGATAGCTAAATAATACAGCCAAATAAAAAAATACAGAACAAAGCACCTAAAGCAGACAGATAGAAAATATACAGGGTAATGCATCAAGTCATTACTACATAAGAGAAAAAATAGTGATTAAGAGAGATCCATCACCACTTGCATATGGTACCATCATCCAGATCCACAGTTGCTGGGGAGCCCTGGTTGCAGCGAGGATTTGGAGCCCTTCCCAGCAAGTGGGAAACTCCTACACAGTGCACCCACCCAGAGGTGAGGCATCCAAAGTCTCTACACGAGGGTCCAGCCTTATATGCTTAAAAAATCAGGAAGTCAGAATGACTTGCACATTTTGCTATGCAGAATTATCTGGTTATGCCCCCCCAGACCAATCAGGACCAAGAGTTGGCCTGAGTCCAGGGCGTGGTTGGTAGGGTTTCCTAAAATATTGTCTCCAGACATCAAGTCAGCACAAACAATATTTTGGGTGGTTAGTTGCTGGCTTAAGCATACTGGTGCAAAGGTTAGCTGCTGGCATCAGCATGACTATTGTTATAACCCAGCACAATATCCACTGATACAAAGGCTGTTAGTAAAAAAGACAGGATTCATCTAGAGGTCAACTCTGTCTTGGGCCTGTTGTCCAAGCCTTAGCCCTACAGTAGGTCAAAACCTTGGTCTGACAAGTGATATTCTGAGAATAGTTGTGTTAGAACAGTTATGTTCTTGCTGCCTGGAGCAAAACTGTCTGGAGCTCTCTGGCAGAATCAGGCCAAGGGACTTGATGCGAACTCTACAAAAGGTAATGGAGGTTTTGCAATTGGCTATTGACATAGTAAGATTATATTTGGTTCTGTAAATCTGCTATAGCCACAAAAAACCAAAGGCCTTATCATTTAGTAGTCTTACTAGTTACTCCACAATATTCTTTCTCCAAAAGTGAGGATAAATTAGACGGTGACATGCAGAAGCCTCCCCACCTCCTCAGAAGAACTGCAGGGAGAAAGACCAGGGTAATTTAAGTTTGATACAAAGGTCAGACATACACTTTCTGAGCTGTATTACATACAGTCAGAATACTGCAGCTGGCAGCAAGGCACCCTCTTTTGTAAGACATGGTACATGTATTTCAATAAATATTAAACCACGGATCGTTTGCCAAGCCTGATGTGAACATTACAGATTCTAAGGTTTAGTGCATGCAATTTGTAACCTCCTTAGAGGCCCGGGATAATCAGCCTTACCCGCCTATCAAGCACTACCCGCTTTTCGGGTCAGAGTCATCAAAATGGGGTCAGAGGACGAGCTCATTATTTCCAGTCTTCTCAGCAGCCTGCTCTGAGTGTGTGTCTTGGCTTCTCTGTGACGTAAATGGCATTGTTTGTGAAACAATATAATGTTTATAATGATTTGCAAGGCACTATGAATTGTGCATACTAAAGATACTAAACAAGCATTAACAGCTGTTATTTAGTGCAACAAACTTTTCTAAAACTCCAATGATATAGACTAATTATTTGTTGAACAATAAACCCTCTTTTTCTGTAACGGCTTTACTTAATCACTTACCAAAACTTCAATAACTTGGCAATAGAGTAAAATAAATTAATTTAGGAATTAAAATATATTCTACACCTTATTTGCTGCATCTGAAGTAGCAACATTTTCAGATGGATCTTGGTTAAAATAAATATTTCTTAAAACTGTGTATCCTTACCAAATAACTCATTTTCAGAAACCATAAGGTGTCTGACCCCAGTGTCAGCTGCCGTCACCCCGCTGGGTTGGTGCCATCACTCCCGAGCCGCGCCCGACCCAGCAGTCTGGGACGTCACACCTGCACGTGAGGACCTCTCTGAGCTGCCGCCTCCATCCCTGACACAGTGAGGTCACGGATGTGCCAGATCCGAGCTCCTACAACACAACGAAGGCAGCCGTGAAGGGAAAAACACCCCCCAACGACAAGACCGGGCAGCGCCCTTTCTGCGCTCCCCCACTGCACCGGGCGCAACGCGGCCCCACGGGGCCTGCACCCAGGCGGGCCGGGCCGGGCCGGGCCGGGCTGACTGCCCCGACAGCGCCCCCTGGCGTGGCGGGCGNGGGCGGCCTCCCCGGAACCGCCGCTGTTTGTGCTGCGTGAGGCGCGGGGGCGGCCGAGGCTGCGGAGCGGCGGGAGCAGAGGGGAGGCCCGGAGCCGGCACCGCGGGGAACACCCCCCCCAGCAGCCGGACCTTCGGGAGGAGTAGTGTCTGCACATGGTTCTGGGGGGGAAGGAACAACCGGAGGCGCAGAAACATTACTTTTAGGGACGGTAGAAGGTGGTGACTGTTCATTCCAGGCAGCCTCATTAATCCTAATTATAGTTTATCGTTACATTCTTATTACATTGCTGTTAAGAATTAAAGTTAAAAATACCAGCTCGGGGAACTGGCAGGTCAGTCGTGAAATGAGCTGAATAAAGCACATGCATTTTTAGAGAAAATCTTGAGAAGTTGGTCTGCAAATTTGAGTTTAAAGACAGAGCTCCTGAAAGTACTGAGGCTGAAATAATCATCATCTTGAAGTTTGGAACACAATAATTGGGTGAAAACCATTTCTGAACATGAAACTGCTTCCAAATGAAGCTTAGAATGGTTGACAGTAATTTCCTCTCTTGCTGGATAAAAAAATAGTTGTATTAAAATCATATTTGTATTCCCTATTAATTCAGCTCCACAGACGATCAACTGATTTAAATTAGGAAAGACTTCGTAGTTTTTCTTATTTTCTGTTTCATTCTGTGTGCCTGGTGCCACCTCAGCTGTGGCTGTTGCAGCAGCAGGAAGGGGACCTCCCAACATCTGCCGGGTCCTTTGACAACCACGGACTGCTGTAGCTGGGGACTCCCGTTTTGAAACCAAGGGAAAGCTAACAACCAACTTCGAAAGGCCCAGGAGCTAGCACTCTCAAATAGTAGTCTGTATAACATTCTTATTCCACTAAACAGAAAGGAATATGTGGCCTTTAGGAAAACTGAACCAACAGCTAGAGGCTGGCGGGTGTGATGATGCTACTATGTTATCCTGGTCAGCAACCTGTTACTTCTCTCTCCCCATTTGATAATCTGAACAATCAGTGGGCAAACATCCCTTTCACATTCTGCTCCTCTGCTTTTCTTCTCTGTCACCCTCCCTGCAACACTAACGGAGCTGTAAATAGTCTGTCGAATTCCGGAGCCTGGGATGCGTTCAGGCCAGCCTGTCCATGGGGACAGCAGTGCAGGACTGCACAGCAGCCACATCAGTAGTGTCTCTTACATCCCTCTGTCTCTTTGTTAGCTTTCTTCTTTGTGCTGGAGTACATCTTCAAGTACAGATACAGCCAGGAGGCCTTACTGGTGTTTCTGAAGAGCATTCCACCATCTCTTCTGTATCTTCTCTTAGCACACTGTTTCACCCTGCTCTTTTAAGTTTCTGTGTTAGTTGCAGCAATTACAACTCGAGTGACTCATTGCACCACAGTCCTTTGAGTCACTCCCCCATACAAGGAAAGAAATGCTTTTCCTCCTTACTAAGAGATCCACATGCTGTTGGTACTTGAGTGAGACTGTGACAACCCAAAACTGTCACCCAGCACTTATTTTTAAATACCTTTGTTACCCTTTAGTGACTTAGTAAGAAAAATACATATACAAGCTCAAATTAATGTGAATTAGAATGCTCACAGTGACACATGGTGCAAGGCAGGGACTTGCAGGTGGAGAAAGCCACTCTTCCTAAAAGCTGAAGGCTGTGAAGTTATCTACATGCAAGGTGTCTTTCAGGTTCACTTGGACTGACATGGCGAGTTTTGCATGGCAACAAGCAGGGGGGGAAAAAACTGACAGAGAAAGTGAGATAATATAAACACAAAATAGAAAAATATGCCAAAAAGAAGCTCAGCAGCAGAATAAGATGACACACGTTCTGCTGAAAACAGTAACAGGAATCTAGCCAAGAAACAACAGTCTTGTTATATTTTGGAAACTACAAGTGGAGTAATTATAGGCACATCTTTTTTTAACCAGCAATATATTAGAAGTATTTTCTATAAACCTAATTAATGACTTGGTCTTATGAATCATTACATCTATAAGCAGTTTACGCTTACAGTGAATACTAAGTGCTTGGAGGACGTTTATGCTGTGTTTTAAAAATTGTTTATTAATAGAATGAAACAACAGTAGATTGTAACATGATTTTGAAAAAGAAATGGATGTGCATTGCATCCAAGTATTGTCACAGTCTCCTTCTATTAGGGTGAACACCACAACTGCTGAAAATGTTTGAATTAAAAAAAAAAAACTTTCTCATTTAGGCATGTGCTTTTTAAACTGAGGATCAACCCAGCAAGTACCAGCATGCAAGCTGCTTCTGTGTTCAACTGTGTGCTGTATTTTACTTTTGAGATTGGAGTTATTTTTAATCTTAACTACTGGGCCTTTACTGGTATTTAAAAATGTGTTTAGATATCTGTAAATTTTTTTCACACATCAGTATTTCACAATTCATATCATTAAGGATCACTTTTAAAAAGTGTATTTGCAGAAAAAGGATTAATATGAAAATATGTTCATATATATATGAAAATATGTTACTCTGCTAGTCATGTAACATTTCAGTTATACATTAAGACAGATTATGATACATTCAGAAAAGTTTTCAACATCTGATGCTATTACTTGATGGTTTTACACATGCAAAAATGGGAAGAAAACTATTTTATAATCCTCCACTAGAGGGTGAGAGAGCACCTTTTGTTGCTAGGCAGATTCTGCAGTTTCATTCTACATCTTTTAAAGCAATAAAGTCAAATTCGAAAAAAAAAACCCAAAAAACCAAACCAACAACCAAAAAACCCAGAACAATTTATTTTGTTATATTACCAAATATGAAGTAGTTTCTAAAATAATCCCTGAAATTTGGTGATTTCTTTAGAGATGGTTGATAACATTGATAAACAAAAATCTAAGTAATGTTGAAAAAGTTACTGATTTGAAAGTGGAGCAAAATGACTGGTATTGTACTTTCTGTTCTGTACTGGATGGGAGCCGTTCTTACAGGTACTGCATGGTTTTCATTGCTTGCTTAGAACTTGGAGCATGGATGAGACCTTCCACCCAGCCCTCCCACTCTGTCTCAGAAGCTCAGAGAAGTCTCACCTCCCCAAAGACAATTTGACGTAACTGCTCAGAATTTGTGGATGTTTCCTTTTCCTCTAAAGACCCTCACGATCCATGATAGCCACACAGATGAGCTATCACATTTAGTCCTACAGACATCAGTGGTCCTATTGGTTTGCAGTTGGTCGTATGGTAAGAAAAAAAGCACTAGTGACCTGTGTGTCTCCCACAGGCCCTGGGAGCTGCTCCAGCTCACAGAAGCATGAGACACTTGGTCTAGCCTTAGGGACTACTGAACAAGGCCATGTTTATAATGCATGTAATGTCTTTTTGGGAAGCAGGCACAGGATGCCCAGTATCTGTGGGACTATGATGGATGGCAAATGATCAGTAACTAAATGTTGACTTCATTTAGAGCTCACTGGAGAAATGTACTGCAGAAAGGGTAACAAGAAATACTCAGGGAGGGGTTCATACATAGATTAGCACCGTGATAATGTAGCACTGAAAGTTTACTGGACTTCAAAAAGTTACAAATTTTACTTTATATTCTGATATGTGGATAAACGAAGTATAAGGTGACAATTGTTTAGTTTGTGCTCCTATCAGTTTGAAAGGAAGCCCTCTGTTTATTTCACAAGAATGAAAACTTAACAAGGAAACATAACCCAGGCGTTAATATAAACGTTTAAATTTCATTTTGAAGTTTACATAATGCCAACAAACAAAAGAAGCATAAAATATATTTACATTCTCTACTCCTCTTTGTATTTACTTAAATTTTCTAAAGATCTTCAGGCTGTTTAATGAAGACTGAAATATGATGGGCTTACATTCCCTACCTCTGTTGTGGGAAAAGTGTGGCTGTTGAAAAAATGAGTGCTACAAACACTAGAAAAACCCAACAAAACAAGCAAGTGATATTGGAACGTTTGCTGAAAAGGAAGGAATTATTCTATCTTGGACATGTACCATCAGCTTTTGTACAAATAGTTCTGGCTGAAGTCTCAGTGATTGCTGTTACAGGATCTCTGGGTTTTGTTGGCCTGATGCAGACCAGTCACACTCCAACCCACCAAAACAGCCCGTGCACCTTTGGGGAATGCAAGAGCAGCAAAGTCCAGGAACAGTGAGAAAACCTCAGCAGCCCCCCACATCCTGAGAATACCTGGTTCAAGTGCTGATGCAGATGACCTAATGAGATCTGACCCACTAACTGCACAGTGCAGTTTAGCTGTGAACTACATTACCTACTGTAACTTGGCTAAAATGCTGACATCTCTTTTTTCAGTGCATTCATTTGAAAATATATTGCTTTGGGATTTTATACACATCAAGTTATAAAATGTTGATGTTAGTATTTCATAAAACCTATGCTATTTAATGAACTCTTTATCAAGAAAATGCAGTACTTTGGCAGTGGTGTTACAGAGTATAAAAAGAGAATCAGAGAAGAAAGCCACATAGTACAAATATATCTCAGAAGATATCAAAGTTTATAAGCACAAATACTGTTATATATAGTATTTTCAAAATGTTTAGATCAAGAGATTTTTTTTTTACCTAGGAGTCTGTCAAGACGAAGCAAATTGCAGAACAAGGCTAGCAATGTATTTATAAAACAATGCTTAATCTGCAGTAAAAACAAGTTTACTGGTTTAGACAAGACTTATGCAAAACATTTACTTTGTACCCACTGGAGTGAAATATTTAAAGAGTGAAAATGTAGCTACTGCACACAGATCAATACTGTGATTTGAATATCAGGGACTGAAGGACTAAACCCTGCTCCCAAAATCATTAATTGAATTTATATTAACTAACCAAGTGCTAACTTGACCTTACTGGAACTTGCAGTTAATTTGGTATATTTGCAACAGGTCCATCTTGCAAGTCGTACGCTTCTCACTCAGAGCTCTGAGATTTCTTACACGAACAAGTCTGACCCAGAGAAGGAAGTGGCTGCCCCGGAGTCACATCGGGGGCCCCTCAGCTCCTCCTCCTGGTGCGGTACTTCTGATGTTTAACCAACCGCAGCCACGCCCATATGCTCACACGTTTTAAACCAGAAAAGCGAGATACCATCATGTGCAAGACGTGTTAGTGTTACAATAGCCCTTACAACTAATAGGATTTTTTTTCTAAGACAGTTTATTTTACCTGCTCAATACGCAACTTGGATTGCTAATGTACAAGGCTGAATTAAGTAAGGCTGCAAAAAAGGACTGTTTTGTCACATCTCCCTTTGTTTTGTGAGCAAGCACCACTTCTCCTGTGCTGTGACTTTCTGAAGCAGAGAAATAACTATGAAGAGTTGTAGATCATCCATTTTCCCCATCAGCTGCTTCATCTAAGACCTGGAAACCCAGGTTTGCTGCTGCTGCCAGCCCTGAAGGACTTTCAAGTATGTTGATGGCAGCAGTTCAGAAGCAGAAGCCACGATACATATTCCTACCCAGCTGTTCCCCACCAGCTCTCTAGGCTTCTTTGCCAGCACAGTGTCCTTTTCCTGCTCATTTTCCCTCTTCATTATTCCCTTTCCTGTGGCAGGAAGAACCTGGGCCCAACTCCTCATGTGTGGAACAGGAATATTCAGTTTTGCTGGGGGAATCTCGAACGTGAATCTTGAAAGGCACTGATGAAACAGCCACACAACTCTTCTGTGTCCCCATCTGCTGAGGACCATCCTTTTGTCATCTTACTAAGACACTCCAGGAAACTTCTTCTTCTCTAAAAACATTATAGGGTTTTTTGAACATGGTATCCCAGAAGGAGTTAAGAAAATTGAACAGGACCACTTGATCCTTCCCCTAGCTGTAGCTGCTGTAATGCCTCAGCTCTCATGGGGAGGGAAGAGAAAAGTAGTTATTGCCCAAATGGAAATCTCCATACTATCAATGGTTAAAATGCTGCTTTTTCTTCCACTTATGAATTGCATTCCTACGGTCTAGAACTTGAAGGCAGCAAGTTAGGTCATTCTTTTACATTTGTCCAAGACTCCACAGCTGTCACAGAAGGAGCTGGAGGAGTTGTTGAAAATGTTCATACTTGCTTAGGATATCCCTGGAGGATGTTGGTTTGTGGTAAATCCACCAAAGATACCAAGTATTTTCTTCAAAAAGGCATTGCAAGAAAACCCCCAAGAAAATATGCATTATTTCTCTTTGTCAGTTTGAAGTTGCCAAATTAAGAGGAACCACAAGCTGTTAGGGTGTCATAAAAAATCAGAACTACTGTGCACTCCCTAAGCCAAATTTAAATATTGTTTGGTTTGTTTTCCTTGTTTTCCTTTTTAACCCAGGATCAGCATAACAGGCATTTCCAAATACACAGAATTCTACAGTAATCCAGAGAGGTTACTGAAAGAAAGAGGAGGCTAAATATTTAAAGACCATAAATTATCTTTCTTTTTAACAATAACTGTGTAGAAAGAGTTGACCAGGTTATTTGATGGTACTTTTCACTGTTTAAAAGTTCAGTGATTGAATAAAACTGGAAGGAAGATGCTTTTATGCTTTTTCTGTTCTGTACCAAGCTGCTTTTTCAAATCTTTATTTCCTTATCAATTACTGCAGTACTATCACTTCATGGGAAGTAGGGTGGTGACTTAATGAGAGCTTTAGGGTAGAAAGTAATTAGCACTGCAGCATAAGTGAAGGAAAAGTGCTGGGAAGCTAAATCAGGACTTTATAATTTCATCACTACACGTTTTCAGAGGTCTGAACAGTTTGTAAGATCTCTAAACCAGCTGCCATTTTGAGCAATGGGGATTCAGGAAGTGGTTAATGCCCAAGGTGAGGAAAAAGCTGAGGAGTAGAGTCTGGATGAATGAACTGCTAGATGGGTTGAAATCGGATAGATTGCTGTGGTTGAAGGGTGGGAATAAATGGGCTGGTGTTTAGTTGGTGGCTTGTGCAAACCAAACACTACACTGTGGCCAGTATTGTTCATTACCTTAATTGTAACTTGGATGATGACACAGAATGCACCTACATCAAATTTTCCGACAATACTAACTTAGAAAGGGTGGTTCTCAAACCAAACAGTGGAGCTTCAGTTGAGACGACTGAGAAATTTATAAAATGGGTCATAAGAAACCTCATGAAGTTAACAAGGATTGAGAAGTTGTGCACATGGGGCTGAATAGTGCCAGGCACCAGCTCAGGCTGCCTGAGCAGTAGCCCAGCTGAAAAGCATGTGGCTGTCAACAGTGGACACTAAGTTGAATATGAGCCAACAGGGTGTTTTCATTGTGAATAAAGTGAATCACAGACTGAGCAACATTAGAAGGGGAGCATGGACAGCAGCTGAATAGAAATTATTATTCCTTCTTATTCAATGCTAGTGAATCCACATCTGGGATAACTTGTCCTGTTTTGGGTTCCCCAGTTGAAGCAGCATATTGACAAACAGAAGAGGAGCATGCAAAGGGCTGATGAGATGGTCAGTGGGGACTTGGGAGGAGATGATGTACAAGTTGGGCTTAGTTAGCCTGGCAAAGAAGAAAAGAAGGGGAGATCTCATAACAATCTACATCTGCCTGAAGGGGAGTGGCAAAGATCATTGAGCTGAACTCTTCTCAGTAGTAGCAAATGGTAAAACCAGGAGCTCAGCCACAAACTGAGCCAGTGGAGTTGGGGCTGGATGCATGCTATTGTGCATGGGTAGTACAGCACAGGAACATACTGCCCAGAAAAGCTGTGGAGTGTCTACCCTTGAAGGCCTAAGTAAAGGAGGGTAAATTAACCCACTCATAAATCTATAACACTAATCTAGTTGTTGATTCTGGAACAGGATTATCTTCTTAAGACTACAGCGCAAAAGCAATGTAAAAATTTACACAGACTGACGCCATAGAAATAGCTTATAGTGCAGCACACACTTCAACAAAAACCTGAATATTTCATATTGATATATATAATGAACTATATATATAGTGGAACACAACATAAACTTTTAGAAAAAATAGATGGTATTTGCATGTGTAAACAGCACACAGGCACAGCAAATATGCTGAAATAAAAATATATAAAAAATATAAAAATAAAAAAAACTAGATAAAAAAAGGAAAGCCTCAAGCACCTATTTTTACCTCCCCCAAACAAAAGCTTTTTAAAGAGATACTTAACCATGTTATGCATACAGACAGCATGTACAACAGCATTAAAACATTCCTATTTTTTTTTCTCTCAAACTCTTCCTTGCATCTTCTTGAAAATCTGTTACCTATTCTACTCAGTGGATTGCTGTAGGACACCAAGATTCTCTGATGATGAAATTTTTTTACAGTGACATGCAATCACTTCAGCCTGGGTAAATTCACTGCAAATAATCAAAGCAATTTATTGCAGAGTGTATACCTCATTAATGTAAGATCGTTCAGAAAGATACAGCTAAAGTCTGGATACTGCTTTAAAAGAGTGGGAATATATTTCTGCATCTCTTTTCTTCTTCTAAGGGAGGGGTATTTCTGAAGCTTATTTATTGCACAAATAAGGTACTATACAAGGAAGCTTTAAAGCTTCATTCTTAGGGTGATTTGGCTACATAAATTCAACCAGACTCTCCGAAGTAAACATAGCCCAGCAGACATTAACATCTTGACACTGGCTGCTTTTATTGGATTATATCCTCTAACTCAGATGTAAATTTCCGGCGATAACCTGTGCAGCAATAAACTTCATTCAGCCACAAGAGTGTGCATGTGAGAGGATTGCAGATCTCCTCCGCCAAACCAGAATTAGCCGGTATCGCAGGAATGAAAGAGCGTGGAGATTTGAAATTGCAGGGAATGGAGACAAGACACCGCAGAAGACGAGCAGCCTGGGGAGCAAGAGGCCCAACACCGCTTCCAGACTTCCACAGAAAATAAGCCCCGGGGCGGCGAGCAAGGCCGAACTGAGCTGGGGCGGGCGGCTGAGCGGTGCCGGGCGCAGGTGGACACCGGAGCCTGCAGCAGCTCTCGGGAAGCGGCAGAGCGCCGCGGGTCTGGCCGGCAGCTGGGGCTCGGAGCCGTGGAGGGACCCGGAGCAGTGAGTATCCCGGGAGGTGCGGGAACAGCCGCAGGGCACCGGTGAGAGCCGGGGAAGGCGCAGCAGCCTGCGGCAGAGGCGGCTTGGGCTGGGCTGGTCCGATGCANGCCGCAGCCCCCCGCGTAGAGGAGGCGGTGGTTCCGCCGCCCGAGCCCCCGCCCCTCCGCCGGAATTGCTGCCCCCGTGGGGCTCGGGGCGGGAGGCCATCCCCGTTTGAGCAGTAATCGGTAAGAGAGCAACCTGCATGGGGGAGGGTGTAAGGTGTAAAGCTCTCCAAATTGTTAACCTGTGGGGGGAAAAGGTACGTCCCCCTGCCTTCGGGCCGCTCCAGAAATAGTGTGTAACCATTTATAAAGTAGAGGTACATGATGTAAGTTGCCCAGTCCCTTCGAACCGAGGGGAGAGAACTGTTTATTATCTGAGCCTGTTCCCGGTTTCCGAGGGGACGCGGAACCACTCCTGGGTCCCAGGGGACAGAACAGCACCGAGGGGAGAGGTCATCAGAGCAGGGCCTGGGAGCTAGCCCTCAGGGCCAGAAGGGCAGCAACCCCAGTCTGGAAATCAATCTGCCACTGACTTGGCTCCAGCCCGTGACCTGGCAATTAGCTTACTGGTTTAAGTGTTTAGTTTCCCTGATTTTCTATTCCTTGTTGTGCATGCACAGTTATGTACGGTGGCTCTGATCTGCACAAGTGGATGGTATCCACATCTCCAGTGACATCTGAAATGCTCCACAGATAAGCAAGCTGAAGCTAGACTGCCAAAAGTTGTGACCCCCCAAATTAACTATGGTTTTGAAAAAGCTGTTTCTGTATGTCTTCAAGGGACAAATAATTATGTGTAGCATGTCTAATTGGAATACTGTGAATCAAAAGTCTTTACTATTGATGATGCATTTATGAGTGATCCATCAGAAGTTCCTTTAAAGTGCTATTTTATTCTATGCCTTTTAACACAGAGCCAGTCAGGTACTGGAAGAGGTTACCCAAGTTTATGTAAATTATTCATCATATGGACTTTTTGTATCAGATGCTTTTTGGTGATCTGGTTCAACTACAAGCTAAAGAGCTGTACCTCCACTGATGGTACAGGGAGCTTGCGTGTCTTGCTGCTAACTTTGGCTTTCTTACAGCACCTGCATTTATGCCTAAAATAGCTCATGAGTCAGATTTTCAAAAAAGTTCAGCATTTTTGTGGGCACTCGTTCTTGAGCTAGTTTTGCAAGAGCTCTGCATACTGTGCACGCATACAATATAAAAAGTTCTTTTCTGAAAAAAAGAAAAAAAAATCTAGTCCTTCAGCTGATCAAACAAGAATCCAGATTCTCCTGCCTTTAAATGCAATCCCTTTTGAGGGGCTGTGTGCAAACACTGTTAGTGCAAGTGGGTTTTCACTACCTTCCTCATTGAGAAAATATGACTGGCTTCACAAATCAGCTGCTGTCATTTCCATTTCAGAAGCCCATTCCAGAAGCTCCCTGGGCTTCTCTGCCTTCCATGATAGTGTGTCCCTACCAGTGCTGTGGTGTGGGAAGAAGGCTGAGGGCAGGTGGGTGCATCTCTCCTGGGTGTGATAGGCCACAGGTAGATGAGCCATAGTGGGTAGAATATCCAGACATGCAGTTCTTGCTTTAGCAAGAGTCTGAGAGTTTGTGAAATTATTGGAAATTACTTTCCCTGCTTTTGAGTATTACTCACTCTGAACTTGTGATGTTACTGTAAAGCTAATAGTATAAAAGTAATACTAAGCAAAAATCATGTGTTTTCTGAAGATGTGTGGGAGTGGATGCAAGCCTGACATTAACTTGCTCAATCTACTCAATCTAAGCCCATTCTGTCAGTAAGATTGCACAGATGAGTGTCATATCTTTGCATCTCAATGTCAATTATTTTTGCTTTACATAATTTAAAATATCTAAAAGATGTATATTTTTCTGTTCCAAAGAGGAACATTTTTGAACCCACTATCAGTACTGAGGTACACACCAAACCAGTCAAAAGCATGAAAGGGAAAGGTGAGGCACTACATTTAATACTGATTCTGAATCTTCAGTTATGTAATTTTGTATTACATTTTCTAAGATGTGTGTAATATCCATCATACATTTTCATATACAGAGCATGTTTAACAGCGTGCAACTTCCTTTGATTTCCGTGCAATTTTCTGCTACTTCTCATTATTCCCTATTAGCATAATTATTTACTATCTTTATTACCTTTACATGGTAAGTGTTTCTCTCTCTTGTGAGTGGGATGAATCCTTCATAAGTAGATAAATAAACTGCATCAATAGGTGATCTAGCTCCAAGTACATTAATAGGAAAGGGTTGATATGTCATCTTTAATACCTACCCTCTGCAGAGCAACGATGAAGTAGAATTTTGATTAAGGCTGTCCTTGGATGTTAAAAAAAAAGTCTTCACCACCACAAGGCTCTGACTTGTTCCCCTGCTACCCTTCCTGACATACCTTGCAGCACCCCTAGAAAGACCTCTAAGCATAATCTTATTTCTCTCTGCTTCTTGATTTGAAAAGAAAAAGTCAGAAAGTAATTACAATATGTGCTTCCAGTGGCACCCAGGTGTGGAGTCATCAACTGATCCCAGCTTATTGTCTCATGTGACAAAATGTTAAACACGCACAGTTCTTGTTCTTCCTCACTGTGTCACCAGTACCTTCCGTGGCCAAGTTATTAAAATATATTTATGAATATATGGAAATTTTGATACCATGAGTACAACACACCTTAGCTCCAATTCACTGTATTACACAAATCAGCGTGCTCTTGGAGGAACCTACATGTTCATGCGGCCCTTAGTTACACATAAATTACCTGTACTGCACATAAGGGATGTGTAGTACTTCATTACAAAGGTTACTTACTCAGCAGCTAGTCTGGAGAGGTTACTCTGACTCTGCCTCTGCAGTAGTGTAAAATACTTCAAGGCCTTCTCTGTATGTTTATCTAGAAATAAGAAAAAAGGAAACTAGTTTGGCAATGTAGTAACTTGAGAAGCAAATAACACTCATATATTTAAAGACAGCAGCCTGAATTTTCAGTTAATACAGAATCTGAGTTACCTGTACTCACTGCCAGTGTTCAGTAGTAGAGGAGCTAGCCCTGAGACACAGCTTCTGAGGGCTTGTAGAATATATAAGGAGCTTTTTTAAACAATTTTGATAACTTTATTCTCTCTTCTGTCTATTGTGAAGCTGATGGCTATTTTTATTTCTCCGAAGAAGAAAAAAAGAGAAAAAATTGCCATCTCTGGTAATTTGTATCATTAAATTTCTAGTCTCCATGGAAACCTGTGTGGTACTCAACTGTTGGGTAACATTTCAATATGTTGCAGCAGAAATCAGATGGAGAAAGACTGGGTTCTGCACCTTGCCTGTTAATTAATTAAAAATGGCTGCTGAATTTATTTTCACATTGTGTGACAATCTTAATTTAGAGTAACAGTGGAAGAAATAAAAGTAATCAAATTAAGCTATTATTTCCTGATCCTACATACACCTGTGCTCATAACTCTTCCAGTCAGTTTGATTCTTAAGGGCATTGTCATTAATTTGGAAGAATTCTTTGGTTTTACTAGGATTATATGGATTACTGCTATGGAAACTGAAAGCATAATAGCAAACTGTTTGTCAAGCTGACTCTAATAAAAAGCTTTCCAGCGAGGAAGTAGCAATCCCCGTGCTTTAATTCATGTAAGCAAAGCGTTTTGAAAATCAAGAACCTTAAATCTTTATCTTTCTATCTTCACTCTTGTTCTTCAACTATGAAGGAAGAAATACATCTCAGAACTGGTTTCCTCAGAAAAGATACAGTAACTTCATCTGCCTGCCTCTTCAGGATTCCCTATTTTTATTCCAAGCTTTATCAAGTTGAACACAAGGAACATAATCTAACTGGGCAGCAGAAGGTGATACAGAGGAGTGTACAGAGAGTGAGCAGTGTGTTTTGTGACTTGGGTCAACCCATGAAGAGTGAGTGCTCTTGGACACCTACAGGTAAGTAAATATGTAGTAATGGAAATAATGCAATCTACTGTCAACCTGTAAATACTCCTACATAGACAGCTGTGATAATAAGGTACACTAGATTACATTAGACAGAATTTTCTAAGCATTTCCATTTGAACAATGGAAACCCCATATTCACCTTAGAACTGCACTGAACTGCAGTGGTGCAATATGGTAGTGATTTATGCTATTGACTATAACCAAACGATAAAATCTGATAATTTCATATGATTTTTTAAGGTATTTACTCTATTTGTTTCAGAATACTGTGGAGAAAATGTATGCTAGTCACCAGGATATTGGATGTGATTTTGGAGATGACTCAAAAGTTGGAAGTAAGCCAATTAAGCCTAGTCCAGACATCGATGCAAGATGGGCTTGGATGATTGTACTTTCCTCTTTCATTGTGCACATACTGATCATGGGCTCCCAAATGGCCTTTGGAATACTCAACATAGAATGGCTTGAAGAGTTTAATCAAAGTCGTGGCTTAACAGCATGGGTTAGCTCCCTCAGCATGGGCATTACCCTTATTGTAGGTATGTTTCAGAGTAATTTATTTCAAACCTACATAGATTTTTAGAATGTGTTTGCCACTTATCCCTCATGTCTTTTATTATAGTTTCCCATTTAGTTAGCGGAGGTGCCCAGGTTCTCCTGAGTTGCAATTTAAAGTCAACAGGACAAAATTTGCATGTTATAAGGAGAAAGGGGGAAGATGGTAGAGAAGATAATTACTTCAGTATGCAGCATGAGAAGAAGGATGCCTGTGACTGCAAGGTCTCACTAGAATTAAGAAAACGTGATCTGTAAAGCTTGTGGTCATCCCAGTACTCTATCTGGGAGGAGAAAATACTGAATTTTGACAGTTCATATTTCAGTTTTGCAGCTGAAGTAAAATTTAAGTTGTGGTTGGATCAGACCAAAATAGTATCTAGAGGGGTATGTTTGTGTGCAAATGTGTACACATGCCTTTGGCTCCCTAAATTAAGATTGAAAAAATTGAGTGTAAGTCTGCCTAACATATTCCACTAAAAACAAAGTAAAATGTTTACTTTCTAGTTATGAAAAGTTTACTTTCTAGTTGTGAAAAAGGACTGCACTCACATAGCATGAGTAATGAGAACAATGGTTTCAGTTTCTTCCTCAGTTTAATCCATCCCTTCCTCATGAGGCAACTTTGTTTTAAGCTCCTGTGTGTATTTGCTAAGTGTTTGGTCGGTTGGCTTAATTTTTCTTTCTACAATTTAAAAGAGTAATAGGGAAAATAAAGTGAATTGCATGAGTAGCTTTAAGTTTAGCATTTTGTTTAAAACATTAGGAATAATCTTTTTGTGAAAAAAATGACAATTGTAGAGATTTAAATAAATAAATTATCATTTTTTCATATTTTTAACAGGTCCTTTCATTGGTTTATTCATCAATACGTGTGGGTGTCGCAAGACAGCTATAGTTGGAGGGCTACTGAATGCTCTAGGTTGGATACTGAGTGCCTATGCCTCAAATGTGCAGTACCTCTTCCTTACATTTGGAATGACAGCTGGTAAGAGCAGTACTAATGTTTGAAATGTCTTTCAATTATTTTTTATTCCTCTGAAGGTTATCTGGGTGAGTAAAGAAGGAAGTTAGACTGTAAAATTACACCAAAGTTTCCTTCATGCTCTTTACAGCCTGTTAACTTTTTCAGAAAACTTATTTACTCAGAGTATTGGGCCCAATGATTTTTGTTGTGATTTAAATCTGCCATATGAATATGGTATTTTTATCAGTTTTTCCCAAGTGGAGGTACTAGAGGGCATTTTTAATTAGAAGAATTAATATGAACTGAACTCCTAACAAGTAAAATTTAAAGATGTTACAACACTAATGAGTTGTATATCCAGCTAACTCCTTTGTCACATGAAAAAACAGCAAATGTTCTCTACAGGAGTTGCTCCCACATTAATAAAATACCAGATTATGAAAACTATTGTACTGCTTCAAACCCATTTTAAAGGGTCCTTGTGGGTCACTGCTGGTAGGCAGCTAGGCTTCACACAGCTGCTTACTCACTCTCCTCCAGTGGATTCAGTGGGATGGGGGAGAGAATCAGAAGGGTAAAAGTGAGCTAAGGACAGTTTAATAGGTAAAGCATGCACAAGCAAAGCTAAATAAATAATTAATTCACTACTTCCCTTGGGAAGGCAGCATTTTAGCCATTTCCAGTAAAGCAGGGCCTTATCATGTGTAATGGTAACTTGGTTAGACAAAGGCCACAACTCCAAATGTGCCCCCTGCTTCCTTCCTTTCCCCAGTTTTATTGCTGAGCACAACATCAGTTGGCGTGGAATGTCCCTCTGGTCATTTGGGGTCACCTGTCCCAGATGTGTCCCCTTCCAGCTTCTTGAGCACCCCCAACCCACTCACTGTCAGGGCTGCATTGAGATGTAACCTCAAGATGAGGCCTTGATGCTGTGTAGGCACTGACCAGCAACAAGTAAAGTATCCCTGTATTATCAACAGTGTTTGGGTCACAAATCCAAAACATAGCATGATGCTATCTACTGTGAAGAAAATTAACTGTCTCCCAGCCTGCATTAGGACAATGCATGTGGCCATATTTTGGATATAGTTTCTAATAAAGGATATTCAGATTAGATCAACAACCACTAATAAATATCAACTAATTTTACTACATATTTTTAAAATTAAAATCAACAAAATAAGTAATATTTTGTCATTTTTATTGGAATAAGGTCTGTAGAAAACCTTTTGACATGTATAAGAGCTCAATGAAAATATGAAAAATTATCTGTTTAGGCACTTCCTTGAAAACCAACAGCTTTCTAAGTGCTTGAATGCTCAGTTTCTAGGAAAATGTGGCTTCTTGTGAAAAAAAAAAAAAAAGTTATTTTAAGAAAATTACGTAGAAGAACCCAGTATTATCTACTTAAAGCATTACTCCATTTTATTCATTGTTCATTTCTGGAAAGAGATGATGTTAGAAGATATGAAACAAAATGTTACAGTGATACAAGTAAGTAATACAAAGTCTGGCCATTAATTATTATCTGAGCAACACTGACCAGTTCAAGGGGCTTTGAAATATTACTGACTCCACAGATAACATGGCCAGTTATGTTTGCAAATGAGGCATGGTATTTATGTTATGCGTGGCAGACAGGAGCATTATGAAAAATCGTTAATCATTTGCAATACTAGTGATAGCTTCAGTACCCCCATTTCCTCAAACTATCTGTTCACATAATTCCATAGCAGCCTTCAGAACTTCTGGACATCATTTTTTATCTGTCTCTCTGTATGGAAAAAAAGATGAAACCAGCAAGGATCACCGTGGTGGCTCTTCATACCATCACACCATAGTTTTCAGTAATGTTTTAAATTCCTGAACAAAGATCAATAATTACAGGCAGGTTTCTGCCCTTCTCAGAATTTGTCTTTCCATATATTGTATATACTCAAGCAGACGGGAATTTACACACTCTTTCTCTCAGCCCTTGCTGCTTTTCAGAAAGAACATACATAAAATACTAGACAAAAACGCAGAGAGCATACAGGGAATAAAGACGGGTGAAAAACATCTTCAGAAAAAGTCTGAGGCAAATTTCTACATGAGGTGGAGCAGAAGTAATTCGGGCCCCAGTAGAGATGCCTGAGGTGTTTCTTCCCGCTTCACAAGACCTCCCCTCACTTGCCATCCTCACTCACTGTCCCCACACACCCATCTCCTCATTCACCCATTGTCTCCATCTGTCTCCTCACTCCCATCCCCTTGTTGTCAACAGTCACCTCAGTCACTGCCACTTCAGGGAAATTTCTTTCATGTTCTCATTTTTGCTAGATGTAAGACTGCTTTTCTCCTATGGTGGCCGCCTCCTGCTGCGATCACCTCCGGGCCTCCATGCGGTGCTCACAGGCTTCCTCATGGCTCCTGTTCCCCCCATAGGTGACCCACCATCACACCAGATGCCCTCACACAGCACTTCCCTACACTCCCAATCTGGCCTCCTGGCTGCAGCCACCCTGTGCCTCAGCTCCCGTTCCCAAAGTGCTGTTCACCTCAGGGCGTTTCCCTCCCCAGCTCATCCCACTCTTGTCCCCTCAGCACCTGGACACCAGCCTCATCACAGCTCCTCAGGCTTTCCTCCCTGCAGCAGCAGTTTGGGGGGGCAGAGGAGCTTTCTTCCCCCTCTCCTCCCTGTGAAGCCCTGGGGTGAGTGCCTGGAACCCCTGGTATCAGGGAGTCCCTGTGGGCTGGGGGCAAAATGCCCCTGAGGCCCTACTGGGGTGAGAGCAGAGCTGGCCCTGCAGCAGCCATTGTGGTGCTGTGTGACAAATCTGTGAAGAGGAGCTGAGAGGCCTGTGCCCCTGTTAAGTATCTGTGAAGGTGGCAGGCCTTTGCCTGTGGCTAGACTGTTCTGCTATGTAGCCCACAGAATGAAAAGATAAGATAAAACCTTTTTTTTTAAAAATGCTTTACTTTCTGGCCACGCAGGGACATGTGGTAAACACTAACACCAGCACAGCCTGGGCTGTATTTTTCACAGCAGTCAACAGCAGGCCAGGCTGAGGGGACAGGGAGTTTTTCCTTAGAGTTTGTGTCTGGGTTTGGGGCGGGAGACCTTGTGCAAAATAAAAACCTGATTGTGTATTTGCATAACTAATAAATAAATAGAACTAGTAGGCAAAACAGGTGAGCTGTGACCATCACAATGTTGTGATGGTGAGGTGCATTTTGTCAGGGTTTGCTGGAATAATTTCTCTTTCTCTGCTCTAATTGTAGCAATGTGATGCTGTAGTTACATGCAGCCATGTTATCAGCTATTTAGGAAAAATCAAAACACGCTTCTGTGTTCCAGTCACAGTGAATTGGGAAGCATCTCCTGCATACACCTCTCTTACAGTTCAAATCCTCTCTGTTGAGAATCTGCTGTGAGAAAAAAATGAGCATAAATGTTACCTTTAACGATACGTTTGCACAACCCTCACCACTTCCTGCTTAAAATAGGTACCATTAATACCGTGTTTTTTAACTACAGCTGAGAGATTTTTTACAAAACTGGAGATGTGCCATTTAAGAGTATGCATCTACCATGTGGCTGTCTCTGGCCCTCTCTGCAGTGCTCAAAGAGAAACTTGGAAGCTGATCAAGGTCCCACCACTGGGCTAGCACCCTGTGCTGACTCCTTAAACATACCTCACAGTCTCTGTGGCTCCACAAAGACAAAAACTTGGTCTGGATCATCATTGCTGGGGAAGTTAAGCAGAAGTAACAAGATGTGCCCACTAAGCAATTGATTGTTGCTCAAACAATCAAATGTGGGTATTACAAACGCTGATATTTCAAAATAGGTTTTGCTTGTGTTTTCCTCCATGTTAACTATCACCAATTTATTGTGAAATGTTTGGGACCTAATGCTGAAATAAGGTGGAGGTTTTCATCTTCCATGTGTTTCAGTTTTTGTAGCAGGTAAATAGCAGCATTGCGTTCTCAGTAGAATGACTATTGCAAATTTTGGGAAACAATACAGGACAGAAATGAAAGCTAACATGAGAATAACATAAGAATAGAATATTTATTCTCAGTTTTACTACTATGCTTGCTCAAGATGTAGGAATAAAACAGATTTGTTTTTCACCACTTTTTATCTTGTCAGCAAAAACTTCGGATTGATTTAGAATTTTTTTTTTCATAGGCATTGGAAGCGGCATGGTTTATCTACCTGCGGTGGTCATGGTAGGGCAGTATTTTCATAAGAGAAGAGCACTTGCACAGGGACTCAGTACAACGGGAACAGGGTTTGGAGCTTTCCTAATGACTGCATTACTGAAGTACCTCTGCACAGAATTTGGATGGAGAAATGCCATGTTCATCCAAGGTGCCATCTCCCTGAACCTTTGTGTGTGTGGGGCGCTTATGAGACCACTCTCTCTCAAAGATGTTGGCGAAAAATATGTTGCAAGAAGTAACAGTGAAGATAATCAGGCAAAAGTTCCGTCCCATTCTTCAGAGACTATAACATCTAATGGAATCCTCAGTGAAGAACTGGAAAAAAAAGAAGTGACAAATGAAGAAGTGCTTGACAGTGTCCAGCAAACAGAAATTGGAGGTAAATCCAAAAGTGGAAGGAATATATATGGACTGCGCATTCTTAAGACAGTGAGCCAGCTGACAGTTACAGTCAGGAAGGGCTTTGCAATATGGTACTCCAGCTACTTTGGAGCTGCATCACTGTTTACCAATAGAGTCTTTGTGGCCTTTATAATTTGGGCTTTGTTTGCCTACAGCAGTTTTGTTATTCCCTTCATTCATCTTCCAGAAATAGTCAAGCAGTACAACTTATCTAGTCAGAACAATATATTTCCTTTGACATCCATTATAGCCGTTCTTCATATTTTTGGTAAAGTGGTTCTTGGAATCATCTCTGATCTCCCGTGCATCAGCACATGGAACGTCTTCCTCATGGCCAACTTTAGCCTCGTCACCTGCATTCTCACTTTGCCACTGCTGCAAACATATATTAGCCTGGCCGTGGTCTGTGGTCTAATAGGATTTTCTAGCGGTTATTTTTCTCTCATGCCTGTTGTGATTGAAGATCTAGTTGGAATCAAACATCTGGTAAATGCCTACGGAATCATCATTTGTGCCAATGGAATATCTGCATTGTTTGGACCACCATTTGCAGGTAAGAAGTTCCAATGGCTAACCAACAGATGTCTGTGTAACATCTGTGTGGCTTGTTATGTTATTAAACTTTCTTATGTTACGAGCACATGTAGTTAAAATTACAGCTGCTTCAAAATGGATCATAACATCTATCTTTAAATTGTACAATTTTACAGATCACATCTGCTGGATACCAGTTAACTGTTCACACACTACAAATCACAATCCTTGCAAATCTATTACAATCTATCCTTTAAATTTTTTATGTCCTTAAATGCACTTTTTTAAAATGAGAAAGGTTTAAATTTGACGTAGTGTTTTGTAGTATATGAAAAAGTGATGAATGGTTTTCATGGGAGGTAGATGTTCATAATATTACTCCTAAGAACTAGAAAGTGTGTTTGGGTGGCACTGCTCTAAGCTGCCAACGGATGCCTTGATTTAACTAACTTAGCTTTGCCTTCCTTCAGCTAGAAATGTCTACTCTGGGGACTGCATTGCTCATGATCTCTTTACTGCCATCCACAGCAGGGGGTAGAAGTGTATATGCATGTTATGCCTGGAGTTACTTAGGTTTAAACAAGCATTCCTTACAATTTTTCTCATAGAAAGTACAGAAGAAATAAAGGTACCAATTCTCACTACTATACTCAGGCTACAGCTATCTTTTACAGAGATGCAAATCAGAAGAAAGCAGTAAGAAACCTTTTAATTAATGGCTGAGGTTATCCAGGGATGGCACTAGGCTGAAGTGAAGCTATTAGCAGTGCAAGCAATCCAGACAAGGGAGGATGCTCACACCTTCTCACCATCTCATGAGCCAGCATGATTTAGAAGAGAGCTCATTTGGTGCCCTTTGAAAAGGAGCAACATTTGTGCTTTCAGCACCTCTCAGTCTGCAGAGTTCATGTCTTTTGTATGTGTTTGTTAGTAAGGGAGACAGTAGGATGCATTAGGTGATGTAAAAAGAGCTTCTCATCTTGAAGTTACATCTCAATTCAGCCAGCAGAGCATGATGGAATTTTGCGATTTTGAGTCCTCAAACCTTTCTGAAGTAACTTTTATGTATTTTTATAAAGGAATTGAGGTTGGGATAAGAGTCATTGCACTACTGAGACTGTATCTCTTGAAAAGTCTTTTATTAATATGTGAGACTGCGAGAAAGCTGTTGGGAATGTTATTATTTGCATGAGGCACAGCATTTGAACTAGCCTGTGGTATTGTGCATTTTACAAAGATAATAGTACAGTGGAAGAAATGATTGGTCTGGGATCCCACAATGACTATTTTGAAGTTAAATCAGTGATAACTAGTCTGAAAATGTACAGTTTTAGAAAGTTGCTTGGCTTCTTAGGATGGCACATAGAGTCCCCTTTTAAGACTTCCATGATACTTCAATAAGGGGATAGGTTTTGCACTGGTTTTGGTGAATGAACAAGATTTTGTTAATACATTTCCATTTGTAGCATCTAGAAGAGGAGACAATCACCACATCTTTTTTCCACAAAAGTTGGATTTTTTATGGATTTTCCACAAAAATCTCTGGATTTGAGTAAAATGTCATGAGAGAAATGTGCAGAATTTTTCAAGTTTTCCCTTGTATCTTATTTTCAAGCTTTGTAACAAACATGTTTTGTCCTTATTTTGCAGGTTGGATCTATGACATCACAAATAAATACGATTTTTCTTTTTACATATGTGGCTTGCTATACATGGTGGGAATATTATTTTTATTTATACAACCTTGTATTCAAAAGAAACAACCAAAAGAAAAATCTACAGAAGAAGCACAAGTGTAAAACAAATTCCAGAAGTTTTTTTACAGATTTCTCTTGTTTACATGTTTCTATTGTATGACAGTACAAAGCTGGTTTTCTGAAGGAACCAACCACATTGAGCTGTACTTTAGTGAAAAGCAGAAGTGCGCCAAAATGCTAATAAATTATTAGAAATACACTTTTAGAATTAGTTACGATCTTTTACTTTGGATCTATAAATTACAGCAATTAAAAGCACCCTGCTAGTCTCTTAAAACTGGAACAATTCAAGGAGCTAACTTTTACTCTTGCTTCTCTTAACTTTCACCACTATCCACTGGTGAAACTCCATTGACTGCAGAGCAGTTACTGCTGATTTACAGTAGTCCTACAAGGCAGTTTGATCAGGATATGAATGATTTATAAAGGTCTTTCCTACTATATATTCTGTCTGATAGAAGATTAGTTAACTGAGTGTGAGAAAATAATTGTATTTCTTATATGGCTTGTGAAGTACTGTTGCAATGCTAGTAGAATTCAATTAATCCAATGTATTACAATTACTTGTTTCTGTGATGCAAAATTGAAAAAAAGTTGCTATATTTTTCAGAAATGACTCTACTTCAAGGATTTTTTATTTTATTTTTTCAAGAACCAAGTGCATAACAAAGTAGCCATCATCAATACACAGGCTGCATTTTAAATGATGTAGCACTTCACACACCTGAAGTTAAACAACCATAAAAGTAAAAAGAGGCAACATATGGAAAAAATTATTTTTAATCACAAACTGGAAGATGTTTTCAGAAACATTCTGAAGTTTCTGTCTGCTTTACCTAATTAGAGGTATTGTAGAAATGCTTAACAATGCCATTGACTCCCCACGTGGGAGCTGTTTGTCAAACAAACACGACTAAAGAAAAAAGTTGTGCAAAAGTTGGCCAGCTGTAGTTTTAGAAAGAACTGGAGTACAATACACTGAATTTTGTTACAATTAATTTAGTAACAAAAACTGTTAAATTATGAGCAGTCATGTTTCTGCTCACAATGTTTGTCATGAACTCATCACATCTGAGATGTTTATGCACTAGAAATCAGATACTGCAGAGCTGAAGAGCATTTAAAATACTCAAATAATTTTTCTTAAACGACTGTAAACACCCAGAAATCAATGCAGAATGTTCTGTATGGTGGTACAAGAGTTTTCACAGCTTTAAGAAGTGAGTCTGATGTTAATTTTCCTATATAATAAAAGTCATTGTAGGTTTTTTTCTGTTAGTTTTCTAAAAGTTTTTTTCATGACAAATCAGGCTCTTTGTTTAATACTGGTATATGCTGCTGGAGTTCTTTAAAAGCAGTTCATACTATTAAAGACAAATACTGGGAAAACAGTTCAGGATGCCACAATATTGTTTTACAGATCTTCAGAGTTGCAGGATTGGTTAAAAAAGTTTCTAAATGGCGACTTGTATTGTTCTATATTGCAATTTGCCAGTGTTGCACTTCTTCAACTGTATGGCAGGCACATACCTTAAAATAGATGCCTGAATGAGCCAAGACAAGGAAAACCTTAAGAAAGCCCCAAACTACTCTAAGCTTTAAATCAGTTCATTCACACAGGGTAGTTACATGTGGCCTCTGAAATTCATACTAAAACGACTGAGGTGGCAGTGAACTGCAACACATGGTGTGAACACACAGTAATTCCTTAAAACAGCTTTTTTGTTGGACCAACTGTTCATGCAAGCCACACTTTCACAGAAGTTCTTTTGTTACAGGTTTAATGTTTTCTTACAATGAATGCTGCTGCTATCTTACTTCAGCTGAGCTATCTTCTATTGTTGAAATATATATATATATCTTGAAGTGATGGTTTCCTTCAGTTTCTTTTTTTTTTTTCTTTTTGAAAGATATGTACCCTTTATACTTCATTTTCACTTTGTTTTTTGTCAAAATCAACTTTGTTTGTATATTCCTGTCATGAGTAGCATGTCCACTTACATGTTTTTATAGAAGTCCTTACTGGGCCATATGATGCGAATAAACTTAGATCACCCAAAATTTCACTTACTGTTAATTTACTAATTAAGTTCATTTTTTAAGCTTAAAAATAAGATTCTCTTGTGAAATGATCATCCTTATTGCTCATAACAGAAGGAAGACACTGTGTCATTGGTGTTTCCCATTGGAAATGAAACCAGCCAGAGCAGAGTAACATTGATTCTCCCTCCAAAAATTCCACTTTTCTAAACTTGTCATGGCAGGCACCCAAGTGGAGCTGTGCTGGATTACTCTCATTCAAGTGTCAGGCATGCCTGCTACAAGTAGTAACAGACATAAAAAAACCCCAAAAGTTCTGGAATAACTTCTGTTACATGGTGCTGATGTAGCTGGATACCTTAAACTATTCAATTCACTGACTACAGCAAAGCTGTGTCAGGGTGTGTGTGCTCCTCTGGTGCTTGTTGAATTGAGAGTGATCATGCTACAGGCATGCAGCATGCCCAGATTCTAGCAAAGGAAAAGAAGGGATTATTGGGGCAAAATTGCTGTAGAAGTTCTGAAATGAAACTATATATGCATTTTGAAAGGTTTCTTTAAATTTCTGCCTGTTCTCTGTCTCTCACCATTCAGTTGTTACTATGAAAAACGGACACCCTTAGGTTCAAAATAGTGGAGATTGGTTGTTGGTATACTGTATTTGCATTGCTGAATACAGTGTTCTGTTAAAAAAAACAAAACCAAAAAAACCCCACAACAAACCCCCCCCCAACCAAACCAAACCAAACCAACCAAAAAAACCCCCACAAAAAACACCAAAACCGAAAGCAAACAAACAAACCCAAAACAAATCCAATACACAAAGAAAAAAGGTAATTACTGACATTTTCGTGGTTTCCTTTCCATGCCAATGGCTTGGGAATTGCGTACTAACCAGTAAGATCTTCCTTTCGGGAACCAGGAACACCCCCGGCCCCGGGGGGCGGCCCTGCCCGGGCGGTGCTTTGCGCCGGGAACCGGGCTCCCTCTGCTGCTCATACTTCGCAGCCTTTTTTAAAAAAATTGTTTAATTTTGCTTGTTTTGTCTATCGAAGTACACTTTGTACAATAAGCTAAACGAACCCTATCCTGAGCTTATTCTGGGAGTCATCACAATATCGAGGATTGCTGAATAAGTGTCTGGAGGACTCTCGCAGAGCTCCAGCCGTGGAGCTGCATTGGGGCTTCTGCACAGGGTTTCCTTTGAGATAGAACTTCTTTTACGATACTTAAAAATAGTACCTAGTAAAAAACTAAAATTGAAACGCATACTGAAAGCATCTGGATACACTGGAGATCAGGATTTATGATCAGAACAGCCTGGCACACCCATTTAATTCAGCCTATGAGATGTGTTGCACAGGATGGACCTACAGAGCCCCTCACACTGCACAGTCCTGAGTCCAGAGACTGTTGTATTTTTCCTTATTTGAAGATCTGAATATGCTATTTTATAATTCCACATAGAGCTGTATTCCAGCCTACACATAAATTAGTCTGGAAATGAAAATTCATAATGCTGGGACAAATTTTTAATTCCCTAAAAATACTGCTGAAATGAGAGAAAGGGATCATGGCATTACTAGTTTTAATAGATGACTTAATTGTGCCAAAATATTGTTTTTATTATTATGCAAGTTATTTATTTATAGGATTTCCTTAAATTCCAGAATATCCAAGCTTGTGTTTAGCTAATGGGAAGTTTATTGCCCTCCTCATCCAAATCCACTCACACTCTGCAAATGACAGATGGATTCAAAATGTATTAGTGAAACATTTCCTGGCTTCCCTTCTATCCATTCTCTTCTTCAGTTGTTTTTGTTCTTTCATCCTTTACTGGTGGTTTCCCAGACACAATATCAACTGTTCTATCTTCAAACTGAAATAAAGCCCAGAACACTTCAAGGTTACCTACTTCCACCTGCCCTTCACCTCTAATGTTATGCTCTGTTTTCCTGTTGTGCCATTTTCTCCTGTGCTTTATTTATACCAGCTCCCACTTTTTTGTGCTCATTTGAACTCTCTTGATAAATCATCTATAATGTCTTTGTAGCCACACAACAGTACAGCCATGTTGTCTTGAGCTGACAGCAACCTTCCCTAGAGCTTTTCTAGGAATCTTGGGCCACAGAGCCTAAAAACAATACAAACCCTGTGAGTAATCTCATCCTAATACAATTTGGAGAAGCACTCTGCACCAGAGACATGTCCTGCTCTCCAAACGAAAAGGTTCATCTGTCTCTCTGAACTCTTTCAGGGAGTATCTAGTTGTCACTTCACACTCCAGATGACTAAACCCATTATTATCTTCTTCCCAAGGTCTAGGCTCCTACAGCACTCCTGGGGATAAGAATCAGATTGTTTGTCTCTTTAATATGGTTCTCTTCCTATTTTTCATCAGATAACATCCCCCCCTGACATCCTCGAGTTACTTCATCAGCCTTTTCTGAGGCTCTGATTGGGATAGAAAATGAAATTTTGAGGTATTCAGACCACAAAAATAAGAATCTTTCAATCCCTCCAATTACCTGACCCTGCACAGCCTAGGAAGCTGGAATAGATGTCATCTCCAGTGCCTTTTCAACATACCCTAATTCTATGAATTCTTCTCTTTGCACCAACAGATGGGCCCTCATTCCCCTGGACTTCCAGGGTATCCTCCCCTACTTGTTACCCCTCATGCAGCATTAAGAAGCTATGCTTACCTCCCATCAGCCAATAGTAGCAAATTCTGTTATTTACTCTTTGAAGTTTCAATTCAGGGTGTTCCTACTATTTCCCATATTTTCCAGATAGATGGAAAGAGCTTCCAGGCAAGAAAGCATGATGTTCATCTTCTTACAACTCTTTGCTCTAAGGCTTGCAAAAATCTTAAAAAAAAAATCTCTTGTGCTCCTGTCTTTTGTCAAATACTTACAATGTAAGCTCTCTAGGAATCTCTCATTGGATTGTTTTGTTTTGTTTTGTTTTTTTTCTTGTTAATGAGTGTAGTATAAAGGGACTGAAGTTCCTAGACATTGCAATAATACAAACCCTAGTGCAAAGCATAGGTTTTACCTTTCAAATACTTAATCCTGGATGTGGTATGTAGCACCCAACCATGGGTTACAATGGAATTATCTGGATCATTGTCTGTTTTACATGCAATAAAAGTGTGCAGGATAAGCACAGTGTCTCTAACAGTCTTTCTGAAATCTAGTTTTTATTGCACCTGTTCAGTTGTTTGGATACAGATGATTAATTTATTGTCTAAAACTTGAACTAAAGCAGACGGATTGATGATTATATTAAATGTGAGATGAGTCACAACCAACGGGCTGCACAGCAAATCTAACAATGCACAAGTAATTTGTAAGACTTTTTTTTTTTTTTTTTTTTTACCATTTCAAACCTGTGTGAACCTTGGGAAAGCCTGGCAATATCTTTAAGCTCCAGAAAGGAAATCATGTACAAGAACAACAGGACAGGAAGCTGTTCCAGGAAGTCATAGTTACCTTGAAACAGTTTGAGGACATGTTCCAGAACTTTGGCACCAAACAATATAGCAATCTGAACTGTGATTAAAAACCAAAACAAAACCCAAGAAACAGCAGATTTGTAAAAGCCTGAAAATTCTGCCCAATAATGCCACATTACTCACACATAGCCCAAAAAATCAACCCCATAAATCAGCTTAAAATTGCTTTTTTTCCCCAGGTTTACTAGAGATAATAAAATATAATATCTTATACTGAACATTACTAATTTATAGCATTTCAATTAGACTTGAAAGTTACAAATGACATCCTGGATACCTGAACAGTAAAACAAAGCTTTAATTTAAAAATTGTACATTGTCTAGTATATAGCAAACTCTTGTCTCAGGTGAGGAACATTAAAACAGCAACAAAACTGAGCTGAAAGTTTTCCAGGACCATTTTGTCCACTTTTTCTACATCCATCTACTAAGGAGGAGGCTCATAAAACAACTGAAAAGTGCTTCAGTTGTATGCTTTGGGGAAAATAATTATGCTCTGACATTAAGAGCCCCTATAATTCTGCTTCTGCTGTTCATTAATACAGTTGATTATTTTGGCTTCTGTATCAAACTTGGAACTTGCCCTTTTGAATTTAACATTCTTTCTTCAGAAGATTTATCTATTTTATCAAATTGCTTTAACAAAAATATTAGTTCAGTATAAACCATGATCTTGAATTTGTTTTGCTACACTTGTTATGAATGATCAGTGGTAGATTTTGGTACAGACATCCAGATTTGTAAATGACTTATTTTTACTTCTTCTCATACAGAGATGCAGAGATGAAAACTAGAATTACTACTTTATATATCATGGAACTATTCTAATTCATGCAAAATAGGTTTTGTTGTTGTTTGGGGGATTTGTTGCTTTGTTAACCAAACATTGACTCTTAACCAATTCAGAGTCAATCTCATGTATGGTAAAATTATGAAAAGAGGCAGAAACAGATATAAGGAAGTTGAACCTATATTGACTATAGGCAATAAGTGCATACTATTTTGAGCAGCAGTTTTCATTCCAAAATATTTTGTAAGATTCGTTACAAAACTCAAGCTTATGTGAATACATTTGAAAAGAGCTTCATTGAAAAGGGCATTCAAATACATTTGAAAGAGCTTTTCAAATGACAAGATGTTAAGACTTCTTTCTTCTCTTTTTGTTCCAAATATTCCTAAAGCAATTATGTAGAAGGAAGCTATCACCTTATGTTCCTTCATATCTTTGGGTAGATGGCCCAAGCTTTCTTTTCTGTTGATGTATCATACTGCAAGTGCAAACAGTTTGCTGTTGGTTCTCATTTGCTTTTTTGCTTTCCAAGCACCTCACTTTGCAACAGTTGGAAATTTTCCTCAAAGTTCTGGTGCAAGTACAAAAATTATCTACATAGCCAATTAAATATTGGCTGGATGATCTAGTACAAGCTAATTTTCCTCAAAGTTCTGGTGCAAGTACAAAAATTATCTACATAGCCAATTAAATATTGGCTGGATGATCTAGTACAAGCTAATATGTAAGAATAACCCAAATCTTCACAGACTAAGAATGACAATGATAAAGCTTGTAGTGTGCATCTACTTCATAATGAATGATTGAACAGGCTATCACATGATTATTTGCTGCTTCTTGAGGTTTTCTTGGAAATTGTTTATTTCTAGAAATAATCTATTTCTAGAAATAATAATGTGACCTGGTTTGGCTGTTTAAAAATACTTAGCTGTATTCATCTTGCTTTATAAGTGTATTCACAGCACCTGTGAAATTATATTGAAATTTTGTTCTTTTGTGAAATATTCCCCCTGCCAGTGCTAGATACTGCTATCAAGCTTGCAGGTTTTAATCACTCATCTAAATATTTCATAGACCTCTCTTCTCTTGCCCTGCCCTATTGTCAATGCATTTTCCATCTTTGCAAAAACATAATGAAACTCCAGCCATATGCAAAATCTTGCTCTTCCCTGTCTTCCTTGCTCTTCTTCTATCAAGACTATGAAAAGCAACTCTACATTCCTTCACTTGCCAGAAAGAAAAGAAACCATTTCAAAACAAACAAGGATGGCTACAGCTGTATGGTAGTTAATATAAATTTATTAAGATGTTAAACAAATGTTTATTACAAAATGTTTACTTCTTCATTCTTCTATTGGATGCTTCATATGTCTGTATATTGATAAAATGTTTCATTTGCTTGGGGTCTATACTTCCTATACCCATTAGAAATTATTTAAGCATCTTTTTTTTTTTTTTAACAATTTTCCCCCAAAAATTTCCAGTCATGGGAAAACAGATAAAATCTTAGGAATAAGAATGAGGAGATAACAAAAGGAAATACTTACACTTAACAACAGATAGACATTTTTTTGGTAGAGGTGTATCAAATATTTAGCAGTAAACCACAGGTCTGGTGATGAGTTTTTTATTTGAAACCTCATGTGGCAAAAAATTCAGTAGAAATAACTAGAATGTTATTCCAATATATATATTTGTGGAGAACTATAGAAAAAAATTTCTGTGAATCCCTAGGATAACAGCAGTAAAGCTCCTCTAACAGAAAGTGAAAAGGAGGTGTAAAACCATCTGATTGTGTGGAACAGCAAGAGCCAGGGACAGAAATAATACCAATATAACATTACAACTTTTCATAAACACAGTTATTTTTAAATCATAACACTTCTATTTATGTTAGCATTTTTCAAAAAACAAACCACTGTTACTTTACATTAAACTTTTACTAAAAAACAGGGAAAAGCCCATGTATGCTTTGATATTTTTACAAGGAGTAAGAAATGACCAAATGTCAAAAAAGAATGACAAGTATTTGTGAGGCCCTGAAAATAATAGGATAACATAATAATAGGAAAATAACAAAATAATAGGAAAATAACAGTAGAAAACTGTGTGTTAACAAGAATTTGACTTTGGAATCACTGTACCCCAGTAATCTAAACCAGATGTTTTATTGTGACATTATATTAATATAAAATGCCACAGGAAAATCTTACCATATAAGCAATAAGGAATAAACCAGGCTAAAATACTCACCAATAAATATTCATTATAACTGATATTCATATACAATAAATGTTACTATAAATATAAAAACTGTTTTTACGGGGTAATTAAAAAATAGGTTAAAATGAAATATTGAAAATAAGCCTATGGAAAACTATTGCTAAAAATCAGCTATAAATTCTATGTAATCCTTGGTAAAAAGTGTGGAAGACTACTTATTTGAAAGCTCAAGTTTATAAAAAGTGACCATCAATTTTGACAAATTAAAAGGCAACTCTTTGCCTTAACCAATGGAATGATTATAAACACCTACTGCAAAAAAGTACAGTGTATTTAAAGGCTCCCTGAGCCTTCTGGCTGGTGCTCAACAGGCAGGTGGATTTCTATTGGTTCATGATATATTAATATCCCTTCTAGCCAAAGCAAGTAATAATAACTAGAATTAAATATTTATTTTGTTACAGACTGTGAGAGCTGATCAAAACTTTTTCTGTGGTTTGTGCATATATCCAGTCACTTGAGCTCCAGAACAGCAAGGTTTTCCATCACTGTAGAGCTAGCAGCAATAACTTCCACTCTCCTGATCCAGCTGCTTAAGGAAGTGTCACTATTTCCAAATTCACTTGAAAATGGTCAGTTGTGAAAGTTACAACGGGGATCAGAAACACAAACCTAAAGATAGAAATAGAGCCCACATTAACTCACTAGGGCTAAGGATCTCTTAGATTGTGTCGTAGGAAGTGTTAGATTCTAATAAGCAAAGGAAAGCTCTGTAGGCCTTATTTCAGATCCTAAATGAAGACACTCTCAAGTTTACTCTTGAAAACAGTATTTTCTACTAAAGAAATTTTACCCTCTCCCCTACCACCTGAGATGCATATATTTTTTGGTAAAGCAGAACTTCTTTGCCTAAGTGTAAATAATATGATGTCAGCCAAAGCTGTGGATAAGGAAGACAGGACTTCCCTTGGAAATTGCATATTTCAAATTCATCATAAAAGTACAATAAATATGAAGACACATCTGCAACTAAATTTTTCTGTCTGTACATAATCAGAACACAAAGGCAGCTTATCAGAAAAAATACCTAAAAATCTCGGCAATGCAGAATGTTTGAGCACTATCTAGTCTCGTGGGCTACAAAAGCCTCAGATCTTAACACAGTCTCTGCAGGTGCAGTTAGGAGCTTCTCCATTTTCAGCCCAGGTCATAGCTCAGACCTCAACTATTAGCTGTAGTTGTTGAATTAGCATGTCTTTAGCTTCACCTTTTCAGGAGACTGTGTCCTCTGTGTGTTTATCTTGTGATAAATTATCTCTTAAGAGTAATCCATTACTAAGAACTGAGATTATAAGAAGATGCAGAGTAACAATTCCCTGGGACATAATAGCCCTGTGGGACTTTGGGAAAAAGCATTATTATTTCAGATGCTCTCAGTGGCAAGTCTGTCAAGAACAGGTTGGAAAACAGCTCTATAAATCTGTGTTTAAAGGTTTATTTACTGATGTGTCTTTCTTTTTCTGGCTGTATGCTCCTAAACTCACATCACGCTTGTGTCATCCAAGTACCTGTGGCATTTGGGGTTACTGATGTGAAACCAGATTGGGAATCCAGGTGGCTCATGACAAAGCCATAAAGACAACTGTGCTGGCATGGAGCATTATAAGGGCTGGGTTGCTTTCTGGCCTATTTTTGTTGCTAAAAGCTCCAAGTCACCTTAAAGTAAAACTACCAGTGTTGCTAGGATTTATCCTATGTTTACATTTACTGTCATGTCTTTCTGATTTTCAGGTATTTGTACATTCATTTATTTTAGTAAATTCATACAAAATGCATGTTAGCCAAAGCAATTATATCTTTTATGAAAGTTATTACACTTAAATATTGCTAATTATTCCATTATACACTACAGCAACTTTACAATAATTATCATATGACTATGAAACACGAATGATACAAATAATGCTCCTGGTATTCTTTAATTTCTCCAGGTCTTGATTCATAAAAAATTAATCCCCGCCTGAGATTTTCCACCACCTAAAAATTATCTGCAACTGTGGGAGAAAAAAAACCCAAACAAAACAAAACACAAAACTAAAGACAAAATTAATATCAAGTACCATAAGATAATTATACTGCTAAGATTCAGGACTCTGGTTATGTAAATATCACTGTGTTCCACAAACAAAATTATCATGAGAGATCGGACCATGGTGACATTACCAGCAGCCCTACAACATGCTTCAAAGGACAATAAACATCCCATAATGCACCTAGACAAGCATGAAATATTTTTATGAAATGTTCTCAACCACCAAGTGCAAATTGTGCACAGAAATTAAAACACATTTAATGACAGATCAACTAATGAAACTATAAACACTCTCTTTTTGTTTTCCAGTTAGTCACAGAAACACAATTCATCAGGCATTAAATTACATGGTTAAAAAGAAATAGCCATTCCATTACTCAGGCATTCACAAGTGGCAGTATTGGAAGTTAAACTGTCATTTTAATGTTTTGTCAAAATGGAAAATAACAGGAAAGTTCAAAGCACAGCCAGAAGACTCTGGCAAGAGCTCTCCAGAAATGCTTTCAACTCATTTTCAGTCCGAAAAAAAACCAAAAAACCATGGATTGCAAAGCATGCAAATGAGACAACAAGTTAATACAAATTGTGAATTATGTAGCTATGAAATTAGGGAAAACAAGAGGCCCTGGATATCAGTAATTTTCCCAGAGTTGTCTTAAAACATTACATATGTGCTTGAAGAGTGTGTCAGCTTTTGTTGCTGTCACAGCTGGGCTTAGAGGAGAGGAAAGTCCTAATCACGTCTCTTCCTTCACACAGTTTGCTAGCAAAGCTCACACTCCAAGCCAAAAAGCTTTGCTGTTGTAGGCAAGGTTAAAAACCAATCTTATAATCCTTCTAATATTAATCTGTTTTATTTCCTTTCATTTCACTGACAAAAGTGAGAATTTTACATTCCTCTATGTATAAGTGGATTCCTGGTGCACTGGGAAGACTGACAAATAAGAATGCTGGAATGTATGTTTGTAAACACACACACACCTGTCTCTGAACAGATACATTCTGTTGAGTCTTCTTTTTCTGGTTGGCATGTAGAAGAGGAAAATTAAATAATTTAAAAAAGTATTATTAATAAATAAATAATTTATTATTACTGATCCTAGACCTGACAACAGTGGTTTACAAATCTCAATGTGAAATTTAACTTCAGATCTCTCTGGTACTTCAATGTAAAAATGTAGATTTTAAATCTGAAAAGAATTAATTGTTTGTAATCACAGTGAGCTGCATTCAAAATCCTACTCAGTTGCATGAGTTCATCCTATTTTACAAAAAAATCCACAATTGTTACTCCTTTGCATAGAAGCCCCTGTCTCTTTGAAGGGAAAATATCCCATTCATCCAATCTGCATTCTAGAATATATGAAAAATAAATTACACCACCAAGACATTTTACAGTAGCAGGGTTAATATTTCTGTAATGTACATGCACAGTATAGACCACCACATTGCTAAAATAACACCACTTAGTTTACTAGTGGTAATATGAGGCTTCAATGCAAAAGAGGTTATAAATCACTTGTCATTCTGTTTCAGACAATCTTATTACCTGGGAAGGCTTTGGAACTACTGTGTTTGCAACCTGCCACGGGGATAATAGGACAGTGAATGCTGTACTGTACCTGTACTGTACTTTCAAAAGCTCTTTTGATCGCTAGCAATGTAGGGAGAATCAGCATGTAAGGCTACTTCCATTCTTATTTGTGGAGAACAGGAGGTGAGAATAAGGTCAGAACAAAATTGATAGGCACACAGACAAAGAAAAGATACCTTTCTACATATGCACCAAACCCTTCAAAAGGGTATGCAAGCATATAGTATATTATAGGGGGGAAAGAAAATAATTGTTAAAGGAGAAAAGAAACCTGATTAATATGCTTTCTCTTTGCCTTTTTATGTTACGGTTGGAAGTGACATTAAAAAAACAAAACCCAAAAACCAACCACAATAAATAAATTGAAAAAAACACATTTGGCACGAAAATGACAAGTGTAACTGAAAAATCAAATAGCCCTTCAAAACTGCTTATCAGAAATGCTTTATGATGATTATTGCTTTTCAACTTTTGAACTTCATTACCTAACACTTCTCAGATTTGTTTTCTGTATGACCTTATAGATTTAACTGCACACAAATTTAGAAATCTAATTCTTAAAAACACATAACTGTGTTACAGAACATATTACAATGCTTTTTGTTATAAAGTAACTTAATAAATACTTTTCAGCCAGGGATCTATAATACAATAAAATTAAGTATACACAGCAGATGCTTGTGTAAATTATGCACTGGTGTAAAAGGTCAACTTTCCACATTAGTATTATATACATTTTTGTTAGTATTTTGTGGGCAGAAGTGTATCTATGTATAATGTAAATTTATATACACACAGGTATGCAGTAATATATTTAAACCAAACACTGAAGTCTGCATGTGTGTATAGACTCTTGAAAAAGATTTTTTCTATATAGACGCCAACCAACTCTAAACTGGAACATTAAGTCAATACTCCACAAATGAAATACATCTGTCCTATTTTAAAAGCAATTATGGTAGATATTTTAACATGGTTATAAAATATTTTAATACGGTTTAAAAAATTTTCATTCTTGCAGTATTGCTATACAATTATAAATTCCAAAACATTTTAATACTAACTAAAACATGTCAGAACTTAAACTACAGAAATACATATTTCAGCAGGGCCTTTTCTTCTTTATTGTTGGACTAGGAAAGACACAGGAACAGATCTGCCAAAAGGGGAAGATGAGGCCAACACACTGATGCACAGGAAAAGTAAAATATTCAAGTAATTATATGGAGCACCACTGTTTATTTTCTATACATTATTTTCTGATTTACAGTGAAGCAGACTGTCAATAGCACTATTCCATTTAAAACTTCTTTATGTACAAATAACCAAGACAAACTAAAGTTGTCTTGGTCATTTGTTACCACATGGTTATTTCAAAGAAAAATATTGCACAGATTTTTTAATACCTATACATTTTGCATAGATTAAAAAGATGAAGACTGGAATGTATGACAAGTGCATCCTGGTTACCATGGACACGTTTTATTCTCTATGTTATTTGGAAGTGCAAGTGTCAAAGCAACTCACTACCACATTGTTTACTCCATTGGCATTTCTTCACAAAAGAGAGAAGGGGAAATGATGAACAGAACCAAATCTAAACAGCAGCAACCAGCAGAGGCTTCAGATAAAAAGTCATTGCATTTTTTCAAACAAATAAAACAACTAAAATATTGAAGTGGAAATAAGCACCAAATCACTTAGAAAGTATCTATTGTCAAAATTAATCTGGATGGTGGATGAGCTGAAGCATGTTACTATTTGCATTGTATGAAGAAAACAATATTTGAAGTTTGTCATATGGTGAGTCCTCTTTTAAGGATGCTGGGCTCAACCTCTCCCTAATTTAATCTATTTTGGAAGTTACAGAACCAGAGACAAGTCTCACATGACAGGCTCAACCTTTATAAGAAGGAAGCCTCTAGAGGAAGCTGAAGAAACACTGTGAGTTGTGAATCCCTGCTATAAAGGCACAAATAAGAAGCTGTTTCCTTTTCCAACATACATTTTTAGGATTTCAAACTACTTCAGACTAATCTTTCTGCTTTGCTTAAAACTTGTAACTAAAAATACAATTTCACAGATTGAAGGTTATTTGAAGAATAACTTTCCCAATGTTTCTCTTAAATTATTCTGCTTTGAATAGTTAAACATCCATTGGAGGAAGAAGGTGACTCCAGAATCTAAAAAATAGTGTTTGCTGGTATTTAGGATATCTAGATTCAAGTATTTCTCTTTGTCCCAGGTGAATGTCCTATATCCTCAGTCCTTTCTGGCCTCGGATTTGCCATTTCAGTCCAAGCTCTCAGTCTTCTGTGCAGCAAAGCAGCCACCGTGTCTTCTACTGAAAAATAACATACTCAGGCTTAGTGAATTCACCCCTACTAAATCCATTCTCTCAGGCAGTTTTCCTACTTTATCCTGTATTGTATTACTTTTCCACAGACTGAAAAAAAAATTCTCCGCTTTTGGATGGGTTTTGTGGATTAGAAGAGACTATAAAAATTTATGCTGCTTAATATTTGATTTCAAAACTACAGTATTCAAATGCTTACATCCCACATTTTGTCTTGCAGAATACGGATGTATTTGTGCCACAAAATTCAGATAAATCTATTATTTTTCAAGCATTCAATTTTCATGCACCTAAGCATAAAAATTATCCATTTCACCCTCACATACATCTTTACAAAATGAGAGTGGAACAAATATCCACATTAGAATGTCTTCAATAAGATAACTATAAGATAGATGTTTCTAAAACTCTGATCTGTATACCTAAATACCTTTCAGTTAATTGACTGCTTGAAACCACTATGGACTAATCTCCTGCCTAAGAGATGGTAAACCAAAGCTCAATTTCCAAGCCATGAAGAAGCCAAATGCCTTCACTAGATATATAATTTTAAAAAATTCTGAAATTCATTAGCCCAGTGAGAACTAGCCCACCTGCTTCCTTCCTCTTTAGTTTCTGTTAGTGTAGATGCAATTTTACTTCAGAAAAAGCCCTTGTCCTGTCACAACTTTTTTTGTTCTTATTCAGGCATGGCTGCATCTGATTGAGAAGCTGATACTAGAGTACTATGAGGTTTTTCAAACAGTTGCAGCTATATTCATACCACAACTTTCACTGCAGAAGTAATAAAGGAAAATTTGAATAGGACAATAGCAATCTTTAGCCTAAACAGAGCTATGCTCATTTTGCAATTGAATGAAGCTTAGGCTTCTAGGTTACTTTAAAACCCCCAACAACACAAAACAACAGCAACAAAAACACAGAATAGGCACCTTAAAATTTTACCCACTTTTCACCACAAACAGGCAACCAGTATCCTAAATATGGAACCATGTAGCACCAACAATGGAGGGGTATTTGCAAAGGATTTAAAATAAACTATTGAATAACTTTATAAATAGCTACAGTGAGACTATCCTTCTGCATTGACACTGATGCAGCTGAAGTAAATGCTGCTTTGATCCCTGTGGGATAAGCTGTTGAATGGTAACACACATGGGCAATTGTTTCATCTAAGGCTGCTAATGGCATATTGTGATTAACTTAAAAGCAAGAATGCAGATCTCGTGGAACTGAAGAATCTGTTAAGTCTCTTTTTTTCCTGCTGCCCCTAACACCAGTTAGAGCTTTGGTAATGAAAAGATATCTTTTGTTTAAATAAGTATTCACACAGTGCCTGCATACCTGTGTGTTTCTTGTTATACTGTATTTAACAAGATGTGAAACGGTTAAAGAACTTGACAGTTACAGAGCTATTTAACAAATATTACCAATATTGGTACCATGACCTTGGCACAGTTACATAGTAGCATTTTTTTTTTCCTAATGATTTCTTCACTTTCCCTATGCTAAAGAAAATGGTAGCCATTCTCACATTTAAGTTAGTTAATGATGGCTACACAAAAATCATGCAAAAACTAAGAAGTTCTTTCATATCCATTGCTTGCAGTAATTTTATTTATTTATTGCTAAACTTAAACCCTGGAATCAGAGAGGCATCTTTTGCCATTTTTATGAAATTCCATCAGCATCTCAATCTGTGAACAGCAAGGTTCCTCTTCTATGGCCTTCTACTTGATTTTTCAGAGTGCTGATATCTTGTTATATGAACCTTTTTGGTAACACTTACCTGAAATACTACTTGTGAATTCACCAAACTGAAATTAATCTGAACACATATACTGATGCCATTCTACATTTCAGGCATGCACAACATGACATCACATAGGTACTAGTTACTGCCAGTTATGTCTGTGAAATTGGACGCTTTTTCCTCTTCTGGCAAATTATTACCTTTTTTCAAATTTAAAGTCAGAATTAAACCACCCATGTTTCATTTGACAATTGCTACAAAAATCTGTTTCCATTTGCTGTAGTATGGGAAGGTATACAAATTACTATTGTCTCCAATGATAGGATCACATCTCTACAGGATAACAGTTTCTTTATCATGTGCACAAATGAGCCAAAAAAAATTCAAAAGATCAGGTCCCTCTGGCATACTACATTTTTCAGTCTTTCTATGGGATGTCCAGTTCAGATTTACCAAAGAATCTGAAGTGCAAAACCGAGTATGCTGTGCTAAAGAAACTGTTCTACATGGAAAAAAAAAGTTCCCTCAGACTATCAGGTTTAAATTTTGGACAATAGTCTATACTTGCAAGTCTGTACAGATTATTCTCAGGATCACAATAGTCACCACACACTTTCTTCCTCTATATCTGCTTTGCTTTTGGAGAAAAATGAGTTAATAGCGAGAAACATTTCAAGTGCATGAGGAGAAATGTCACAATTCCAAGATTTCATATGCAGCAACTACGAAGCTGTTAGTTTTTCTCCACGTCACCTGTATGTACAACATCAGCCCACTTCAGCTAAGGGACTTGCTCTGCATCTGTATGCATGCTTGACTACCAAAGGCTTCTACTTGAAGAATCTGAAAAACATTTTAGTAAAATAAAGAAGCAAGGTAGAATAAAAAGCCTGGAAAAAAATAACTCTTTTCCTTTGGGGAATGCAGTAGTTAGCTTCAGCATGAAATCTGCTGTCTTGATATGATCTCTTTCCTCACTCTCAGCTACACACCCAGTTTATTCCTATACTAGTATCTTTCCTCCTTGGATTTCCCAGAGCTTGCAGGGAAAAAACAAAACCAAACAACAAACCAAAGTTAAGAAAACACAGGTCTTTGGAGGCTAACTTCTACCTTTATACAGACTTGTGCACACAGATCAGAGGAAACAATAGGAGAGAAGAGTGAGAAACAATGCAGAAGTGAGGGGGTACATGATGAGGGAAAAGCAACACTGTCAGAGGGAATAAAAAATTACTCTTGAGGATCAGAGTCTTCAATTATAAGCATGACACTAGCCATTTATTAATATGATTAAACAGACACAGATAAGACTGCCATAAAGAGATTATTCCACTATTTAACAGAACAAAGGACACTAGTGAAGTGCAAGATACAACATTCCTTTCTAGATGCAAAAGATGCTGACAGGTTTTATTTGAAACCACTTCTTTTCGTTTCATCCTCTTCACTTCATTTTCAAGGTCTTCTTGTTACTATCTTAGGACTAAAGAATCCATCAGAAGGTGCAGACATACTGACACGTTTGATTCCTTCCCATGTCTCCAGTTTTCAGAAAATGCTGTGGTGACAAGTATGCTCTTTTTCTTTACCAGTTATCAACTCAGTACTACAGGTATCATGCCCTCCTAATTTTTCTTTTCTTTCTGTTTCTTCAAACACTAGTTTTGTCTATTCCAAATTCAATTGTTTGTTTTGCATTAAACTTAACACTTGTTACCTGTAAGTTTCAGTCTCAATGTAAATTGTAAATCAAGGAACAACTGCACAAGTCAGCCATTATCAGTTATCAGGATAATTTGATGTGCATATGTATTAAAAGCATAAATATGGCACTTTCTGTCAAAAGTATCTGCTTCCTCTTTTGATGTTTTCCAGCTACACAGCTTCTTCTGCCTGCAATCCCCACCTGTTGTCACTCTTTTCACTCTATTGCATGCTGTCATCCTATTATGTTATTCAGAACACAGACTTCAGATACTCTCCTAAGGTTCTACTTCTACAATAACATTTTACCTTTTTCAACAAGTTTTTGACCATTTTACTATGCATTAACATTCTTTCTTCCAGTTACTCCACTTCTCCAGGTAATTTGTGTATTTCAGGTTTCATCCTACAAATGGCATTTACACTAATATCACCCAGTGCACGATTTTAATCTAATTCAGTGAAGTCTATCCAAAAGCTGTAGGCACTTTTACTTTGTTTTAGTTTAGGCTTATTTCAGTTTAGCACAAACAGATTTAGTTTATATCCCATTAAAATAAATCCATAGAGCAGTTCAGACCAGTTTTATCAAGTTAATTTAAAAGCCAATTTTTAATTACACTGGTGCATTCTTACATTAACCTTCATAGCTTAGAACACCTTGAGATAAAAGTCTTGATCCCTTTCTAGCTTTGCCTTCTACACTTCTTTCCTTCTTCCTTTCCTTGAACTCATTACTGAGTTCATTAGATTGATTTTTGATAAATGAAAAAAGTATAAATACATGGTACACCTAATCAAGTAAACGTGTTTGATGGTTCTTCATGATGAATGCTGCTTGCACATGTGGCACATGAAATAAGGAAAATTGCTCTTGGTTAGTAGAGGCAACAGAAAAGAAGAAATAATTATTTTCCTAACTTAAAGTGGGAAGAGGAGAAACAGGACAACAGATAGGAACACAAACTCACCTTTGGTAACACAGAAGTAGAATTGCTCCTGAGGTTTCCCAAGACAGCGAGCAACATGGTCAAAGATGTACTACCTGAAGTAAGGCAAGTGAAGAATATAACTAAATCTTTCCCTGGAAGAACAAGCACTGACAATAATGAACATGTAAACAACAGACACTCAGAAAACATTTTCTTAGGCAGAAGATAGCAGTGGTTGCTTACATCGAGAAAGTATTACACCTTCATGACATGAAAACTGTTATTGGCTGGGAGAATTAGATCAAACATGTTAGCTTTGAAGAAAGCCACAAATATTAAAGCAATGCATAGAATTTAAAACAAAATGGAACCTTAAACACTGAAATCAGTTCAGTGTGATGGTGCTGCTGGTATACTAAAGACTAGCTACGAGTGGACAGTCTAGACAAAAGAATTATGAATCTCTAGGGTACTAGTGATCAGAAAATGAAATTATTAGCAAATAATGGTAACAGAATTAAGTAAAATTACTTTATTATCCTTAAAATACCTTAATTGAAATTGCTACGAGAATTACAGTGCATCTTCAAATAACAGGTCAATCATTATTGAAAAAGGGATTTTATAACCCCACATGACAATATTCAGTTATCTTAAGCTCACAAACAATTGAACTTCACAAGTAATAACCATTTAAGATCAAGTTATATTTCTTATTTCAAATTTCTAAATGTATGTTTTGCAGGGTTAGGCCTTTAGTAATGTTCATAGGGAAACAAAACAACAACCCAAAACCAGAATGAATTGAGTTTTTTGAGAAGGAAAAAACCACCACTTAAAACTGCTGCAAATGATGTCTTCTTGTTCCACCAATAAAGAAAACTCTAAAGTACCAACATGGCTACTGAAACACATCACAAATTGCATTTCAGTTGCTAGAAGTCCAATTTTCTTGTGTCAGCTGGGTCCTTGTGCTGGATTATTGTCGGGAGGAGCACAAAATGGAGACTGTGGCTAAACCAAGGTGGTTGAAACACAGCTCCATTTTATTAATAATCACAGTGTTATACAGAACTCAGAGGCCATGCCTCTTTAGATAACAAATTCTTTCAGTTAACTGCATTGCTTTCCCATCCTGGTGTTATTCTTTTCTGCTGCCAGCTCCCTTATCTTTTGTGCCTAACTCATCTTTTAGTAACCTTGCAGCTGGGCCTCAAGGCCCTGAGCTCACTCTGGCTTAAGCTAAATAGTCAGGATTGCTCACATGTCCATTTTCTTCCAAAAACTCTCCAACAGCTTCTATCTTTAGTAGTGCAGCATGACCAAAGAATTCCCCAATCTTCTCAAAATCTTATGGATAGAATCTAGCAACTGCACAAATCCAGAGGTAGCACTGTTTGGAAGTGAGATATACCATCAGGCAGCCACACTGTAACACATCAGGTTACTAAACCAACATATTTTAGCTTTGGACAGAAACATCTGACAATATTTATTTTTTTCCTAATACAGCAGGATTTCTACAGAGAAACTGTGTAAGTTTTCCAAGCAGCTCTACTGTTTATTTAGATATCCAAATTAGAAACAATAAAAAAGAAGATTTCTCTGTTTCTTTTAGGCTTAACAAACATTATCCTGATACAAATTGCTTAATACTGTGTGATACCATTACCATGAAAGCGTTCAAGTATTTTGGAAATACACTTCTTTAGCGCAACAGAGAATTTCTTGAGCTGGGGAAATACTTCCTTCTCCTGAAGTAATCAAATTATGCTTGAAACAATTCTTATTTATGACAACAACATCAAGTTTCTAGTTTTATGCAACTGGAGTCTTCCATAAAAATAGCTCACAACAAACTATCTTTTTAAAAAAACCCTTTTAGACAAATTTCTGCAGGTTTTTTGTTTAAGAACTCAAAATCTCCATTTGAAACATCAAAAAAGAGACCTGAATAGAATTGGGCCAAATATGCAGTAACTGGTCTGGAATCCTTCAGGTTTCTGATGCACATAAAACAGTATGACTTTGAAAAGGTTAATTTCCAACAGAGCCACACTTAAAATCACACTTAATCTTGCAAAAACCTGTTTGCATAACATTGAAGTAATTTCAGTGTAATTACTGTAACATTTACTTTTTGTTTTTACCCAAATCCATCTGGCTTAAGCACTTCAAATGACATCTTTTATCAATCAAATAGGTTATATATCAAGTGTCATCATTAACATTTTAAAGCAAGCCCAATATATGAGGGAAACACATAGTTAACTTTTGTGGTACCATTTTTCAAAATGGATGAACTACTGTTCCCAGTTTCAAAAGAGCCTGAACAAAAAAACAACAACCAGCAGCAATCAGTAAAACAAATACTTATTAATCTCTTCTGAAATTGCAATTTTCATAGTTTTTTTTTTTTTTTAAAGCTTAGAGCTGATATGTAATCAGACTGCCTACTGAAAAGAGATTTTTTAACACGTTTTTTTAAGATTTAAATGCAGTATAGTATGTTCAGAATTTTTCTTACAACTAAAAAAAGTCAGAAAGCAAGTATTTTTGAAATAAAAACAATTAATTACAGGATCTTCTAAGAAAATATTGTAGTTCTCCACATCCAAAATAATAGGCTGTACTCAGATTCTTTTGGTTTCATCAGAAACTGATTGAAGATGTAAAAGCAAACACTGAACATTATGAGCCATGATGGGCAAAGAACCAGAGCAGTCATAAACTGTTTTCCTAGTTACCTACAGTATTTGCATATCTAGGTGTCCTGTATATGGACTGCTGATATATATATATATATATATGCTGATTTCTGAGAAACATAAAATTCTGCAGTTACCTATTTGTTAAAATTATCCTGGCAGATCATATGTAGAATGAGCAGGTCATATGTAGAATATTGCAAAGAAATACATTAGTTTTGTATACATATGATGCCTGCCTTTTATGGGTAAGTAGCTAAACATTTTACTAACAAGGAAAAATCCTGTGATTAGCGCAGAATTCATTAAATGATGGCAGATGCTAGTATTAATTAGATGCTGAGTGGGTCATTTTCCTATTACATTCCTATTGTTACCAGCCTCATCTTTCTAGTTATCAGCCTGTCCTATAAGCAGATTAAGCACCAGACTTTTTTTGAGGGGGGGAGGATGGCATGTGCCTATATTCCTTGTTTGACCAGAATGAGTGCTCAACCTTTCCTACACTGCCCCACCATCTGGATTCCTCTCTTACAATTTTCAAAACCTGTGCTTATAATCTGTTACACAATTTATTAAAAAAAATTCTTCTGAAAGGTTATTTTTATGAATATTTCAAGTCATCTTATATTTAATGTTGGAAACAATAAGCTTTTTTGTTTGCTTTGTACAAACAGATAATGTCTATTGTTGTTTGTGACAAACATTGCCAAATTATTACTGTCATATCAAACACTAATTTGGCATTTCAAACAGTGGTTGAATGCCAACTTTGGTATCAGTCTTGAGACAAAGAAGATTCCCAGTCTGTGTTACATTACATGTGCTCACACAAAACAGAACCTATCCATGGTTCCTATGAATCCTAGCACGATTACTAGTACACATTTTATGCCCAAGCACATTTTTCTATTTATTATGTTCATCCTGATATGTATACCAACTTCTCCTTGAAAACAACTCAAAGCAGTCCTGGAAAAGCAGGAAAAAAAAGAAAGAAAGAAAAAAAGTACAAGTGGTGAAGTCATTCAGAAGTAATTTCTGCCCAGATGCAAAAGGTTATACATAGAAAGTTGACAGATTAGAAAGACATCGGAATAACAACTGATCAAAGGATGATCATATCCAGAGTTATTGATATGATGTTGGTAAAGAAAGTTAAATACAATCCTAAAATTTTAATCACATAGGATTTCCAGAAGACACAGGGAAGTAACAATGCCTTTGCACTCACAAGACTTACTAAGAACAGAAGTTCTAATGGAAAGAAATGCAGTGAAAAGATAAAGAAGAATCTTTTAAATCAGGAAGCAGACAAGGAAGTAGAGTCTGCTTCACAAGTGGAGACTGAAAAACACACTAAGCTCTACTGAGAAAGCATATTTATTAAATATTTATATAACATGAAGAAACCAGTTGGTCATGTTCCTTTTTACAGGCATCCTAGTTTCTCTAGATTTGAGTTGAACACAAACATGCACCCTGAAGTACACCTTGCTACAATACAACTGACAATACTGAAAGTAATAAATGTTTTCTGAATTATTTTTGAAGTAGTAAAACTATTCACATACTTACAGTTCAGAATGTGTGCTCCTGTGGCATCAAACCCTAGGTACTCTTTTTGTCTGTCTTGTCCTCTTTACTCAACTACTGTTCTATACTTAGCTTCAGCAAACTTCTTAGTGTATGCTTAACTCTGCTCTTAGAAAAGTCTAGTCTTTTAATTTACAGCAATTCTAGTTCTTTTATTTTTAGTTATACAATCCACAATACTTCAGGCCTACTGTACCGACCTTGAGCAGCAGAGTTCAAAAATGCCTTCTGGAGAACATCCCTAACATACCAGACTGCATGAGAGAAGAAAGATGTCAGTTCCCTAGAATGAGGGAAAAGGCTAAAAAACAAACAACAAAACAAAAAACCCCACAAACAAAAAAACAAACCAAACAAAAAAAGCCCCCACAAACAACAACAACAATGAAAACAAAAAACCCACAGACATTTCACATGACTTGTTTGAATACCAAGCTTGCTGCCATGGACTGGCTTTTCCCCCCCAAGATATGGCTTTGCTGTCCATCAAAATCTTTTGCCCAAACACATTTTGCACCCTGGAGCTGTATAAGACATACCTGGTAAATTGGTAACTTCAGCCTGAAGGAGCTCAATTTACTCCTCATGTAAAGCCTGAGTAGACTTACTCAAAGCAGGGCAAGACTTGGAAACATGGGAGCCTCCATACAAATCCACCATACAGCCACAAACTCCCTTTTTGTTTATAAAGAAAAACAATGGACCGTTTTGAAACCACCGACTTTGAAGAATGGGGCTATTCAAAGTGGCAAATTTCAGCATTCATGTAACTATGTGCAAGGTTGGAAACTTACACTGTAAGGTCCTTCAGGCAACGACTATTATTTAGTAGGAGGCTACAGAATAGCACGCTGTGAATGTGAACAAAAACTAGGTCTCCTAGATGCTAACACAGTATGGCTAAATATATTTTACATGATACATCACTTGGCACATCAGTGATGCACAAAACTTCAATTACTATTTTTGACACGGATCTCTTCTCAGGAGATTCCACAGCCTGAAGAAAGGCAAAGTAGCATCCAGAAGTTTTGCAGGTACAGCAGTCAAAGCAGCAGAGATGACTTCCGTGTAATAAGTAGTTTTACACAATAGTGGATTCAAACTTGGTTGAATTGGGAAACTTTGCTGGAATCAGGTACATCAGTTTCAGAGGAGAAAGTGATATATATTCAAATACCTAGGTTCACTACATAATATTCAAATGATCTTACCATCTTAAAATCAAAACAGAGTTTTTCAAATAATCCCAACCAGTTATTTCTCAGTGACACTAACTTCCTGGTGATGCTTTTGTACCATAAGCATTTACAGAATAATTTTTACTTACTCCCACTGACACAAAGCTTTATGCACTGTTTTCATTAACTGTCTTGGGTTTTTTTAAGGATATATTTGGTGAGCTGAAAACAAAACCAAAAATAGATATCTGAAGTGTTTGATGGGAAACTGACAGGAGAACCAAAAACTGAAGATGATGATAATAATGAGGAACATCTTATCTTTATTATCCGAGTGTAAAAATGAATGGAAAAACCCCATACCACTCAATTAAATATTCCATGAATAAGCATGGCACTGATGTGACTCCCATGAGGTCACTGGGACAGGCCCAGTACAAGATTTCAGCTGCAGAAAAGCACGTTACCCAGCTATTGTGCAGCACTGTAATTACTCCCAGTTTTGGTGGAACTCAAAGCTTCCTAAGCTTACCTTGTCAGTTCCACCTTAGGGGTTTTTTTTAAGAACAAAAGCAAAACCCCTTCTGAAGATACTAAAGACACTGGTGATTTAAAAAGAAAATCTTGGCATCAGAGAGACCAAAAGAAGGAGCATATAATACACAGAACACAGATAATCTGGAATTGCATCTGAACTTCAGTGTGATGCCTCCCCCCCTGTCTAATTTCTCAGTTACAAACCTAGTAATTCCCTCATCCCTCCAAGAAAATATGTTAGCTATTTTGGTTTACTTTGGGAAAACAGAAAAAAAATTCCTCCTTGTCTCCAAACACGTGGGGTTTTCTGTTTCAATTAGAAATTTAATTTTTTTTCTCATGAATATTTTTGAAAATTCACAACTTCTGCATCAGTACGTCCAGCCTGAGACAAGCATCTCATACATACAAAGTCAACTAAGTCAAAACAGGTCAAAATGAAACAAAAAATATTTGTTTCACATTTTCTTGTTTCTCTGATTAGAAAACCAGTTATATACAAAACCATAATGCAGGACACCTAAACATCTTCAGCTACCATGTGAAAAATACATATAGTCTTCCCATTCCCAAATGGGCAGTTTAATTTTATTTTCCTGGAAAGAAGTGTTAGACTATTCCCCCCCTTAAGTCTAGCTCCTCTAAGAGTGCAATTGACCTTGTGTTACCTTAGGAGAAATATGGTGGTGTTACTTGAGGAGCTATTATTAATTTACTTTAAATTTTAGTATCTCATTTATTTGTGAGACATTTTTGAGAATGAAGCTTATTCTAAGGTCAGAAAATCACAGATGTGTATATTCTTCTTCTCAAGACTACTAACTCAGCATTTTAAGTATATTTTTCCCTTCCCTTCGTCTCGTCTTTCCCACTGGCTCAGGATACTCTGATAAAAGAAACTTTCCACCTACAGAGGCCCCTCGTCCAGACACCTTTCACTTATTCTAAGAAATCATCCTTCTTGGTAGCAGGCCCGTACTGCCCCCCCGCTCCTTACCGACACATCCTGAGGCTGCAGCACGGCGCTCACGGCCCTCAGCGGGCCGAAGCAGCAGCAGCAGCAGCACCCGGCGCTACCCGGTGAGAGGCGACCCTCGCCCATAGCCAGCAGGGCGCTGCGAGCCCCTCCGCTCCTCACCAGCTCTTCCCCAGGGACAGGCCCTGACCAAGGCCGCTGGTGCCTCAGGAGCCGGGGGCGGCCCCAGCTGCATTTCTTCCTGGGCGGAGGAAAAAGCGGCGACCACGAGGTGAGGGGACGAGGACAGCGGGGCAGAGGCTACTCGCCGCCCACGCGAGTGCACCCACCTCCCGCCAGGTGAGGAGGATCTGACAGAGAAGCTGGCAGAGGTCCTGGCTGGGGCCAGGGCCTGCTCGCCAGGCTCAAACGCCGCCTCTCCCAGCAGCGACGCCATTTTGGGACGCTGGAAGGCGGTGACTATGGCAACCAGGAAGAGGAGGACATCACGCGGGGTCACCGGGAGCCCAGCCCCCTCTTAAAGGCGCACGGCCGTTAGTAACGCGCTGCCCGGGCAGGGTCTTCGCCCCCATCGCCGGCAGAGTCCCGCTCCCTTACGGACTCCGCCTCCCACCCGCGCCCCCCTCCCGCCCCAACCCGAGGGGAGGNGGGGGAGGGGGGAAGATGGGGTCGACACGACGCCGCGCTGGTGAGTGTGTGTTGGGGGGGCCTGGAGGGGTGTAATAGGGTGAGGGGCCCTCGCTGAGGAGGGAAGGGGTGGAAACGGAGCTGACAAAATGGCTAGGCAGTCATCGGAGCTCTCTTTGGGGATATCCCCGCTCCCCCCACCGCCAGGCAGGGCTGCCGGCCGCCGCCTCGCCCGTGCGGTTGGGGGGAGAGCGGCCTCCCCTCCCCGGGCCCTGTGTTGCTGCTGATACAAAAGGGCAGTGTCAGTGTTGACACTGCCGTTCCGATTTGTATGCCCTTCCCCGTCTTCTCCCTCCCCCACTTTGGTTGGCCCCCTTTTCCCTAATGGAGCTTTCTTCCTTTTTTAAAATTTTTAATTTTTTTTTTTTTTTAAATTTCTTCTTTTTTTTCTTTTGAAGAAGAAGCTATCGAATTTCTTAAAGGAAAAAAACAACTCCTTTTTCCTTCCCCCCTGCCCAGCTCGATGAAAATGCTAAATAATCGGCCGACGTCCATATTTCAAAAGCTTTTTTTCGGAGGAGGAATAAGGTGGGAAGGGAATGGAGGCCCCGGTAGGGTTGGAGTTACGGTGCTGGCTACCCACAAGAAGGGTTATTTTCGCAGTTCATGTTTTAGAGCTGATGTTTTTTTGTTGCTTTCAGTCGAGAAGCAAGTTGCCTGGTCCTCGCGTTTGCTTGCATAATGCGTCGTACTTGGAGGCTGATCAAACGCTGGGTTCTGCCTTTCCTGCCTGGCTCTTCCTCTTTCCCCTTCCCCGGCGGGCTGGGGGGAGCTGGGGAGGGGGAAGAAGTTTGGAGGTGCTGGTATTGCTGGGGCCGACCCTCTCCGAGTAACTGCGGTGTCTCTCCGGGGCTGGGAAACAAACCGATACCGGGGCTCTCGGCAGACCTGTAGGCCCTTCTTCCTGCTGTTCAACTTTTTTATTGTTCCCCCTTCCCCCCCCCTGCCTGGTGCACTGGCTTTCTCCACAGCCAGGGGTTTTTCACAGAACGGGAGTCCGAAAGTCTAGACTGTGGACCGGAAAATAATAGGGGAAAGAATGGAAAGTTATGTCAAGGGCTTTGGGGGAAAAACATCGACGTATCGAACAAAGGTCTTGCCTGTATTGGAGAGAGAGGCCTGCATGTGAGGCCTGATTGTGTCGCATTTACACACGGGGAAGAAATGAGTGCTTGGTACTGGCCTAAATTTATTCTGTAAGTCTGGCATGCAACTTGGGAACATTTTTCAGAGTGTGTGCCGTTTGTTTTGAGGGTGGTTTTATTATGTGTAGCAATCCAATAATAATTTTATTTTGGAATATTTTGGTTTTTCTCAAATTTTTTTTTTTTTTCTTCTTTTCTTTTTTTGTACATCTTGTTCAGCAGAAATAATATTGGTCTGGAGATTCTAACACTACTACATAACTTTGCTTGAACATGATAATTTCCACTGCTTAGGTATTGTGTGTGTTACAAATATTGAGCTTCCTGGTGCTCTGGTGCTTTAAAGGCTGTCAGAAAGAGGACTTGAGTAGTTACTGCCTAACAAATATGAAGTACATCCTTCATAATAAGAGGATTTCTAATGAATTAAATTGAAATTAGTTTTCCAGGTTTTTTTAGTGGAACTGTTGCTGTGGAAATACTTCCTCTGTAAGACTTCAAAAGCTAGCAAGCATTACTTTGATTACTTCTGTTTATCTCTGGTATATTCTCTCCAGTTCTCTCTCTCCCCCTTTCTCTCCCCTCCTCCCCT
>JAAWXA010000015.1:9256186-9335660 GCA_038090715.1 Florisuga fusca | reverse complement strand
TTCTAGCAGTATGCAAATCAGTTTCTTGCTGTGAGTTTTCAGGTTTTAATTCAGGACATGAAGCTGGTAACTGCAAAACAAAGTTACTTTAACTCTCTCTTTATGCTCCTGATACTTTTTTTTTTCAATTTACATGAAATAATGTGTTTCTTAAGGAGCAAAAGTGTGTTCTGAATTATCACTGATGATCAAGCATGACTAAATGCTTGTATGTAGCTGTTGTTTCTGGATGTTTTTTTTAAACAAAGTGATAACTTTAAATGTGAATTCAACAGTCTTCTCTAAAGACAAAATTTGAAGAATTTGAATGATATTAAGTGTCCAGTCATGAAAGGGGCATGGGACTCAATACCAGCTAAGTGTATCTCCTTCAGATTTCTGTCTGACTGCTGTTGTGTATTTAAAGCATGGTTAACATCAATTGTTGTTAATGCAGAGTACTAACTGTAATGAATAAACTTATTTTGATAGAGTTTTTTAGGAGGAGTTGCTGAAAGTAAAAACCTAAGGAAAAATAGGCCTGGGACAAACCTTCATGGGTCTTCTGGTACATGCTTAGGATTCAAGGTAGCTAGGTCTAGTCTTGCACTATCTCTGCTTTTAGAAAACATGCATGCTATTTTGCTCTCCCCTGTCTTTCTCCATATCTAACTTCTGTTGTATTTACCTTTCTATGAGCTTGGTATGATTTGTCTTGCCCACTCTGGGTGGGATTAATTACCTTCTTTCTGTACTGTGGACTTCCAGGTGCTTGAAATGTGTTCTGCACTTTCTGTCTTAGTCCCAGACTGCTTCCATGTAAAAATAGAAGTACAGGTAAATAAATGTGGAAATAAAAACTGCACTTTTATGTAGTATCTTCTAAGTTGAAACATGAATTTTTTGGGAGCAGTATAAATGAGTTGAGACACCAAAGAAGGACAGATGTAAACAGTGCATATTAATGCTCATGGTGGTGGGCTTCAGCATCTGCCATGAAAAGGAAAAACGCACATGCACCCCCTCGCAAACCCCTCAAAATCCAGGTACTTGCATTAAATAAACCTTGATGCTAGTATAAAAATTAGATGTGTACTTTTATCCCCTGGAGTTAGTGAAGAGGAACTCTCTTTACATCATGTATATGTAATATGAATCTGTGGTAGATGTCTATTTTTGGGCAAGAGAATATTATAAGATGTGGTTAAGGGCTAGAAGATGGCATCTTAATCCATGTCAATAATGTTCTGCATCTTCTTCCACTCTCAAATCCCTTATGTAATTAGCTTATTCAGTACAGAGTGTCTGTTCCTGGAAGGTGTGTGCAGTGTAACTGAACCTTCTGATCACAGGTGAGATGTGGCTTTGTGTTAAAAGAGAATTAATGAAGAAAGTAACTGAAGGTGCATATTAATAGGCCAAAACAATATTTGGAACTCTGGCTTCCTTAGACAGTGCATGTTCTCCTCTTAATTTTGAGGATATACTCCATTATAATGAAGTTAGTGACAGTGACCTGTAAATTTGCTTTCAAGCTTCACTTGTTTTCACTGTTTCAGTTGTTTCAGATGTAATTACTCAATGGATGCATTCATGGTAAAGTGATGAGGGGAAGGTGGGAAATTGCTGACTTTGATAAGAGCACACAGGCAGAGGCCCTGTGAATAAGCCAGAGTGAATAGTACCTGAGAAGAAGCTGCATAGCTAAGTTAAAAATACAATGGCTGCAAGTAATGGAAGGGGCAAGAATACCTTCGGAGTGCATAAAAATGCAGCTTGATTTGAAGCTAATGGGAAAATTTGTGTAGAAAACAGCATTTCAACTGAATCTCATTTGAAGAAAGCAATGGAAGTAGTGTAACTTCAGTAAACTTTAAGCTAGGATTCAAAGTGTTAAATTTGTGCTTTAATGATCTGCTACAATCTCTTTCAGTGTTTTTCATGTTTATGTCATGAGAATGTCTGCTGCTGTATGTTACTTGGGTAGCATTCTGACTGCTTCATTTAGCAGATATCTTTCTACAGCAAAATACTGGTAATGAAAATGAAGACCTGCATTATGCCATAAGATTATGGATTAAAGAAATTAGGTTCATTTTCTTACTTGGTTACAAAAAGCTTGGCAGAGGAACAAATGCATTTCTTTGCCAAAAATAAGATCAGAAATATGCTTTCCTCAAATGTCTTGTATGACAGCTTTTAAGTTGATATATAGTTCTGCTGCCTACTCCCTATTTCTCATTTACCTCAAGTATCTGTAGACTTGCAGCTGAACATAGCATAGCCATGTTTATGCTAGACTCTTGACAGAGACTCCAGCTCAAAACTTTCATCAGTACTTTGTAACAAGGATTGGAAGAAGCCTTATTAAGGCAAAATGCCACTGCAGACCTCAAACTGCAAATTTTAGTACTCCACACAGAGTGGAAACTGAGCTCTCTATGAGAACTATGAAGAGAGATGAATTTTGTGGAATTCAGTATGTGAAGGAGTGGTACTGCTTAAATGCCCTTATTAATGCATACTCTAGCACTATGGTCACAGTAGTAAGGATGGTTTGTTTTAGAGGTGTGTCTTAGAGGTTTTTGGCATATTGTTGAAATGGAACTGGAGGTATATAACAGGATGGGCACTAAAAACTCTGAATTAACTGTGTTGTATGCAGACAAGCTCAAGTAAGATGGAACCCAAGAACTATGTATTGGGACACTTGAGGTAAATGCAAGTATACCAATGAGTTTTTGAGAGCAATTACAAATAAAGTTGCCAGTGAGACTCCACTGAAGCAGCAAGCCTAGTAAGTGCAGTTGTGGAGATGCTTTATTGCTTCCAGAGGCTGTTTGGGGTGAAATATATTCCCTGGGTACATCAGGTGCTTTCTCCTCTGTTGCAGACTTAGCCAAAAGTTGTTGAAACTGTCTTGTTTTGAAGAAAGTAGATTCCTAATGAGTAACTTGAATCAATGGATAAAGCTAATGTAGTTGAATAATTTATTTTTTTCATATGAACTCTTCATATGTTTTGCTCAGACAAAGTCTGACTTTGTATCAGATTGAGTGAGATCTTACACTTAAATTCTAACTGTGCTTCCTGCTGGCAATGCCTGTAGTGTCAGCAGAGCAACTTCAACTCCTTTGACCTGTTATTTGCAGTCTGACTGTTCTAAACTAGTGTCATTAAGTGCGCCAAAAAGGTTGTTATGCATTGTAAAATTGCTTAATGTGTTTTCATCTAAAAGTTGTTTCCTTTCATCTACAAATGTGTTTTTCCTTCCATTTTTTTGTATTTGCAAAATTGTTTTCTTCAGCCAAGTTATGTTGGGCTATTTGGAAAGTCAGCTCAGTAACAACAGAGTTAAAGTAGTATTTTGACTTTCTCTGTTCTGTAACCCATTCCAACACACCAGTTATCTTGTTGTTAATAACTTGGTTACAAAATCTGTATGTGACACTTTCATAATGTTCCTTTTTTTGTCTGCTAGTTCTACATGGAGTTCTTGGAAAAAAAAAAATCAAGTAGCTGTTTTGGTTTTCTGGATGTTTCAACTCTGGCATATATCTGCCCCCACCTTCCCCCCCCCCCCCCCCCCCCCCCCCCCCCCCCCCCCNCCCCCCGTTACACACACATTTGGGAGATATCAAATGTGAACATATGGGCATAGAGTGACACAGCAGTAGAAGGATCAAACTAGATAAACAACCTCTGCATAGAATAACCTTATCCAAAAGTGTGGTTGTATGGTTTGTGGGTTTTTATTTTTAAATCCTAGAACTCTCTGCTTACTGCAGTAACTTGCTTTTTAGAGTGCTGTCTTCTGCCTTCCCAAGTCTTCCCAACAGAAAGTGTGGGGACAGATTTCTTAGTCACAGTGGATGGTAGACAACCATGGAAGCTTGAAGAAAAGCTTCATAAACTGCAGATAATACAGGTTTGCTTCCATGCAGTGTCTTCTCTGACTTCTACTTTGAGAAAGAATGGGTGTTACCATAAGAGTGGTGTTCCAGTTTCTTCCCTAGCAAAAAGATCAAAGGGGAGGCCTTTTCTAGGAACTGAACCTCTAAAGTACTCTTTTGTACCTGAGCATCTCAGACCTGAGTAACATAAGCAGTTCATCTGTCCTCTGGTTGGACTAGTGGAATAACAGGTCTAGGTATTTCAGTTGTCTGTAAGGACTGTGAAGTACTACTATCTAGAAATAAGCTTAGAAAGAGGCCTTATAACATCAAAAATGTAATCTGCTAATGCTGTTGGGATAGAGTTAAATCTCTAACTTGCCATCTAAAAAGCAGCAAAGTGCATGTGTTGGTTTTGTTTTCATACTTGCTTTTTTAATTCTTCAACTCTCCTGGGAGGTTGTTTCAGCATATTGTTTCTTGAAATTTAGGATCATCAAATTTCCATCCTCAAAGTTTGTCCTAACTGCTTTGCCTGCTGACTGTATCCATGCTGTTCTCTCATTTTAAGTAATTTTCTTCTCTTGTTGTTTTACCCTTGGCATTTACAGGAAGCATTTATAACCTTCTTGTTGCCAGGCTAAATAATACAGGCCTTATTTTTCACCTTCACTAACAGCGCTTTTCTGTTCTCTCAGCTGGAATTCTCTCTTGACCAAGGCCAGCTGTGACAGGATAGAATATTCCATGTAAATACTCCTTGTAGAAAAGCACTGTAAGATTATCAATTGCTCTGTAATGGTGTGTCTACCTAAGTATTGGTGGTTCCTCCATACACACTCCCCTCCCATTCCCCTCCAGTATCACTCTGAGTAACTGGAACATGTGGTCACTATTGCTTATGACAACTGAAGAGGGCTTTGCTTATAGCAAAACTTGGTTTTAGTACTGAGTTACAGGGTATCCATGCTGCTTAATAAATTGTAGTTAATGGAAGTGCAAGTGTCTCTTTAGTATAATTCAATGTTCCGTATTTTTTACTCATACTTACTATCTTGTGGGAGGAAGGGAGAGGGAAGTGTAAGTTTTGATAGTTGTGGAGAAAGTGGGAAGTTTTAGAGGTAGCATCTCTGGCTTTAGATAACTCTATCACCTGGGTAGTTATGTTGAAATAAGCCAGGCTGTAACAACAACAGAGCTTTCATGTTTTTTCCTAGTTTCCTTCCATGGGTATAGTCTATTGATCATAACAATTTCTTCTGAACCTGTTTGGTGTTGTGTTCTGTTTGGATACTATCAACAGCAATTGTTTGTTTTAAATAATTTTGGATTTAACAAAACAAAATTATGAATGACCTCTCTTCTGTAGGCCTGAAAATAATGGCAAGCGTCATGAGTTCTGCTGTCAAAAAAGTCACTTTGGGAATCTTCATTTTCTGTCATTACGGAACTAGGATTTCAAGATTTAATTCCATCACAAGTTTAAGATTCCCTGAATTCAGGTGTTATAACTGCTAAGGCTTTCAGAAACTCCAATTTCCAATCTTTTTTCTCAGCATTGGGCCTCTGACTGCACATTAATACTAATTGTGAATATTTTATGTCCAGGTACGTCTGAAAGATGGAAAAACTTCAGACAAAATTATTCTTTCTGTAGTGTGTTTGCTGTTAACATGGGTTTGAATCTTGCAGGGTGGAAAGCTGTAGTTCAGTAATTCTCTCTGATCCAGTGAGAATGGCTATCTACAGACATTTATAGAATAAACAAATATCATTTAAGGACACTACTGAGACAGGGTAGGGAGGCAAGCTAATGTGTGCATAGTGTTAAAAAGAACCAGTCTTAAATCTTTGTTTCTCAAGAAAGGAGAATGCCTGTTCCTGTTCCTGGAAATACTGTCAGTCCTACTGTGATCTTTTTTTTTTAATGGTAGGGTTTTTTAAATTTGTTTATTTATAAAGCAAAGGGGCAATCCTTCCTTACTGTGTTTTTGGTTTGCTTTTTTGATTGCAATACTTTAAATGCCTGACTTTTAGCCTGAAATATCATGTTGCCAGCTAAAGGCTAACAGGAAAAAAACCCCATTGAAATAAAAAACAAAACCAAAACCAACAAAGAACAAAATATATATACAGGTGTCCAGTTTTTTACCACTGACTCTAGCTGTATTGTCATAAAAGTTACAGCTATTCCATGAAAGAGCTTTTCTTTATACTTACATAGACTGGAGGAGCATTTGTGGTTTGAGAGTGGAGGAGAAGCAGGATTTGAAAGCTTTTACTGGTGACAGCTGGTGATAGTTCGGTGTCAGCTCTGACACATTGTCTGTGGAAATCTGTACAGATGTAGTAATCTGAATTTTTGATCAGTTCTTGAAGTTTGGTGAATTTTAACATGAAACTGTCCTGCAGAGACATGAGAGCAGAACTGCAATTGTGTACTATTCCAGTAACTTCAGAGGTATTTCTGCAAGAGAAAGGGCTTTAAATAATGGCATAGTCTAACACAGGAGCTTCAGATAAATATATGTAGTAGTTGGAGACTGCCTTCTACCAAGTACCCAGGATTTTCACTCTAGTTTTTGGACTAGAGGAACTTGCTTTTCTTTAATTTATTTAGATGACCACAGTCACTAGGATGTATACCAAGAAATCTAGTTGGCTTTTTAACTTCCATCAGTAGTGTCTTACTCTTTGGAAGATACAGTGACATTCAGCTGAAAGATGGTATATTCAGGAATAAGGAGGGTGGATTCATAGCTTTTGTCTGAAGGAACACTGTCTTATTTTCATTTCTTCTTCAACATACTGTCTTCCAGTCCTAGACAAGACCAGAACTGGTAGCAATTTTTTGAGGGTCATAGGTTTGCTTGTAAGGCTTAGTATTTGTGCAGGATTAAATGTCATCCGTTTAAGAGGCAACTCCTGAGTATTCTGGTTGGGTCACAGAGCAAATTGCAAGCACAAAGAGTAGAGAGAGTTCTTAAATAATAATTTTGGTCCTAAGATCAGACTACAGAAAGCCGTGTTTTCATTTTGGTGATTCTTTGGGTTATTCCTTGGAGCTGTGGAGAAACTGTTCTTCTGATGTGTCCTCTGTTACTGGCAGTCTGTGAAAACTTTCAGTGCTTCACAGAGCAGTAGTTTAGCTGGGAGATAACAGCATTGGAACAGATTTAGGCAGCATCTGTTTTAACATCATCTCACCAGGAAGGAAGTAGCCTTTCTTCCAACTCTGAAGTGACTGACTACCAGCAAGGTATGCAGGCTTTGGCAAACATGGCCATGGTGTGACCCTGAGGAAAAATTCCTTATTAGTGTCAACTTGTTAATCTACTGAACTTTAAAATATGGGCATAGTTGTTGCTTGTGAAGGGAAAGTGTGTGGGTAGCCTGTGAGAAAAGGAGGTAAGTGAAGGTTTGATGCTACTCTGTATGAAGGAGTTTGTGGTACTTTTTTTTTCTGTATTAAAGTTTGTGACTGTTAGTTCTTGTGTAACTTAAGACTGATCTGGCATCCTGATGAGAAGCACCTGAAAGAGCTCTTATTAGTAAGGTTTGCCCCAGTTCAACACCTTAATTTTCTCTTCTTGGGACACTCATTTGTCATTACCATGCTCTGTGATCCCACAGAATCTTCATTTCCCATAAACTAATTTTTCAAGGACTGAAATGGTGAGTATGTGTGGAGTAGACAGTCTCATGAAGTTGGTTTGTTTCCTGAGTCTTGATACTCTGGCTTTTGGCAACATTTTTCCGTTACTGTAGGGTAGGAACCTTCCTAAAATGTAGCTGTGGAAGCTAATATTTTATATTCTTTTATCTAGTTACCATGAAAGAATAGCTCTGAGCACTCTGAAGACATATTCCATCAGCTTAAAGACAGTTTAATCCTTAGTGTTCAACAGGTGTTCCTTCGGGTGTGACTTCCTTTTGTTTGGCTTTACACAGAACTTCTGTTTCTCTGTACAGGTATTTGATTGCTAGTTTGGGTCATGATTTCATACCAGGTAAATGTCTTTAATTGTGCTTATGTCAGTTATTTGGTATGTGTATTGGAGTTGCTCTAAATTACATCACTGCAAGGTATAATGCCAGTGTATAAATTGTTCTTTGGCTGAGAAGATGAGTCTGTGGCACATAATTCCAAGATGCCACTGGTTTGCACACTACCTAGAAACCTTAAATGTATTTTAATGCCTTTGTTTCAGTATTCTTGTGACAGCAACAGATCCATATACACATCCAATGCTGAGGAAGCCGGAAGCTTAACCTGTTGTAATTGGATTTCTTCAACAACTACAATTAAGCCATTTCCCAGATTGTATCATGTGGTGTAGGAATCTTGGTATCCATTAGGCCTGTGAGTGATTTTTGTGTAGCATTTGAATAGAAGTATTTGTTCAGCAGGATAGCATAACCTGCTTATAGTCTAGGAAAGGAAACCTACATCAGCTTGAGTCAGTGCTAAATATCAGTGATTAGATCCTGAGATCCTTCTAATTTGTCAGAAAATTTTCTGAATTATATTTTGAAGATGTGAGAACTGGAGACTTATTCTGGTAATGTGGATAACAAGAGAGTACTTCCCCTGGAAACATGGATTGTTTTTAATTTTTTTGTTTTTAATTTTTTTTTTTTTTTTAAGCTCTGAAATGTTTCTCTAAGTCACACTAATATGAGTGAACATGCTTCTCCATGTTTGACATTTCTCTTTGTAAACTTGTTTCAAGCTGAAGCTGAATATCATCATAATGAAAACCCAGTCTCCTCCCTCTTTACCTTGTTTCAAGGTAGATCTACGTAATGTCCTTAGACGTGCTATAATCTTGGGTTTATCTGTGGCACTTGTCTAATCTGCTTGTACATGTCAACTTCTGTAAGATCTAGTCTTTGAATATCTTTATTCTAGTGGCTACTTAAAGTTCTTCTCTTTATTTCCACCTCCCTCCTTATTTGTCTAGAAGATTGCAGAGAACATCTTATCTTAATTTAGTGTTTGGGTGGTAAAGCCATGTTTAACTGTCCACTGAGCTCACTAGTTCTCTCTGTAATTCAAGATAGGTTGGCACAAGTTGATTAGGAACTTGGCAGGGCTCAGGAAACCTGCTGTGCTGCAACTTGGGGCATGTATTGTCTAACAGGCTCTGCAGGTAGCACATAAGTATGTAACATAGCAGTATTTGTCCTATAGTGCTGTTGCACTTGATTTTACTGAAGGGATGTGTGTGTCAGATGCAGTTAAATGGCAAGCTGCAAATAAGGTACCGTTTGATCTATGGGGTTGAAAGAGGTTTAGAGTTGTAGTAGTAGGTTCTGTGTTCCGACTCAACATTGAAGTAAGTGGAGCTATGCAGCTCAAAGGCAGCTGGGCATTAAATGTTGAGCTTGGCAGGTTTGGAGTAGGTGATGAGTACTTCTTGAGTACTTGAGTACTTTGCTCACTTGCATGACAATACTACAGTGAAGCTTCTAGACTTAAATTTGCAGTAATTGTTCATCTGACTTTTTTCTTCACTAATAAATGCCCATGCCCCAGCTTTGTCACACCTGTATGTTAACTTGACCACCTGTCTGCTAGCTTGTTTTCATTTCACTGTCACTGATCTGTATTTTGTGGAGGATTTTGTGCTTTTGTTCATGTTGTCTCACAGAAGGTAAAATCTCCTCATTCTGATCCATTCTCTTCTTCTGAAGAGAACATTCCCCCCAAAGCCTTCCAGGCAGCATGTTTTTTTAATAATGTTGTTTGTGAAAGCTTAAGCCACCACACTGGATAGTGAATTTTGGCTCCTCCTCAACAAGGGTTTGTAGAGAAGACAAATGTGAAGGACGGATGAGATTTTACTTCTGCTGCTTATGAGGGCTTTTGTTGGGAATGTGCAAGAAACTAAAGAAGAATTAATATCAGTTCACTCTTTATGCAAATGCAAGATTTTTTTGGTCAAAATTTGGGTACTGGAAAATGTTCTTTTGGAGATACTAATTGCTTTTTTAAAAAAATTTTAAATGGGAAAAATATTTCTATGGTTGCTAACAAGCTGTAACCACACTTTTATTAGCACCAGGTAGCAGAATTGCCCACAGACTCACAGTGTAAACTTACCTAACAGCTTGTCACTAGCAGCATGTTTAATGTTCCTGGAGAAGTCAAAACTCTTGCTCTGGGATCTGATTTGGCAGAGAAATTTTGCTGACACAAGCATAAAGAAGAATAAACTTTGAACATACCCATTCTTTGCTTTTCTCTACTCTGTCCAATTGCTGTGCTAAAAGGGAAAAAAGCTCTGTCAACAAAGAGACAAAACTGGTTCAGTACTCTGCTATGTTTATATGTGCCTGTTCTCCAAGTGGTGTAATGAATCTTTCGTGTTACTGAGATGGCTTGAATGTCTCTGGGCTGCTTCTGAAGCTGAGCTGTCACTGGCTGGCTTGCAGCTATCCAGATCAGATTATTCTTTTACTGAATACAGATTAATTCAGAAGTTTCTGGTTTCTTATGCTTTTGATAATGTTTATATTTGTGAGCAAAAAAAAATTAGCTGCAGCATAACTGACTGAATTATGCAACAGACCTTAATGTTTAGCAGGTTAAAAAACCAAACCAAAACATCATGGAAGACCCAGAAACTACAGGTGTTGTAAACATGAAAATACTTTCTTCAAGTCTTGAGTCCTGGCATTCTGCAACGGAGAGAACATTCCCCTAGCTTTGTTAATGAATTCAAGTCAAACCATACACTGTTGGAAAACATATATTGAGCTAGTTTGGATGTGTTATAAATGGTGACATGGAAAACAATTTGGAGAAGAAAAACTTAATTTTTATTTTTTTTTTTAAAGGGCAGTTTTGTTGAATTTAGTTGTGATCAATCCTTGTAGATGAAAGTTCTAAGATGGTGTTTTTATAATAAAATCCATTCCTGCTGCTCTCAACCAGAGGAATAGTTACTGACAGCACTTTGTATTTCCGAAGAGTCTGAATGCTAAACTAAGGAAGCAAGAGAATTGAAATGCTTTGTTTTTCTCCTTTTGGATGAAGATTTGAGATCTGAATGACAGTTGTGTACTTACGTAAACCAAAACGTACTGTTAAGGGTAGTGATAAGAATTTGCAACATTTCTGTCCTTGATGAATGTAAGAGAAAGTGGTGAAGTGGCAGAACTGGGGAGAGATGCCCTCAAAATACTTGTTCTATGCAACTCCTTTACTTTTTCTCCTCTAAATGCAGCTTCTGGTCTTTGAGAGGAAAGCAGTATAGGAGTTAAAGGTTTTTACAATCTTAACATAAGCTAGGCCCCTTAGCCATTTCACAAGAGTTGAATTAATCTGTAGTCCTGATATAATTTCTCAGTGCACAAAAATGGTGATTCTTTCTTCAGAAATGAAATGAAGGCATGCATTTCTGTATACCATGAACTGGGGGCACTAGTCATACAAACAAACCTGAGACACCTGAGGTCACCAGTGTATCTTCTACAAACATCTACAAAACAGAACATGAACAGTATTTGTCTTAACTTTTGCAGGCCTTGGTTTTTTTTTTTTTTTTTTTTTTTTTTTTTTTAGATAATTTGTGTTTCTTCCCTCCATCAATAGGTTTCTCTTTTTTGTTGACCAGTTTAAATTCTTGAACAGTCAGTTGTGGTGTTGATTGGTTATGAAGTCATCAGTACCTGTGCTTCTCTATAGTTTCGAGTAGTTCTTCTTTTGCTATTTCAGTTTTACTTCCCACATCCCAAAAGTACTTAACTGAAGTTCTGGCTGTGGTGTATACTCCAGTCCTCTGTTTTGTCTCTAAACCAATGGCTGGCACAAGTATCTCAGTTTTTATGGAACAGTTGTAAGCTTTATGCAGTTTAGAGAATCTTAAATTGGTGGTTACAGCCTTTCAGGTTCCTAGGCACTCATTTTGCTGATTCTGTAAAGATACCTTTCTGCTTTGCCGTTCCCTCTGCTTCCTAAAGTAATGAGATCCAATGGTTGCCATAATCATCTGATACCTGTCTCTTGTGAAGTCAGTGGAACAGGGGGTGGCTCCTTCTTCCTTACTGATAGATTTTTTATTTTTTTTTTTTTATTTTTTTTTTTTTCCTCCTCTCTTTTCTCCCTGTGAAGTGTATAGCTTGGGTGTATTTGTGGCCTACTGTTATTTAAATTCTCTGCAGTATCCATACCTCTTTTATTATATGGTGTGTTTTTGAAATGGTTAAGAAATGCTTCCACTCCAAAGATTACAGAGTAGCTGAAGTAAAAAGAACTCTTCTGTTGTGAATGACTCTAAGGAGAGCATTGTGCTAAAGCATTGTTTGTTTGGTTTTTTTAATTTTTTTTGTTTGTTTGTTTTAATTTTTTAATTTCCCTCACTGATTTGGAAAAATTTGTGTCCAGCCAACAGCTTATGTATTGTGTAAGGTTACCCAATGTAAAAATGGACATGTGAGCCAGCCCAAAGCCTTAAGTCTTCAGTGACTGAACTCCTTTGCCATCTGTAGAGCTTATAGCTCTACTTTGCTTACTTCCTCACCTTGGTCTGGGCTACTGGATTCTGTTTTTGAGGAGCTGAGGGGGAGGGAATGCTTTCTGAGCTATATATGATTGCAGTGAGGATCATGGCTGGAGTTGTTTTGTTTCTTCTCAGAAAGGTTTGTTTGTAGGAAGGATGAAGAATGTCTCCTTGCACACCTGTGCATCTGCACACATCTGAGATCTTGGGTGATTTAAACTGACATCTGTTGCATGACTTTTTATCAAATGTTTATGTGAAAAATACTATTTTCTGATAATTTGGTATTCTCTGCATTCCTTTATTTCTGGCATGATGTTTTCATCATGTTACTTAATTTGGGATTTTTTCTTTGCCCTTCAGGGAAAAGAATCATCTCTCATGATTAACTTTTTGCCTTTATGCTCCTGCTTGGAATGTATATTGTCATCGTGACTGAATTTTCACTTCTCAGCTGAATGAAAGAGATCTAATGTAAGCTGAGGTCTTGCTTTCAACAGGGGGTTGTACCTAGTGATCCTGAGAGGTCCTTTCCAGCCAGGCTTTTTAAATGATTCTTACTTAATTCTTGCACCCCAGTTTAACCCAACATCAAAAAGGCATCAGGTCTGAAGAGGTGCTCACCCATGTATCGCTGTTAAACTCTGCTTCTCTTCCCATCACTGTCTTATTTACATCTTCCAAGATAACTGATGAAAGTGATGCAACAAAGTTCATAGAAACTATTTGCTGGAAGAGGTGTAGAAATGTATTACCTTACCACTTAACATGCTTATTTTAAGGAAAAACTTTCTTCATTCCTACTTGTCTGTCTTCCAGCAGTGAGGTAATGTTACAGTACTAGGTGTCTAGAATCCTCTTTTGTCCTGAAGTCTTTTCTACATACAGTGAATTTGTTCTTGTTAGGGTGTCTGTGGATGTATGTGTATGTGTGCTTTTTTTTTCTGTAGCATTGGAGGGGGAGAAGAATACAAACAGAATGTAGTCCAATTTAATGTGTGATGTAGTGCAATTTTGTGGGGTTTGTGTATGCAAATAAGTAAATCTGATAAAGTTACTATGTGAATTTTATATCATTAGATGCCGTGCAGCAGGTAAGCATTAGTGTACTCTAGCATCTTTAAATCATGTAGGCAGCTTTTGACTATTAGTGGGGAGAAGGTAGAAATGTAAGCAGATAAGAAAATAATTGGTAAGGTGTTCTTCCTATGGTGGAAGAAGAAAAACTTGTTGTTCCTTAAGGCTCAGTGCTTTAATATAACTGAGTAACCCAGGATTTGTATGAATGAAGACAAATTCCATCCACCTTACTGAACCTTGCAGCATCTTGCAGCTCATGGGACAATATCTTTTTCCCCTGTTTGTGCAGAGAAATTTTTCTAGGGGATCTTTGGTGAGTTGTTGTACCCACTCCCTGAATTATTCCGTGGACTATTTCTACAAGCAGAAGAGACAAGAGACTGCTAAACTGAAAATAGAAGCTCCTGCCTGCGTGGTGCTTTGACATGAAATTTGTGTTTGCGAGGACTGTAGTGGAAAAAAAACTGAGCAGAGCTGATAACTACTGAATTTGGAGAGTATAATAAGAATATTGTGTCAAAGTCAGCTGCACGAGATGCAGTTTAAAGCTAACTGGACCAAAATATCTTCTTAATTATGAATTTCTGAGTCAGCTGTTGAAGTAGTAGAAGTAATTGAATGCTTGCAAGTGCTTGCTTGCAGGAATATAGGTGTGTGCATTTGCAGGTAGATGATGAGAAACTTGTGAGCAGTGAGCAAAAATGAGGTGCAGCTATGATACCAGTTTAACATGAAGTAATGTAGGTCCAAAACAATTCCTGAACCATATGCAGTAAGTTCTTCAGTTTAGTTGTAATTAATAATGCCTCAACTCTTTAATGTGTTGTACACTTCCATATTTAGCATGTTGATTCTACTAAACTGACTAGATTTTTCACAAATAAAGCTGATCAAGTAAATGTTACCTGCATAGAAGTCAAGGGAATGCAAATCTGAAGTCTTAGAGTTAACGTTTTCTGATAAGTATGCTGAACTCTGAGTTCTGGCTGGCAAGATGTGCAACCTACTGGAAGAAAATGTTCTGAATTTTTAAGGCATATAAACATCCTTCAGTCTTTTCCTTCTTCCCTTTGTTTTGCCTAATACTGACTTCAGGGCAGCAAGTCATTGCAATTTTGCTGTAGCAGCATTAATTAAGGTGCTGGTTTTTGAGCCGAAGTATAAAAGAGGAAGTCTGCTGACCAATGTACTTAACTCCAGACAGATAACCAGTGTTACAGGTAGAGGTGATAGGCATATCCTTAAGTATTCAAGAAATAGGAGCATGAGAACCTGAAAAATTCCTGTACTACTCAGACTATTGCAAAAACTTAGAACCGCTGAAAAACAAACCACCTCAAAAAAACTCTAGACAAAATCAGGCAAGTTCTAGAGCTCATGGAGGTAGATTAAGGAAGCGCTTTTCTTGTGAAAGGGTTTGAAATTTTTACAGCTTTGTTGCCAGTTCACCTTGTTATTCTGTTAGTGGCCCTAGGGCCTTTTGGAGTGCTTCATTTTACTCATTTTCCTTCCCTCCCTCTAGCCTACATCGCAGTTCACAGCATACTTTGGGATACTTTGGGCATAGAGTAAGAGCTGATACAGTGTTGTTCGGTAGTTGTAGGTTTCCTCTGTTTGCTTCAAAGATGTGGAAGTGTGTCAGTCTCTTTCTGTTGGCTTTTTTCCATGAGAAGAAAGGTAAAGGCTTCATTGAAAGTTGACAGGTGGTTTTTGTATCTTGTGTTCAGTGGAACTTCTCCGAGTTTGCTATGCACTAGCTATGAGGTTTGAAATAGGTATGTTAGGTTTACAGAAATTAGTTTTAATTGCTTTCCTGTGCAGTAACAAAGATGACTGTTAATGTTAATCAGTGTTTACTAAAATACAAGAACACTGTGCAAGATAATAACAATTAAATGCCAGTGCTGTTAGGTGTCTTCAGAACATAGATTATGGGTTTATTTGAAATGTTGGTTTTTAGTATTCATCATCAATGTAAAGAGTCTGCTCATGATGAGGGCATCTGCAACCCAGTGCTTTGGCATCATTGCAGCTAGGAATATGGAGTTGTGAAATGTGAATAGAAGTGGCTTCTTTACAAAAAAAATTTATGCTGGAAGAGGACCTGAACTTAAAATTCTCAAATCGTAAAGCCTTTCAACTGAAGCACAGAGGTTTGATGTATAGTTGTAGCTTTTTCTTGGTGTGGGGAGAATTCTTGATGTACTTGAGGAAATATTCATAAAATGTGACAGGACTGCACTGGCACGTTTCCACTGATCTTGTGGGCTGCATGTCTTCCCTGAATTTAGGTATCTAAAGGGGGAGGAGAATAAGTGCTGGGAGTCAGGCTTATGAATGGAGGGACAAGACTGACGGGGAACAGTTCAGTTTGAGGAGCCTCTGGGTTCTTGTGCTTTCTGGTGTGTGGAAGATGCAGTTGTGACCCACTAAGATCTCTTCCCTACTGGGCAAACAGCACATGATGTTGTGTGGCTGCACATACCTGAAGTGAGAAAGTTAATGTTTTGATGTAAAAGGTAATAGCTGAATCATGAAGCAGCATTATATTTGAAGGCCAACAGGAGTCATGTGGTAACAGACTGTACAATAAGAAGCACAGTTAGATGGAGAGATTTTGGTATTGAAGGTAACTCTGGACGTCATCAACTTGACAGATACCTTACAGGATAAGCCATCTGCCATTTCATTATTCTGCACAGCTGAAAATACCACATATATGGCAACATATGGCTGCATAACTTCTAAGCAAAGACTACTTAAAGTGTGGGGCTGACCCAAACAGATCAATAGTAAGTTAAAGTTTCCCTAGAGAGTATTGGGACAGCCTGTGTGACGTTTTCTTGCATTTGCTCTTCCAGTGTTTTATGGAGGAACCCATGTACTGGCCCTAGGTAGGAAAGCATGTGTCTGACCTAGCAGAGCTCTGGGCTGTGATGTGCTCCATGCAGAAAGAAGCCTGCTGGAAGCATGTTTGTGTAGTCAGTACAAGGTGATAGAATAGATCTGTGGCAGCCATGCCATAGTATGACTGTGAATCTGACATGAGTACCCAATTTTGACTTTCAGTGGACCTTTGAACATTAGGAGACTTTACTCCCTGCTTTCAGAAACTGCGTAAAACATGCCTCCTTGCTGATGCTTATGGAGAGATGTGGGGGTTTTTATTTGGTGTTTGAATACGAAGCAATAAACAGAGTGCATTTGACAGTGCCTGTGATGGGCTTCAGCTAGACTCCCTGTTCAGTGCTAGAACCTGTGTCAGCTTTCAGCCTGGTTAATGCTGGGATTGTTGCCTTGAGTCCGTGGTGTACTTTGCAGAGGATGTTGCCATTTAGGCTCTCCTCAACCTGACTAATATGGCCGCACCAGGAAGCTGGCAAAATTTCCAGCTATAGCAAGGTTGTTCTATTCCATTGTAAGTTCTTTTGTGCTCTAAAGTAAAAAGTTGTAGGCAGAGGTTGTGTTACTTAAAAGGTTTAAACATTTATCTAAGGGGGAATGTTTATTATGATTAAAGAGTTAGGATTAAGTGAAATAATCATCAAGAGGGAAAGCTCAGCTTCTGAGGTGTGGGGTTTACACCTTCCTTAGATTCCCAGTCACCAAGGTTGGTAGCTACAAGGTGCATTGAACATTTGTGTTTTGTGGGATTGTGCATTTTGTGCTCTACTTATATCCTTTCAAGTTCTGAACCATAGGGCAAAAAAACTCAAGGTGGCAACAGTGATTTGCTAGTTAATCCTGCTTTCTGCTTTTCCTATGTACTGCTGAGTTGAACCTCTTAGGATGCTAAGAACTTTGAATTGATACTTTTGACTCCTGTGATGTGGGAATTAGGATGGGAAGCCATTCTTATGCCTAGCTTGTATTTGTGCTTGTTTCCTGGAGCTGTTTTAAAATATTTCTGGCATGCTAACTGGGAGCATTTAGTACTAGGCTGTATCATTACGGTGCAACAAGAGTGAATCTGAGCTAGCGGAATCCCCATCTGTAATTTGTGCTGTGCAGGTGTCTTGATCCATATACATGTTCCTTTTGGCATTGTGCTATCTCTGTGAGGCAAAGCTTTGCATAATACCAATTTATGTGCCTGGTGTCTTATGGCCTGCAGTAAAATGGGATCATTTAGGGCTTTCCCCCCACCCCCCCTCACATTTGCTTGCTTCTTTATGTTCTTTCAGAAGAATAGACAATTACAGTCAAGTATTGTCTGGCATTACTGACAATGCTGGGTCTTGAGAGTTGTTTTATTGGAGGCATTCAAATTTGAGCTGAGCTTTAGTTATCTGCAGCTGAGATGTTTCTGGCAGACTTGTTGCTTACGGTACTATAGATATAATAGGCACTGAATCAGCATATAGTCTACTGTGTTCTTAAACTGGTTATTTTCTTCCTAGTGGTTTCTTTTTTTACCTGCAAATGCCTTTTTTACCAGATTCTACACAATTAGAAACAGTAAAACAGGATTTGCTGGTTTTGGTCCTGTTGCTGTGCTCTCTGTATAGAAATGCCAATTTAGCACAGGATGCAAATGTTACCACTCTTCACTAAGGTGCTAAGTGAGGCTTCCTCCTAAAATACCTCAGTTTCTGAGGCTTGCAGCTGGGTGTTGTAGTAGTATTCCATTAATAACTGCCAAAATAATATCAGTAGACTTCTAGCAGTCACATAACTATTCCAAAAGGAATAATACAAAGCTATTATATTATTTTTAAAATAACTGTGTACACTAATTCTTCTGTCCCATACATCTTTTCCCACTAATTAAGCTTTATGAGCAAGAACTTCTTGCTTAGGAGCCTAGATCTGTTGAATTGCTATGTATTTTCCTTTATGCAAAGGGAAGTTTGGATAAATCTGATTAGAGAGAGGAGCTGTTCTAAAAACTAAGTAGTTAAGTTACTTCTGTAATCTTGTGGATACTTCTGCTTATTTCTGAAACTGGAATTGTCATGTCCCACAACGAGAGTTAAAATACTTAAATACTGTTGCTCTCTATCAAACAGAGTTTTATTAGTTAGTGTGTTTTTTCATTAATATTGATGAACACAGGTTCTCCTAAATTATATTTTTATTGTCTCTAAAATAATTATCAAGTCTGCCAGAAAAGAAGTGTATCAGAATAGAAGAGTTCGGGTTGAAAGGGACTTCTCAAAGGTCATTTAGTCCAATAGGTCACCTGTATGCTATATATACTAAACTGGCTGCTTTGTATTAAGAATCTTAAGTACTCTTGGGAAGAATCTTGGTCCATGTGTGTTTTTAAGAAAAAATCCTTTATACCATTTTTATGTTTTTGCTTAAATAATAGCATTTTACATTTGCCTCTTGAGGCACAGCTGAGTTTTCATGCCACATTCTTATGACTATTTCCTTGTCTTTCAGTGAATGATAGTGTCTAGAAAGGGTATGTCCCTTCAGGAGAGAGGTGCCAATGTCCAACCGGCCTAATAACAATCCAGGGGGGTCACTGCGACGTTCACAGAGGAACACTGCTGGGGCCCAGCCACAAGACGACGCAGTAGGAGGAAGGTATGGCTGTTACTTATCAGTCTGTTCTTATCTATAAGCAAAATGGATGCAATTGAATAGGAGAATGAAGTGTGCCCCCCTTCAGTCCAAGCACTGGAACTTGTATACGGTCTTTTTGCTCCTGAAATGTTATCTGTACTGTTATTGCATGAAATGAAAACATGGATAACTTGCTATCGTGCATGTTCAGCTGGAATAGCAGTAGAAAATCCATGGCCGAAAAGTTTAACTGAGCTACATTCTGCAAATGACATCTAGTGACAGATTTCTGTCCCTTTTTTTGCTGTCCCTGATAACAAAAATATGTGGGAGGACACAGGGAGACTCTGGTGTGTGAAATCTGGGAAAAATCTGTGTCCCTGTTGGTGCCAGTTATTCCATCTTTTCTGTTCCCTTGCACCACATGTTAGTCCTGTGCAGCTTTTGAATAAATCAAGAACAAAGGTTTTGCCATCCTTTAATGTACTTGAATTGGTGAGCAAGTGTTGTACAGGTTGTATTAGGCTCTAACAGATTGTCCCTTTAATGCAGAACAAAGAAGATCCCTGAAGCATTTCTTTGGATGCTGACTGTATAATTATTACAATGTTCTTTAAGGAATTAAGAGTCTTGGTCTGAACCAGTGAAGTCTATATTAATATTGTTAAAAATTTAGTCCAATGAAGAAAGGTTACAGTATCATGGTAGGCAGCATCTGTCTGTGTTCTGCTTCCTCTGATGTGTTAACTGTTGCCATTGTTTGAATGTATCTTGTGCTTTTTTAAAAAGAAAAAGAAAAAAAAAAAAAAAGTTAAAGTATTGTGGGTCAGTGGCACCAAACGAAAACCCTATGAAGCAGTCAGTCTGTACTGTGATGAAGATGAGGTGTATTTCTTACTAGTGTAAAGTCTAACTGAGAACAAGGTCACTGTTTAAATGGATGAAGGAAGCTAGCTGCTGTTCCAAGGAACATTTTGGGCAATAATTTAATCTGCAAAATGCAGCATCACTTTTCTAAACTAGTTCTTACTGTACAAATGGAAAAGCAGATGATCCATGCAAGGCTTCTGTTCTAGGCTCTTACAGCCTGAGGAGGGGGAAGTTGCTGGGTTATGTAGCTGATTATTTCACAAGCTAAAATTTTTTGGTTGGTTGTTTTTTTTTGAGAATACTTCCCTAACTGAGGTGTGATGAAGCCTTCTTTCCATTCTGTGTTATGTCAACATCTGAATGGATGCTTAAGTTAGGTATTGCCCTACCAGCTCTTTCCTTTTATGCTGAAGTTAACTTGGGGTTGAATAACCCTCTCCTCAGAATAAAGAATTAAAGGAAAGTTATATGGGCATGGAGTGGAGGATTTTTCTTCAGATATCTACTACTTATTTTGGCATTATAGCAGAAAGCAAAAGAGGAGCTCCTCAGTCAGACAACTTAAAGAATTTTATGAATAGCACTGTTTTCTTACAAGAAAGTTACTCACCTGGTGTTCTGGTGCATTGTGATCTGTTACTTATGCTATCACAATGATTCAAGATGCAGTTTGTCTTAAATGACTTGACCTCTTCCACCACTCACCAAACCTGTGTAAGACTTCATGAGGTAGAGCATATTGCATTCCTGAACTATATTAGACCTTTACTGGAACCAAAGCTGTTTGCTTAAGTAAAGAGGATGGAAGCTTACAATCCTCTGTGAAAATCTGGGCTCTTTAGAACAGGACCCTCCCATTTCTGCCTCTGAACAAGCATTTTTGGCTGGTAAAGCATGTAAAAAGGTCTGGATAAAGCATGGTGATTTATAGAAATTTTATAATTAAATCAATTTCTCTCACTGTCTTCTGCCTCTCCCCTTCAGTAAGCTGCTGGGTAGAATGGCTGTCTTACAAGAAACAATGTAAGACTGATCTATAAGGTCCTTGAAAAGTTTGCAGAGGAAATGAGACAGGCTCTCAGAGAAGTCGCTTTTTTTCCTGATTGCCTGTTTTCAGGCACAAACCTGAAGACTCCCTGTAGCACACATCTAGTACACAGTGGGATAGTATGTTCTGATGCTGAACAGTATGTAGGAGGATCTAGAGTTCACAGCTTGATCCACCTTTTTTCTTAAGCCTTGCTGTACTCCAGTGCTACACTTTTTTGCCTTCTGTGTTCTGAAAAAAAACCCCAAACAAAACAAAGCCACAAACAAAAATCCAACAACTTTCCCCTCACAACCAAACATACCTTTTTTTAGGTTTGTGATTTTTTTTTTTTTTTTTTTTTTTTTTGGATACACGAGACACTAAGGTATTTCCAGTCTCCCTTGCATTTGTCCATAAATTGGACACCCATAATGTGAAATTATTCAATTCCAGCTGCAAAGTTATTTAAATAAAATGACTAAAGACTGTATGGGAGTGTTCTTTTGAAGCTAATGTGTCGTCCTCACCTACTGTGCTTTGGCTAACATCATGGAATGGTCTTATGGAGCCACTTGATTTGAAATCTTTGAAATTTGCATAAAAATGAACTAGAAGGATTGCTCTGGAAGAGCAATTCACACCTCCTGGTAACTTGTTGCAATCTGCTTTTAAGTAGAGATGGCTGAAATGCATAGATGGTAGATGTTGGTCCTTAATGGCAATTATCTTGCCTTACAATTTTTTTTTCTGTTGATCTGCACTACTTGTTGGTGTAGTGGTACAGGCAGGTTGAGACTTTATTCAGCTGCTTGCAGATGCATGTGATTCTTAAACCTAAAGCAAATACACAAACATGCACACACATAGACACAAACAAAACAAACCCCAAACCCCACTGAAAATAAAAAAGCTGGTATTGTAGATCGAATTAAGCAGTAATATGAGTCTGAAGGGTTTTTTTTTCATGCCTAAAATTAGCCACCAGATTTAGAAGGTGTGAACCCTTAAGTTTGCCTATAAAGTGCTAGAGAAGGTTACTTCACCTTGGTCATAGATACGTAGTCATAATAAACCTTTGTGCAAGGACAAGTTTCAGTACTGGGTGAACTTGTGTACTTGATTACATTTCTGCTTTGTGTTAAGAGCTTTCTAAATGATGGGAATGCAACAGCTGCTTTTTTTTTTTTTTCCTCCTTTTTTTTATTTTTCTTTTTTTTCTTTTTTTTTTTCTTTCTTCTGTTGCTAAGGTACCTCCATTTTCAAAATTCAAAGTAAGTGACAAAAACTTGGGAGAGCTTGTGCAGATTGTCACTCATACTGTAGTTTCAAACTTTGATGTAAAGCCCACTATTCTGTAGTAGCAAGTGGTCATAGAGGTTGTGTACCCAAATACCTTTGTAATAGCCCTAACTTTGCCTCTGTCTCTTGTGCTCTCACTGGAGTGAACACTACAACTAAGTTTAGTTGAGGAAGGTGTTAAAAAGGAGAGGGGCTGTAGAATATCACTTCCAAGCTGAAGTGCTAACACGTCTTTCTGTAGTCTTTCACCCTTTTGCATCCTTAAAACTTTTCAGCCTTACCTGCTAAGTGGATATTGTTCACTTGCATGAAGACTTTGTAATTTCCAAACTCCTCGTGTGTCTAGAATGTAAAACATAAGTCCAGAATTTTCCCCTTGTGACATCTAATACTGGCAGGTTTGGCCTAGTGTGGAAGAAACAATGCAAAGTCATTTTACTTTCAACTGAGATTATTTGATGTCTCTCTAAAAACGTAATTACTTGCAGTCCAAGTGAGCATGGGAAGCATGTGACCTTTTTTTCTGCTGGAGTTTTAGTAGCAGTTTCACACTTAACACAGTAACTTGGTGTGAGCTTTGAGTGTTTGATTTTTACAATGCAACTGTTTAAAAAACAGCAACAATGATGCTAGGTTTACAAAGGGAGTAGAAAGATTGTTAGAGCCAAAATTTCAAGTGAACTTGGCATCTGTGATGTTTTTTTCTGTAAAAGAAGCAAGGGATGTGTATTTCAACACAAATATAAACTGGTGAACTGTTCTCTTCCCATGTATACACATGATCAAACTGGCCTTGGTGAAGTTAGACTAATGTGATTCTTTGCTTTCAGTTGTAATGATGTTGAAATAGCTGTGTTTTGGTTGACATTCTGTTCCTGTTTATAATAATTTTTACTGTCTTTACTACTAGATTGATAGCTCTGGAGCCCCCAAAACCAAAATTACATGTTAGCTGCTGGAGCAAATCCAAAGGATGGCCATGAAGATGGTCAGAGGGCTGGAGCCACCTCTTCTGTGTAGAGAGGCTGGGAGAGTTGGGTTTGTTCAGCCTGGAGATGAGAAGGCTCTGGGGACACCTTATAACCACCTGCCAGTTCTTTAAGGGGCTACAGGAAATCTGGGAAGGGACTTTTTACAAGGGCATGTAGCATTAAGACAAGGAGTAGTGGCTTTAAACTGGAAGAGAGTAGATTTAGGTTAGACATTAGGAAGAAATTATTCCCAGGTTGCCCAGGGAAGTTGCAGCTGCCCCCTTCCTGGCAGTGTTCAGGGCCAGGTTTGAAGGGGCTTTGTGCAACCTGGTCTGGTAAGAGGTGTCCCTCCCCATGGTGGCGTTTGGACTTAGGCAGTCTTTAAGGTCCCCTTCCAACTCAAGTCCTTCAGTGATTAGAAGGTCTTCTGTGTTATCCTCCTAAGAAAGAATTACTACTTTGATGCCTTCCAAATTGTACAGTATGAATGCTTGTCTAAACTGTCTCTTCCAGTACCTTCTATTGAAGGATGACTGCAGATTTGTAAGAAGGCAGTAATGATACTAAAGCTTCCCTTTGCAGTAGAAAACCAAAGAGGATTGGGAAGCAGATGCACTCTTTTTATGGGGGCAGAAGGAGGGGGTGGAAGGTACTGGCTGTCACTTTGTCATCCTCTGTGTTAAAGAATTACGTCCTTGTGGCTTAAGTTCCCAGTGAAGTCATAGTATTTAGTTTGGGAGCAATCTTGAAGTGATGTTTTGTGGCACTTACCTGTTAATCTGCATATTGGCACCTGAAATCTTTAGGAACAGCAGTGTTTGGGATATTAATGTGACATAAATGACTGCTATGCTGTTGGAGGAGTAAGAAATCCTTGTTAGCTGGATAGAGGTTACAAGCAGAATCTGGAGGATAATTTGCAATGACCTTTTTCAATTACTAAAGCAATAAGAACACTTTTCTGTTATACTACTTTTGTTCTGAACAGGATTTGTCTTTGGATTAGTCTTGATGCTATGTTAACTGTAAACATCTTACCTGAGACTTGTGTAAAATCCAAATTTAATATTAATATTTGAATTGATTGGCAGAGTATTTCTGAGGTAAAAGTGGGTTTGTTTTTTTTTTTTTGGTTTTTTTTTTGGTTTTTTTTTTGGTTTTTTTTTTGGTTTTTTTTTTACACAGCTTATTTCATCTATACTATTGGTTTTTTAGTCTTGGTGAAAGTAATAGGGTGTTTAGTTTTGTAGACTTGATATTTGGAAGCATCTAATACCTTGTTCTCAGCTGCTAAGGAGCATGACTTAGGTGAAACACTTTGTTTATTAACTAACTTCAATAGGTGTAGGGTTTTTTGTATGCACAGAGTAATACTTTGAGGACAGATTATAGTTGGTTCTTCATTATGGTTTTGCTAAGGAAGGCTAAGGGCTTGTTGCAGTTTCCACGAGGTTGTTTGTTTGTATAATTACAGTAAATTAAATGGTGGGTCACTTGTGAACTTCTGTACATGTTACTCTAAACTGAGTGCCTGCCTGTGAAAGTGTGTATCAGCAGACAGCTTTGACCAGTTGAATGAAGCTTTAGAGTGGGTCATGAAAATAAGTTGGGGGGGGGGAGAAAACAAAACTCAAAACACAGCAAAGACCCCAAAGCAATGCTTGAGGGTGCAGCAAGCACTTAAGTCTTCCTGAACCTTCCCTGCAAATACAAATGGACAAACACAAGCTCATGAATACTTACCTTATAATTTTTCATCATTAGTGAGGAACTTCGCCTCTCAAAATACTTGTTGCTTGAATATTTGTTTAAATGAAACTTCTGAATGAATGCTTTGCTAATGGAGAAGATTAAAGAGCTTGTAAATGGGTAAGTTATGGGTAAAAATACATGTAGTTTACAGCTTTAAGGAAGAGTCATTCTTCCTGTTGGCCATATGCCTTTCATAGCACTTAGTTCTCCAAGCATTACTCTTTATTTCTAGCTCATCAGACTGTTCTTAAGAAGACCTTAAGCAAGCTGTCACAACCTTAATAGAAGTTAAGACAGTGATATTTGTTAGTTGGTATATGGTTACAATTGTTTTAACTTAATCCCGCAGGCTCTCCCGATTGTCAGTTGCAAATAGTCTGCATGATGGAGTGTTCACTATTCCCAAGATATGGTTGTAGCTTTATTGGGCAACATAATTCAGACGTTAGTATGAAATTATGTTTGTAGAACTTGTAAGAATCTGAAGGGTTTAAAGGTGGAAGTGGGGAAGCCTGAAACCAAGTGGAAACTCATCAGTGTGTGGTTTAAGTACTTGGTGTTTTGATGTTTTGCCTTAGCCATGTTTTAGTTGAAAAGATCTTAAAATTATATGTGTTCTGTGAGTACTTAGAGCTCTAAGTTGAATCCAGTTCTAATTAAAGCAAACCAAAAATGTTTAAGGGAAAATAACCTTTCAACTGTACTTAAGAATAAATCAGTCCTGATCAGTTAGCGTACATAAAAATGGGGATCCCTGCCAAGTGTAAATTATATAATAACTTATGTTATTCCCATCATAAAAAGATTTCAAGGGCAAAATTAAATTTCATGCCTTAATCTTTTGTTGGGAAAAGGAAAATCCAAACACTCAAGATGAACTGAAACATTCCCAAATTCACCTTGATGGAATTCGCTATTGTGAGCTAAAGATCTGGTTTATTTCACTTACTTTTAATACTAAAAACCATTTCTTCTACTGGGAGAAATAAACAATTACTTGAGTATGGAGAAGATGCTGTCAATATTTCAGACTGTTACGTTCTTAGAAAGATGATCCCCTTAAAATATTTGGAATATGTACTGGCAAGGTATATTGATCTTTTTGAGTAACAGTACTTTGAGAGACAACAGAGGAAAGTTATCAAGAAAAAAATCAAATTACTAAAATTTTACTTGACTCTAAGCAAATTAGGATGTTGCTAATGGTTCAGGTGGTTAGACATACTATTTTTTTCCTACTAAGGTTTGTGTTAAAGTTTGTGTTGTAATGCCTAAGAAGATAGTCAGACTTTGGTCAGTAGCCCACTTAGTTCTGCCTTCACTACTAAATGTCTGGCATTTCATTGGAAGAAGCTATTTGAAAGCTTGGTGAACCCTCTTACCTCTTCCACTTGTTTGGCCTAAACTATTTGATGTTTGAGGTGATGGGTTGGATTTGGGATCATAGGTTGGAGGAGGACACTTAAATCTGAAGTCTACATTTCTCTTCTACCCCCATATCATTGAAAGATGTTTGGATAGCTCAACTCAAAGGACTCGAAGGCCTAGGTTAGCAGCATATAAGCATAAAATCAGCAGTTCTTGAACTTTGAAGTATTGCTTCTTCTAGCATTAATACAAGGCTAGTTTGAGGTTTCATACAGGGTAGTGGTGCTTGGCTTTTCTGTATGGGTAAGATAACATAGAGGAGAGTTTTCCTGGTGACACCTGGGTCAGAAGTATTTAATCCAGGGAAGTGAGGTGTCTCTTGCCTTAGCAATTATTTATACTATGCTAATAAACTGCAGATGAGCTGTCTCTTTTTGAGTCTTAAAGATGGTAATTTTTACTGGTTTTGAAAACAGATGTGGACTATGTGAAGATGTAACTGAAGTCTTAAATTATATCTATGACATAGTGTGATCTTTACCCTCCAGTCAGAGCTCATGCAATCAACCATTTTTTGCATGCACCTGGAAAGCTGCTTGGAAGACTTCCTGTACCTTATCTATGTGCAACTCACTGCTTTCTCTGACATCCCAGGTGTTCTGTCTCATCTGATTGCCTTCACCAGTAGCATGCATTTCTTCATTCCTCTTACTCTGTTGATGAGTATGTAGTATACGTTTCTGAGAAGAGGTCTTTGACAGTTGTTCCTGTAGTCTTGAGCCTTACTGTGCTAGCTTAATGCTTCAGTGAATAATTCAATAACATTGCGTGCTAGAAAAGTTTGAATTTATCTGCACATCTCGGGTATGAGATGATGTTTTATTCATTTAAAATGAATAAATGTGTGCTTTACAAAAGTTACATTGGTAGTGATATGTAACTGCACAAGGCAGTTCTTTTGAAATACTGCTTTAATGTTAGTGGTTGATATGGGGAGGTTTGAAGCTGCAAACTAATACTTGTGAATGATCCGAAAAATAAATAATCATTCCACTTACAGGTTTGTATCTGATAGCTTTCTGTTTTGACTTTCTGCTGACAGGTCACATTTAGGGCAGGCAAAACATAAGGCACATAGCCCTCCTGAGAGTAGAAAATCTATTTCAAAGACACCCAAAGTGCAGTCTAATACTACTTCTGAGCAGTCCAAGGGACACTTTTCTAAAAGGTAATTGTGCTTTGTATTAATATTTTAACCAGTGTTATCTGCGCTTCATAGCTGTGTATAATATATGTATTAGAGTTTTTATAAAATGTATGACTAATTGATTTTAACTAAAGTAGGTATTGCATTCAGTGGAAATATTTCAGTGTTTCACATTCTGTTTGTATTTTGTTATTCTAAATCACCAACTAAGACCCTCATCAGTGATGAGGAGGAAAACATTTCTGCATAACTAGACCTGGAATACCTGCATGGTCTTTCTCCCCATTTAACTACTTCAGTTTAGGGGAGGCTTGCTCAAGGAGTTCTGATCAATGTCCAATACTAATTGAAATGTGTAATAATCTAAAGTATGCCTGTGTTCAGGGTAGTAATCTTAAGTCATGCTTTCTCTGCTGTTCGTGCACTTCTGCCATATACACTCTTGAAACAGCTTTCTGTTGTATAGAAGAATTTGCAATTTTTGTGTGTGGTTCATTACCTCTGTTACAAGATTGAGAAACTATTGATTTTCGTAAGAGCTTTCCTTGAACTAGAAACCAGGTATGACTAGTTATGCATTACTAAACACTCCTTATTCTCTTGTGGAACTTCCATTTGCAAATATTGAGATAATAGTTTCATGGCTTGATATTTTTTGTTTTTTCTTTTAGATCTGTTTTACATATCTATAAGGAAAAAACCCAAACAGTAAAATCTTTCCAAATTATTTCATGTCTTCCTTTTACAAAAAACTCCCACAAAGTGTACTGTGCTTTTATTGTAGTTTTCATGTTTCCAATATGATGGCTCATATGTGCATGGTTTTTTCTTGTTTCATTGTAAACTTAATAATCAGCTATGTTTCTTACCTGTGATTTAATTTATTATTAGAGAACACTGACATTTATTTTGCAGAACTGTTGCAACTGTGAGGTTTCTTGAGTTCAGTACTAATGCTTTTTCTGCTTACTTCTACAGAGGCTGTAGTTCATCTGCTGTTTTAATACCACAACAAGAAGAGCCAGAGGGAGTCAATACTTCAGAAAAGCAAAAAACGGGGCAAGTGCCTAAGAGAGACAATTGTCGAGGAGTTAAACGCAGTGCTAGCCCAGATTACAGGAGGACCAATTCTCCTAGCTCTGCTAAAAAACCCAAAGCACTTCAACACACTGAAACTTCCTTGGAAACTAATAAGCCACATACTAAATCTAAAAGAAGACATTTAGACCAAGAACAGCCGAAGTCTACACAATTGCCATCAACAAGCAAGGCTCACACCAGAAAGGGTGGAGCTGCTGGTAGCTCTCGAAGTCAGAAAAGGAAAAGGACAGAGAATCTGTCTTGTATAAAGAGTGGTTCAGCAACTGAATCAACTGGCGCTGAAGAGAAGTCAGCAAAACTCTCCAAGCTGGCTTCAAAATCGGTGACCTCAGCCAAAGCTGGGTGTAGCACCATCACTGATTCTTCTTCTTCAGCTTCCACATCCTCTTCCTCCTCTGCTGTTGCCTCTGCTTCCTCTACTGTTACTCAGGGTGCCAGAGTGAAACAGGGAAAGGACCAGAGTAAGGCTAGACGTTCCCGTTCTGCATCCAGCCCCAGTCCAAGAAGGAGTAGCAGGGACAAAGAACCAAGTAAAACAGGTGGCTCTTCAAAGTTTGACTGGGCTGCTCGATTCAGCCCAAAAGTCAGTCTCCCTAAAACAAAACTGTCTCTACCAGGCTCTTCCAAGTCAGAGACATCAAAACCTGGACCTTCAGGACTACAAGCTAAGCTAGCAAGTAAGTTTTTCTTTTGTGGAAGAGTAAGCATATAGATTTTACAACCAAGTGTACAATTATTTTCAGGCTTCTTGGAGTCTTATTAGAGAAGCAAACTTTTAGTTTGTTCTGCTGAGCTTTTAAGTAAAGCTGTGACTGCCATTTATAGCAAAAGCAAATTATTTAATTGCAAGTCAGCATTCTACAAGTTTAAGTTACTTTTTGGTCTTGCAAATCAATCTTAAAATGTATGCAAAATAGTTGGATGCTGTGATATGTGTCTAAGAAATCTCTATTATATTCCTCCTGTCCATTTTTTTTCCTAATTTTCTTTAGCTTTCTGTCCCAAAGTGTGAATGACATTCTGGAAAACAAGTAGATCTGTGGTTTCTTCTTTCACTTTGTTGTTTTTGGTTTTTCCTAGACTTACTTACTGTTCTGTACCCAGACATGATCACAAGTAGCCTGTCCCAATTGCGACGTGTCTGTAGCTAATACTAATGCAGGAAATATGTGAAATACGCAAGAGCAACTGGATGTCTTCCTGTGTAATCAAAATGGATTTAATTGACCTAGCAGGCTTGTTTTGGATAACTTTCATGACGGGTTTGGAATGACTTGACCCAATTGAGAAAGAATGGCATTAGGGAAGGGGAGAGGAGAAAGCTTAAAATTGAGAAGGGGAAGAGAAGGATAGAACATAGTAAGGGGGTGTGTGGTGTTGAGTAGCTTGAAAAACCCCAGTGAGAATATGAGCCTGAACTTTGTCCTCAGAGGCTGCACTGAGAAAGCCAGCTTGACTCAACTTTTGCTCTTCATGACCTGAAAGTCTTCTTTTGCAAAGAGATAAACTTAAGTTGAACTAAGACATATGTCACTAAACCAGGTCAGTGTGGACTGTAGGTGGGTGTATGTATATATAAAAAGGTACTAGTAAGGGGCACAAAGCATGGCAAGAGACATTTCTAGACTAAGTATGTTAGTTACTTTCATTAGATGATGGCTCAGTTTGAGGGAGAGAGGAAGTAGTAACAAGGGATACTAGGAATTCTAAAATGTCTAATGCCTCTCAGCCTTCTGTTGATTACAGCAAAGCTTAATGCAATGGTTATTATATTGATTGGAATAAGTAATTACTCTGACTAGTGTCCTACTAGTTGCTACTGTCAGGAGTAAGGTCTCAACTTAGAAAAGAAGTGTTAAACTGTTATTTTCAAATACTTCCAGCCTTTTAAGTAGTGCATCAGAGCTCCTTGACAACAGGCTGAAAGGATCTTGATAGCAGTAGTAACTATGACATTATTATAGTTTAGCCCCTTTTGAAAAAGAGAAAATAACTTTTCTGTCACACAATTCCACTAACTCAAATATTAAAAAACACGAATTTGAAATGTTTTAGCAAAATACAGATTTTGGATAATGCTGATAAATGTCAATTAAAAAATGTCAAGAAAATATTAAGAAAATACAACTTTAGGGTAGACATTTAAGGAGGAATGGGTTAGTTCAAATTTACTTCCTGTAGCAAGCAAGTACCCTTAGAGGAGAAGGGGGCAGAAGTAGGTGGTTTCTCACACTGATATTAAAACTCCAAAAGCTTTCTAAAGCAGTAAGGCAAATATAGTGATCTAGATCAAATTATTGAGTTGTACATCCCTTGGTCTGGAAACGCATCCTTAAAAGTCAAAGTAATCCTGTGCAGGAAGTGAAAGCTAAAACTCTGTAGACATGTATATGGATATAATGGGAAAAATATATTTGAAGAAGTTTGCAGTAGGGCTTGTAGAACTAGTGGGAGATAAAAACCAAACATGCAAACAGAACTGCCAACAGCTGCCAAAACTAGAGAAAAAATGATCCTTATTCTAAGGAAAGTAGGATAGGTGAGATTATTCTGCGTGACACAGTTGTGTCTATGTAGGTGTAATTCTGTTTACTTCTGGGTATTGCAGTTCAGGAAGTACAAGAAGGATTATTACTAGTTGTGGTCTTTTAAAGGAAAAACTGGAAGAGCTGAGCTGGATTACTCTACTGAAGAGAAGAATAAGGAGGGATGTGGTTGCCATCTTCGCAGAAGCTTTTCGTATGTTGGAGAATACTCTGAAGTTTTTTGCTCTGTCCTTATTGGATAATTAAGAGCTGTTAAATGCAGCCATAGTGACTTTTGAAGTCTTCTGCTACAGAGCAGTTTGTGTAGCTGAGCAGTGACTTCACTAAATAACAGCTATAGAATTTGTTGGAACAACAAAAACAGGCTAGACTAAAAAGTTTTTCAACTCTATTTTTGTAGCTAAATATTTCTTGTTGGAGGGTGGGAGGGAGAAGAAGGTTTCTTGTTCAATTAAACAAGAAATACTTCAGTATTTTCACATCCCTTTCAAGCCCTATATTTTGTAGGGGCTTTTAAAATTTTTACAAATTTTGTTCATCTCACTGGTTTTGTAACAATATGAAACCAAGCTTAATTAAATCTCCATTGTTAGAAAAATCTCTGCTGGCCTTTGTGTAATGTCTTGTGGCCCTTTAGTAGGAAGAAGCTGGCAATGGTGGCTGGGATGTTGCTGAGAGAAGAGTAACTTAGTGTAGTTGTCCCTGCCTGAGAAGCCTCTGCCTAACACTTGAGATTTGAGGGGTGAAGAGGTTATTGGGATGCACTGAACAGCCACATGGAGTGTGAATGGTGTTTAACTTCTGGCTTGACGGGATGTGTCAGAGGTGAGAGAGAAAAAGGAGCTGAAAGTAGCTCCAAATTAGTTTATTTGGAATCGTGAGTGACATCGCTGTCTGCATGATGATTCCTAGTGCTGGACAGTTGAGGACTTGTGATGGAGGGAGTAAGTTGATTAGCTGGGATGTATACTTGGTTTAATTGCAAAGATGGGCTGTGTGGGACTGTAATCAAGAGATGGGGAATGTTTGGGTTGGTACTGAGGGAGGGGAATGGTGAAGTACTGGAATGTCAAGGAGGTTGTCTTGCTTCCCCTGTCACAGTTATTTTCACTCTGTCTTTATTGTGTGAGGAGAACAGCCCAATACAGGAGCTAATCTGAAGTCTATAAACTTCCAGTCCTAATAAGTAAATCTCTACTGATTATTTTTCTGAACTGCAAATAAAGGTCTTTCCAGGTTATGGACTGTGGAAGTTTGTCTAAACTTGTTTTATCTTGGGTAATACTGAAATGAATGCAGTACAGCTGCATTTAGAACTGGTTTCTTTAATGCAACAAAAAATGCCCTGAAAAGAAAACAAAAAGCTGACCAGTAAACACATCTTAAATTAAAAGATATTAAGATTTTTTTGTTGGATTTCTGTTAGGCTGTGCTGTTTCAGGCTTAGCCTGTTTGGATCCATTTTCCTTCAGATTCATTAACATGAGTGGCATGCAAATAGGATGATGTCAGAGCATAAGTACTTTATCTAATTGCAATAAGGAAGCCTATAGCTCTATTTTAATTCTGAAGTTTACATCTGAAGTTTTTTGCTGTTGCTTGAGTATGAACTGATTTAACCGATTTTTCTTTTGGTTTAATCAAAGTTCAGCTGTGTTCATAACTTTCACCTGATCTTTGAAATACATCTCATTTTATTGCTCTGTGTATTACGGAAGTAGTGCTGAATAAGTAACTTCTGGAGGCAAACATCAAGCCTATTGCCCTGAAAGTCCTTGGTTTCTGTCTGTGGCAGTGTGACTGGTGCCTTCCTTCAGGCAGTCACAGTACCTCTCTAATCCCATCTCTCTGAATGCTGGCTGTGCCATTTACCAGTGAGGGTTTTTGGGGCTGTTAGCCTCCTACAGCTCCCATAGACAGGAGGCTAATTCTCAGTCAAGAGCCCACACTGGCAGTGTGTAAACGGGGAAATGAAATTTTGATGACAATAACAGTGAAAGGAAAGTTCAGTCCTATGCTGAAGAAATCGGATCTCCTGTACTGGGAACACTCAAAAGATGGCAAAAGATGCGGGTCATAAGATTGACTTGGGAGGTTTTCTCAAACAATGAACTTTAAGGGCAGAGAGTGGCTTTGAACAGCTGGAAGGGAACAAGCTCTGGGAAGTCTTCTGTCGCTTCCTTTTTAGCCTGTGAAATTAATAGAGGCAGGTGAAGGCTCATGTGCCCTGATAGATACATCAGAGGTAGAGAAATAAAGACTTGGGAAAGAGTAACAGGCAAAAAAGGTCTGACAAGTAGAACATGCTTCCTGAGAAGCAGGAGGAAATGAGCTCAACTCTTCCGGGTGCTCAGGCTGTGATGTATTCTGCAGCTCATCCACCAAGCGGTAACTGGGTAACTCCCTGTAGTCTTTAAAACCCTCTTACTGAGGTAATTTAGTTTAAAGAGATGGGTCAGCTAATTTAACACCTCTTACAGAAAAGGACAACCCATTTCACAGCTTCATTGCTCTGCTGCTTCATGGTGTCTGGGCTCATCTGGCTGGTGTTATGCAAGTTCAGCTCACCAAACTAGCAAAACACTAAGAGAATGAGACAGTGTCAAGTGTGGGCTTTGTTCATCTTGGGGTTGGTTTGGGGACAGCAAGACATTGAGTGTATCATGCCATTAACAGTAACCTGTTGAGCTCTGCTGTTTTGGGTAAGCTTTACCCATAGCAGAAATACTGCTTATATAAATTAGGTCAATCTTACTTAGCTTAAAATGGATGTGTGGTGTCTCACTGATAACCTATTACTAAGCTGACGTGAAGTTGCTCAATAGTTAGGTCTGACTGCTTGAAAATGAGTATCCACAGATCTGAAGTAGAAAGAGGCATGCTGAGTTGCTGACATAAAGAAATACAATGTTATGTATAGTTTTCTAGTGAATTCCACTGTTTTTGTGGAATTTTTTTCCCCCACTGTTTTTTCTCATGTTTCTTTATTTCGTAACACTTTTCTTTGTCTTACTGGATGTGAACAGGGCTGGAGTTATCATGTATTTCTTTTGTAGCAACTTCAACTGAAATTTTGTAATATGCATTGAAAGCATATGTAGTAAAAACGCCACTGCTTTTTTAACATTTGAGAAAGTTGCGTATTTTCTTCTGTATGTTCAGACCATCTGAAAATTGAAGTGGCTGGTCTGCTTCAGTTCAGAGCTAGGTTTCATCTGCATGGAACTTAACTGCCCACACCATTGTATTTCTGTATCAAATGTAATACAGTGTTTGAAAGGACAGACCAGGTCAGTAATAGCATCTCAAATCCCTTTACTTTTTCTATTAAATATCCAGTCAGAAGCTGTCTAGTTATCACTTCATTCCTCAGCACCACAACTCAGCATTCCTCAAATGTTTTAGAACTAAGGAAAGAGACAGGAGCCTGTTTGGTAGGTACTGTGCTCAGAAACATTGCACATTTAAGTGTTTTTTATTTCTGCTTTATGGCCAGAAGAGGGAGCAGTGATCTAACTTTCTCATCTTTTATCTAGTCTAGTAATAGTATGTCTAAATTGAATGTTATAGAGTTCTCTTTTAATTATTGTAGAGCTGGGGGGACAGGACTGAAATGTAAAAGCTTATATTTTGGAAGGCATTACTGGATACTTCAATCCAATACTAAACTTGCTCATAATCTGAGAATGTTTTATTCCATGGATTTTTTTGTGTTTAAGATTTACCTGAAAAATGGCTTTATAACCTAGAGCAAATTAGTATCAGTTGGGTCAGTTTTCAGTAGTGCAGGTAGTTCTAAATTTGAAACTTGAACTTGTTTTCTGAAGTTGTCAAGATATGCTTTGTTACTTGAGGAGGATTTTATGAGGATGATAGGCATTGAAGGGATGCAGTTGAAATAGGAACACAAATCAAAATCATGCTCCACCTTTCCAGGAGTCAAGCACTACTGGTGTTGAAATCTGTCGTATATTATTTAAGGCAGTTGTTCTTAAGCCAGACTAATGTGAGTGAAACTGACTAAAAATTACGATTGATCTATTGATGAAGATTAAGTTTTATGCTGCACAGATTTACTCAGAGGTGGGAGAAGACAGATGCACCCACCATTGCCCTCTCTGACAATTTAATTTCTTTTTCTCTCTAAAGCTAAAGCATCTTCTGTTTTAAGTATTTTTGAATATCAACATGTGGAAATAAAAACCTTGTATCCCATAATGATGTTTAGCATGAGAGAGTGACAAGCTCTTCTGTAACTGTAGTGTGTAGTTTAGGGAAAGGGGTCTAGGTAACTGAGACTGCAGTGTTACTTAAGATAATGAGTAAGAGGTGACTAAAAGCTGTTCTGCATGGAAGTTTCCTCTACACTGAAGTTTCATTTCTTTGTACAACTGCTGCTTATTTAAAGACTGATTTACAACCAGTTCTTGCCGTATCACATAGGTCTAAGAAAATCCACGAAGAAGCGCAGTGAGTCACCACCTGCTGAGCTCCCCAGTTTGCGGCGGAGCACACGGCAAAAGACCACGGGCTCCTGTGCTAGCACCAGGTAAAGTTTAAGATAGTGAAAGGTAATTGGAGTGTGGTGATGTTAATGTCATTTTCTTGCATGAAAACTGGCCTTGTGTATCTCTTGCTTTGCTACTGTAGAAGTATCTGTAGCTTTTCAGACTTCCAAGGTTACTTTGTACACCAGTGTCGTGGATAATGCATGGATTTTGTCATCATCGGACCTTCAGCTACGTCTCAGCTGTGGAGGTGGAGGGAAAGAAACATCCAAAGTCAATACTACAAATTTAACAAATCCTTTCCTTAGGCAGGTGTTGGTTAAAAAGATACTAGATACTGAGAATGCTGTCTGTCATGCTTATTTTTAAAAAGAAAACTTCATGGTACCATGCAGGAGTCTGTTTTAATAGGTATGATACTGGTCTGACTCAGCTTTTCAACAGCTGTACCTGAACAACACTACAAATATCTTCAGTTTTTATTATGCCTTCTGATGCAGGGGAAAATTAGTCCTGAATTTATAATTTTAATCAGCTGGCAGATGAAATGGGAGGGGAGAGTTAAGTGTGTCCTGGGACGCAAAACATTTTTGTAGTTGCATATATTCTGAAGCTGGACTTAAAAAGCCTTAACAAGCTTTTTGTTTCCTTGCACCTAAACTACATATAGTAGTTCCAGCACAAGTTCTTTCCCCTCTTCCATGCAATTTAAAAAAAAACTTCTGAAGTCTGATTCTGTTGTCAAGTGTGCATTTGAATTTGACTGCTTACTTTGTAGACATAATATTTGTAGTGGTGATGACAGTAGTATTTAAAAAAAGCTAATTTAAAAAGGCTTGTGTCCTCAAACTTGTTCTAGCACTGAAAACGAAGTTGAATGTCAGAGTTCTCTATGATTTCAGTAGTTCAGAACTTCCTTCAATGATCCTCTGTCATCAGACTTCTCAAATGTATGCATTATTTGTAACTAAAAGTCACTTTCATCTTGCTCCTTTTGACTGTAGTAGTAGACTGTCTTGTCCTGAGGGGTATAATGTTAGGACAGTCTGAAACTTTGTTTTTTGACTCTTCAGTCGGCGGGGCTCTGGCCTGGGCAAAAGAGGAGCAGCTGAAGCTCGCCGACAGGAGAAGATGGCTGATCCTGACAACAACCAGGATGGAGTTAACTCTTCAGCTGCACGTACAGATGAGGCTCCCCAAGGAGCTGCAGGTAAGAGAAAATTCCAACTGGAACATTCGTAGTACAGTGACTGATAAAAATTTCTGGGGACAAATTATTATTTAAGATGGTACAGCTGGTAAATAATTCTGGAAGGTTTTTGAGTGAGGGATCTTTGTTTGAATCTTACTTCTTGGATATCTGGTACATGTTTCAGTTAGGCTTTTTAGGAGTCTCCAGACTGTGTCCAGTGAAGTAGACTTAAGCTTTCAGACATCTACCTTTTTAAAAGAAGGTAAAACTTCGGCTGATGCTACTTGAATTACTATATGGCCAACTGAAGAAATGCCAGTCTTTTCAGTATATAGAAGACATGCATTTATGTGTAAAAGCTCTTTTGTAACTACTCATAAATATTCTACAGGATTTATGTTAAAATGGCAAGCATGTCTGTACTGGAGAAATTTGTAACCAAGTTAAAAATTCTTACTTGCACAGTCATGTTAAATAGTACTTAATTTTATCATTTGTTCCTAATCAGTACTGAGTTCAAAGGAGCTTTCCAGAAACTATACTGGATTGTAGAAAATGATTGCTTCTTGAAACTAGGTACATTGGTACCAAAAGTAAAAATTACTGGAAGCTAAGTGTAGCATAACACTTCATTAAGAGAAGCACTAATTAAGCACTATATTTACTGAGGATCCAGATAAATCTATCTGTAAGGCAATTTACTGATCAAGCTGTATTTTTTTAATTTTTATTTTTATTTTTCATTAGTCTGTTTTGATATAGCTTCTCTTCAGCTTTTGGTAAGCATTAGAGTTTGACTGGTCTATTTAAAAGAACAATTCTACAGAAATATGATGGTGGCAATGTTAAATGCAGAGCACTCTTCTGATGGTGGATGCTTTTCTTGATTGTGGGACTGGTGCAGATTTTGTAGCTTTAAAGGCCCTTTAACTTGCATTAATCTGTATTTTATTTCTTTAGCTTCTAGTTCTGTTGCTGGGGCTGTAGGTATGACAACCTCTGGAGAAAGTGAGTCAGATGATTCTGAGATGGGAAGACTGCAAGGTATAATAGTTGTTAGTAATTTGCCTTTTTTTTTTTTTTTCCCTTTGCAACTTAAAAATAGACATACCTACCCCAGTTCTGTATTTATTGTATGTAGTGGGAAGCCTGTATTTTGTTTCCCTGTCTGTGCATGTGTTGCTTTGCTTACTATAGTTGTGAAGTATGGAGTTCCAAGCGTTAGTTCACTAAAGATGCAAGAATTTGGAAAAAATGTCTGGAGGGGATGGCTTAGTGTCCTCACTCACTTATATGGCGTATAATACACCCCTATTGATGATTTTTTGGGAGGAAGTTGGGGGAGATAATCTAGAACTCAGTCCTGTCAAGTATGTAAGCTCAAATATGAAAATAAGACTTTGAAAGAATCTTCTCAGTTGACAGGCCAGGCTAGGCCTGCTGATACTCTCTGCCTGCTTCTGGATAACATTTTTTTTTTTGTGCTTGTCATTGATACCCATGTTGCTGTAAGCTTTGACCAAACAAAATCTAAATGTTCTTAAAATGCTTGCTTTTGTGCTTGGGCTAAAGGATTCAGGTCTCAAGATCCGAGAGTACAGAGAGGTAGAATCTCAGTTTGCTTCTCCTGCAGCTGTTTTAATATTTTTGCCACTGGATAGCAAGGAGTTCTGAGATCACGATCTCCTTTCTGAATGACAGGTTTTGGTTAATCTGGCTATTTAATGTGGAAATGAGTGCTGTGTCACCACCAGTTCACATGTTCATAGCCCTCAGTAAGCATAGGTATACGTTAGGGAAATTGAGCTAAATTGGATTTTATTATTATTCGTTGTATTGATTAGCACTAGAAATGCCTGCTACAGTAAAGATCAGACTTGCCTGCTTAATCTAGCTTGAGTAAAACAATTTGAAAACATGCGAAAACAAAACAAAACCCCCCCTATATGCAGCAGAGTCCTTCCCTCTCTTGCTCAGAACAGTTTTGGTTTGGTTTGGGTTTGTTGGTTTTTTTAGTGTAATTTTTTTCCAAATTAATAGTGCTAGAAAATACGAACTTTAATCTGTTCTATGTAGCTTCAGGTTTGACTTGAAATTACAGTCTGCTATATTTACCATTCTAGATCTACACTTACAAAATCTGGCAGACCGGATTTCTTCAGTGAAATACATAACTCTGGAAATTCAATGGGTGACTTCTTAGAGAGCCTTATTGCTCTTATGCATACAAAAATGAATTATATCCTAAAGGTCATCCTTCTGGTGTTTATTTTTTTTATTTTTGAAATTGAGGTAGATGCAGTCATCTAATTCTAACTCTTCTTTCTTAAAGTATCAAAAATCTGGTAGTCTTAAATTATAACCTCATGGAATATAACCTTTTTAAAAAATATATGTAGAAGCTTTGACAATGGCTGTTATCCTCTGTTTGCTTTTAGCTCTATTAGAGGCTAGGGGTCTTCCTCCTCACCTGTTTGGCCCTCTTGGTCCGCGGATGTCGCAGCTCTTCCACAGGACAATTGGAAGTGGAGCTAGTAAGCAAAGTTTGTCTAATTTGACTTAATTCTTTCCACTTCCAGAGTAGTAGATTTCAGCCACTAGTAAATTCTAATATTTGTGTTAGCTTTATAGTTTAATATTTTACCTGTTGGAGACGTATATGTCGTGGTAGTGCTAGATTGCTGGTCAACAATATTAATTTGCTTGCTTTTTTTTTTTTTTTTTTTTTTTTTTCGGGGGGGTGGAAGGGTGTGTGGCATCTTAGTGTTCACTTCTAGGTGGGCAAGGGAGGGTTCTTGCCTTTTCACCCCTTCCTTATATTTTTCTTTTGCATGATGGGCTGCTTAACAAAATACCTCTCCAACTGCCTTGGGTTTTTTGCTGGCTTTAAATAAGTGCTTAAAACTAGCTTTAAAACTAGTAGAAGATGTCAGTTCTAAGGTGGGTTTTTTTGTTTGTCTGTTTTTTTAAATATAGTTTCAAAAGTATCTTAGCTTTCAAACAGAAATAAGTGCCTTCAGGCAGTGTGCCAGTGAGAACGTGGTCCTTAGTCTTCTGCCACCATGCCTGCAGTATGCAGTTGGATAAGATGCATACCTCCTAGTCCAAGTCTGTTTGACTTCCCAGGAGAGCCAAAGGCAGCCTGTTGTACTGCCTGCCAAGAAGAGGATGGGGTTGCATGGATACTCCATATGCTTTGTTATAAGGGGGTGTGTTGAAAATTCCTTTGCTTCATAAAGGTGGAGTGGTGTGGGTTCTGGCATCTGCTGTTGGTTGGCAAGATGACTGTGGTGAGCAGTGTGGTGGACTCCCTGTGCTGACCAGTCTGCACTGGAAAGGCAGCCAAGAGTGAGACTTTGCCTCTCTTTCCTATCCCCCCCTCTTTATGACAGGGAAAGGAAGTGAAACTACAAATACAGAGGAAAACAAACTATCTCTGGTCTTCCAGTCTGGCAGAAATACAGCATAACAGTTCCCTTGAACACTTATGTCTTCTAATACCTTCTTTCCTAATATCTTTGCCTGGATATTTAGGTTCCAAAGCCCAACAGCTTTTACAAGGTCTTCAAGCCACTGATGAAAGTCAACAGCTACAGGCTGTGATTGAGATGTGCCAGCTGTTAGTCATGGGGAACGAAGAAACATTAGGAGGATTTCCAGTCAAGAGTGTTGTACCAGCCTTGGTAAAGACTAAATCTCCTTTTTCTGTTGGAGAATGTAATAATTCAGTCAGTATCTTGCTTAAGTGAAATATTTTTAATTTCTATTAGATATTCTTAATTGTACAAATGCAGGTATATCTCTGTATCTCACTATTGGGTTTTGATGGCATGTTTTACTAAATTAATAGTCCTATTAATTGTTTAATATCTGAAGAATAAGTAGTAGCTCTTCTGAAACCTCTACCAAAATTAAAAGTCCTGAGTTAAAAGCTATGGTTCTGATTTGTGCTCTTTATTTAGGCAGATCTCTAGATGCTTTTACTAAGCTAATTATACTTTTTTTTAAACACAGATAACACTGCTGCAGATGGAGCACAACTTTGACATTGTAAGTTATTTATAATGTTTAAGATTTTTTTTAAAAATAGAAAAATGTTTTATTTCAACTTAAAAAAAAAAAATCTGTGTATTTAATAGATGAATCATGCATGTCGGGCCTTAACGTATATGATGGAAGCACTTCCCAGATCATCTGCTGTAGTGGTTGATGCAATCCCTGTCTTCTTGGAAAAGGTAAAATGAAATCAAAATGGTGTTAAACTATTCTCAAGGTATTTTATTTTTTGTCTTATCTTTAAGACATACGAATAAGATCATGACTTCTTTTCATAGCTTACAAGATAATTCATAATGCATAAGAAGCTTTAAAAACAGGTTTATTTTGTGTTCACACCCCTACTGGAAACCACCATCTGATTTCACCAAGAACTTTTTGTTGGTGTTCCAAGGATACTGTATAATTATACAAACTGGTAACTTGGAATAGCTGATCTAGCCTTAAATTCTCTAGCTTGATTACAGTTGCAGTGCAGCTGCATTAGCATGTGTTTTAGTACAGGCTAACTATCTAAGTGCTAATGATTATTGTTTTTATAAACTTTTAGAAATTAATCTACAAACTTTTTTGTTTTCTTGTAGCTGCAGGTTATTCAGTGCATTGATGTGGCAGAGCAGGCCCTTACAGCCCTGGAGATGTTATCACGCAGGCATAGTAAAGCCATTCTGCAGGCAGTAAGTAGAATTGAAAGCACCTTTACCTCCACCAGTTCTACATCTTGGTGATCTGAGAAGATGAAATAAGAACAAGCTTCTGTGACATAAGCAGTACTGAGAACAAAAATGCTTTTTTATTTTGTTACAGGGTGGGTTGGCAGACTGTTTGCTGTATCTGGAATTCTTCAGTATAAATGCACAGAGGAATGCCCTAGCTATTGCTGCCAACTGCTGCCAGAGTATAACACCTGATGAGTTTCACTTTGTGGCAGACTCTTTGCCACTGCTTACACAAAGGTTAACCCATCAGGTAAGAAACTATTATAAAGTGGAAAGTTTTAATTTTGACCTCAAAGTAGTACAAAGTTGTCTCCAGGTATCTAGTTCTTTACTCTCCCTTCTCTTGGCAATGTCATTATTGCCCTAAAGTTTCTGTACTGTCAAATTGGTGTATTTTAATGTGCATAATGGACCTTTTGTTTTTTGTAAACATACTGTAAGGATAAGAATTCATGACACCCATGTCAATTACATAAAATGAGATCAATAAGGTACTTGAAATCACAGCAAGAATAATAGTGGATTTGTAATCCTTGCTTGTTGCCCATCAGCAAGAAGAAACCCAATAGCATTGCTGTCCTTATTTCTTAAAGGAGTTGCCTTGTTCCCTCCCACTTCTAACTTGGAAAAGCTTCAGTTTCAATTTTTGTGCGTTTTTTTTCTTTCTTCTTCTGATTTTGGGGAGGGCTTAAGGCTTTTTAAAATACTTCAACGCTAGTTTGAAGTGATAAATCCAAATTCATGGGGCTGCAATGGTGTTAAATTTGTAAGTGAGCACTCATGATGTCTGTTGCACCAGAAGACATTTGGGATGTACAACTTGGTTGGCATGTTAAAAGCATGAAAAAGGATAAATTATTCCTTTTAAAATGCAAGTAAATTGAAGTTTCCAGGTAGTGTTTTTGTATATTCTTATGCTATTCTTAATTTTGCCAACATCATCTTGCTGAGAGACTACTTGAATCTTAGAGACAGCTTCACAGAAGTCAAATGTCAGCTTTAGATGGTGCTTTGGAAACAAAGCACCATTCTCGGCAGTAGCAGGGACAAGTACTGACTCCTGCTCTCTGAAGAGAAGCTACAGTCCTCAAAAGTACCATCTCAATAAATTTTCAAGTGGAATTTTTCTGGCCAAAAAAGAATTAGCTCTTAACAGAATAGGTGAGGGTTGGAAGGGACCTCTCAATAATCTAGTCCTGATTCTCTACTTAAGTAAGGTCAGCTAGGGCAGATTGTCTTGTACCAGTCCAGCTGTTGTGGTTTTTTTGGTTTTTTTGGTTTGGTTTTTTTTTTTTTTTTTTATTTTATTTTTATTAAATCACCTCACAACTGAGAGGGTGGAGGCTCCCTGGAGTTCTCCTGGCAACTTCTCAATTCAGCCACAATTAGATTAGAAGCGTTTGTTATGTTCAGATGAACTTTTTGAGTGTTTCAGTGAACTCTTAACTAGAGCTATTTTTAGACCAATTGGTAATTTTGTGTCTTTGGTTTTACCATCTTGGATACATTGTGTGATATAAAAATCAGGCTTCATGTATTATGTAGAACTGTGGCTTTCTCTCCTGCATTTTATCTGTATCATCTGTTGTTTTGGCTTTTTAGCTCTGTTCCCTTATGTTTTATCATTGTAGAATTGAAAACAAAGTATTATAACCCTATTTACTAATCTCACAAAGGTACTTGTGTTGTAAGTGTGAGGTGTTTCCCAGGAAATATCACTCTTCCCAGGGACATCACTTTAAACTGTATCAATTAATTTAAAATTCAGAACTGTAATACTTTGTAGAATGTGATTTGACTGGCCTTTTTGCAGAAATGTGGTAAAGGCCTTAAAATGGCAAGATAAATCCAGTGTAAGGTAAAATATTTTAATTCAAACACATACTTAACTTTTTTTTTTTAATAGGACAAAAAGTCTGTTGAAAGCACTTGTCTCTGTTTTGCACGGCTAGTGGATAACTTCCAGCATGAAGAGGTAAGGGTGTGTTTTTTGGGATGTGGGTTTTTCCTTTTCCTTTGTCCCTCCCTTGGTTTCTCATAAGTCAGACTAACATTTTTCATTTTGCTCTTCCCTCCTAAAGAACTTGCTCCAGCAGGTTGCTTCTAAGGATTTGTTAACAAATATCCAGCAGCTCTTGGTAGTGACACCTCCTATCCTGAGCTCGGGAATGTTCATCATGGTGGTGCGCATGTTCTCCTTAATGTGCTCCAATTGTCCGACACTTGCGGTCCAGCTTATGAAGCAAAGTGAGTTCTTGCTCTTTCATATTCTGGGGCACCTGTTGAGGTTAATGCCTGTGGTAAATATGGAACTTTGTGCACTTGACTGTACAAATACTGTGTTCTTCTGTCTTTTACTACGCTTCCCCTGCGATACAAAGTTTAGTTAAATCTTATTGAAAGTTTGTTTTTCCTGTGAGGTTTTTCCTCCCCTTTCCTGTCTTTAGCTGCTGTCACTGGAGTGCTCACCTAATTTAGAGTCTCTATTAGCTGCACAAGTTACTCTCATCTCTCAACAAGCTGGATAATTTTTTTTTTGTAATCTGGATGGGGTAGGAGATGTGATTTAAGGGCCTTTTCTAGGGGAAAACATGAAGAAAAGTAACTACTGTTTAGCCATTTGTTGTGTTCCTTTTAATCTCAAATTTTGACCTCTGATCTAAGCTACCCTGTATAGTCTGATGGATAAAATTGTGTCCTATATATTGAGTGGTATTCCCCCAAAAAAGTGGTATTCTCCCCAAGATGGGAAGAAAGCACAGAACTCAAAAAATCCACTAACAAGAGCTGAAAACAAACATGTCTTAACCTGTTCAAAGAGGTGACTTTAGACTGAGTCTTTGTTTCTTTAGGGTAGTGACTAACTTTTCTGTGTAGTGTCTCACCCAAAATGGAACCTGTGCTCTCATAAATGCAATCTCATAAATAACAATTTTTATAGATATCGCAGAAACGCTTCACTTCCTCCTTTGTGGAGCCTCGAATGGGAGTTGTCAAGAACAAATTGACCTTGTTCCAAGAAGTCCTCAAGAACTTTATGAGCTTACTTCTCTTATCTGGTAAGTTATGCAGGCCTTGGTTTTAGGTCTGGTTGGTATGTTAATATTCATAACTTCTGTAAAACAATGGAAGTTTTCACCTTGGATGGATCTTATTGTATAATTCTAGTAAAATCCTGTTTTGTTATTCTTTACAGTGAACTTATGCCTTGCCTGCCAAAGGAAGGAATCTTTGCTGTTGATACTATGCTAAAGAAAGGAAATGCACAAAATACAGATGGTGCAATATGGCAATGGCGAGATGACAGGGGTCTCTGGCACCCCTATAACAGGATTGATAGTCGAATAATAGAGGTACTAATTACACACCTATGTAGGGTGATGTTTTTTACACATATGTGTAGTTATTCAGGGAATTGAATGCTTTTTTCATGGTTTCGAAAATAACAGCCTCGTTCTTTGAGTTCGAACCACAAGTTTCCTCAGAGTTTGTGCTGAAATACTCTGCTGGACTGCTTAATCACTCTTCTTACTGTGTTTGTCTGTTACTGTTTCTCCTGCAGTGTTGCCCCTCATTAGCTTTTGTATAACTTCCTATTTGCTAGGGAGTTCTTAACTTTAAACTGTTCCTTGTTTTTAGGCAGCTCATCAGGTTGGTGAGGATGAGATAAGCCTGTCTACACTTGGCCGTGTCTATACTATTGATTTTAATTCTATGCAGCAAATAAATGAGGATACTGGAACAGCACGTGCCATTCAGCGAAAACCAAACCCTTTAGCCAATACAAACACTAGTAAGTACAGCTTAGAAGACACCTGGTCTTTAGCTGTGGCTCACTTAGGCTGCGTTATACAACTGTATACAATGTAGCTAATATGTTTCTTGTGGTTTCTATGGAGTATCAAACTTTGTGATTTATGTGAATGAAGGCAGCATAACAGTAAAATTCAAGCTGTTGGCTGTGTTCTTTTTAACATATAAAGTAATTTCCTGGGAACTGTAAGTGCATTAAATTGGGGGTTCTTAGCTTGGGATTTTCTGAAACAGTTTTGTTCATACAGCTTTTATTTAACAAAAAGCCTGTGTGACAACTTCTTACTATCTTATGCAAATATATAAGAAAACCGAAGAAAAAAAAACCTGACTTTTTGAAAGAGGAGGATTTGTACCTACATTCTTGCCATCAGTTTGGCTTCTGGTTCTTAAATTATATTTTTCAATTCAAGAGCTAAACTAATTCAGCATTAAAAAAAGAAAGTGATCATCAGAGCAAAGTTGCAAAAAAGCTGAACAGTGAATTCTTGAACAATTTCTCACAGGTGGACATTCAGAATTGAAGAAGGATGATGCTCGAGCACAGCTAATGAAAGAGGACCCAGAACTGGCAAAATCCTTTATCAAAACATTGTTTGGTGTTCTTTATGAAGTGTATAGTTCTTCAGCTGGACCTGCTGTTAGACACAAGTGCCTTAGAGCAATTCTTAGGATAATTTATTTTGCTGATGCTGAACTTCTGAAGGATGTGCTGAAAAACCATGCTGTTTCAAGGTGGGTTTGTAAACCACTATGGATGAAACCAATTTTGAGCTTACATCTCAGAATTGTGATTGCTTTTTTCAAAATTACTTCCAGGGGAAAATTATACTTTTAAATTCTTGTGTGTTTATTTTCCAAAAGCTGAGGCTGCCAGCTCTGCAGGCGTTTGTGTTTCAGCTTTTGCAGTAAGTGCCAACTCTAGGCACTCTTATTAGAAACATAGATTACTTATATGGCTGTGTGTAGTATCAGTGTCAAATATTACCTCTTATTACTGTTTTCATGATTTCTAAAACATGCTTAAACTTTTCTGAGGATAAGTTCACTTTTGAGGTAATACAGTGGGAATAATAAAACTCTAATGGCATTCAACTGCTGAGTTCTATTCATGAAACCTTTCATACAGGGTAGACCATAAACTTAGGGATCTAGATAGAAGATGCAGTTAGAAAATTGACTACTTTTTGAAGGCAGCACAAAGGTCCACAACATTGTGTTCTTTAAAGGGAGAAAATTCTTATGTCACATTAAATCTTGCTGAAAGTGATTAGATGAGAAGAATCCTTTTACAGGCCTTTTATTTATAGCTTTTACAAAAGCACAATGACATCTGTTTGCTTTCAGTCTCCAGTACTATGTATAGAAGATGAACTGGCTTGATATTTTTTTTTAAATTGAAAAGACAAACCTAATTCTGCAAAATTATCTGTTTTAGTCATATTGCCTCCATGTTATCAAGTCAAGACCTTAAGATAGTAGTTGGAGCCCTGCAGATGGCAGAGATTTTAATGCAGAAGTTACCTGACATTTTTAGTGTTTACTTCAGAAGAGAAGGTAAATCTTGCTTCCCCCCCTTCATCTCCTTATTTAGTATTTTAAGTGCGTGTGTGTATGTGTGTCAAATCTGTATATTTTTCCCTCACCCTCCACCCCCTCCCATCCTCCCCAGGCTGTGGAAAGTTAATATTGTTCTTGAATAATCAAGGGAAATCCATGCAGCCTATTGCCATATGACTGGGGAGGAGCTGGTCTCTGGAAGAGAAAGGCTTGTTTTTGCTGAATCTGAAGAGACTTTCTGCAGGTTTCCGAGACACTATGAAACTTAAATTTAGGTTGAGGATTGCTTGTTGCAGTTATGTGGGTAGTCTAACTGGAAAAAAGCCTGATGAATCTTGGCCAGCAACTCTGTTAATACATTGTGAATTTTTTGGTTTCTTTTAGCTGCTGTTTTGTGCTTTTTCTTTTCAAGAAAGTGTTTAACTTTAAAAACTTGCTACTAATGAGTGGGATCAGCCAGTGCTACCCGGGTAAATCAGAGGTGTTAATAACAGACTTAAACCTTTTCAAACACCTCTTTCTCCACTCCCTCTCCCAAACACCCTCCCAACCAAAGCAACCCACACAACAAAGATTTCTTCTTTTGAAAAGGGGTGATGCATCAAGTGAAAAACTTAGCAGAGTCTGAGGCTTTGCTAACCAGCCCACCGAAAGTATGCACTAATGGATCAGGAACACTGGGTACCACTACAACAATAAGTACTGGGACAGCCACTGCTGCCAGTAATGCAGCTGCTGATTTGGGCTCTCCTAGCTTACAACACAGCCGGGAGGATTCTTTGGATCTGAGCCCACAGGGGTAAGTGCACTATTTGGGAGCAATCTGTGGGGGGTTTTTTGTGTTGGTTTTTTTGTTGGTTTGGATTTTAAATTCTTGGCTGACACTACCATCTGTTTCCCTGTGGTGTTTTCCCCTAAGGACCTAAGATGGTGGGTAGGTTTGGGTTCTTTTTTTCCTGTTTATGAAATACTTTTTGAAAAAAAGCAAACAACTGGTGATGTAATGATGGTTACAATGTTATAATATGAAACAATGAATCAGTTATCCATACTGTTTCAAGTGTAGGAACTGTAGTAGACTCATGTAACTCATGAGGACAGTGATTCTTTGAGGCCATTCATATGGTGTGTGGTTCCTTTTTGCTGGAGTCTGAAGAAAAGACAAATTATTCTTAAGTTATTTGTTGGAATTCAACCATTTTGAACACTTGAAGGACTAGTAACTCTGGAGGAATGAATAATGTTAAACAGTTTGTCTTAAATTTAGAGGTGAAAAAATTGTCTTAATGAATAGATGTAACTTACATATTAATAAGGAAAGCCACCTTAAACCAGAATTGAAATATGTGAACTGGGAAAGTGTAGGGTTTGAGTAGGAACTTACTGAGTTGTTAAAAAAGGGCTTTTGGGGCTTTAGTAGGAGACACAGGTCAAATACACAGTGTCTTTTGGTGTTTATTCAGTAGGAATTTCTGGAGATTTTTTTTTCCTCTTTTTAAAGTGTAATCAAATGAGTGGATAAGCAGATGGTTGCACAAGTAAAATAATGAAAATCATGGGAAGTCTTTAATCAAACTTCTGGCTGTATTTGGCTGCCCATAGTTAGAAATGTGACAGCAAGCAAACCCCTCCCTTCTGGATGGAGCAGCTGTTTTGGCCTTCCAATTAAAATGGTGCTGAGGCCCCTTCTCCCAGAGCTCATTCCTACCTTATGTGCCCTCTTCACTAGGGGAATGGAGCATTTTTTTTTCATCCTTGAGGAAATATGTCTTAAACTGAGGGTCAGGTATGCATGTGAGAAAGCTGGATGGGAATAATGTTACTTTATTTTTAAATTTGGACAGACGACTGAGTGATGTTTTAAAGAGGAAAAGACTGCCAAAACGAGGGCCCAGGAGACCAAAATACTCTCCTCCAAGAGATGATGACAAAGTAGACAATCAAGGTAAATTATTCTTAGAATGTGATCCTGTATCTTCTTTTAGATTTAGAAGTAAGCTTTTAGGCTGTCAAAAGTGTTACCTTGTAATAAATCTGTTGAATCTTTTAATTTTGTGTTTGCTTCCTCCAGCTAAAAGCCCTACAACTACCCAATCTCCTAAATCTTCCTTCTTGGCAAGTTTAAATCCTAAAACATGGGGAAGATTAAGCACACAGTCCAACAGTAACAACATTGAACCAGCACGAACAGCAGGAGTAAGTGGTCTTGCAAGGGCTGCTTCCAAGGATACCATTTCTAATAACAGGTACACAAAAAATAACTATTTCTAACATGGTTTTGACTTGGAGCTACAGTGACTTGCTTATCACAAACCGTCAAGTGAAGTAGCATCTGTCAAAGGAGTATGAGCTTAACCACTGTTAAAATAACTAAAAGAAAAATCAAGAAATTAAGGTGAAGCAAGTAAACTCTTAGTAGTTTAAAGCAGCATGCTGAGGAAATTGTGCAAGAAGTTACCTGTAGAAGATAGACCTTTACTTCATTGGTGTGAGCAGCACGGGTTTTTGTCTGTGACTGCTGTTTAATGTGGGGTAAACCATACTCCAGCTGTGTTTACTTCTAGTATTGTGGTATGTAATTGCTAAGAGTGGCCAAATGTCTTTTGTGTGCTTCTTTGCAGAGAAAAAATTAAGGGCTGGATTAAGGAGCAAGCCCATAAGTTTGTCGAACGTTATTTTAGTTCTGAAAATATGGATGGAAGCAATCCTGCACTTAATGTATTACAGAGACTTTGCACTGCAACTGAACAACTCAACCTCCAGGTTAGAAATGGTTGGAAGAATGGAGGTGGGAATTTAGTAGTATTTAGACATTTACCATTTTAGACAGTATGACCAATACTTTAAACATAGGTTTTGTTATCATAAATGATAGTGCTGCTTAACTTGGAACAGATTGCTTGGGATGTTTTCTGAGAATTATTTTGTAAGCTTTCACACATCACTTATGACAAATGACTACTATTAACAAGGGTATTCTTGATTCCTAGCAACGTTTCACATTTTATTTGAAATTTTAAAATTTTACAGTTACATGTTAGGGAATAACTTTATACCTAAAGAATACAGTTTGTAGTAAGAACCCTGGGGGTATGGGGATGAGCAGCAGACAAGAGGGAAGTAGCATTTTTTCAAAGGATGGGAGAAATAAAAATTTGGGTGAATTACTAGCATCTCAAGAGCTCGAACCTGGGTAGGTGATGTAAACCTGTAACTTCTAAAGTAGTTACTTAAAGTTAACTTTAAGCAGTTATGTTCTGTGCTTTGATCTAAGCAATCATTAAAATACAACTCCTTTCTCTCCTCTCTCACATGTCATTAAAATATATTGATTTTTAAAGTTTGTTTTTAAAACTTAGGTACGGAGTTATCTTTATAGTGCATGAACAGAAATGGCACAGTGTTTCTCTTAAAGCTGGTAAAATGTAGATTTTACCTATCATGTCTTCTCTTGAATAGAGAAATTGCTTATCCCCAGATTATTGTGTTGTCAGTGCTTGTATTGAATTACTGTCTACTCCAGACTTCCATGTTTCCCCCCCTCCCTTTAGAGATGTTCCATTCAGTAGAAGGAAAACCAGTATTTCTTAAGCCCTTTAAACCTGGGTAGTAAGATGCTACCTTGATATTTTTCAGGTGGATGGTGGAACAGAGTGCCTTGTAGAAATCCGTAGCATTGTCTCGGAGTCTGACGTCTCCTCATTTGAAATCCAGCATAGTGGGTTTGTTAAACAACTGCTGCTTTATTTGACATCTAAAAGTGAGAAAGATGCTGTAAGCAGAGATATCAGATTGAAAAGATTCCTTCATGTATTTTTTTCTTCTCCAGTAAGTTTTCTTCTTTACTGTTGTGTTATTCTTAGTTGTCTTTCAGATTTTACTTACCTGGCCTTTTGAGAAGTTCGGCAGTGGCCCTGGCTTAAATATGGGGTAGAGCAGGAGTGTTCTGTTTATGCCTAAGCTGTACAACACTGCAACTTTGACATTGTTACTTATCTTAACAGGCCATAATTTTTTAATTATACTTTGTAAAGGCAGAAAATTCCACACAGCAGTGGAAAAAAAAAATTCCAATATGGCCAGTTGTCTGAATCTTGAGCAGCAGTCACGTTGTTCTTGACTTGTGATAAATTGATGTGGAAAGAGTTTGGCTAGTTATCTTAACTTGCTCTCTTTAGTCCTAAATACTGCAATAAAACTAGATTGTCCTGTTTTTAAAGGAAGAAATAGAAAGTGGAGGAAAGTAGATAACTAAAGATTCCATGAAGCCCATTGGCTATATTTGAGTGAGTGCTTAAAATCTGTAGGGGCTGTTCAGTTGAAACCAGGAGAGAAAAGTGCCTTATTTAAAATGGGTATTTCATAAGCTTATAACATGTCATCTGGTCATCCTGATACTGATGCTAATTTAAGTGAGTGCAAAGATTCTTAATTTGTGGTTTTTTGTGTTGGGTTTTGGTTTTGTTTTTATTTAAAAACAAAATTACAATGTAAATGGCTTAAGAATACTTAATTCAAGCACGTAAATAAAAGACTGGAATATATTTCAGCTTCCTGGAGAAGAACCCCTTGGAAGATTAGAGCCATTAGAAAATGCACCTTTGTTGGCATTAGTCCATAAAATGAATAATTGCCTCAGTCAGATGGAACAGTTTCCTGTCAAAGTGCATGACTTCCCTAGTGGAAACGGAACAGGGAGCAGGTAAGGATTAATGCTCAGGTAACAGTTTTGTTGGAAGCTTGTGTTTTCCAAAACTTATTTCAGTTAAAGAAGTAACGGAAACTTCTCACCCTATGAAAGACAAAAGCAATTACACAGTTGTCTTTTTATTGAGTGGAAGACTGAATATTTAACTGCATGTTTCTTTACCACTTTGAAACCTCGCTCACTTAGATTGGGGGTGAATATGTAATGTCAATTGCAATATCTAAATTTAATCTTTAAAAATTCTGGTGTCTTCCTTGTCTTTGTGTAACAAAGACTGGGAAGAAATAATGTATTTATTGCTGAGACACTGATATTTTTCAGTGAAATAATTAAACCTACTGGGAGTTGGTATTACAGTATTAAACTTTGTTATTCATATTAGTTCAGTTCTCCAGAGCGATAATGGATTGAGTGATGGCTGTAAGTGTAGTTTAAAATAACTGTGGACCTGTCTAGTGTCTTTAAGTAGGTTAGATTTGGAATCCAGCTTATGTGCATTTTAGATAACAAAACGGAGTGACCCAAGGCCTATTTCTACAGTTTCTTTTTTGCACTTTTCTTTAATAAGGCAATCCTTTAGAAATTAGGAGGGCAGGACCACTGAAAATGAACTTTGAAACTAATATTTAAAGTTTGGAGTGCCAAAATCTTGTGTCTTTCAGGTAGTAAGATGATGTAGATTTTTTCTCACTAATTGCAGCACAAAATGTATTATAGGAGATGTATTATAGCCTCACAGTGTAGCATTAATTTCAAATAAATTCAGTACCTTTTTTTTTTTAAAAAAAAACTGTTAATTAAAATCTGTGGCAATTAATGCAATACACAGATTTATAATACTTGAAGGGGTTAGTTGTCTTGATGCTGGCTTTTGCAAATAGTATGTGCTGTGCAATCTTATGATGCTTCCTGTTGTTTCTGTTATATCCTGAAACGTGGGATAGCTGCAAAATGTATGAAGCTGCTAATAATAGAAGCAAAGTTCTGCTGTTCATCTTGGTAGAAAATGAAACATGGGAAGTCAGACTACTGCACTATTGTTAGACTGCTTAGTAAGGAATTTGAGGCATTAACATTTTACCAGCACCTGGAAATAGAAGCAGCTCAAGAGAAGAGGTTTGTGTATAGAAGCAGCTAGCTTGAGTATTGGTAGCCTGAGGTGAAAACTACACTGTATGTATGTAACCTACACTGATCAAGAAAAAAACAGAGGAGCTTTCAGGTTGTCTCTAGTTCCTTATTAAAAATATAAGAATCATTACTTGCATTTTCCACCCCCAGTTCTGATTCTTACTGCTCTGGAGGTAAACACAGATCTAAATCTTACGTGGTATCAGCTGACCACTGAAAATTAGCTCCAGATCTCAGAGATGGTCAGTAAAGTCCATATTGTAAACAGACCTAAGTCTGGACTTAATCCATCCACCTTCTATTCGAAATCAGGTTTTCTCAAACTTGGATTCTGGTGTTCTTGTAGAGTAAAATTTTTAATCCTTTTATCAAATTTAACAGCTTATTTTTAGAGAAATAGGATGAGAAATAATACTGAGCAAGTGAATTTGTAAATGCATGGATGTATTAGCCTATTTCAGTGCACTTAAAAATGCAATTCTGGTTATTAGATTCTTTGTGTAGCAACTTTTTTCACAAATTATTTTGAGTTTTTCTCTTAACAGAGGATCCCAAGCTTTAAAATTCTTCAATACACATCAATTAAAATGCCAACTACAAAGACATCCAGACTGTGCTAATGTGAAACAGTGGAAAGGTGGACCTGTGAAGATTGATCCTCTGGCTTTGGTACAAGCCATTGAAAGATACCTTGTAGTTAGAGGTATATATGTTTATATATTATTATACAGTCAAATGTGTTTTGCTTCATGGGATAGTCACTACTGTCAGTAGTGCAGAGTCTGTAAAAGGATTACACTGGATTGTACTGAAGACAAACTGGGGGGGGGTACTTGATATCACTCAAAAGGGGAGGAGAGTAAGGCTGCTGAATAAGAACCTTCTCTTTTCTGGTACAGACTTCTTCCTGTTGGAAACAGTTCAGTCTGAATACTGACAAGTTTAACCTAGTTGACTGTTAAATTGGCTGTAATTTGGCATTTTTGGTGCATAGTGCTGATACTGAAATTTGTTCTGAAATGTCTGAACCATATTGTTTTAACTGACGTATTTTGGTTAATAGTGTTCATAAAAGACAGTAGAAAAACATTGCTACATCTTGTGTTAAAAAAAATAAATGAGGATGTCTTTCTTCTCTGTTGCCTCAGGTTATGGAAGAGTTAGAGAAGATGATGAGGATAGTGATGACGATGGGTCAGATGAAGAAATAGATGAATCTTTGGTAAGCCTTTGCTTTGAGAGTAAGAAGAGGGAACAGCGTGGGAAGTGGGTTAAAGAAAAGCTAGCAACAAGTTTCCTAATTTGTGGTTTTTTTTTTGGTTTTGTTCAGGCTGCTCAGTTCTTAAATTCAGGGAATGTGAGACACAGACTGCAATTTTACATTGGAGATCACTTGCTGCCATACAATATGACTGTGTATCAAGCAGTTAGGCAATACAGTTTGCAAGCAGAGGAGGAGAGGGAGTCTACAGATGATGAAAGCAACCCATTGGGAAGAGCTGGGATTTGGACAAAAACACACACCATTTGGTAAGCTGGCTGGAGAAACCCAGAGGCAACTTCCTGAGTTTCCTAGATGTACATACATAAAGAAAATGTATTTTTACCCCCTCCAAAACTACTAAGCTTAGAATTTCCTGATGTGCTTTAGGGTCTTGAATTCTAGAAAGATTTTGTTGTTAGCTACTCACATTCTCTCTAGCTTATGAGTGGAGGTGATGAAAAAGAAATGGATAAATCCTAAATGACAAGGGCTAGAGAGAGAGAGAAATAATTGATTGTTAGGTAACTAACCACAGACAATGGATAACTTGTCTGCAAGCTACAAAAGATTATCAGCTTCACATGGGTTTTCATAGTTGATTGCTGTGCACGTGTGTCTACTCTCTAGCCACACTTGGAAAGCAATACTGACTTGACTGTGCAAACATTTTAATCTTAAGCATTATTTTATTCTTTCTGCTATTTCAATGTCTTAAAAGCAAAAAACCCAATAACCCACTGTGGTTGTTTTTTTCTATACCTTGTGATTCTCTTCTAGTTCATGGAGCCAGAAAGGACCCATTTTTTCTCTCATTCCATACTTTGCTTCTGAGAGCCTAGCTTCAAAGGCTAGATCATACCCAAATGCATTGTTCTTGTCTTTCTGCTTTTAACTGTCATTCAAGTAAAATTCTGGTAATCAAACAACTAACACTTTTACACTTTTATAACTGATTTGTTTTCTTTGTAAGCTAGTCTTTTACAAACATTTTTTTAAAATTAATTATGTTTTAGGTACAAACCTGTGCGAGAAGATGAAGATGGTAGCAAAGACTGTGTTGGTGGTAAAAGAGGAAGAGCACAAACTGCTCCCACAAAAACCTCTCCTAGGAATTCTAAAAAGCATGATGAATTGTGGCATGGTGAGTGTGTTGCCTTGCTAATATGTTAGATTTGTGAAATTTCTGGAAGGATCATTAGGAGGAGTGTCTAGAGACACTACTGTTTCTTTTCAAGCAAGCATAGTATAAGAAAAACAACCATGGTTAATGTTTGAAGCTAAGGAAAGACATTTACAGAAATGTCTGACTAAAGCATTGCAGTTCAGTGAATGCTATGATTAATACTATCTTGGTGCCTAATAAATAAATCTTAGGAAGATTTCTAATTGATTTGTTTCGATAACATTTTTTTTTCCTGCTAGATGGTGTATGCCCTTCTGTATTAAATCCTCTAGAAGTTTACCTCATATCTACTCCACCTGAAAACATAACATTTGAAGATCCCTCATTAGATGTTATTCTTCTTTTGAGAGTTTTACATGCTATCAGCCGATACTGGTATTACTTGTATGATGTGAGTAGAGCACTTTTTAAATCACTTCCATAGTTTATACAGACAACTCTGTCTTGAAACACCTTAAAATAGCTTTCTTCCCATCTGCCACCCCCTACCAAGACACAATAATGTTAATACAACCCTCTGTCCTTGCCTTTTTCTCTAACTTCTGATAAGATGAAACATAATTCTTAGTCAGTCATATTTCTTCTGCAGTGTGTTAAGCTCATCTGCCATGCTTTTTCCTTAATTTCAAAGAGCAGCAGTATTCCTGAAAAGATAAAGAATAATAAAAATCTGCTTAGTCTTTCTTCCATGGCTTAGACTCTGCATTACCTAAATGACAATGAAAGCTTTTTTCTTTTGATGATAATCAAATTAGAAGCATATAAAAACTCCTCTTAAAGGCTTCATATTTCTTCCAGCATATCTCTAACTAGAAGTGTATTGTTTTTATCTAACACAGAATGCAATCTCCAAGGAGATAATTCCAACCTCAGAGTTTATCAATAGTAAACTGACGGCAAAAGCAAACCGGCAGCTTCAGGATCCTTTGGTAATCATGACAGGAAACATACCAACTTGGCTGACAGAACTTGGAAAAACATGGTAAGAATGACTTGCTCTATTTCTGATTTGGGTTCAGTAGGCCTCAGCTGGGCAGCCCAGGTGCAGCATATGTTACAAGACTTTTGAAAGAGCTGGGGGAGAGTAAAATGTAGTCTAAGTCTTGCTCAGTTTATGCCTATGTGGCATAGTTAAAACCTGATCTAGAGAGACTAGCTGCAAATTTTGGGCCCCATCTTAGAGGAATTTTGGAGCAATTTTGAGTGTTGTAATTGAAATAATAGCACTTCATTATTCAAGCAGTTTTTATTTCTCCTGTTAAGCTGCTGTAGAATACTGGTGCAGCTGTAGGCAGTTTCTCATTTCACTCCTCCCCCCCTCCCAAATATGGGAGCATAACCCACCTCCTTAAAAAGACTGATCAAAGTTAGATTTACTAATTATAAAATGGAAGTGAACATGTAAACAAATACTTATTTTCTGCTACAAACTTTGCATAGGGGAGCATTCAAGCATTCAGAGTTACTTTTTGGAAGACTTAAATGTTTCTAGACTCTTGCTCATAAGCACTGGAAGTAAAACTAAAGTGTGTTCTGCAAGGCCCCCTTTGGAGGCTGCTCTCACAATAGTGTTTAATTAAGCACTAATTCCAGGCATACTACAATTCTATTGTGTTTTAAAGCTTAACTTCGTAGTTGGAACCTAGCTAACTAATCCAATGCTCTTTACAGCCCATTTTTCTTTCCATTTGATACCCGCCAAATGCTGTTTTATGTAACTGCTTTTGATCGAGATCGAGCCATGCAAAGACTGCTGGATACTAATCCAGAAATCAATCAATCAGATTCTCAGGATAGCAGGGTGGCACCACGACTGGACAGGAAAAAAGTAGGTATATCTTGGTTTAAAGATAGAATGAATGAATGATGTTTATTTAAAAATAGTTTTTAATAATATAATTGTCTGTGAGATCTATTTGTAAAACTTTAGGGTTTTGGTAGCATACCGCTGGAGGGGAAGTTTATTTTTATTAATTAAAAAACCCCTGAGAGCACCATGGTGTCTGCCAGTAGGTGGCAGAAGGGGCTAGAGTATGGCACACTGCTTGGTCACTGAATGCTAAATTTTGAGCTGGAGTCTTTACATAATTGCTGAAGCTATTTTCCAAGAAGGAGCTATAAGTTTTGGCTTAAATTGGTGACATTCTTGTAGAATTTCAGATTAATTCAAGGAATAGGATTTAGAGCCCTAAGGGTCACTTAAATAAATAAAATATTGTCCTTGTATTCTGAGAAGGCTATTAGACCTCCTGTCACAATTTAATACAACTGAACTGTGACTGTTTTAAATTGAGGGAATCTCAGGGTTTCTGTCTTGAGCCTGGGGACATCTTATCTAAAACTAAGATCTGCTGTATGTTCTTGGATGTCTCTGGGGAGAAAAGACGAGACATGAAAATATAGAATACAGCTTCCAGCATACAGGAAACCCAATTGTGTTGTGTTGTGGATTTTGGGGGTTTTTTTTTGAGTGTTTTTGTTTTATTTGAAACCTGCCACTTTCTGTACTAGAAAATTTGCAGTGGCAGGGTTTGATTGTTCCTTCATGTTGCTGGATTTTTGTTTCTTTATTCTGTTTTCTTCTCCACATATTAGTGTAAGGTATGTAACGTCACATGACAATGCTTCCCTTCTATGTTGTGGTCCTACTGCAAGATTCTTGGCAAGAGTGGTACTTATTATTGTACTCATACAAATGTAAGGCATTGTTTTTTCATTTTATGTTGAACACTGTAATTCTAGTCAGTTTTCATACAGAAGCAAGAACTATTTTTTATCAAAGTATAAACTGATAAAGTGTTGAAAAGGAGAAGTATTAGCATGGGGTGGAAAAACTTGCATATATTTTTTCTTTTCCTGTTGTAACTGTCTTGGGAGCTGGGACGTAGAGACATAATTTCACTACTTAAAACTTCTCTAATGTGTAGCGCACTGTGAACAGAGATGAGCTGTTGAAACAGGCAGAATCTGTGATGCAGGATCTAGGCAGTTCAAGAGCCATGTTGGAAATCCAGTATGAGAATGAAGTAAGTAATATTAATGCAGTCTAATTTAACACCTATTTATTGAAGATTAATACAAAAAAAGCTACCACTTTCATAGAAGAACTTGGTTAGTGTCTTAGTCCTTACTATTGCTGGTGCCACAAAATTTTATCTATTACTTATCCCTAATCCACTTGCTTGTGATTTTTTTTTTTTTTTTTACTTACTAGAAGAAACTCCTGGTCTACTAAATTTTGTAATCCATCTTACTCAGCAGAGCACTTCTTTTTTCTAATTCTAAACAAACATCTGAGTGTGTTTCTGCTATATGTCCAGTCAGTGGTTAGTACTTTTATTCCTCTATTATTCCTTTCAGTAATGTGGTCTTTCCAAGCTGCCTCAATCATATTTTAAATGTTGGTTCTCTAGATGATTTTTGCAATACAGTCTTCTTTTATAGCCAATAATATACTATAGTTCTCAGTCTAAGTAAATATTTTGATTGTCAAAGTGACCTAATGGACTCATTTATCTGACTCCTGCTGCTCTCCCTGCACCCTCCCTTCCTCTCAAGGTTGGCACAGGCCTAGGCCCCACACTAGAGTTCTATGCACTTGTATCTCAGGAGCTACAGAGGGCAGACTTGGGCCTTTGGAGGGGAGAAGAAGTGACTTTAGCCAATCCAAAAGGTAAGTGTTTTACTACCTAAACTATCAATATTGATCTATTATTGAATGAATTCTAATTTGACTTCAATTTTGTGATTGGCTTTGATTGAAAGAGAACCTTGGTTTATGGTCAGAAAATACACCTCATGATAATATGTAACTATCTTTGGCTTTGTGTTTTTTAATAAGAAGCTTTAGGTTATGGTTTGGAATGAAACTAGCAGTATGTGTATTGAACTTTCTTTTTCTTCCTTAACAGGAAGCCAAGAAGGTACCAAGTACATCCATAATCTTCAAGGCCTTTTTGCACTTCCTTTTGGTAGAACAGCCAAGCCAGCTCACATTGCAAAAGTTAAAATGAAGTTCCGGTTCTTAGGAAAACTCATGGCCAAGGCAATCATGGATTTTAGACTGGTGAGGAAAAAAAATGGAAAATGTGTTTTTGTAGGATTAAATGAATATTTTAGTTCTGACTATGTTGTGGAAAAATAGCATTAAGGTTTGCATGAAATTATTTTCAGTTTTAGCAGTTTGGGTGGGGTGAGGGGAAAGATGCAGCTGAGCTATTAAGAGGAAAGGAAAAGATCTTTATAGTGGTCTGCCATGTGTTGTAGTCACTCACCAGTCTTTGGAGATCATTTGGGTTTAATACAGCTGCTAGCTTGCTAATTGATCTAATGCAAATGCACTAGAAAGTCGCTTGTGTTTTCTTGACTGTAAATTTCTCTGGTGAAAAGGCTCAGACATGTTTTAGTGTGTGCCAGAACTATGAGTAAATCATATACTAGATCTAGTCAAGAGATATAATAGTGAAAGGTATAGTTCTGGAAAATAATGAAAGGTATAGTTCTGGAAGACAACTCAATATTAAACAAAGTTTCAATTTTCAGGTGGACCTGCCTCTTGGACTTCCTTTTTATAAATGGATGTTACGACAGGAAACTTCGTTGACGTCTCATGACTTGTTCAGTATTGATCCAGTAGTTGCCAAATCAATATACCACCTTGAAGATATTGTTAGACAAAAGAAAAGACTTGAACAGGACAAAACACAGGTGGGAAAATAACCCTTAAGAACAGTAGAGTCCATTTTCACACATGCATGGATTTTATGAAGTATCTGTAATTGAAAGTGTGTGGTAGTGCTTAATACTGATGGTAGTAGTGATAATTATTTCATTCCAATGAAAGAGGTAGTTCTTACATTCTTGAATCATTGACTGGTAATTATAGCATGGTGTCCTTGTAATGCAGATGTTTTGCCTAAGGTAACTGTTGTTTACTTTGAAAGGACTTAACCAACTTGTATATCAGGGGAGAAAGTCTACCCTTGATTTTTGAACACTCAAAAGGCTTGGCTTCCAGGCTTTTTTAGGAATGGCTTCTGTGGAGTTTTTCCTTCTCTGGTGAAAACTGTATGCAGAAATGTTGTATATTTGCTTTGTATGTGAGCGTACAGATTCTTTTATGGATACAGAAGTCTGTTTTTTCACAGTTATCCACTCTTAGCTAGGAACAGTACCATGCACTGTTGCAGAGTAATGATAAAAGGTCTTTGGTGTGCATGCTCTTACTAGTGTCCTAATATTACCACCTAATAGATGGTAGGTGGTAATCTAATTTAAACTCTTAATACATCTACTTTATTACTAATGAAGTTATTGCAAGTTGCAGGCCTTTGTTCCTCTTCACCTCACTTTCACTCTCTCTCTCTCTTCTTGATCACCACTTTTAATTTCCCAACGAGAGTTTGAAAAACCTGAAACCTGATGGATGAAAGCCAAAAAAATGTCAGTATGCACACCAGATATGAATGCCATTAACTTTTCTAGAGAAAAAACATAGCCTTAAGAGCCTTAGCATAGTATACATCTCCTTCTCTTGCAATACTATTTTCTAAATAAATAATACTCAAGAAGTTAAAATTAATGGCAACATTGCTAGAAATAAGCATATATTTGGTTTTTCTTTGTTTACTGGTATGTATGAAAAATAGAGAAAGTAAGGAGTACTGTAATTGTGCTAATAGCCATATTCTTACAGAAATGTTCACTTAGTAAAAACTGTTTTAGAGATCATAATACTTGGTTAAGGTAATGCCAATGAATTGTTCTAACTGCCTTTCACTTACACTTTTTTAGACCAAAGAAAGTCTACAGTACGCATTGGAGGCTCTGACTATGAATGGCTGCTCAGTGGAAGATCTAGGGCTGGACTTCACTCTTCCTGGGTTTCCTAATATAGAACTGAAAAAAGGGGGAAAAGATATACCAGTCACCATCCACAATTTAGAGGAGTATCTCAGAGTATGTAAAAGCAAAGCTAGGACTAAAAATGCATTTATTCTTCCTTACTTTGCTGCTTTTCCATATTTTTTTTTTCCATTTCATTCTGTTCTGCACTGATTTATTACCACAGAAAATGTTTGAATCCTAGTCAGTGCACTCAGCTTGAAAATTTTAGAGTACAAAAAGTCTTGTCTATGTGTAACAAATTTGTCAGAAGTATGGGTTTTTTTCATCAAAAGTGTAGTAGTAAGTAGAATAATGGAAGCTGTGGACTTTAGGAATCTTAAAATGCATTCACACATTTGCATATGACATTGAAATTGGTTGCAGTGGTGATTTAGTACCAACATTTCAGTGGGCTTATATTAATGGAATTTTTTTGAGTCAGATCTAAGAAAACGTGCTCAGTTGCAAGTCAGAACCAAAGAAACCCACAAAACCAAAAGAAGCAAACAAACAAAGCTCCTAAAATATAGAAAAGTAGATAAGGAGCAGAGAATGAGACATTGACATATATATGAGCAGATTGATTCATCCTATGTCAGAAGGGACATTGAAATCTGGAAAAATAAAGAGGTGTTACTGCTTAACAGAAGCAGGAAACTGTTTTGGTATAGGAAATTTGTGAGGAGAATAGGTTAGAAAGAGCCTGCAGAAGAGGAAGGAAAGAAGAATGCAGTTATTGTCACATGAAGACATGAGTGTGATGGAAGTAAGAATGATAGATTGCATCATGAAAAAGCCATTATTCCAATTCCATTTCCTGACACTTGAGTTTGCTGCCAATTTCACTGTGAGGACTGTGAAGATTTTCAATCACTGATAAGAATCTTGTCTGTTGTTTTGGTAGAATTTATTCAGTAAGGGGGCAAGGGGTGTGTAAGCTCCTTTATATCAACTGAGAACTCTGCAGAGTTATTACACAGTCCTTAAAACTTAATCTTTAGCAGGTGCCGTTCATCTTCCAGATTCAAACCTATATCCAGTTGTCAAATCTTTATTTATTGAAAAAAACCAACCAAACAAACTTTTCATAGTAAACAAGAATTTCGAAAATTATCATATTTTGATATAAAGTTATTTGCAGACTTACAAATGAGCAATGCCAACAACCATATTTTGTTAGAATCAGGATTTACAGTCTCTCTTTGCTGAGGAAAGACGAGCAAGATTGCTTCGAAGTTTGATTTTCATAATTTGCAGGCAGGTTTGTTTCTTTTAGGCAACACGTATCAGGTATCTGTGCTGAGAAAGCTGCAGACATCTCATATGTCCTGCAATTATCCTATTGCATGCTTCTGGCATTGTAAAGGAAAAGCAGATCACTACCAAAAGCTTGCTTTTAAAAGAGCTTTAGGGACTATTTTCTGCAAGCAAGACTTGTGCAGTTTTTTTCTATGCTTGTCTTTCCTGTGCAGTTTTTCTATCCTTGTCTTTATATTCCTGCCTTGTAGAGTGTATTTTGAACTAGATTTCAGTGATTAGCATTACTGACTTGATGTCAAGGAAATGGAAAAGATATCAGAGAGAAAATTAGTGTCCTCTGTATCACAATCTGTATGATGAATTACAATTTAGAAACTGCATATTAAATTTATCAGATGGGCTGTATAGCTTCCTGTGGGTCAGCTGCCCTGCTCTTGAAAATGTCATTTTCATTAAAATTAGTGTTAAAAATAGTTATAAAGCTAGAATATCTGGCTGTTACTCTTCATGCCTCTCCTGTAGTCATGTCATTCCACCTTTTACCTCCCATTTTTCCCCCCAGGGGCAAGTTCCCACAGGAGCTACCATTGTCAGAAAGCAAAATTACTTCAGCTACCAAAATGAAAGACTCTTGTGTTCTGCTGCCCCTTTCATTCTCTCCTGCATTATAAAGAAAGAGGGCAACTTGCTTGCTCTAAATTTGTGATAAAGTTTCTAGAATGCAGAATCCCCAGGAATACAGCGCAGCTCAATTTTGACCCACACTCCTGCTTATAAAAATGTAATCACAGTTCTGAGTTAGCAACTCTACTGCTGCAATAGCCATGGAATATTCTGTATTAGAGAAAGCAATAGAGCAGCCTACTGTGCTGCTGGTATATGTACCTTTGCTGAAATTCAGTGCTGAACTCTTGTGGGGAAGTTAATCAACAGATCCAAGAAGGCTTTCATATTTAAGAGCTTTCTGGAACTCTTCATTTTTGGGAGGGGGTTAAATACTTGCTTCAGGAGTCCAGCAGTGGCAGTGAGGTTTTAAATCATATTCAGATGCATCTTCAGATGTCTTTCAAAACTTTACTCACCATTCTAAGTCACAGCTTTTAACACATGTAGAAGCAGTAGCTGTGTGTTGACATTGCATCTTTTACAATCAGCCTTCATTTCCCAATAGAGCTGTGGGGTAGCCAAGGCAACTGTAATCATCAGTAGCACGAACTGACCAAAGAATCTGAACTTGACATGCAGTTTGTCCTGTATAATATTTTTTTATTTGGTGGAGAAATGATGGCTGCAAGGGATTTAAAAGAAATTTGATCTTGTTGATCTTGTTTGTATCATGTTCCCTTCTCTTCCCCCCAGTGATTATTGTTTCAGTATGTGCTGTACACTTTGGAAGGTGAATTAATCCTAAGAAGGTAACTGCAGATGCAAAAAAAAAACAAAACAAAAAACAAAAAACAAACAACAAACCACCAAAAACCTTAGACTGCTGTCATACTGTCTTTTGCCATATCCCAGTAACATGAAATGAATTTTTTGTTTTTTTCCATGTATTCGTACAATATTAAGCTACTCTATATTATATAAGCCTAAAGTTACTTTTTCTAACTATGTATTAGAAAATAGACTTATGTTTCCCTGGGGGAAACTAAGGTAATAATGCCAATTATGATCTAAGGATTTGTGTTTTAATTACTGAATTTTAAATGAATAGCAGTGTACAGAGACAACAGCTAGGTTAGGCTTCTAAATATCTAATAAATCTTTAGATTTGTTTTAAAATATTTTGTTAAATAGAATCAGTTTAATCAGCTATTCTGAATTCCATGCATTGGTCTTGTTTTATCAAATTAAAGGTAAATAAGTTGTTTAAACTTACATGAGTTGCATGCTTAGGATATTCTACACATGAGCTCTTTTGAACTCTCCAGGACTTGTGTGTGATAAGAAAGGACAGATCGCATGAGAAACTCATAAAGACAAAACCCAGCAAATTTTGTCTCTTTTACATGGCAGCAGCACTGCATTTGCATGCACCCATGTAGCAACATGAGCTTATGAATTAATGAATGAGACAGTGCTATAGATCAGCTCCTGGAATCAAAGTTTTAAACTCTTATCACAACTACTGTGAGCATATGGCCAGGGTTCTGTAGAGTTGTTCTCTCTGCAGCTGTAGTCTTTTGAACGTTAATGATCATTCCATGCTTCCTTTGTTCAACTGACTTTTTTTTTCCCTGCAGTTGGTTATTTTCTGGGCACTAAATGAAGGTGTTGCCAGACAGTTTGACTCATTCAGAGATGGATTTGAATCAGTCTTCCCTCTCAGTCATCTTCAGTACTTTTATCCTGAGGAGGTTGGTGAACTTCTTTTTACTGATGAAAAAGTATATATACTTTTATATATGGTACTTTTATAACAATGTATCTGTACCCACGGGTGCTCTGAGCCAAGTTATGCATTGGGGGTGCAGTGTGGTTGTGGCAGTACAAGTACATTACACTTCTGATGCATCTTACTAAAACTTGGTATCCTTCAAATTGCATACTGAAATGTTAAAGATTTCTGTGTTGGGTCATCATTTATTTGATTCTTTCATAATGAACATCTCAGTTTTCTGTAAAATCAAGTGTATCCAGCTTCTCTGAGAAGTGCTTAAATTTATGTGTGCAGGGTCTCTACTGGTTTGGGTACTTCTCTTAAGTCCTTGTATTGTAGTACTTCTTAATAGCTATAGGTGTGGGTCCTACCTGGATATTCTATAAAAAGAAGTAGTTGGCTTTTTAATGAAGCTTTAGACTGTAAGAATAGATTGAGATGAAGAGGTAAAGAGCAAGGGTTGTTGGTCTTACCTTGTTGGCACCAACTATTTTAGGAATTTTCATGTAAAATTCTTGTGCTCTTAAGTTGACTGAATGGAGAAGCAATGATGGTTGTCTGGACTGGAAGAATGTTTTACTACTTAGCCTTTAGGGAGTTTATCCGAAGACTACTTTGAAGAGTTTGTTTACCTTCATGAACTTATACCTTTGAATTCCCAAAGAAACTTTAAGCATGTTCTGAAGTGATGTGTTAGCCAAGCTGTTGTGTTCTTTTGTTCTTCATGCTTCACAATGCAAGAGTCTCTTGAAGCTGAGATCTGTAATTTCTCATAGTGATTTTTAATGTCTCTCTGGCATTACTTTTAAAGAGTACCACCACACTATTTTTCTGCAACTAATCAAGGCTAGTAAAAATGGCAGATTATTCTCGTTTCTCTGCTGTTTTACCCAGACTTCTGCATTGTAGTATATGTGATTCTGTTTGGCTGTTGTCTTGTTTGGCATAGCTTGATGCTTTTTCTTGGAAGTTTTGAAATGGGGCTCTAGGCTGCTGCTGATCTGCTAATATGGCTGATAATAATGAAGTCACAGGAATAGTATGAGGTATAGGATATCCTTTCCTAAATAGGATCCTATATATATATATTTCCTATATATGATCCTATTTTCAGATGTTGATAGCTATGCAGCCATTTGAACCTTTCTACAAACCATTCCTAAATTAGTATTAAAATCCTGTGAGATTATTTTGTTCATTATCAGAAAGCTAGGTGTTTCAGACCTCTGGTTTTAGTGAGATTGTAGATTTCTAAGAAGTTATGGCAGTTTTGTCTCTGCAGTGTATGTTGCTTATCAGGACCATCTGTTTTAAAAGAGAGAGACATTCAATGCCTCATGTGGTAGTGGGTTGAGTGCAGGGGCAGAGTCAGCAAATGAGGCTGTCACTGAGATGAAGCTGTTGGGTTCAAAGAATTTGAGGATTGCTTGGGGTGACTGAGGTTGTTTTGCAGCAAGCTGTTTCAGAAAGTAGAATGCCTTAATAGTAGTCAGCATGGACGTTACTCATTTTACCTCAAGCTCTAAAAGGAAAAATTTCCTTCCTTGTTTTTTAATTCTGTAGTTGGAGCAGCTCTTGTGTGGCAGTAAAACAGACACTTGGGATGCAAAGACTTTAATGGAATGTTGCAGACCAGATCACGGTTACACACATGACAGGTAATGCAATATTGGAGTTAAAAGAATATTAGCACTAGAAAATATGTATTGAAATAGTCTCCATATACTGATATTCAAGGTAAAAGAACTGTATGAAACTTATTTGAAAGTATTCATACTGCTTTGAGTATTGATCTTATGCAATTATTTGAATGACAACCAATAATAGCTTGCTTTGTTTCCTCCTTAGTCGAGCAGTGAAGTATCTCTTTGAAATTCTCAGTAGCTTTGATAGTGAGCAGCAAAGACTGTTTCTTCAGTTTGTGACGGGTAGCCCCAGACTGCCTGTAGGAGGTAGGTTTTGTTTATTACATATTGCTGTATATGAAATCAGTATTATAAATGCATTTCAGATTAAATTGAGTATTTCAGTAAAGAAAAAAAATTACTTATCTGTATCTTAGAGGTTCAGACTTGTTTGATACCTCTAGTTTCAGAAGTGGCTGGGTGGACTTCCAGGTAGACTTCTCAGACTTTGTGTTAATCTCATGACATTTTTGCCAGGAGGTGAACAACAGTTCAACATTTAAACAAAATTAAAAAGTATTAGTATTGTATTCTTTGGCTAGAGGTGCTTTAAGTATGACAACAACAGTAAACCTGTCTTTCCAGAAAGGAGACAATTCTAATAATAGTGATAAACTTAAATTTCTCTTCTTTTGAATTTCAGAATTTACATGAGGCAGTGAGGAAAACTGAGGAATTTGCTGTCTTTGCTAGGGACTGTTATAGAATACACATTTTACTGTGTTCTCAGCTGAGCGCTTTACAAGTAAAAATTTACACATCTGTTCCATTACTTATGTTCTTTGGGTTTTGGTTGTTTTTTTTCCTAGTTAAGGGATTGACATTGAAAGAAGTTGTTTCTTAGAGCTCTTTTAGGGGGAGAGAGTGGAGGCAGAATTGGCAGTTGGGAATATAAAAACCTTGGAGTAAAATATTAAGGTAGAAGAGTCAGAATTTCCAAGACTCTTAAGCATATGTATGAAACCAACAAACCCTTTAAATTATTGTGGTTCCTAGAGGGTTCTTATAAAGAACACAGAATTAAAAGTAGATGTACTGAGCTTATTTGCTTCTTAAAAAAATTAATATTGGAAAACTAATTACAGAAAGGAATTTAGCTATCTTTTAGTTTGCTATACATGGCCTTATAAAGCTATCTCTTAAACTTTTAAAAACTCAGTTATGAGATGCATGCTTCTGTCACTCTGAGATGTCTACAGTTACCTTTGTGGTTTTAAGAGGAATAACCTTATTCTAAATGTTATTTCTCATTAATAGGATTTCGAAGTTTGAATCCTCCGTTGACAATTGTTCGCAAGACATTTGAGTCTACAGAGAACCCAGATGATTTCTTGCCCTCAGTAATGACTTGTGTGAACTATCTCAAATTGCCGGACTATTCAACTATTGATATAATGCGTGAAAAACTCTTGATAGCTGCAAGAGAAGGGCAGCAGTCATTCCATCTTTCCTGATCACAATGAAAAATGCAATGTCTGCCTGTTACAGCAAAAGAGAAACTCATGATTCTTTTCTAAATATATCACCTGAGTCAAGGAAACGTGTTACGCCTTCTTGTTGTAGAAAAACGGCTTGCAAATTATAAACAAAGACACTTGGTTGGTATTCATTAAAGGCCCCTATGGACTTAAAGTGATCAGGCCCTAAAAGTTGTTGTGACAAGGTTTCTTTAGCAAGTTCTTGTTTAAATTATCATTTATTTGATGAGTGAAGTTTTTAACTTGCTTTGCTGTGTGAAATTTAAAAAGGGATGTTTTTCCAGGCTGGAACAATAAATGTCGCTGTGCAGTTTAATACTGGGCTGTGTGTATCCATCTAGCTAAGTCTGAAGTTTTTCCTCCAAAGACAACTTTTGTACATAAGTACAGAAATTAAAATACACCATGTATTTGACAAATCTAGTTTAGTAGACTAGTTCTGTGTACCCTCACCTGCCTCTAATTTTACCCAACCTCATGTATTGTCTGATGTGCAATTCACTTGGTTCTTTTTGTGTGCAACATTCAACAATTGTTATGTTTTGGTTAGCATGGGCATTTAACTGCTCCATGCCTCTTTCTTTGCTTAAGATAATTTAAATTTTACTGAAATCAAATATATATTGTCAATATAATTCAGCCTTTGTAACTAGGTAGAACCTTTCTTATAGCATAGTTTTACTGTAGTATGTAGGATATAAAGGTGACAGCCTTTAGCAGTCAATGCTCTAGAGCTGTTTACACAGTGATTCAGGCAGCAAAAGCCTCTTACTAGAGGCAAAGAAGAATTATTTCTTTCATGTAGTTGAAGTCCAACAGCTTGGGCTGGCCAGTGTGTATTGTGGTAAGGCCAGAGCATTTTGAGTGGATATAAAGTTTTTTAAAGGCAAATTAGTTGTTTCATTCCCTGTTTGAGTAAAGGGTTTTCTTGTTCTTGAGCTAAGTTCCTGATTACTTTTGTAGGGATTTTTTTTGTTTTGTTTTTTTTCTCATTTGTTTTTTCCCAGCGCTAGCTTGGAACAAACAGTTCAGCCTTTGTCTTTTGACACAGATATAGCACCTGTAAGCAATGCTCTGTCCAACTGTTTTATGTGCTGATTTCTCAAATCTGCAATAATTTACTTCATCAGGTTAATGTTTTTACCTGAATATAAATAAAAAAGTTTGCTTCACCTTTTTGTTCATAGTTTTGTACTGTATGCATAAAGTTCAATTGTGTAAATTACTGTAATGCAAGTAAATCATCCTAAAATCTAGTTGGCTAACAACCTGCAACTTATGGATGATTTACTACTAAAACAAGATGTTTTGAGACCTCCAACTTAGAGGGAATTTTTTTCTTTCTATGGGTTCAAAAACCAGGCGATTACCAATATTCCTGAGATGTATCTGCTATATAGTTCATCTCTATGAAAATGTGATAGTTACTTTTATTCAACTTTGAGAAATCAAAATTCATTTCAGTGCTTAGAAATTGTTACATTTCTGGCTAATCAGGCTAGTATTTCCCCTCAACTAATGAGTTTTCTTTTATCTAGCTGAAGAACTTGTACTTCCAGAATCTGTATTTCAGTACGTGTAATGGACATTCTTCCAGTGAGCATTCCCAAAATTACACGTGGTTGCTCATACCAGTGCCACTGAAATGTAATGCGAATCTGTTGTGAGCATGACTAGAATGTGACATCCTTGCACAAAGAACCTGGTAACTGAACAGTTTCTACCGTATTCAAACTGAAAGAAGGCTCTTCACACTGTACATACAATAATGGCAGTGCACAGTGCGGCATAGTTTTCATAAAACTTCAAGGCAGTGTTTTAAACTATGGACTGGTGTTTAAATTGTTCTGATAACTTGATCAAACTGAGCACAAAAAAAGTGTTTATAGTGTGTGGATAGCAATTTGTTCATTTTTTAAGGTTCTATATTTTAAAAAAACTGACTTGTGTAAAAAAAGAAAAAAAAGAAAAAAAAAAGAAAAAAGCTAATATTTTGTATTAAAATATCATGTGTATTGATATTTTTTTATCCATGTTGTCTCCCTCTAGAATCTGGCTTTCATGGACTTGAAAATTTTGAGTTTTGAATTTGATATATAGCCATTGTGTAACTCACTTCAGTACAAAAAGAAGTTGTTTGTTGCATGCTTGAAGAGGAAGAAAAAAACCAAGTACCTGTGGTGACAATTGATTTTTGTTGTGAAGGCTGCTGTTCTCAGCACAGACCAAACATGTAGTTGGCCTGAAAAGTCAGTGAAACCCTTTAGGATGACCCTTCTTTTCCCTCCAAAGGGAAGCTGTTAGTGTATTAGAAGAGCAGTCTGGCTTAAAAGGTGAAGTTAGTAAATTATAAAAATAAACTGAAGAGTCACAGTTTGCAGGACTGCAGTACTTTTCTACAAACAGAACTGTGGTTTCTAAGAGGGGGTAAGACTGAGTGGAGGGATGGGGGCAAGATCTTAGGGATTCCTCCTTTTCACCAACATTGGATTAAAGGAAAAATTCATTAAATTAATCAGTGTGTGCCTAAGAGGACAATACAGCTTTCAGGAGAACATGTCATCGTTTTAGTCCTGAACTGTTTTGTATATTTTTATATACCTTTATAATAAAAGGTACAATAATTATTATTTTTGCAAAGAAAGGCTTTTTTAACGTGGTAAGTTCAACTAGTTGTAGGGAATACCAGCCATTAGTAACTCTTTTGGATGAGTTTCTTCTACATTAACAAGAACAGCAAAAAATCATTCAGGGTATCAAGTACCATCCAAGCACTGGTAGCTGCTACTGAGTGTGTGTAGTGATGATTTTTTTTATTTTTTTTTTATTTTTTTTTTATTTTTTTTTTTTTATTTTTAGCTTATTTTTTGTGTGTTTGTTAGATTTTTGCTTCATACAGAAATCTTTTGTGTAGAGAACATCTAAGTGGCATGAAATCTGATGCAAATTAGTAAGTTTTAGTGCATCTTCATATTTTGTAGGAAGATGCACAAGAATTTATTCCAAATGTGTAAAATCCTCATGCCTGGAGCCAAACTTGGTCAGGAATCAGTTTTCATATGCAGACTGCTCCCATAATTTAATTACCTAGATTTCTCCTCCTTTCCCTCAACCATATAATGTGGAGGTTTTGTGTGTCTGGGTTTGTTTTGTTCCAGTGTTTTTTTTTGTATGTGTTTTTTGGGGTTTTTTGGTGCTTTTTGTTTAGGTAGGGTTTTTTTTTTCCCCCTTTGTTTCCTTTCCTGTGCTCAGCTCTCCTCTGCTGAGAAGAAGGTACATGTTTAAGGGCAGGGACTGATGAAACCCTGAGTGCCCACAGCACTTGTACCCTCTTTTCTGTCATCTGTGGACTTTCTAGGCCCTGTCCCACCTGTTTTCAGTAATCTGTCTTCAAATGGATTAATACTAATTCCTATCATCCGAGAAGCCTGTACTCTGCAGAGGGATCTCTAAGAGGAAATCAAAAGTGTACCAAATTTCAGGGATGTTTTGAATGTCTGCTTACCTCCCCTGAGCCAAAATCCTTTTCTGTAGTTAAAAATGTTGGCAGAATGGAGAAAAATGAAAAGCTTTGGGATGGATTAAAACAAAAAGTTTGGAAGAGGTGGGGAAACCTTGCTGGTAATTGATGAGCATTTTCAGGGCTTTTTGTTTCTCTTTTACTTCAGTTTCCTAGTGTTCTGATGGCAAACCTGGTTTTCAGTTCAAGCTATGTTATCCTAAGATCTTGCAGGAGTTTCAGAGCTACATGTTCTCAGCTTGCCAAGTCTCTCCCAGTGTAGTGTTTTTAACAGTTTTTCTCAGATAAGCATATTTGGTTTTCCTGGCAGTAGCAGGAGTCACTCCACCCCAGGGCACCACCGTAAGCTGCAGTCACCTGCATTTTGAAGGAACATGAATACATGTTCATGCAGCAGGTAAGAAATTTCAGAGCTGCAGTGCCTGTGGCTACTAGTGAATGGCTTAAGGAATAACTGCTTCAGTGGGCTGGGGTGGAGGATGCAGTTAGAGGAATATTGGATCCTTGTCTCTTGGTACTGAAACATGCAGGTATTGATCAGCCATAAAGCTGTTTCGGGGATGGGTGGAGGAGGAGCGGATTTTGGATCTCTTCTTTTGCTGTGTGTATCTGGGGCTTCCAGGCACTAAATTAAAGTTCCTGATAGCTTTAGACACAGTTTGGTAGCAACTGCTGAAAACCTGGTTCAAAGGAGGAGAAAACAAACAAAAAAAAAACCCCAAACACAACAAAAAGACACAAGCGGGAAAACCAAACTAGTAAAGGTGTTTGGTAAAGAAATAATAGGAAGGATAAAAGTGTGCCCTTTCCCTCCTGCCCCCCACCCCCAGACTCCTCTCCCCTCAAAAAAATGACAAGGGGGATGTGAAACTCCTAATTCTTGTGACGTATTTCTGTATTTGTGAAGAAAACTGTCCAGTTCAAGCCGTAAACAGTATATTGGGGTAAAGTAAGTGTGGTGTGGGGTTGGTCCTGTGCCTGTCCTGTTCCCCTCCTTGTTAGTGCCAGGCTGTGGCAGAGGTAGATCAGCCCAGGGGAAGAGGCTGTGAATGGCAAACATCCTGCTCCGTTCTCTGGGAATGGGAAGAAGTGGGAGGTGCCTTCTGTAAAGGCAAGATTATGCACACCTATGGTCTTAGGTACTGAAAGCCAAAGCAGCTGAATGCTATGGAGATACTTGACACTGCTGTTATTTATCTCCACAGCTATGTCCCAGACATGACTGAGACAAAAGCAGTGAAAAAAGACAAGGAGTTTTTATAGAGCCCTCTTAGCTGCTACCTGCTTTAAGCTGTCCAGGATGGTGGTATCCCTACAGGAAGGGAAAATAGGGGATTTTTTGACTTTTGCCCTGATTTGGAAAAACATTGCAACAAATGGGCAGCAGAAGTTGTGGCAAATGGCTTTGTTCAACAGTATTTTTGAGACATTGAACTTGGGAGCTAGGCATTAGACTCCTGCTTCATTGCTTTGCCAGTCTTCCCATTTGGTTCCCTCTATTTCCACAGCCTGTTGTAGTTCTTTCATGTGGTGGATGGAAGTTAAATATTGAGAGGTTGGCCCAGTGTTTCCCGTAGTTTGTGCTATGCTTCTCAAATAGCAGTATTTCACTTCCCAAGAGCTTTCACTTTATAGCTTGGCATACTGTATTTACCAAAAGAATTGATGCTACGAATAATTCAGAAAGGTTTCCCACAGTCTTGGTATCTCTTTGGTATGCAAAGGGGAAAGCCTTGTTCTGGGACATGAAAATATAAATGCTAGTCAAAAACTGGGGGGAGAGGAAGTCACTTTAAAATGGTTATCAAACAGTAAAATGTTCCCACCTTTTAGTAACGCTGACTTCTAATACTGGTAATTTCCAGTTTCTGGCCAGCAGCATCAGCTATTTCTGCCTGGGCCAGAAATCAGAGGTAAAGGGAGAAACTGGCTGGAGAGCAGCTCTTCTGGAAAGGGCTTGAAAATTACAGGTCAGTAACGTGCCCTGTCAGCCATGGAAGGCAACAGCATCCTGCACCGAGTTCCCTGAAGCACAGCTGGGAGATCTAGTGACTGGATTACTGCCCTTTGCTTCATATTCTCAGAGAAGGGATTGTTCAGTGTCCTTGGGTTTTTCAAGACCCAACTAGATAAATACGTTTGTTTTACTAAAACATATTGCAATTCTAATATTAGCTATCTTCAGAATTGAAAAAAACCCCACACCTGCATGCATTTACTAATGACTGAAAATAAAGTTTATATGCGTTGTAAATAATCTTGTGCTGTTTTGTGCTGCATCAGTCCCATCAATTTAAACAAGTTTTTACTACATATTTAAGAAAAGGTTTCAGCTTTCAAAAGTTTTTCTGGCACCTTAGTTCTGTTTCAACATTGAGTGAAGTGGCATTTACCTCTGTTCAGAAGCTGTTAGTCTGGTGTAAATTTCCATCCCAGCAGATAGCTGGTCATTTCCAGTTTCTTCCAGAGTAAGTAGAAATTATTTGACAGGAGAGATACAGAGATGCCATAATTCCACATACACTATTTCCTAGAAAGAGCAGTTCTCACAGGTATTGATAAAAAATAACATCCTGAAAACAGGCCCAAAATTGTAATATTAGATAGAACTAGGAATATGTACCTGCAAAATACATTTTCTATCAAACTCACTGTGCAATTTGCAAGCAGATTAATTTAGCCTTGATCCTTGAAATAGGATCCTATGAGATAGTCAGCAAAATATGATACTGTTTTTAGAGCTATGGGATTCCTGATTTTTGAGTTGACAGACAACCAGCATGTCTGTGAAAACATCAACAGAAAATGATGTTGCAAGAAATTAGCGCTTAGTTCAGATCAAGTAGGATTTCACTCTTTTTGTCAATTACTTGGTCAGAGCTACTTACAGATGCACTTTTTAAATGCACTTTCATAGAAAAAAATTTGTCTTAGGAATATAAAAAAAAATAGTGATGGGAGTTAATTCTAGAAAGACAATGTTATAGGAGGAATACAAGTGCTTTGTAACCTAACTAAATTGACACTGCAACTCAGCATCCATCTGCCTCTTCTCTAGCATCACTGATTTCTTAGGTATGGTATTCACCTCTTTCAAAAGTAAGAATATAGGTACAAGAGAAGCTGCTTTTGGTAGGCACCTTTGTATCAAATCCTTCAACTTGAATTTGGTATCAGGATTAGTAATAAAATAGGAGATTGTACAATACCAACTTCGTATAGCTATACATTACTTTTATCTTCTTGTCCTTGTTACTGTTTTCACTTACTGGAGTTTCAAGTGTATGACTTTCCCCTTCAAAGCAATAGGGATTACATACTTTCTATTTGCTACGAGGCAGTATGCAGGATGCCTGTGTTGTGCTGCTGCTTTTCTAAGCAACGTGTCATCTGCCAGAGGCCAGAGAGATTGAGCTGCAGCACCTATGCACATTGCTGAGGCTGTCAAATGGATTACACTGATTACTTCTGCCTTATGGTTTGGGGTTTTTTTGGGGGGGGGTTGTGTTTTTTGTTTGGTTTGGTTTGGTTTTTTGGTTTTTTTGTGTTTTGTTTTGTAGTAAGAAGTGCTTATTATCTTGCTTTTTTGACTAAGGATAATAGAAAAAATTACTTGACGGTAGAAAACGACACCATAAGATTTCTCTTTTGTTCTACATGCAAAGATAAATATTTGGTTTTCAAATTCACAGGTTATGCATCTTAAATCTTTAGTAAACTACCTAGTATCAGTAACTCTTCCTCTGTTTTTTTATAATAATGGTTGAGAAAAGGAACAGTTTGCTTTAAAGTAGTCAGCACTTAAGCTGTTTTGCAAAGCCAGCCAGTATTCCTCCCAAAAGCAAAAGCTTCATTTACAGCTTCATCTAATGCAAAAATGCTTGCTTGCCTGATAAAGGTCATTTGCAACACTAGCACACACCAAAAACTCATGCACTAGATGCTGAGCTAACTACACATATATCTTTGAGAGAGCATGCCAAGTTTTTATGACTTAGATTTCTCATTATTTGAACAAAAACCTACACACCAGGGACCTCAGTTCATGCCTCTCTACCCCAGAGAATCCTGTAAGCACACTTTCTTTCCTCGTAGCTAATAGACACACTTTAAATCAAAAAAGAGTTAAAGCTGAATGTGGAATACAAATGAATGGTCCTGCATTTCCTGTTTTGAATTACTGATTCCTTAATTCATAGAAGAGCCTTTATAGGCACTTATGGAGCTAAGCAAGAAGATGTTAAAAAAATTGCTGTTGCTCTGTTTTTATACTAGAGCGTAGGGTAGTATGAATAGTTGTCGCTGCTGCATTAATACAAAAATAGTGTATAGCCTTAAAGGTGAAAATAACGTATTTAATGATTTTTGTAGTGTAGATTGCTATAATAGTTACAGTCTTCTAGGAACACAAAATATTAATAAATAACTTCTTCACCCTGAGCTAAAAGGAAGTAATTCCACCCTTTCCTGTGCTATATCTGCCAGCCTGACAAAAGCCAGGTTGGCATATTCACATCACTACGTAAGATTTTTGAGTTGAGGTATTGTGTGTCCTAAATCACTTCCTTTCTGATGATCTCAAAGACTGAATCATTTTAGTATTAGGACACAGATTAAGAATGTCTGTGTTTTCTTCTCAAGTCCCTAAAGACATTCAGGGCTCAACTGATACAGAGCCATATTTGCGTAACACTGCAGCTGACCTAGTGAGCACCTACTGGGCAGTACCTATCTCACTATGGTTACTGAAAGCAATTAAAAATATTTTTTTAGTATTTGCATTAGTAATACATTTCACATCAGACGTTATACTTGTTTGTTGTAACTCATGTGCATGATATTTACACAGTCTGACATTCATTTCTGAAGTTCCTTATCATACAAGAAAAAGCCCATTTAATTTTTTACCTAATCCCTATTCAGTGTTTACAGGGATATAACTGCATGAAGGAAATGTATTTGCAGTGATTATACAAGGAAAAATGGTGAGTATTCAACTGTTAGTGCTATGAAATATGCATGTGAGCTATAGTGCATAAGTTTTAAATAGTGACCAAATCTGACTCCAGTTGCACGCGTGGGACCCTTCTGAAATTCCTGAAATTAAAACCCCATTTCTCTTGGTAGATTGGAAGCGAAACTCCTGAGTTGCTTCAAAGCAGGCACAACCTGAAGCTAAGTTGAGGAAAATGTCAGTTCTGCTCCCTGCAAACTGGTACCATAGAGATGTGATTGTCACCTGACCCATAACATGAAATGGAGAGGAATCACAGTATGGACATTGATCAGGAAAGGCTCAACACAGTAACTTGTTAACTCCTATTCTGGTAAAGAAAAATGTCACTAAGAGAAGTTTTAAAAGAATTTCTAAATATTTAGAAAAAAAAAATCATTGTTTTTATGGGAGACATTTAAAGCATATAACTTCCTCTTAGGAAATCAGATTTTTGTTCCTCACTAAATATTTAATCAGAATAGATAGAAAAATCCCTGCAAAACTTCCTTCAAACCACTAGAGGATGAATACTTATCCATCAAAATAGCTAAAGTGTAATGTAGGTTATCTGAGCCACACTAATAAGCTATTAGAGGGGTAATACAATTCAAATTCTCACAAGCGTAAATGAGGCAGACAGCTTGAATCCTTATTGAATACTAAGATTAGTAATTTGTTTATGGAAAGGTGACTATAAAATTATTTAAACTGTGCATATTTAAACATTTTTAATGCATAAAAAGAGCATTTTGGGAAGTCACTAATAAAATATTAAGTAAACATAATATTTTCAGTTGTACAGTTAAATATTTCTTCATGAAAATGTCACTGATAATGCAAACATTACCTACATAATCTGCAAAATGCTAAGGAAACCTGTGATATAGTTATGTCCAATGTGACTCAGACACCATTTTATGTCCTGCTCTGTTGGTTGACTAGCTTAGTTCTACAGTTCTTTTCTGCAAATACGATGCTACTACATCAACAGAATTATCTGATCTAGCTGTCAATCCTAAAACCACCTTTTCCAATACTTGTCCATATTTTCTTACTACTATAAAAAGCTTCAATTGTGGACCAGAATTCCACCATAGTTATTGTATCCTCTGGTACCAAGAGCAATTAAAAAGGTAGGGGCACTACATAACTACATTCAGGCATCCTGTTTGTTAAAAGATCCATCAGCTGGTCAGCACAATTAACCAAGAGAAGAGCTTGAGCCAAAAGAAAGATGGGTCAGGTTAGAAAGTAGGATGCCTTTTCAGATTGTCTGCTGCTGATTTCTTCAATGAGATGACCAGAGAACTTGCCAAAGCTAATTATTAACAGTTGTCTTTGACAGCCTCTGTGGAAGGGTGAAGTCCTAGGAGACTGGAAGAGGACAAATATTTTTACTGAGAAGAACAGAATTACAGCCCAGCTGCTTTACTATTGAATGCCACAGCAACCTGGGATGTATATACGAGTTATTTCAGTGCACTCAGAAAATAGCATGGAGACAAGTAGCCGTATCCATGGACTTACCAAGAACAAATCAAATTAAATTATTTTTTCGTAGAACAAGGCAACATATCTTGTGAACAGAATAGAATGATTGAACAGTTGTTATAACTTGACATGGGAAAAACCTGTGGCATTTCTTTCCATGATATTCTTATGAACAAGCATAGCAAAATAATAAAAATGTTTCCTATGGTTGCAGAATTGACCGGAAAAACAATACTTACTCTTCTTTAGGTAGTATTTCAGTGTCAAATTGTAAGAAGGTCTTCCAAGTTCCTGAATTTCACTGAGACAGGATATTTGATAATGGTGAGTAAATAAAATAAGATGATGAAGTGGGCTGGTGAGCACAGCAGATTTTAATTTTTTTTTGTCTCAACATGTGAAGACCTTTAATGAACAAATATTGGTAGAAAAAGTAAACTTGAGAAGAAAATAGTTGTAAAATAAACAATTCAAGTATCTATAACTAGAGTTTGCCTTTTATTTGCATCACCACGGTGCCTACAGTCTGTAGTAAACATCGGAACCAACCGCTGGGGCTGGGGGGAAGTACATCAGCTCAGCTGGAAGGAAGGGGCGATTGCCAGAGGAGCCCGGGAGGCAGCAGAGGGAGCCGGTGCGGCACCGAACCGGCGGCTGTGGGGAGTTGACGGGGCTCGGGGTTGATGGAGGAGCAGCGGCCACTGGCTCCAGCTTGGGTGCGAGGAAGTGGAGGATCATATTCAGGCTGCTAGAAACCCCGGTGAGTTTTCAGTTCAATTAGCATCACCAGTTAGTTATGCCGCTGATGCAGGTTGCAGCCAAACGTGAAGTGCAAAGGTTTATGAAGAGCGTTGTGTGGTGTTGTCATCAATCCTCCTGTAGCCCTGCCAGAGCTGTGAAAAGTCGTTACATTTAAATACTTGACTGGCAGAAGCAAATGAATAGGAGCTCAGAGAACGTGGATCATCCTCCTGCTGTCTGTTAGCTGATTTACGGACCATGTATTCTGGAAGAAGTAAAAAAAATCCCCCCCGAACTACCAAGATAGAAAGACTTAAAAGAAAAAGCCTTAGGTAACCTGAGATGAGAAAACACGCAGCTTTTTCCCATTATGAATAATGACGAGATTGATTTTCACGCTTTTCAGCGGTCTCTTAATAGAACTTTAAAGTAATTAGCACCACCCCTCGGGCTGTCGGTCTAACCGGGGCAGCACCTATCCCGCCCAGAGCTCGGGCATTGTCACGGACACCCGTCAGGCGAACAGCAGGCACCGGCAGATCACGAATGCCTGTCGGGTATTGTTCCCTTTTTGAACCAGCGTACTCGCTACCCGGCGCCGGTCCCGGTGGCCGCGCAGCCCGGTCGCCGTTCCCCTGCCTGGGCGAGATGGGAAGGGAGCGCATACCCATCGGCGCTGTGCTCTGCGGCCCCAGCTCAGCCTTGCCTCTAGGGATGCAATAAGGCCGGTGCCTTGCCGGTACGTCGCCCGTGCCTTGCTGCCCTCGGGAACCTGCCCAGACACCC
>JAAWXA010000015.1:9130071-9256167 GCA_038090715.1 Florisuga fusca | reverse complement strand
CCGCCGTGCCTGGCTCCGCACGGAGCCGTTCCAGTGCCGGTTTGTCGGACCGTCCGCCCCGGGAGGCGCGAAGCGGCTGCGGCCGGTGCCCCTTCCCCTGCCGGGCGGTGTTCCCTCGCGCACGTTCGCGCTCCCGCCGGCTCCTCGCGCGGCAGCCGTTAGTGCCGTTAACTGCCGCTGCGGGCGGCCTTGGCTCTCCCCCTGCGCCCTGTGAAGGGCCGGTGGCTCTCCGCGCTGGTCTGAAGCGGATGCCGGTGGTGAGAGCAAGGGGCTCGGAGCCGTGCCGTGGGCTGTCTACCGAGCCCAGGGGAGAGCAGGTATCCCCGGGCAGGGAAGGGACCGGCGGCGGGTGAGGGACTCGGTTAGACGTGAATGCTGATGGGGCTGAGCTCAGACAGTGCCTTCCAGGTTAATCTCGGTACTACCGTCACCCCTCCCCGCCCAGTCCTCTTTATTTATCTAGTATTGATTTATTTTAAGGTGAAAAGGATAGTCCTTGGAAGTGGGTCCTGGTATGCGTCGGGTAACGTTCATTAAATCGTGCCTCCAGCGGTCATTTTCATAGGTTAGGAGTGCTCATTCTCCTATTATGGGTGCCTCTTGCATTCATTTTGAATTCTAAAAGCTCAAAATACTCCAAGTCGGGGTAACAATGTAAAAAATAAAGGCACTAAGGTGCATGGTCATGTTATGATCTAATGTAACAATACTATTGAATTTAATTATTGTCGTGAAGATTTTATGTATGTGTGCATTTATCTATTTATGCCTCTAGTTTAAGAATGAAAATTCATAAATTCACACAAACTTATTTTTCCCCATCTTCAGATAGGGAAAAGCAGGTGCAGGGGAGACAAAGAGGCTTTTTCCCTGCACATATATATGATACTATGGATTACTTTCCCTAACAGCAGTGTACAAAAGACTATTTGGATCGGATACTGTTTCTTTGGATAATGCTCTCGTTTAAGTGGATTAGAAGCAAGTGAATGAAATTAAATGCAGTCTGCTTTTTAGGTTTTGATTATTGTTCCTTGGTCATGTAGAACCCAAACTGTACTGTTGAATACATGTAAGGGACAGTGATTTTAGTGAAGAATTTAATGTGTAGGTGAGCATAAAAGTAATTTTAAAGTATGAGCACTACCTACAGGATTCTTTGCTTGCCTTGAAATGTCTGAGTTGATTGAGTATAGCAACAAAAGTGAAAATACTTACACTAATGAGATTCTGCAAAGTCAGAAAGTGGATTAAATAGATTTCTCTTTGGCTAATTTTAGCTGTTATCCTCTTAAGAGTCTTCAATGTCTCTATCACTATAAAGACAGAGAGCCCTGTATGTTTCCTTCTGCTTGCTGCTGTTAGACTTAAGTGTCTGAGATCCATGACTGAAAGATTAGTGATCCCTCTGAAGACTTTGTGAAAGGTAATGCTTGCTGGCTTCATACCTCCTGTGAACTGTTGTGCCAGGGGAACTGGGTTTAACTGTTGGTCTAATAAAATAGAAAGGCTTCATAGCAGTTATGCTTTTCTTGAACTAATAAGAGGAAGCTTACAGTGTCATACTTTTTTTTTTTCTTTTATAAAAAACTGTGTTGAAATATGGTTATTAGTTAGCTATGAAAAGTTAATGTGATTTTGAAATGTATCTTTAATTAACTGGAGAGCAGGCAGGTGATTTAAGTGGGCAGTGTAAACATGATACATCCAAAGTTTTGCTCGTTTTATCAAAATAGGCAATGAATAAATACTGTACAAATGCATTAATTCTTGTATTGCTCTGTTGTTCAGACACCTAAGTGTTAAACTTCTACAAAGGAAGGTAAAACCGGTCATTTTCCGATTCAGTGATAATAACTAGGGGGTTTTTAACTTAGTGATGAAGTTGTTATTGAACAGTTGGACTTACAGAATGTAATACTAAGAGGAAAAAAAGGCCAGAATTATTATGCTTAAATATGCAAATTATGGAGGGTAAGTGATGGTTGGACCTGACGATCTTAGAGCTTATACATTATACGGTTGTGTAAATCTGCATTTTTGGAATTTGTGATGAAACTGGAATTCTCTGGGAACTCCATGTCTAAAATACAGAATTACTTTCATGTTGCTTCGTAGAATGAAGTTAGCATTTTGTCAATTCTTGTCAGATGCACTGAGATGCAGAATGAAGGAAAGATGTTCTACATTATCAATGTCACTGTGTCTAGTTTACTTGTAGAAACATTTAGAAGGATTGCTAAGAGTGAAAGTTTGCCCACAAATTTTTTTACTATCTTTACTGTAGCTGTTTTTGATCCACTTTACAGTGATGGTGTTGGCATGGGAAAAGTGACAATAATGAAATTGACGTCACATATGTGACATATTTCTAAGGGTCCAGAGCTTTCCTATCACTGAGTAAAGTATTTAACTTGGACTTTTGCCAGTTCCGTGACCTTATGTTATAATTGCTTTGGTAACTCATTATTTATTTAACAACAGAAATTACAGGTCCTCTTAATATATCCATTCTATCAATTATGCATGTGTATATCTCTCACATTACTTAGGGCTTGAATATACTTTGCTTTGCAGACTTCAGTTTTGTTTTGTTATGGATTGTTTGGTTTCACGTTTTGCAACATTGCTCTAATTTAACTCTTCTCGTGGTTATGATTTTTCTCCCTCTTCTTTTTGCACTGTTTCAAGGCTCTGTATAGAAGAAATAGAATTAATGTCTTGAAGTATCTTAAGCTTCAGTCTGAGCAAGGAAATCACATGTATTCCTAAGGAAATTTTGTAAAAATTATAGTGAATTCAACTGCCCTTTTGCAGGTATTTGAAACTGGACAATTCTCAGCTTTACACTGAGAGAACTTTGTGAAATGAAATTAAAATGAAGCAAGTGACAGATACTAGGGTTCCCTAAAATTTACATTGCCTAATTTACTTTGAAGGGCAAATTTTAACCTTTATTTCTAATGACTAATCTAATGATTACTCTGTTATTTTTAATTATGTACGCAATCCAATACAGTTGTTCTTCTTGATCAAGAAATTTTTATGTAAAAATTTATTTGTGTTAGTGTGTTACGAAATAATTTTAGAACTGTAAGGTAGTAAATAGGAAATGAAAAATTTCATGGAAGGTTCAGTCATTTGCTTGAAAATACAGAACCTGAACTTGGTTAATTACATTAAATTGCTTTTTTTTTTATTCCATGCTAATGCTAATCTCATTGAAAGACTTCTGAGAAGAAACATTAATTTATTGATTAAATGCTATCATACAATTTTCTCTTGTTGTTTATTTTTTCTTCCTCAGTTTACCTCAGTTTAAAATTTTGATGCTTTTTAGTATGGTTTTAGTTGCTATATAGGTTGTGTCAGTAATCAAAACTGCAAAATGAGTCCTGTCCTCACAATACTGAACCAGCATTCTGACTTTGCAGTGCTTCTCTTCTATATAGTCTGATTATGGATGACTGGATGTTCACCTTACTTCTGAGAGAGGTGGTAGACACTGGTATAATTACATTTTTGGGTTAGTATTGAAATTATTAGTATTAATTATTTTAGTAGCAAAACAATCTCTGGTCTATGGGAGGATTTTTTCTGTTCTAATGCCTTATTACACTTGAAGTGGAAAAGATTTCAAAAATGTAATTGTGGGCAGCCTATTTAAAATGAAATTATAGAATGGTGTAATCTGTTTTAAAAACTCAAGGAGGAAACTGATATTATGAAAACCAATACAGATGGACAATAGCCGATATTTTAAATTTTCTTCATATAATGATTGTTTTTTTCTTTCTGAATTTCTGCCTGATTATGTTTTTTTCCTTCCCTACTTTTCTTTTTGTAGGTTTGAATACCAGGTGAATTTATTTTTGTCTTTGATCACGGTACTCAAACATTTGTAGACTGTAATGCAGTGATTTAACTTTTCATTCTGTGCCCCTTGCTTCTGTTTATTGTCCTGTGCTGGGCTTTTGTTTCTTTTTTCTTTGAATTTATTTTTCTTCTCAGTAGATTCCCGATAGTGTGCTGTTTAATGCTGAATGCAGAAATCTAGGGTTAGTAAACTGCTACACAGGGAAGGATTATTGTTTCCTGACTCAATGGTCTAATACTTGACAGTAAGTGGTACAAAATTTCATCGGCCGGGTTATTTCAGGTTGCACTGGATGGTGCTGTATAAAAGGACATCCTTTAATCTAACTGCTAAATCACCTTCATGGGAGTGTCCTGATTAATTCTTCATGAGGTCCTGTTTTATATTAAGTGCTGACATCGCTTCTGAAAGGTCTCTAAATAATCACTGAATTCACAATGAGTTCACTAGCACATAAGTGCTATTTTTTCCCCATTTTATACTCATTAATAAAGTCTATATACTTTGACTATGAGATAGTGTTATGCAAGTGTTTGGTTATGTGACCATTCTGTTTGCTCTTTTATCGTTAATAAGAATAAATTGTATAGTCAGCAGATGCCTTGGAGTTTTCTTGTTATTTGGCTGTAGCTTAGCTTTAGTTCTGATGGTTTAGCTTTAGTTCTGAGGTACCATGTAATTTCCTGCTGGCTACCTCTGCTGCCTCTTGCAGTGCTTTAAAGTTGCAGAATTTAAATACTTGCATTGATGCATACATACACTGTGTGTGAGAAGTAGCTGCAAGAGCTCCATTTTTTTTTTTTTCTTGGAGAAGAGGAAGCTAAGGGGGAGCTACGTGCCATCCTCTACTACCTAATGGGTGGTCATAGAGAAAATGGAGCAAGACTTTTCTTGGACATGGTTAGTGAAAGGACAAGTGGTGACATGTTATGATAGGGGAAGTTACAGTTAAATTTAAGAAAATAATCAGTTACGATGATGGCGGTCAAACACTGACCAGGCACTCATAACAGTTGTGGGTTCTCCATCCTTGGAGATTTGGGACTTGAGTGGTGAAGACGCCAATCACCTTGGCTTAGCATTAGCCTTGGCCTGAGCATGGACTGGACCAGACAACTCCCTCGGGTCATTTCCAGACTAAATTATTCAGTGATTCTGTATGTACCCATACCTGTACATAGCTTTTTTCCTAGATCTTGCATTTGCCTGTCACTTTTGTCCAGTTCCTGGCTCCCCTTTGCTGAGTAGTCTGCTAAATTATTTCCATGTTATTGTAAATATGTTTTACATCAAGTCTAGACTGAAGCTGGAAGCTGGCAAAGTTGTGTGCAGTGCAAGCAAGAGTTCTAAGATGGCAATTGAACTATTAGTGTCTCAATTATATAGATGGTTATTATTTGGGCATCATCTGCACACTTAACATTTGTGAATCTTTATTCTCTCTTTCAGTGTCTTGAAATACTCCCCTTAAATGTGTCCAAAGTAGTTAATTTTAAATGCTACTCAGGTCATTACATAGTGTAAGTTAATTAGTTCTGAAAAATTCCATCATATAAATTCAAGTTTTAACTGTTGGTTATACTTATTTTTCATGATTAAAGATTGCAGAGAGATGGATCAGGTGTAAAGTAACTGAATAGCAGTAGAAGATACACCTTAGTAAAATGTTTCAGCTTTTTCATGTATTGTATTTCATCACACTCTGTTTGATCTGAGAGAATTACTTTGCAATGAGATCTGTTTAAAAATTAGTGTTGATAAGTGATATTCTCCTTTGAAGTACCTAACTTTGATGATGGCATTTGTATACATGCGGCTCTGAAAAAACTTTAGTGAAGCAGGTTTCCAATTTTCTATAAGAATACCACATCTTGAATGCAACGTAAGAAACAACAGAATATGGATGGAAGAAAACCAAAACAAAGTAAGATTGTTATGGCTTAAAATATGGGAACTGTGACTTGACTCAGTATTACCAAATAACGCAGAAATGCTCCATTCTTCTTGAGGGCTCTCACAGAATCTTACATACCACTCTTCTAGGAAGTATTTGCCTGAGATTTAGTGGTAGGTAGAAGGATTTCAGCTGGATGATAGAATCATGGAGTGTTTTAGATTGGAAGGGACCTTAAAGATCATCTAGTTCCAAGCCCTTTACATGGGCAGGGGCACCTCCCTCTAGATCAGATTGCTTAAAACCCCCTCCATCCTGGCCTTTAATACTTCCAAGGAGGGGGCAGCCACAACAACCCTTGGCAATCTCCCCTCTTCAAGTTTAAAATTGTTGCCCCTCATCCTCTTGCTACACACCTGTGCAAAAATCCCTACCCCAGCTTTCTTGCAGGCCCCCTTCATATATTGGAAAGTCTATATAAGGTCTCCTTGGATCCTTCTCTAAGCTGAAGAACTGCAACTTCCTCAGCCTGTCTTCATAGGGGAGGTACTCCAGCCTAGTGATCAATTTTGTGGCTCTTCCCTGGATACACCCAAGGAACTCTGCCCTTATGTTGTCGACTCCAGAACTGGGCACAGTACTCCAGGTGGTGTCTTGCAGGAGTAGAGTAGAGGGGGAGAATTGCCTCCCTCACCAGCTCTCTGTGCTTGTTTGGATTCAGCTCAGGATCAGGAAACCAGAATTATTAGAATATCAAGCAAGAATTTCCATTACAATAGGCAGTCACTGATAAAAACAGTGTCTGCTTAATCCTAAGCATAGGTTGGTAGTCTTTTGGGTTTGATGGGGTGTTTTTTTCTTTTTTTGGTACTACGTCTTGTAGCTCACTCTGTTCTTGTTAAGTAGCAAGTCCCTTATGTATTCCTAGTAACTATCTTTGGCTGTGTTACATTTATGTTCCAATGAATCTTAGATTCATTTATGAAAAATGTAAATGTATTATCATTTTTTTTTTCAGTTTAATTGAATTTCCCTGTTTTTTTTTTTTCCCTTTTAGAAGTTATTTCACTCTTTTCTCCCTGTACATGTAGTGAATATTGTTTTTCTTTTCTGCAATTTCCTGTTTGAACTGCATAGATTGAGCTAATAACAATATTCCTGTTGGTTGCTGGCTAATCTAAATATAGTCTGCTTTGTACAATGCTAACTCCTGTTGGTTATGCGTGCTGCAAGGTTACCTGTTCTTTGGACAACTGCATTAGCAGGAAGGCTTCAGTTATATCCACAGTTTAATTTTATTTTATTTTATAAACTTTTGGTTGAACTGAGCTTAGTAACCTTTCTAGAGATGTCTGATTATTGTGTGGTGGTTAGAGAATGAAAGCATACATAAAGGGCATTCCTGTCTATTGGAAGCACTGTGTTTGGCAAAAGTAGGGTTAATTTAATTTAAAATATCTTAGTGGCACTTAGGTCAAAATCTGAAGGTAAAAGCAGTTTAGTATGTGCATTTGATGTTGTAGAGCATCATTTATTCTAATTTTTAATTTTTAATTAGTTTATATATACAGTTGACTTCGCAGGGATAATGTAAACACTGAAATAAGTATCCTCAGAGGAACTTTTCACTCAGCACAAAACATAAATTCTAATTGTATTATTAGGAAAAAAATCTTAAATGGCATGAGAGTTAGTATTCTAACAGTTTTATAACATTGGAAATGCACATCACGTTGTACAGGGAGAAAGGTAATGTTTGCTTGATAAGAAAACTCATTAATTCTGTTGGTTAAGTGTAATCTTACTGAGGAGCACTCTTGCATTCAAAAGCTGATTCTTATGCCACATGTGTAACCTGTTTGAGTTCAGCGATATGTATCACTGCCTGGTATTATTTTTCAAGTTTGCTTTGGTTTGTTTTACAATTATACAAGCTGCAGTAATTGTAACAATTACGTGTACTATTTAGTAATATTTTCTGCTGTAAATCTGAAAAAATAGGTGAAAACCCTTTGAAGAAATGTCTGAAAGTGATACATCTTGACTAGAAATGGGAATAATCAGGGCTGGATTCTTGGAATACTCTCTGCCTTGCTGAGTCATGCTGGGCAAGACTCTTACCACCTTCTTACTAGTATTTCTCATCTATAAATGCAGATAATTCTTGGTGTTCAAAAGTTTAATTTGTGAATGTGTAGGAAAGCTTTAAGAATGCTGAATGAAAAGCACTTTATAAGGAAGCAGCCTATTGATATGCCAGATTCTGAATTGCATGCCAGTAGCATATTAAATTATTTTATATGTTGTATTAGCAACTACAGTCATTTAGACTACTTTTTTTTTTTCTTTGTCTGGTAAATATTTAGGCTAGCAGTCCAAAGAGTATCACAGTTCCAGTTCCACTGGAAGCAGGGGCAATAGATCAATGATCCGTGTTTCAAAGCCTTCTGTAGCAAAGGTGTTTGTGAACAAGGTGCTCTTGAAAAAGATGAGATCAGGATTCAATTTGACTGTGAAAGTAGGATTGTTATAATGAGATAAGGTCACTGAATGTTAATGATTTTGGGAACTTTGTACGTCATGGATTAGTTAGAACAGCAACCATATTGTGAGAAGACTTTTGGGTATCTTCAGGAACAGTGGCTGTAAAAAGAGTAACAAGATATGATTTGTTTTCTTGACAAGCCTCGTTTTCAGTCTAGGTTGCTCTTATGTGATCCTTTGTTCTCAGCCTAATATAGTTGAAGCTTGTTGTTGACAAATGCATTAGAAAAGGAATAATTTCAGCTAACCATGCACATTGTAAATAGACTATTTGGGAGGAAGATTCATACATTCTGGTGGTCTGTTGAATAATCCTCACTGAGCCTGAGTCCTCAAAATGCAAGTAATTTAAAGTGTACAGGTAATGTCAGAGTAGAACAGAAGCTGTTTTATAATGTTGTTCCCTTCTATGAATTCACAGTACTTAATCCCTGGAAATCAGCTTGAGGTAATGTTACTTACAAGATAGAGAGGGCAGAAACAGATACGACCTGGAGAAAAGGCAACAGAAATGATCAGTGGATGAGGAAAGATTTGAGTAACCAAAGAGAAAAACACTTGTTCATAGACATTCAAGTAGAGTCTGAATAAAAGAATAACTTGTGATAAGGGTGGTGCTTAAAAAAAAAAAGCTGACAGTTAAATTCTGGGCATCAGCTATGAAAATACATAGGCAATTTTCTCTAATTTTCCAGACCTGCCTAGTTACTGTAATCTGCCTTTTAGGCATTTGCAAACAAGGACAGTAACTATCACTGTGAACTACATGGTTTCTGTTATGATTCTTATTGAGCCCTAAAGAGTTGTGCTATAAATCCAGCAAGGCTGCAAAAATTCATGCAAATTTTACTTGTATTTTTATTTTAAACCTTTTAACAGGTGTATGGTGGTTTCTTAAGAAATTAGGCAAATTCGTAAGTTTTTATCGAAATCAAAATAATGAATGAATCTGTGTAATGGCAAACTAAAATACATGGTTTAGGTTTCATAGAGACTAAGCAGTCTATTCATAAATTGTGATTGTCTATATACCTGTCCTATTGTAATCCAGTTTTCACCAAATGCAACTGAACAGTAAAGATGACCAAGTGGAAGTCTAATAATTTATAAGCTTTTTGGCTGTCTGGTTGCAAGAGAGTTGCAGTCTGGTTATTTACTGTCTCCAAAGAACACCAAGGTTGTATTCTTGTATGTAGGAATCTGAGAAACTTTCTTGTTGGATTTTGAATTTCAGCCTTTGTTTTCAGAGTTGAGTTACATGTGGTTTGCTGACATGGGTGGAGTTTGTAAGACCAGATACTTGATTGATTATTTTAAGACTACAGCATACTGTCTGATGATGGCATATGTGACAACTGAAGAAAATTGTGTTGAGTCCTCTGGGAAATTAACATGTTTAATTGAAGGAAGGACAAATTTACATAACTGTAATAGGATTCCAGTGTTGAAATTTGGCTAACTCTTGCCTCTCAAAAGTAATGGAAAGGTACTGGGCTGATATTGTAGCAATTCATGACACGTGATATTCTCTGTTTTTCAGCAGAGTTCATAAGGTGCTAGCTTGATTGTGGAAAACTTTAATACATGGATGCATGGAAGCAAGATTTGGGAGTAAATTTGCTGCCTAGGTTGTTATGTTCATGCTATTGATGATATTACTCCTAGTGCTAAATAAAGGTGTATTGAAACGGCTTGAGTATGTTTGTTGTGGGCTAGCAGTATCTACGTATGTGCACAGAAGTATGTGTCTTAGAGAAGCTGGTGCTCTGCAAGCTCATAGCCTCTTTTATCCTGTAGTAGTTTGCCTGTTTTTAAAATGGAAATAAACATGAATAATGCTAGTTCCTAAGACCTAATAATGCTGCCACTTGGAAGTGAAATGAACAACAAATAATCTATTTTTGGAAGAGCTGAGATAAGGTAGTTTTTTTGTTTGTTTGTTTTTGGGTTTTTTTTGGTGTTTCTTGCATCAGAACCTGTGCTTTACTTGGCTTAAAATATTTAGTTATCTTTTTCTAAGCTCTCTCTGAGTCCAAAGAATCTTCCTTTTTATTGCATCTACATGAATAATCCATCTGCTTTTCAGGTACAGACCTAGAGACCATACCTGTTCTCTATTTTTTTTTGTTTGTTTTTTAAATGTCATTTTGAAAAGTTTCTGATGGAGTTTGTATCCTGTATTTTAGGATAAGTTATTTTATTTCTGTCTAAAGAAAATAGTGTCACAGCCAGAGGAAATAGAAGTTAATGTTAGGGATATTATTTAATTGTTGGATGAGTAGAATAGTAAGTTATTCATAGTCTCTTAGACTTTGTAAAATAAGTGGGATGGAGAAGAGTGTAGAATATGATGCTCTGTGTTTGCATTTCTTGAAGACGTGAAATACAGGCAGCAACGGAAAAAAGGAAAACACAAAACTAAACTTTATTGGTTTAATGGTAAGCTGGTGCAGCAGGTAAGATGAAGCATTTGCCATAGATATTCTTAAAAGAACAAGGAAATCAGTGCATTCCAGCTAAATCGCAGAGCTCTTGTGGCTATGTTCTGGAATTTAGCTGTTATGGAGGCTTTGATTTTAATATACAAAGTATACTCTGAGTAAGGGAAATGTGTATTGGTGTGTTTGCTAGTTTGGCAAGGAACAACTTGGCTGGGTCCTAGTCTGTCATCCACATCTACAGCAGAGCTGCTCCTGAACTACCAAGCTGCTCTTGCCCTTGACCTTTGTAGTTCTTAGAATGATTTTGCGGATACTAGCTAGATGAGTAAATAGATACAACAAGAGACCATTAGAAGGCAATCTATTTGAAATAATTTCTATCTATGTTTTCCTGGTGTTCTTCTACCTCTATAAGAACAACATCTGTTCATTTCCCAGTTCACTTTATACTTAGACATTTGTTCAATGCCTAAAACTTTTTTCACTGTAGTTGCAAGACTGTAATTTCTGTAACCTCTCTTGATGTCTTTTAACTCTGATTTGCATAAATAAAGTTACCATCTAAAAATATTTTTTATTTTCTTTTGGACAAAGAGAATTCATATGCAAAATAAGCTCGATAGCTTTTTTTCTTGCTTGAATTCTATTTCAGTGGCATTGTGGGATTTTCATTTCAGTACTGAAGGCTCTTTAGCTCTAAGTAAAATGATTCTCAGTAAGAATGATTTTCTGTCTCAGGTGAATTCAGATAATGTATCTCAGAGACTTTGACTGTTGACCTTTTCATCATTTCCATATTCTAGGTCCAAATAATTGCATTAATGATGCTGCAGGGTGTTCCAAGTGTCTTTCTTACTCTCATAGCTATTATTAATTTTTGTATTCCTATTATATGTTTTCTACCTTGGGTGATGTAAGTAAAATCTGAGAATGAGTTTTTGTATTGTTTTCAGAATAAATTTTGAATACTTTATTGCTGAATCTGTCAAACAGTAACTTCTTCCTAGCAACATTTTAAATAATCATCTACAATGATCTTAAGAATTGTACAAGGCTCCCACCATTGGTGTGTAGGCATCAATACACTAAAAGTGGTGAGCCAGCTATGGTTTCTTGTTTTGGCAATGGATAGTGGTACCGCTGACATTCTCAAAGCAGCTTATTTCTCATTAACAGTCAGTTATGCCCAGATTGTCCAGGTACTCGGAAAAGACTTGATTTCAGCCATGAAGCTCAGAGGCCTTTCTCTGAAACTGTCAGTTTTCATGCTATGCTGTACAGATATAAGCCCAGTTTGTCCTAGCTACCCTTTTCTTTTATGCTTTCAGTGTGTATTGCTATAGAATGACTTATATGTCTGATTCTATGGGAAGATAGAAGATTTCATATGGCTTGAGGTGACTGAGGGAAAAAATAAATGAGCCTGTCTTGCAGGCATATTTAAGTTACTTTAAATTACTTAAAACTGTTTCCATTGCTTTCATCTGATAGTAGGTTAGATCAGTAGACTGCAGTAGTCATCAATATCACATTATTGGTCAATTCATATACAATAGTTCTGGCTACAAATAATTAATAGATGTAGAAAAATCCTGTCCCCACTCTGCTTTTTCTTCTTGCCTCCTGCCTGATCTTTTGACATTGCCTCTCTGATCTAAAGGCTTGTAAACTTGATATTGCAAGATTTGGTTTATAATCTTCCCCTACAAAGTTTCTCAACATTTTCTTCAACATCAAAAGTTTTTGTATCTCTAAAATTGGAAAAAAATGTTCACACATCACTCTGCAAGTCTCTTGACATTATGAGAAAAAATGTAGATCTTAAGATCACAAAATGTAATTTCAATAATTTCAATGTACAATCAAAATTATACTATATTTAAAATCTAACAATATGCTGACCTTTTAGAGCTCATAGAGGTGCTCTTCAGAGCTGCTAAATACTATAGTTTTTCTCCTGATTATACTAATTTACTTTTGTTATAGTCCATATTGGATTTATTCTTTAAGTTTTATTATAGGATCAAACAATCTTGTATTCAGTTGTGCTAAGCTCTGAATTTAGTCCCCCTCTTCTTTTTTACTTTTCCAACTTTACCTTGTCACAGGATGTTAATCTAGTGAAATGTTTATCTAGCCTGTCTAAATTTCTGCAGAGTGGTTTTGTGTGCCTGGAAATGTTCCCTTCTGTAGGTTATAAACTTCTGGAATGCTCAGTAATGGTTAAAGCTTTTTCCATTATAATGAACTATTTTCCCTCTGCAAGCACACCAAATGTACATCTTATTTTTTATTTTATTGCAAATTTTTATTTGTGCACCTGTGACAATGCAAAGAGTCTGCTTCCTTGTATAGGTGATTTCGTTTAACCTTTTCCTTCCTGGTTGGAGGGAAATGTGTACAGAAGGGCTGGAACTGGGGTGGGATATCTTGGGACAGTCTTTATTTCGCTATTAGTCACTTTCCATTATCTTTGTTATTGGGGAAACAGCTTATTCCACATAGAAGAAAACTCCAGGGTACTGATGAGGATCATGTGGAGTCACCTACATTTGTCTGTGTATTCCTGAACTTTATTTAGAATGGCTAGTGCTGATCAGGAGCTAACAAAGCTGCTGACTCCCTGCCAGCTCCATGCACAATTACTCTGGTCCCTGGAGAGTGGTGCTGAGGCTCTGCAGCTGACAAGTAATGCAGTGTCATGCCAGAATTAGCCCTGCTGAGCCAGCTTCAATGTTTTCCCCATCTGTAGTCTGCTCATTTTCTACCCTGAAAAATCTGCTAACAACTGCAAGCTGAATGTAGTCATCAAGTTGTCCACATGAAATTCCTCTTATTTTGTTTGAATATGAACCAGTTCTAATTTTGTGTCCTAGAAGATTTCACAGAATGTTCTTTATTAAGCACAGTAACCTACAGATGCAAAACTGTTTTTCTGCTTGTTATTCTGTGGATGCCAGGTCAGCTTGCTGTACAGTTTGATGCACATCCAGCTTTCCCCCAGCTGATTGCCTGCAAATTAAAAAAGTCAGTATTTGAATGTCAGCAAATTACCTTTCCTGGACTTGGTTGAAGTCACAAAATTTTTCTTGGGAATTGGGTTTTGCAAATAGTAGACAATTTTTGGAAATAAGAAATCCATATTTGTGTCTATTTCTCATTGCTGGCTTGGATCCTGTGCCATCATTGGCTTCTGTAACTTGGTCCACTACACTTGATCTGAAGTCATTGTCTTGGTGTGTAAATGCTCTAACAGTTGCCCTGTTGGTAGATCAGAGACTCTTTTTCTTAAATGGAAAAGGTAGATGTTCAATTCTCCGTTCCTCTGCGATTCATCTTATTGCAGGTATCTGGATTCTTTGAAGTGTTTTGGAGCAAGAATTTTGAATGGACTGTGACAGCTATCATGTAGACTCACAAAGTTTATCTTAGCATCTGTTTATTAATGAACAATCTAGAAGTGCCTCACAACTTGGAAACAAAACATGCAAAGTTTAGGAATCAGAGCAGAAATATGTAAGATATAAATAGTTAGACAAATGACTTTGTATAGTTATAATGGCTCTGCCTTGGTAACAAAAGGTTTTGAACTTGATTTAAGACCTGTAAGAAATAAAACCAATTATTCTTAATGGTTATCACCCACAATGTCATTTCTGCTTTAGGAAAACATTAAAACTATAAGTTAAAACACAGTTCAGCACATTTTAAAAATAATGGCTTCATAATTTTAGAGTTTTACAGTTGATGTCATTTTGATTTATACATCAGACGCTGTCACAGCAATGTGTCTTGAACTACTTTGACAGGGCCTCGTCTCCTGTCTGTGTCAGCTCAGCCCTCTGTCCAGCTGGTGAGGCCAGTAAAAGTGTCCATTCCAATCAGTCTTGGGGCTGGTGCCCTGATAGACTTTTGGGTGTTTATGTGGGAAAATTACCGTTGCATTTCAATAACTCTGTCTATGAGATTGTGCTAAAGAATATCCTACTCTTTAAAAGCCTTTGTATCTTTAAAATTAACCTAAAAAAAATCAGGATTAATTCTGAATATAGTTAGGTAATTATTTGCAAGTACCTCTGTTCATCTGGCTTCTAACATTTAAATGGTAGTATTAAATAAAACTGTTGTTGCATTACAGTGGAAAGTATTGAATGGGAAGTATTCAGTTTATTTGGAGTCATAATTAAACTCTGTTCTTTAGAAATTCAGAACAATCTCATTCCTGTAATAAGTTTGCTATTTTATCAATTTTTCCATTTTCTGCATATAGAATTCTGAAAACCAAAGTGCTTCTTTTGTAGTTGAGAACAGATCCACATGGTAATAAAAAATAACTAAACGAATTGTATTTCTCCAGAGAAACCCTTCTGCACTGAACAAATAAATAATGGACACTGTATATTCTTGTCTTACACCAATTTTCTTCAGGGAAATTAGTGGTGCTGTCTGAACTGGATAGTTCTATGCTTATCTGAGTTTTAGGAATGAAATGACCTTTCACAGCTGTAGTACATCAGTTGGAAGGATTGCTTATAAACACTCTGGCTATATAGCTGTCCATTTAACAACTGTTATTGTGATCTTAAAATATACTTAAAAAAGCATTACTTTCATATTGATAGTGAAAAAGCAGAAATGTGATGCCTTATTTGTGGGTGTTTTTACAGAGTGTTGTAAAGTAGGAGTTCCATTCTTTCTTTTTATTTCAGAAGACAGACTGCATGATTTCAGAGTGTAGAGTCCAGTTGAGACTCATTGCTTTATTTCTGTAGATTTTCTTGGAATATGAAAGTATGCACCTCTGGGTCTTAATTTTTTGAATCATCCATGCATTAACCAATGCATATGCAAAGCAGTTAAATGCTGTCAGTGTGGAGTCTGTTTATAGAGCTTTGTTGTAATACCTGGGAAAGAACCTAAGATAGTGAAGTCTAATAATAGAGAATCTGTATCAGAAAGATTTAATAATGTGGAACAATTATTTACAAAAAGGGATTCCCAGGCTGCACACAGATTTTTTGATACTGCATAAGATAACTCCTGAATAGTAATTCTGAACAGGCTTCCGTTACTTTTTCTACACCCATCTTTATTAAAAATTTCATTAGGTTATGATGCTCGATGATTCTCTGTTACGGAAGGAGCACAAGTCCTGCCCAAACTCTCAAGAGTAAAACTGTCACTAGCCTGGTTAGCTGTAGGCCTTAAGTTGCTTCAACAGCAAAAAAATTTCCATGGTTGAATCCGTCCCCTCTTAGCATAGAGGATTCATGACGAATCCCACGAATAATGGTTGGCAAGTGGACTCCTCCCATTATCTGGAGAGAATGATGTTGTTATGAGCACCATCAATTAGGCACCGACCCTGGGTGTGAGCGCCAGCCCCGACCTGCTCCTCTGCTCATCCGGCCCAGACAAGGCTGCTCGTTGCTAAGCAACTGCGGGTGAAGTCCTCTGACCTTGGCCTGCTGTTGGTGCACAGTGACTGTCCTGTGGGAGCTGGAGATTCGGTGGGGATAAAAATACCTTGTTGATTGTAATAATTCAATGAGTATCAAAAGGCCTCAGTCTAGGAAATACTTTTATATGTAGAAATAAATGCTCATCATACTGATGCTATGCCGTCGGCACACTTTCTTTTCAGTCTCTTGAATATGCTTAGCACATTAGATGCATTTTACAGCTGTTGGAGATGTGCCCAATTAGAAAAACAAAGCTAATATGACCTCTTATGTCCAGTTAAAATGGGGTAATCTTTGTAAAACCGGGAAATTTGGAGTTAGACCTGAACATCTCCTAATTTCTGTGAGCAGGAAGAAATGAGGTTTTTGTCAAGTTTCTTTAATTGTAACAACAGGTCATTCTGACATTATTGCATGCAGGGAAAGAAAAATATATATTTTCCTCTTGCAGATCAGTTAATGAAATTTCAAATGTTTTCCCACTGAATCTTCAATCTGATGAGCTCAGCAAAGAAATTTTTTTTGCATAAGGTTGATTGTGCTCAGAGTTTATTTCAGTCTTCCATTCATCTGATGATATCTTGCAGCAAAAGAAGATGGGATGAAAAAAGAAGAGACATTCTCATACATAAAGAGCTCATTTTAGTTACTAAGGTGTTACTGCAATGGATGATAGCATATAATTTTAGTAACTTTAAGGTATTTGCTTGTGGTTTGAGATCCTCCCAGTTACATTAGACCTGATTTTAATACTATGTTTGTACTTTAAAATAGAAGTTCAATTGAAGGCATGTTTATAAGCTGCGGAAAATTTTCTACTGCGGTGTTTTATTTTGATTTCATTAAAAAGTAAATGGTCCTACACCTAAGATTCAAAAGATACTGAATTCTCAATTATGGGTTTTAATTTGAATAGAAATGGGGAAGTCTGACATTATGGCAAAATTGAATCTAAATATATGTCATGGTTAGCCTATGCTCTGGTCAGTAAAATGTAAGTAATTGCTCCTAATTACTTGTAGTTAAAATCTCCCTACTTTTTCATACCATTGTGCTTGAGAACTCATTATTAAAAATAAACTTTGTGCTGCCTAAAATACTACCTTTTAGATGATTATTTTATTCTTATATAATATTTTTCTACCAATGAGCATTGTTTCATAATGAAATCTGGACGATTTCAGTGGCCTACGTTTTTTTTCATACTCTTAAAAAAACATTTACTTTGTAACAATGACAGCATCTAAATTGAAAAAATGTCATGCTATTGTGAAAAGAGAGAATTCATTGTCAGGGTGCAAAGGAGAAAACTGACATTCATATTTTGTTCCTTGATCATCATACAGATGACATACATGTTTACATTTATGGGAGAATTAAAATTTAAGTTGGTTGGAAAAAATCTGATTTTCATCCTTTTTTTTGAAAGTTTTGTGTTGGGTTTTTTTATTTCTAGGCAAAAATGATGGGATAGTTGTTTTTATACAGCATATTAAAAGGCAACATTCTAAGTTGCTTTGTATACTAGGAGATTTCTGTTTGACAGATGGTGAAGGCAAGTATTACATAGATGTTTCTCAGGCATGCTCCCCCAACAAGAAACTAAACCCCCTTTCATACCATGATTTTTACATTGCTGATTCTGCTTTTTTCACATAGTTCCCAATGGCTAAAAGTTGTTTAAGTTTCCCAACTGTTAAAGTCAAACATTTACTGTCCTTATATTCAACCTCTGTTTGGACAGTAAAATTAGTGCCCTGATCCCAGGATACTATAACCCTATAAAACACCAAACAGCTTACAAATAACGTACTAATTCTGGGCGGGTGAAAATTTAATTTAGAAAATAAATTTATCAGCATTGGTGTTATTGACAATGTTGAATATTTGGGTAGCAGTCCAACATAGGATTGGTATTGCAGAAGGTATATGTGATAGGACTGAAGAAATTGCCAGAAATTGTAGGAAAAACCTTCAGAAGAATTTTTTTTCCATAATGTTGTCTGCTGTCATATTGAAATAATTTTAAATTTTATTGTTTCAGAAGGTATACACACGTTGGTTTTTTTTTTTTTTTTTTGACATGGGGTGAAGTAGTATCTTGAAACAGCATATTTTCTGGAAAGCTAAATTCTTCCAAAGGGGAAAAAAGTTAACAAGAAATTTCTGGAGCTGGTAAGCCTATGACTGGAGGCTGTTAAATGCAATGCTGCCTTGTTCTTGCTCACAGAGCATGCAGATTCTATTAGGAAAAGTGTGTCTTCAGTTACGCCTTCTATCTGACTATCAGGATTTGATTTCTCCTACATGTGTGGGTTCATATATCCAGGCCAACTAATTAACTGAATGGTCTAATAAAGGAAAATGAAACCTTTGAAGCAGTATTTACCAACCTTAGCTACTGTTGGCTAGAGCTGTGGCTGTTACCACATTAGTTGAAAATCATAAAAGAAGAGGTTATTTTGTGAACTTTAAACCCCCAAAAATGGGAAACAAATTTTTTATATGTAACAACTAAATGCAACAGCAGAACTTTTGTATGCTTTTTCCAAGCATGCAATAATACCCATCTCTGTCTTTTTTCTCTTTTTCATCTGCCTGTTCATTCTGCATACCCATTTAAGAGTTGAAAGCTGTTAACTGTAAATAGAGCAATAATTTTAATTTGGTAAACTATTGGCTGTAACAAAGCATGCTTTTATCTGCTTGGTTACTTCTGCATTTCATGTAGGTTGCAGGAATATTTGTTTTTAACATAGAATTTATTTTTATTTTGCCTCCTAAGCTCCTGAACATTTTTTTCCTTGAAGATTTTTTTGTAGGTTATCTTAGGTAATTCTTCAGACATTTAAGCTCCAAATATAGAATGGCCACAACAGAATTCCAAATGAAAGTTTTGAGTGTGTTCCTACATGTTTTATTTAATAGTGTCTCAATTTAGGGTCACATGTTTTGGATTCCAGCTACTTAAATTTTTAGCAGTCTTTCAGGATGTAATATAACGTGGATGGAGCTCTTGCATTTAGGCTTTCTTCTGGTAGATATACTCAGGTAAAATAGCTGAAAAGCAAAATACAATTTTTCTGATAGAACCTTTGAGTTATGAAACTGCTCCTCTTGGATTTAGACTCTCTTCTTGATAACAATACTGAAAAATATCCTTCTTGGGCCAAGAGAGTTTTAGGTAGATGGTATAAAATATGCTCTAAAACTCTCCTGTTCCCCTTGGGACCTGTTCAAGCTGATTTCTCTTGTCAAGGGGTGGTGTTTGCATATCTGTTAAATTTGGGTCATCTAAGCTCATTACAATATTTTCCCAAATAGGATTCTGAACTTGCAGTCATGGTATCAACCTAGAGCATCATTTGCTAGTAATACTGCTTGTCACAGTTCATGCATGCTCTTGTAGCATCTACAAAATAAGCCATGAATGAGAATCCAGCTGCACTTGTGTTAACACAGAAAGAAGGGATGACTCCTATGTGAAAGAGATTTCAGGCTGTCACAAAAGAAAACAGGTGGTGTGACGTGAGACTTAGCAGTGTTTGCTGCATGGTTGGTTTATCATGACAGTACAGAAAAAAAAGCAGTTAAAAGCTTGGGGAATATGACACGGACATGAAATTACTTTGCACTGTCTTCCAAAGCTACTGGGAAGGCTGCTGGTCTCTGGTCTAATTATCCTCTTTCCTCATCTGCCCTCTCCCAGTCTTCCTTCAGCAGTAAAAGCTTAGCAATTTGAAGACAAAAGTTAACTTTTAGTAGGATTATATAAAATTCTTATACAGGGAGAATGGCACAACTTCTCCGACACCATTTAGGTTTTCAAATAGTTATTCCAACTTATCATAGAAGAGTCCTTGGCCAAAGAATGTATTAGCTTAACAAAACTGATTTCAGTTAACCAGCCAAGGCTTCTGACTATGGCCAGAAATGAGCTTCCATGGGCACTGCATGAATTCTGCTAACCCCGTGTCAGGGATTCATGGTTGTTGTCTAAACAGCATTTTCTATTTAGCCTGTTTTTGCCTCTCCAGTTTTCAGACCTGAAGTTACTGGTTTTGGCCTTGCCAAGAGCTGAGGCTTACTTTTACTCCTTTCTGACTCTCTTGTCTCATCACATAGATGTGTGCTGTGATCCTTTGCTGGGGCTTTTTCTGTCTTTTTACACCTTTACTGAAGTGAAATAAAACTTGGTTGCTAGATTTACTCCACATCTTAATTCAGGCAAGTGTAACTCGCTCTTGCCCTGTTCTTCGTTCTCTTACCTGACCTGGTGACTGACATTGTCTGACTTAAAACTACCTGAAAAGAGGTTGTAGAGAGATGGATGTCAGTCTCTTCTCCCAGGTGGCAGGATGAGAGGGCCTCAAGTTGTAGGAGGGTAAGTTTAGACTGATATTAGCAATTTCTATTTATAGCAATTTGAAATTTCAGTGTGAGAGCTAGAAAACACCACTCTCTCATTTAGCCTTCTTTTCTTACTCTGGAACTACTGAGTTATTGTAGTCCTAATTTTTTTAAGAGTTTTGTATTTTTAAGAACATTGTTACAGAAAAAAATGTTACTGATCACAGAGAGTGATCAGGTAAAAGTTATATCAAATATATATTGCTTTACATATACTTTTATATTTATTACTAGATATCCACTTTTATACTACTTCAATAAAAATTTTTGAAAGGCCATTTTTCTGCACAAAATGTTTATACCTGTGAGTTACAAGTAGTAGCTATATCTACAACTAGTAGCTATCTTTTAGGATTTTTTCTGAAAGGAACCCCAAACTATAGAGCATGTTATGAAAAGTTTGCTTTTACATATACATGTGATTTAAATGGAATCACATTTTTTATAGGCCAGCTTAAAAATACTTTATAAGCGAAACAGCTTTCAAGGGGGAAAATACAGATAAAATTAATCTAATATTATATATATTTTGAGGCACAAAAGCTTGGTTCCCAAGGTTTTATGACAGCACATGTGTAGATGACATTTGTAATATGTCATTTAAGGCTATGAAGCAAAATATGTAGTGCCTGTTTTGGGTTAAGTTTGTTGGTTTTATGTTGTTGTTGTGACAACTGTTTTGATTTGAAACAATATGTTTAAATATCCTTCAAGTAGTTTTTTTCCTCTAACTCCAGTTATTTTCTTAGATACTACTTAGAGTTGATAAGATATGAAATACACATTTTATAAGCTCGTATAAGCTGTAGATGTGGCCCTTAAGCATAGAATAGGGAATGGGACAGGGCTAACAGTTCTAAGTCAATGTTAGATAACAAAAATCCTGCTTTTTTTTTTTGCTTACGGATAACCCCAAGTGCTTTGGCATGGGTGAGCTTTCTGATGGCTTCTGGATGGAAATGCATGTGGTTGGAAAGCCATACATTATATTGATGCATGAATTAGGAGCCTCATGTATGTAAACACTTAAATACTGCTAAGCAGTCTAAGAAATTTATAAAAATTGGTTACTGCTGTAGCCAATCAAAGCCCTGGATGTCTGTTAGAATTGGCAGTACTAGGGGTATGTAGATTTTGAAACTGCAAAAGTCAATTCTAAGATGTAGCGAACAAACTTCTCAAAGCTATAGAATTTATTTCTTTAGTAAAGTTGTGTTACTGCTCTGTTCTTAACACAGAAGTACCAAGTAGTGTGTATTTGGAACACTGTTTCATTTATCCTAGAGCTGTCAGAGAAGTGCAATCAAAATGAAGAGAAAATTAGGCACAAAGGCTGAGTGGCTGTGGTATTCTAAACACTTGCAGACCTCTATATTAGATATATTGGAGAAAGTAGTTCATGCACAACACGGGTCCCAGGAGTACTCCAGATTTCAAGAGAATGAGGGAGGATGCCTGCAATACTGTCCTCTGTCTTTTCATTCAGTGAATAATACAAAAATAATGCTCACAGTTTTCATTTTTGCTGAAATCTTCAGTCCTCTCTAGATGAAAATACTTTGTGTTGTGCTTTCCTTGTTCTGCTGATCAGTGTTGGTTCAGTAGACTATAATATCTTGTTAGAGAATATGTGAAGTAGTAATATAAGATAATTCATTAGGATGTCCTTTCTAGGACATCTAGGAAAAGTCCTGGAATTCCATGATTAAACTTACTCATGAATTTTAGAGGATGTATGAATTTGAATGAATCCTGCTCTATTCCCCCCCAAAGTCAACAGAAGTTACTTTTATTTCTTCCTCCTTAGGCATATGAGATCTATTAGGAATGGAGCTTCTGAATTACTGTCTAGACATAAGTGATTTTTCCACATTTGTATGGGCAGAAGAGGTTAGGAGGATAAAAGTATCAGAGTATCAATTTGAGATTTTTTTTTTTTCCCTAAATCATCTTTATTTCTGCAAATAGAACTTCACATTTTTACCAACCCCCGTTTTCAAAGCTCTGGCAAAGACAGCCCATTTCTGTCCTAAAGGAACACTTTCTACTAGGCTTTAAAACTCTAGGCTCTTGCTACAGCTGTGGCTTCAGTTCCTCAATTACAGCTGGTTCTGGGTTCTGCAGAATTCTGATAATGAGAGTTTGTAATTTTATATAGGTCACCACAAGGATCCAGGAACAGAAATCAGGTAATAGGAAGCACTTGGAAAAAAATGTGAAAATCTCCTAGCTATGTCTTTGAACAGGGAGGTAATTGGGTAAAACTTTTCTTCCAGACATTTGATTATCAAAGCCTCAATTATAATATAAGACATTATAATCCATGGTCCTCCGTTTCTGGATAGAAGGTATTTTGTGAGTTTCATAGATTCAAACAGTTTGAACAGAGGGATAAGAGATTTAAAATGCAGAGATTCACTGTACATGCCAGTTTTTTTCATATAATCCAGGTGAAAACAAATATTAGTGAATATTTAACACTTTTTCAGGGGTAATCACTGTGCAGTAGACTGCATATTAAAAAGGTTCACGCTTTCCCCATATTGCAAATTAGTTTTAAGCATCTTCTTGTTGACTTAGAAAGGTATGATTTATCAGCCAAGGTTATCCTGCAGATTACAAAATCTCTCTGGAGAAACAAGGAGGTTTTGGTTTTTTTTTTTTCCAGCAAATGGATTAGTATAATTCATTTGTGGAGTTTTCTTTGATCTTTGAGAAATTCCAATATTATGATGATCTACTTAACAGAGGATCCAGATATAATTCAGCAGATATTTAGTAAAATAACTATTGATGATAGCATTACAGACCAAGTCAGGCTTTGAATAAGCTACAATTTAACATATGAATACAAAAAGAGATTCAGAATATAGTTCAGAAACTTAGTCTAGTATAATTTACAACCAATATAGTACACCAGTAATAAGGGACAAGTGCATGCCTGTGTGAATAAAGCTCACAATTAAAAGTCTGTTCATTCATTGAAAATAAACCCATATGAAGAAAGTACAAGATTTTAATAAGGAAAAGAGGGTCATGTGTATCTGTGAATATCAAGTCTTGGATAGAACTCCTGGACTCTGAGGCCTACTATCAAGTTCTTATTTTGTTTTGTTTATTCCTGTAAGTTAAGAACGTATGGTAACATGCAAAGCTATGTCTGATGGAGTTCTTTCTGTAGGAACATTTCTGGTGCAATAAAAATTAAATATCCTGCTGGGGGAGCCTGAGACTGAATAACTTCATACCTTAATGGGAAAGGCACTTGTCTGAGTTTTGGTAATCCCAGATTAAGTGCCTCCACTGATACATACCTGGCTGAAATAAACAAGTGTTGAAGGATGAAGAAGAGAACTACTCCAATGTGCCTGTCATGTTGAAAGCCAGGAATTTTAAAGTACATGAGTGGGATTGAAGTCTTCCATCTTAGACTTCACCAACACAGTAGATGATAAGATTTTTTTTTTGAAATCTTTTAGTTATTCTGGCTCATCCTGCAAAAACTTGCTAAATCTTCCCAGTAAGTAGAGAAAAATGTAAATCCACTTTTATTTGCAAAATAAATATAAAAATCTTGTACACTTTCTGCATTGTGAAAGATAAACCCCCTAAATGTAAAAAAAAAAAAGGTAATTTGAAAGTATTTTAAAACGTAATACAGTTTGAGAGCAGATAGAAGAGAAAGTACAATTATAAATTTTCTCACTTTATGTATAAAGATCTCTTAATCCATTTGGAATTTACTGCTGCTCTATCTTAACTCAAAGAAAATGCTTAAAAAATTTAGCCTGCATTTTCTTTAGAAGAAAAATTATTAATGTAAGCTTTAAATTTCAAACATTACTAAGATGAAGTAAAGTTTTGCCTGTATGTTGTTACATGCAATCAAAATTTGTCAATATTTAGTTGTGGAGTTATGGCAAGTGTGTAAAAAGGTCCATCATTCTGCTAAAGCATACTTGCTGAGGTTAGCTTTGGGTGGCAGTGGAGGAGGAAAGAGCAAAGTTTTTTGTCTTTGGCTAAGATAGGACTGAAGTTTTACAGTGAAGTGCAGTGGAAGCTTTCTGAAATTAAGATTTTTGAACTCAAGAAACAGAAGCCTTTGCTTGAGACTGGCAGGTTCTCTAATTACCGAGACACACTATAATGTATTCTGTTGATATCAAAGGTTTGTGGATGGAGTAAATTCCGATTTAGTTAACAAGGACTGGTGACATTCTCTCATTTGATCAAGGTAGGAAGGGAGGGTGAATGCCACAAGGGAAGAAAGATGCTGGAATGATGAACGGGCAGGTGCAGTAAAAGGCCATCTGTAAGATAGAAACATCTCATCCTCGTGCTAAATCTCAACTACTCTTGACCCAGGACTAGTAGAGAGATCAAATCTGACATTTCTGTGATTCACCATTTCCCCCCTGCTCCCTCCCTTGCACAAAGAGAAAGCCACATTCCTGAAACGGTTAAGCAGATTTCCCCTGTAGGTGTATGAGAGCTGCTGTAGGGTAGACTCTAGATCATAGAAATAGGGCCTGTTTCTAACAGTCTGAGATTGTGGGCATCTTTTTGAATGCCACAAATATATAAAACACAAAATAAAATATATTTTTTTTTATAATTAGATGAGCTATTGCACTGTGGGACAAAAATAGGCTATGTTTGTCCAGTTAAAAAACCCCAAACTTGCTATCAACTGTGTTGTTTTTTGGGAAGTTATTGGAAGGGTGGTTTTGAGACTCTAAAATGCATTGCTATAAGAAATAACAAAAAAGTATATACAAAATACAGGGGAGTTTCTGATGTGCTTTTGAAATTGCTTACAAAGGTGATGGTCATAAATAATGAACTAAGTGATCTATGGAACACTTTATTCAGTAGAAAATTGAGTGTTTTTAGTTCTAACTAGGCTGTTTGTGTGTTTGTATTTGTACAAATAATTTATATATTGGTGGTTTATATTTTAAATTTTGCTTCTCAAATATATTTTGAAAACAACCGTAATTGTTATGTTTCAATTTGTTTACTCTTAAACCTTTCATCTGTAATGCACTTCCATGATGCCCATGCACACTAGCTGATGCTTGGATTTTGGCCTGCAGGTAAATATTGATTGTAAGAAAAATTAAGGATGATGTCCTATTCTGTTCAGGTTTTCACTGCAGGAACCAGAGAATCTGTAATATCTACTAAGTATTGTGCAAAGCGATACAGTCTAGGTGAAAATTTTTCTGATTTCCCTGGTGTTTTGACTTTTTCACATCAGTTTTGGGATACTGGTTCTGTATTTAAAGATTGTGAAATGTATTTACTAGTATTTTTTTCCACAGACTTGAGGGACTTGCATTGTTAGGTCATTTCTATATTGTTAGCTGCTTTCAGGTGTAACTTGTCACGTTAATGCTTCTGAAACACTGCTGTTTGTTTCTGGGTGTGTACTGGTGATCTATCTGTGTTGAAAGTGTTTAGACTGACATTGAAAATAAGAGAACAAGGGCTAGGCAACATAACAAAATCTGCTGCTTGCATATTAATGCACATGCATGTATTTATAAAGTAACCAACTAAAAAGAAAGTTTTAACAAGTTCTTTTCAAGTTTTCATCCAAAATTTATAGTTCTATTAAGTTGTGGAGAGATTTTTTCAGCTAAATCAATGGAATTTGTTAGCTGGTTATGCAGATGTTTCTGTATTAAGAATATAATTGTCATGGTCTTCATGGTAAATAAAAAATGCATGAAAGAAAGGTTGCAATCCTTGAGCAGAGTGGGGAGTTATGAGTGTAAAAAAAAAGTATTCAATGCACTAGATTTGCAAATCTGGGGTAATACAGATTAGACAGAGGAAGACTGAGATACAGAAATTGTCTACTGGGATGGAGTTAAAGAGAGTTCTGTTTTTAGTAATTATTCTATAATAAGCAGAGTAGGTTAAATATGTGGAACAGATTTAGCAGATTAAAAAAAAAAAAAGAGAGGAAAAATAAGGAACAAATCCAACTGCAGTATTATAGTCAGTTCTTTGTTTAGCAAGGTCATGGCAATTTGAAATCTTATAAGAATTGGTGATGAAGAGTGATATTAAATCATCAAGCACCTTAAATAAAAGAACAAGTACAGTTGCAGTAGGATATGCCCTAAATTGTGATTATAATTCTTATTTCAACACTCTAGAATTCATTTTTCTTTCCAAGGTGGTTGCATCATGGAACAAGATAATACGAGTAGTTACCAACATATGGAAAGATATTCTAAAGGAAACAGGGTAATTGTTTTAGGCATTTTACCAGATGGTTTGTCATCTAAAAGCTGCATTGGTTGGCTTTTATTTTTCTGACTTTGCAAAGTGTGGACAGAAGGGATGTGTCCTAAAGAGATTTAAGTTGGGATAGTGCTATGCTTCAATCTGCTTGCAGAATTGGCCTTCCAGTTTCCCAGTATTTAACTGGTAGATCTCTGTATGAGTTTTTGGTGGAATATGGCTTTTTTTTTCACATGGTAGATGCCATAGGAAGGAGGTTTAAGGACACCTAGAGCACTATTTGCTGTAGTTCTACTGACTTGTGAGGAAGGATGTTTCTGTGGTTGGTCATTAGTTAAGGTAGCCAATTTCTTTTTAGTTGCACTTGAGACAAACTATATTGACTGTGTTATGCCTAAAACTGAAAAAAATATTCTGCATTATGTGTTTAGGAAATATATAAATATTACAATTCTTTTTTTCACAAACCTCAGAGTGAAGAAGTCATTATTCGGGCAGTCTAAAGGTTGAATCCTTTTTTTGTTTTCAGGAGGATTACATGCTTTATGAAGAGTCAAATCCTGTTTGAGATCATAAATGAAAATTAAATTGCTAATTTTTTTGTCTTCACCTGGCATTTTTGTGTGCAAGAAATTAATCCTGAATGTCTTCATAAAATATGCAGTCTGTTTCAGTAAAGGCTAATAGAAAAGCAAGAGAAGTGTGAGAGATCAAGCTGGAAATACATTGGCAGAGCAATGTGACAAAGGTGGTGCAAGAGCCACCTGCCTTTTTCTTACCTTTCCATCTCTCACTTGATCTGAATTCTGAACTAACCTACTGACCTGCCCAGGAAGACAAAAATCCCTTAATTTCTGTGGTTTGCAGCTTGCAGGCTACTCGTTACTCTCTAAATCTTTTGAGGGCCAGTGGTCTAGCCAGAACTGAACTGACGTAATCTAACTGCATAGTAACTAAACTTCAGTTAAAATGCCTTGGGCACTACATTCCTGGTAAGCTATTTTTTTGTTAAATTTAAATGATTAAATAAAAGTGAATCTGTTGGGGAAATCATAGCTCTGGATGGAATTAATATATTTTGTGTATATCTGTGTTTTAAGTACATTTGTCCTTGCTTATCCTTTCTGTAGGTGTTGACACTTTGATTTGAAACACTATATTGTACTGCATGCCTGGTGTTAGCCTTTCTAGTGAGCTGTCCCTTCGTGCCTTTTGATATGGCAAAAGTAGGTAGTGAAGCAGAATTCAATCTTGCAGAAAGGACTAATGAGCAAACCAGTTTATCTGTCTTATTTCAATGGGAATTTAATGTTGCATTTACTCTTTTTTAAAATGTTTTTGGTGTCACAGAATATCAATGATTTGGCAGAGAAGATCATAAGAGTAACAGTGACTTTACATACTTCTGTGTCTCTCTATCCCTTAGGCTTTAAGCATCATTTCAGTACTATTTCACAAATCCAGACCTATTTCTTTTTAAGGATGAAGACCATGAAGATCTAGTACATGACTGGTTGTGGTAGTTTTTCTTTTGATTTTCAGACCATAAATGGTATTTTTCAATCTGGTGGCTTTTTTTTTTTTTTTTTTTTTTTTTTTTTTAAATCTGTATTTCACCTTGGAATTTCAGAGCATTTCTGTGAGGAAAAACTAACAAAAATTGATGGATTTTTTTCTTTATCAAATACAGAAATGTAATTACAATGAATTGCTTACTGCCAACAGATACTGATCCTTCCACATGAGCTTGTAACCAAGCAGCAGATCATTTGAGCAGAGAGAGGAAATTGTATGGATCTGGTAAACTAGGAAAAGAACCTGTAAGGTTGTGGAGGAGTGATGCTTTTTCTTCAGCCATTTCTGAAGGGGAAAATGGATTAATAGTAAGAAAGCTTCTGGACTGACCTGAAACTCAAGTATCTCCTAGTGTAGCCTGTGTAATGGAAGTGGAATACATGCTATTATTTTTTCATCAACTGCATTTCTTTTTTTTTTTTTTAATGGTGTGTTGTTTTTTTTTTTAATTTTCACCTAGTAAAGTGGGTGCATGTGTGAAATCTGTGTCTGGATGTAAATTAACTTCATTGCCATTTCATTGTCAAAAGTAAACCATGAACTAAAGAAGTCCATAACGACTCCAATAAATGCCTTTGAGGACATATGAAAGTTTCTTCTTAAACAAGTGCATGAATATTTGCATGATGGTGTCCTCCAAATAAGAGATTAAAGAGATGTTGGGGGCCTGAAATTGTTAAAGCTGGACCAAAAAACTCAAATGCTACTGAAACCCAGGCTTTGTAATGAAGTTCAGCATGTTTATGAATATCCATCAGAACAGTATGGAAAATACCAGAATTGTCGACAGATAAGTATCCAACACTATTACACTACCTAAGAGGAATGAGGAATTTATTTTAAATTCTGAGTCTTAGTTTGGTTTTGCAACTGACACTTTACTCAAGTTTGCAAATATATAGAAATGCCCATTTCTCATTAGTGGCTCAGTTCTAACATATCATAGACCATCAACTGGTTAAAAACCTAAAAATAAAGATTTAAAAATCTATAGTCTTTAAGGATGTAATTGGAGTAGAAGTCTCAATACTGCATATACAGTCTGGTTTAGCATTTATAGAGAACTTACAGAAAATTTGAAGAAGCGGTAGTATTGGTATGTTGGAAGGTTTCAAATGAAAGCTTTTCAGAAGGGGAACAACAGTCTGATTTTTCCAAAACAGGAGAGATATGAGACTGGATCATTACCAAATTTCTGAGAGTTATCAGTTTCTTTTCCAAACCTGAGGTCTCGATAATTCTTAAAAACTATTTCTGATGTGAGCCTTGCAAGAGGTGGATTTTTTATCCCTCCTACTTATTTATCTTTTAAGTAAAAACGACTATTGAAAGTTTATATGATATATGTGCATAAGTGACAGTGTTGGCTTTAATGATTTAGAATTTAACTTTTTTTCCCCTTTGCCTCTTAAGACTAATGTTTCAGAAAGTAGTATTTGTGCTACTTAGGTTTTGTGTTTTAGCATAAAGACTTGATATTCTGTGGGTATTTCGCAGCTGAATGCTTCAAGAACACTTCTGTATCTGGAGATTTTATCTTAAAAGTACAGTACCAAGTCTAGCAATGACTTAGTGCATATTCTTATATAAAGTAAAGGCTGAAACTCTCCTGTTGCATTAGAGAAAGGAATCTTGAACCCATGGTTAATAATTTTTACTACTAGAAAATCTGACTTGTTCTCTGAGTAGATGGCTTGATTAATTACACTTAGCTCCATTGTATTTTCAATATATATTCTTGTACCTCCTGTCAATTTCTCTTGGCTTCTTTTGTTCTTACTCTAGACTGTCTCCCCCAGTATTTGCTTCCTATTCTATTTCAGAGTTGTCCCACTTCTATATTAAATGAGAAAATATTTGACAAAATTACTTTTTATTTAAATTTTGGAAAAAAATAATCTTATTTCTCAGAAAAATATTTTAATTGTATCTTTGATTCAAAATGAAGGCAAAAGGCATATATATCAATGGGAAGAGGTGTGCCAGGATTATTGGTTAATCTCATGTAACGATTTTCAAATTTTTTTGATTTTCGGTTGAATTTAGATGGAACACTGTAGAACTGGAAAGTTTCCTGGGTATAAGGAAGCAAACCAGAAGCAAGGCAAATGAAGAAAACATTTTTTTCATTACTTCTCTTTCTTGTACCTATTTTTCTTATTCTTTTAGCTACTTAATTAAGAACCAACAGTGAGGGAAGAGTGACTGATGACAAAACTTATGCTGTAATGTGGTTATGCTTTGTTTTACCATTTTGCAAATACAGCATTAAGGATCTTTTCCTACTCCAATGCTCTCATAGAAAGAATGATATTTGTGTATTATCTTAAAATATCTTGTAACCTAACTCAATAAGATAAGTAGGATATGGCACAGCAGGGATTTAATGAGCAATTTTTTTGTCCATCACGGGAAGCTTCCTGCAGGGCATGCCCATAGCAATCATTTAGAATTGTTACATTTCTTTTCTATTTTACATGGTTTAAAGTTTGTTCTAGTATTTGCTAAAGGTTAAGAACAAACAGGTATGATGCGTATTTCCTAACATTTAAATAAATATTTGACATTTTTCAAAAGATTATATCATTCTGGGATATAAATACATGCAAGTGTGAATGAAATTTTATGTTGAGTTGCATGGTCCCCAGAGATATTCTGTTGTGCAAAATATGATGTACTGTTTTGCTGTTTGTGAACTCAGTGTTTGTCTGCCTGTTCAAATGTTTCCCAAATCACCATCTTTGAATAGAGTTACAATGGAAAAAGCAGCATTTTTAATACCATGACTGACACTTCTCTTGGAGCTAAGCATTATGAGTTCACAGTTTGCAAGAGCCTCACTAGTGCTTGTGACTTGGAGGCAGCATGCTGGGTGGTAGCCCCAGAAATAACCTTGAGTTCTTTTATAGTAGCAGAAAATATCCCTTTGAATTTTTGTGCCTATTTGAAAAGGAGATGGATGCTTAGGCCCTAAAAACCTGAATATCTGGAAGAAAAGAATATCCATACATACTTCTTCCCTCAGGATGCCTATGAGACACACTTGTGTGTCTTGCTACCCATTAAATGAGAACTGGAGATCAGCTTTCAAAAGCATGAAAGTTTGCCACCAAAAATGAATGTTTTGTATAAGAATTCATGGAATCTTTTGAGAAAATTACACAGAAAAATATTTTAAAATGCAAGGATTCACAGAGCACTAATTAATAAAAGGCTGTTAGAATTCTGTTTCCTGCAGAGAAATCTACTGCTATTGTGTTTGTGTTCAATACAAAGCTTCCCAGCGTCCTTACCATCCTGATTCATGTGTGTAACCATCACTGTGTATTGTACACAAGTGCAGGAGAATGATGTACAGAACCTCAGAGGGTTTATGTCTAAGCCAGTAAAGGCAATCAGTTTTGTCCTTGAATAGAGTGAGTAGAGAAAGTTACATGTTGTAGAGATAAGAAATGAAATATAGTGGCAAAAAATTGAGGATCATTGTAAGAGTGGTTTTAAATATTTTAAATACCATAATGGAAGGATCAGAGGAAAAAAGCAGATGATATTATAGCAGTATATAAATCCAAGGCATACCCACATCTCTGGCACTTTCTCCCCACCTCAGAAAAGGGCATCAAATGATAACAACGTATATGAAACAGCTTCTGAATTTCTAGGACTTGTTTGCCTCTTTTCCAAACAGAAATCTCTAAAATAATGAGTAATGTGAAGAAGAGAGCAATTTATTTGCTAAACATCACAGGGTAAGGAATAGGGGCATATAATAAAATTGGCAAACAAAATGTAAATAAGATGAAAAGAATATTTTCTCATTCAGAACTGAATTTCTACAGTTTAGTTGTTGCCATGGAATTTTTTTTAGATTCCATGAAGTATTGCTGAATTTAAAAAGTAATAAATCTTATTCATGGCATCAAAGCATTAAGGCACTGGGCCAATAGGCATAAATCAATATTGGGATTATTAGCTAAAAGAGCAGATTTGAAGTAATTTAAAAACAGTAATAAACGATTTGGAGAAGCAAAAAAATCTTGGGAATGACCTGTGACATAAGTTTCAACTTGTGTGGATACAGACTAGTTTGTATGGGTAAACCATCAAAAGAGAAGTTTGTATGTGCAAGAAAAATCATAGAATGGTATTGTTTAAAAAAAATAATCCTGTTTCTGGTGTGTGCAGTGGCTAGCAAAATGACAGTGTATATATAGTGTAGCTTGATGACATATGTAAGTCATTTGATATATTACATCATGAACACAATTTATTTGGGTCACAGCCTTGCTGTCTACAGTGATAGAAAAGTGGGCTTTTAAAGTACTGTGTTTACTTCTTTTAGATTCCCATGTTTATACCAACTGAGAGATTTATGCAAAAAAATCCCCTATAATAATTTATTCCCTAAAGAGACAGGGTCCTTTAATTTGTGCCCTTGTGTCTAGAAGGGGCAAAAATCCTGTCATTTCTTTCAGGAATGGTTCATTATTATTGTAATGCATTTTGTAACAATTATGATCTTTAGGAAAGATTTAAAATTATAGATGATGAGTTTATTGCTGTGCATTAGTTTACTGAAATTTGACCGTTTCTACAATTTTACAATTTTACCATTTCTACAAGTATCTTTCATGATGTTGAAAAATGAGTATACACGGTATTCTGGAGACCAGTAAGATCTTATAACCAACAACTTTCTGCTTGTCACTGAGATGAAAAAGAGAAGAAAAATAGCAACCATACTGAGGAGTAATTCTGCTATTTGTAATGGCAAACTTTCTGCATGTGCTTCAGGAGACCTGAGATTTCATATCACTGCCCCACAGATGTGGGCTAAATGCCAAATTTCTGTTTCTCTAGACCCAGAGATTTTATAGGTTATTTCCTGCTTTAATTGCCCTAGCAGGAAGGCACAGATCTCTGGGCTATAGAAATGGAAAGTCTGTGTATATACTTAGAAGTCGGGAGAGCAATTGAGAGGTTGAAATTGCAGGAAAATAATCAAAACCTGCCATTGGAGAAATTGTAATGACATGCTAGAGAGGTAAAACCCTGAACAATTGTTACTGGATATGTCATGGGAAAAATGATCATCCAGTTTATTAAAATAAAAATTTACAAGGCCTTTTGGATTGTGAGATAAGTCTGGGTTTAAAAAATGGCCCCAACAAGGCTGTTGTACAGATTGGGCTAAACAGCTATTTCAGATAAAGTTAAAAAAAGCACTGCCTCTAACCACCGAATATAAGGGCCTATTTTATGCAGCTGAACACTGGTTTATTTTCAAAGTTCAGGCATATGCTGCTGTTGTCATACCTTAGCAAGTTACTGTTGTTAGCTGCCATGAAGTAACTGAGTTCACTCTTAGCCTGTCATAAAATATGAGATTAAAACATAGTTCAAGCTGCTTTCACAGAGCAAGAATCACAGGGGCAGAGTGTGACGATAAGAATGTGTCAGCATGAGTGAGGGATGGTGTTTTAGCAAGGAGGAGCAGAAAAGCTTTTAGCTTTTGTATCTGTTCCCAACAGAGTACAAATATTTAATCCAATTATTTCTTGCAGTAAAACGATAAATTCTTCAGTTATCAGGAGCTGGATGTTCTGGATGTTGACTTGAAAGTCTTTGGACGCAGCTCGTTATGTGCATGGAGGTGCTTTGTTATGAGGTCAAGATGTTAACTTTTCTGTACTGCCTCTGATCCTATCTTAAAAAAAAAAGTCACTAGAAAACTGTTTAGGTTTCTAATCCAAGAAGAACAGATTGATAATGCAAGAAGGAAGACTGCGAGTCCTTGTCTGCTGTTGCAACCAGAGAACTCAAGGCAGGTACTTCACACTGCGATCCCTTGTACCTGATTCTCTTTAGATGTCAATTATAGGATCTGTTCTGGGTTGGAAAGGTTGGATTGGGTTGGAAAGGACCTTAATCATGATCTAGTTCCAACCCCCGTGCATAGACAGGGATATGTGCCACCAGATCAGGTTGCTCAAAGCCCCATCCAGCCTGTCCTGACACTTCCAGAGAGGAGGCATTTGCAGCTTCCCTTGACAACTTGTTCCAGTGTCTCATGCCCCTCACAGTGAAGAATTTCTTCCTATAATCTTATCCAAATTTACCCTTCTTCAGTTTGGAACCACTTTCCCTTGTCCTATCACTACATGCTCTTGTGAAAATTCCCTCCTCCAGCTTTCCTCTAGCCCCTTAAGGTACTGGAAGGCTGCTGTAAATTCTCCCCAGGGCCTTCTCTTCCTCACGCTGAACAGCCCCAGATCTTTCACCCTTTCTTCATAGGAGAGGTGCTCCTGCCTGCTCATCCCATCTTTGTGGCTCTCCTCCATGTCTTGTTTACCTTAGTGGCCCCAGAACTGGATGTAATACTTCAGGTGGGGTTTCACAAGTGGGAAAGAATTGCCTCCCTTGACCTTTCTGCTTAATATATTGATTATATTAAGTACTTGATGTGTAACCTTCGATAACTATATTAAAAATGTAGCTGGATCTTGAAATTCTTATCCTAAACCCAAATGATTAAAATAAAATATATTAATATAGAGAGGAAGAAGTTTTTAAAGTGGCAACCATGGAGAGTAACACAGCAACACAGAAGATACATACTGAGAGGATTTATTCATGTGTTCACAATTTTTAAAATCTTTCAGTATTTCTACAACTAGACCAACTTTTGATCTAGCAGGGTGTTTAAATATGAGAAATAAGAAAAAAAATTAGGAAACCATGTACTTGTAACATACTGTGTTGTCAGTAGTACCTCATGAAGTGAAGTAATATTGGTTGTAATGCTGACTGGGGGTGCTGGAGGATCCACACAATGCTCGTCTACTTGACTGGGTGCATGAGCAGTTTCTGTTTTATTAATTGCCAAATGTCTCAGCTGGAAAAATGTTTCCTTTCTGATGAATTGTAGCTTGAAATTATAAAAACTACTTCTTTTCAAGCTCCCTAAATTTTAATTGGTTTTTTCATACTTGATTTGGAAAATGTGGCATCGGTATCTCATCTCCTAGACACCTTATGTATGTGTTCATCTTTTCCTGTTTTGACAATCTCTTGTGGGCAAAAAAATGAGAGCAGCCAACTGTCACATCCATGGAGTTTTCAGGATTTCATGTTGTGTTGATTGTTTGGCTATATAGTTTCATTGCACAACTCTGTTATTGAGTCTTATTCTTACAAGAAGTGCGTGCTTATTTTTCTTCATCTCATCTAAAAAATGCCTTGAAGCCTCAGACTTCTAAACTAAGAAATGCCAGGAGTACTTGAACTAATGAAGCCTTGTTTCACATGAATTTGTGTCTTGAGGATGATTGTTGATGCTAAAGAAAATGAGGATGCTCTTGCTACCCCTGTTGTTAAACTTTTACTGTAAGAGTGCTCTGCCTGCTAGCTAGCTTGCTGTATAATAAAGTGTGAACTTATGTTCTTAGGTCTTGTTGCTGTTCAGAGCACTTATACAGACTTTGTCCTTTAATCTGGTTGCTTGTTCATGCAATGGAAGTGAAAGCAGTTTAATTATTTTTAAGATCTCTGAATCTGACCCCAGTTTGTTCACTGGGGTAAAAATTTGTAAGGGTGGACAGACCGATAACTTGTATAAAACTTGACATGCCTGAATAGAGGAGATAGCATGATGTTAATTTTTCTTTTTTTAAAATAGCTAAAAATTTAGGAGCTCTACGTCTTCTTACTTTTCAGTAGGGTAAGTAATTTCTTTAGTCAGTTTTGAAAAACCCAGTAGCAGATTGTTTGGGATTTTTTTTTTTCATAAAGATATTTAACTGTATTTCTCCCTGGACTAGTCCTAATCTCATCATAATTCAGAGTATTCATGGCAAAACCTTAAGATTTTTTAGTAATGTATTAGCCTTTGGGTCATAGACTGTGACCCATATGCTTAACTTCAAACATAGTTAGAATGAATTAATATTTTTTTAAAAATAGCTTAAATTATTTTTCATGTAGTTTGGAACCCTTGTTTTTTTATAGAATACTGCATGTGTCAATTAATGACTTCCAGAATAATATAAGGGAGTATAATTACTTAATTTCATCTTCTCGCAAGTGAATAATGTAACTAGCAGAAAGATAATTCTAGAAATAATGTTACAATCTTTCATATCTTCACATATCTTTATTTTCTATCATAAAAATGTTTTTTTTGCACCCTACTGTTGCTCTGAATCGGATAAGTAGTTGTCCTGTCTTCAGGATCAGTGTTCTGACACAATTTTGTTTTTAAAAGTAATCTTTGGTAAGTATGGGTGTGTCTGAAAAGCACAGTAACTTGACTTAGCTTCTCTATGTGAAATGTAATATTAAACCAAATATATCCAGACAAATACCAAACAAGTTAAATGGCCTTTCCCAACAGGATAAAGGAACATATATTTGAAAAGGTAATAAAAATAATTTGATTAGAAAAGTTGAGAAAAACTGTAAAGTGCTTCTGCATTTATGTACATGCTCATATCTAGCAGTACTCTGGATAGTGTGAAGGAGATGTTTTTCCTTGTTGTGGGAAAGGGAAAGAGATCTCAATTTATTTGGTAGTTATTTCAGTATGCCTCAAGGTATGAATGTGCCTGGGGATAGGTATAGCAAAGCAGTTGACGTATGGGAACTTATTATGCAAGCGTAACTTAGGCAGTTGCTGGAGCTCTGTTTTTAAACTCTACCATGCTGTTAAAAATTTGCCTTGTTATGTTTGCTGGTTTTTCAAATAGAATTGGGCAGCCATGCTTTGGTTCTCAATTAAACAGACAATTTCTTCAGGCATTTTTTTTTTTTTTTCTGCTTCACTGAAGTAAGGGAAATGTTTTATATCCATTTGATACATTCACTGGCAGTTTCATTACTCTGAATATTCAAAACTCATAGAATGAGAATGGCAGCATGGAAGCAATCCAAAATGCTTATTGTTAACATTCTTTCAAAGAATCATGTTCTGAATTCCTTGATTAAGGTTACAGTTCTTTATTAGATTTTTTGATGTGTTTCCTGATGAGTTGGGGCATTGAGTGAAATTGCTAAAGGAAAGGTTTTCTTCTAGAAATAAGCTGCTTACTTTGTAGTTTCAGTATGATAGAGTTCTTGGCATTAGTCTTCTGAATCTTAATTCCAATTCTGTGTTCCAGCTTGAAGTTAGTTTCTAATAACTGAAAGTGATGTAGCTGCCGTATTGATGTTTTGTGTAATATATACATGTTTTGTCCTTCTCACATTACTTTGAGGAATCAGAAAGCAAGCCCCAATTGCTCTGCCTTCCAGGACCTGCTGTTACTTTGTTACCTGGCCAAGTCCCTTAGGTGCAAGGCTCAAACCAATGTAGTTCATAGCATAGGGCTACTTGTCAGTATGAAATAGCACCATACTGGCACTTTTTTTTTTCCATCTTAAAAACTGTGACATTTTGATTTCTGAATGGACTGGGTGGTGTCTGATCAAGGTGTAGGTGGTCCCTGCATGGCAGTTTTTCACTAGGACATTGTACTAGTTCTCAACATGCGGTAGAAGAATTACTTACCAGGAGTTTTCTTAGACACACAAATGCAATTGCAGGCAGCTTTTCAGTAACAGCCAGTTATAGTGGAGCTAGGCATGTGCACCATGGTGCTATAACTGGTTGATTTTTACATTCACATGAGGCTAAATCTCATTCATGCTAGCTCTCATAACCATAGTGTATTAGCCACTGTTATTAGCCATTTCTGCTATGTTTGATCATGTTTGGAAAATTGATGTATTCTACAACCTCCTTGTTTTCAAGCAGATCTTGTTTTATTGAGGTATATAATTTAAACATGCAATATGATTTTGCTGTCTTTTATTGGTTCATTAGAAAAGATAATAAAATTACAAAATTTTTCTTAACTTTAAAGAATCTTTTCTGTGTATTTCTCTGAAATGTCTTTTTCTGTCCATATAAAAAAAAAGTGTTCTAAAGAAACTCAAATAGCCACAGAAACAAGAGAGAACTAGAGAAAGAAAGAATAGGAAAGAAACAAACCTGAATAGCCATAGGTTACAGGATTTACCTTGCTGCTAAGAGATTTATTTCTTTATTATATTATTTTGTATTCACTAATGCTGGAGAGTTCCTGTCTACATCTAGCACTGTGCTTGCCATCCTGAAAACAATAGCTTTCTAGCTAGGCAACACAGGCAGTGTGAGAAAGGCAGTGTAATCTCCATTTTACAGTAAGGAAAGAAGCAGAGATAGAGTCTGACTGTTCTCAGGTCACACTGGATATCTCTGGGAGAGCCAGAAATTGAATCCACATATGTTGGTTGAGTTCCACTGAGTCATGAGACAGTCTTTTCTCAAAATATAATGTATTTGGCATATTCGTCATAAAGCTTTTTATGTGGACACTTTTTGGAACACCTGTTTTTCCCCTGTTATTTCAATTCCTCCTGTTTTCTTGTCTTTTGTTTCCTAGTTTGCATCAGTATTTAACGTGTAATAGATGGAATTTAAAGCATCACTATGTAAAGGATTGAATGAGGATGAGTTTCAATAATAGCTTGAACATAATTAAACCATTCTTTCAAAGCCATTACTTTTCTAGATAATCTTTCTTGCAATTGCTGTGTAAAACATTTCTATCTGTTTCCATTTATTTTTCATAAATTGGTACCTATGTAAATATAGTATGCTACTTCAGGTACACTTATGAAATATTTTTTTTCTCTAATTACTGTATTAAAAACAAACTGATAATATCTTTGTCACGGTTTAACACTGGCTCGGCAACTAAACCGAGTAACAGATGCTCTATTAATCCTCCTCTCCTCCCTGATAAGGAAAGGAGAGAGAATAAGGGAGAGAGGCTTATGGGTTGGAAACTAAACTACACAACTTTAATGAAACAATAATGATAAATAGGAAAATATATACTAAATATATACAAATATACAGGAAAAATTGATGCCGCGTTCCTCCCCTCTTTCCCCCAATAACTCTCATGTCACCACGGAGGCTTCAGGGCAGCCCTGGGAAAGTCCAGGCTGGACCCTGGGGTCAGCAGCAGTCAGGAGCTGGAGGCAGAAACACAGAGATTCAGGCTGGCATGGATCAGGACCACAGGCAGAGGAATGGACGGAATCCTCCCAGGATGCCGAAGCACGCAGGGAACAGGCAAAAGAAGGGCAGGAAGAGCAGCAAGAAGGGTCTGACCCTTGTGATCCCTCAAATTTATACTGAGTATGACGTGTATGAGATGGAATACTCTGTTTGGTCAGTTCTGGCATCTGTCTTGTCCGGTCCTCCCCAAAGGAGGGGTTCAGGTGGGACCTCTTTATTCCTTCTGCAGGGTAAAAATGTTCCTCAGAGCTGAGTAGTGTCCTTGGCTCTGCATACCAGTCTCTGGCAGTAACTATAAACATCCAGTGTTATCAGTCCTAGAAGCAGACACTGTCTGAGAAACTTGCTGTTAATTTCAGCAAGTGCAGCTACTTACAAGAAACTGAGCTGAAAGCAAAAGTACAAACCAGAAAATCACCTTTATCCTGGCCCAAACCATGACAATCTTAGACTATAGGTGTTAATTATTTTCTTACTAAAATACATAGAAGTTGATTATATTTATATAATCAATCTGTAGCTTGAAGTTTTGTGTTTGATCCCTTTTCTCTGCTAGTGATAAGTGGTAGAGTTTCCAATGATCTCTTCCTCAACAACGGTTTGCTTTTGTGTTGGGGAATTCCCTGAGCAATGGAGGTGCAAAGCCAATCTCTTTCACTGATTCAGCTTCTGTTTCTACCAGAACTGGCTTTGCACTTCCATTGTAGATCAGTGGTGATTCACAAGGCACAGGGTGTTCTTCAGTGCATGGCATGGGCAGTGGTAATCAGTGCTTATGAATTACAGGAATATGCTCATGAAGTACATCTGTTTCTAGCAAAGAAGTTCAAGACAGTTTAAAGTAAATAACAGGTATCACAGAGCCCTTTTTATTATTATACTGGTAAGGCTAATGGATATATTCACTGAGGGGAAAAGTGCCCTTTGCATTTGTTTGAAAATATTTTCTTTCTTGCTACTAGGTTTTCCATTAACAACCTTAACTTTTGAGATGTAATGACAACAATTAAATTTTCTCAAAATAGAATAAATGCTGATTCATTAATAAAAATTGGGTTAATTTGCATTTGAATTAATAGTGAAATTATGAGTAAAGAGATTATCCTACAGTGAGAGGTGCATGTCTTTGAAACTGGTCTAGCCCAGCAACTATAACATGAAAACACTGTTGAAAACCAGTATTGGAATGAGCTTCTTTCACGCTTCAGCAGTTTTTATTTTCAACACCCTTAATGAAATAGGAAATTTATGTGAAAAACTTTTCTGCTTGGTAGTGGCAGCAAGCTTAAAATGGAACTGACAAACCATAGAATAGAACTGAGTGTTTTTCCTTCCTAAAAATTGTTCTTTTCACTCATTTACAACGCGAAGTCACTTATTTTGTGAACAAGTGATCTAGAAATATTTTCTGCAGATTTGCAGGAGGAAGAGAATTAGGAGATAAGCCCATCTGATCATTAAAATCTGTATTTCTGTGATAACTTTATGCATTAACTATGTACTAACTCACTATTTCGCTGAATTTAAAAAATGAGGAGTTGGAGCTTGACCCTGATGTCTAATGTATCACCCAATGAAAAGTGTCCACTACAAAGTAAACAACATTCAGAGCTGTTACCTCACCACAAGATAAATGAGCAGACTGTATATGCTGGACTGTGTTCCATGGTCTCTAACTCTTCTGCATCAGCCAGTACAATATGAGACTCATCATTACTGCTAAAGTTAACTTTCTTAATAATGTTTCTTCTGCTTACTGATGAAAAATGTTGCATGGATGGGTACACAAAAATTCCAGGCAAAGAAAGAATTCTAGCTGAGGTCAATAATAGTACTGTTTTACAGTACTGATAAGAGATATTAGGCCTTGGTGTCCCTTACACCAGGCCTTTGGACTGATGAAAGCTAAAATTCATAGTGTAAACCAAACACTTGGATTTGTTATGTAAATGTATATAAAGCTTATGTAATTCTTATGACTGTTGAAAAAAATGTTTAATAAATCATAGTGGTCCTTTATAATATAGCAAAAATAGAGAAATAATAGAGAAATCTAGTAAAAAGCATTGCTTATGCAGGAAAGGGAATGCTGGACAGGGAAGAACTGGAGCATTTGGCTAAGTGCTAAGATTTGCATTTAAAACTGAGAAAATTCCTGTGTCCAGTGATGGGCTATCACTTTGATGGGAAAACAAATGGAGGGAATTTCCTAGATGTCAAATGATGACATTGAGACAGCCATCTGAGTTAGCTCTGACTAAGATAAACATATCTTAAGTAATATGAAGGAGGCTGTTTCCAGGACACACAGAGGTAATGATGCATTTGCAAAAGGCAGTGCTAAACTTTGGAGTCTAGGATGTGAAAACAGGCACCTGGATGGAGGCCTTGTCCTCCATAAGGAGACTGAGCAAGCAAGACTTGTTTAGTCCGTGAGATGAATCTTGACAAGAGTTTGTAGATGTAAACATGTTATAGATGTCGTTTTCTTCTTTTATGTTGGTGTTTACATTTAAGCTGGAAGTCAATGATGACATAAGAAACTGAAGACAAAACACTAGAAATGAGAAGGTAGGCAAGCAGAAGACAAGATTTTTCCTATGTCACTGAGCTCAATCTTGTGTGATACTGTTACAAATGCTGTTTTAAAAATAAGCGCTTTTTCCCACCAGCTTTCTAACTAACTGCTGTTAGAAAGTTGTCAGCATCAGAATGAATCACATTCTGAAACTGCTGTACAGCAAATGAAGTGGGGATGATGGACTCAGCTGCTTTAAAATAGCAATTGTGTCCAGGAATAGGATTGCATTATGTGGTTAACTCTGACAACACACAGCTGCTTCATGACCTGGTGATCTGCACGGGTTCTGTGCTCCTTTCCTGTGTCTGTTATTGCATTGAATTTCTTGATGTTAGTTGTATTCTCTGGTTAGGTTACTCTTTTAAGGCTGTTTTTGAAAATTTCTGATTACGAGCAGTGGCCATAATATTCCTACTTTGTGTTTATTACTCTGCTTGAATGTGTCAACAGTGAATTAGCATTAAAGGGCCTGAGAAAAGCCGTTAATGTAGATTAATCCCTATTCCTCTTTAATCTTTCGAATTTACTTATTTTAAGATACATCTGAGATGGGCTTGGTTCATACCTATGTTAAGAAGATAAATACAGGAGAGGGGAATATAATCCTATTTTTTAAATTTCTTTTTTTCTCAGGAAGACGTCCTTTCTATGCAGTAACTGACCTATATGATATTTTTTTTTCCAGTTTGTTTCAGATCCTTGTGCCAGCAACCCCTGTCACCATGGTAACTGCAGCAGTAGTGGTGATGGCTACCTCTGTGTCTGTAGTGAAGGCTATGAGGGAGCAAACTGTGAGCGCTCATTTCGCAGCCTTCCAGTCTCTGAACGGACAGAGCTGACATCGCCAAGACAGAGCAGACTGGTCTCATCCACCTTGGAACCTGATATTGTTCTTCCTCGTTCAAAAGCAACTGTGATGTTACCTACGTGGCAGCCAAAAGCAGGACAGAAAGTTGTAGATCTGAAATGGGATGAAATAGAGGTGAGAATACTCTGTTTAAATGAAAATGCACAGAAAATACCTTTTTTTAAAAATCATTGTTGGGTTGTCATTTGTGCATGAATTCATGGATGCCCACACGAGAGGACTGAAGATAACGATCTCTGCCCTGACTTAATGTGCCAGTAAAATTACATGCAAAAAAATTGATATTTATTAAAAGTAATGGCCTCACGTTGGCCAACATCTTGTACTGGGTATTTCTTTGATACAGGATAATATTGTTTCTTCTAGTCATTTTTATGATGCTGCATCTTCAACAAATAAATTTAGGAAAATCAAAAGGATAAAGCATTGCCTGCAATATATTTTTTTGCATATGCAATTATAATGACATGTTGTTTTGAAAAATACGTGTCCCTTCTGTATTAAGAAAACGTAGCTGTTTGAGAATTAAAAGTAGTAGTCAATGGATTAGAGTATGCAACTCTGGAGATGCATGATGGTGGAGGAAAACTAAACATTTATTGTATCTCTTAAATAAACTTAACAATATCTGGCAAGACTACAGCTGGAAAGCATACAACATATGATACTTAAGAAATTTTATCTTTGCTTTCTGCTGTTTTATTGGTAATTGTTAGATATCTTGCATAGACTCTATGCAAAAAAAAAAGTATCAGACTTTATACTTCTGCTATTAATTATTAATCTTTAGATGTGAAAACCAAGTGCAGACAGAAAGTATGTTAGAAAAAAAGTAGAATTGATTATTTATCTCCTAATAGCTTTATCATCTATTCATTCTATCACATTACTGTCCTCTTCTCCTCTTTGAAGTCCATTGCTGCACATGAGTTCTCTTCACTGTTCTCTTACACAGAGGTGTAGTGCTTCTGTATATGCTGTTTCTACAGCAGTAGGTGCTGGAAATCTCCAACCTGATCCAGAGATTCCCTATAATAATATGTGTGTGCAAAATGCATCTCATAGAAGAGTCTGCCATAGAAATGAGTGTCTCTTTGGGGAGGGGAATGCAACTGGTTTTTTTGAATCAACTTAGTAGTGAACATGAGGGTAATGAAGCTTGTTGGTGAAGAAATAGTATGATTTCAGTAGACAAAGAATTAAAATATTTGTGACATATTTGAATGAAAAATGCATTGTAGAGTAAATTCATTTAAGTTTATTCAGGGATAGGTGAAATGTCATCTGTATCTGTTTTTGAAGTGTTTCAGGGAGTGTGAATATTCTGAGCTGTTTTTATTCACTGTGTAATGAGAAAATGAATAGGCACGAGTTTAATTCTCAAAAAAGTATACTTTTCATTGTTGTTTACTAGCCTAAAAAAATAGATAAGTTTTTATTATACTATCTATTTAAATTAATTTTTGAAAGTAAAACAACATGTGAAATACGTGTTTGTCTTATGACACTCAGATTATGTCTGAGGTACAAGTAGTGACAAGGCGATATTCCATTTTCATTGGGAGTTCTTGTAGGCAATACCCGGAGAAGAGAGCTTTATTTCTTGGAATTCTATCTCCCACATGTATTATTTTACAGTAGAACATACATCAGGCACCAAATATGTAGTTTGGTGAAAGCATTGGCGCAGAAACAAAAAATGGTCTGCTTTTATTACTTAGTTTGATTGCCATGTCATCTCTGTCTGGGTGCTCCATATGTCCTGGTCAATGAAGGTCATGCCCTTGGCTCTACCATATTTCCCTTGTGTGTCTTATTTACCTGTGGTCCGGTACTGTATAAGTAACATTTCTCTCTGGTTTGCATTTTAGGTAGAGATACTAAGCATTTCAGCCAAAAATATCATTCACAAGTGGGTATTTCAATGGCTGAAATTTACCCTTCTGTGTATCTTCTTTTGCCTGAAATGAGAAATATACACAGGTTATCAATTGCAATTGCATCAGTAACACTAATATGGAAATTACTTTGTACCCTATTATAAAATTACTCGTGTTGATAAGTTTTTAATATATTGTGACTGGTCTTGTATATTTCACAATCTTTCCAGTGTAGCATAATGACCTTCTGTTCATTGGAATTCACACTGAGAATGATGCTTATCTCAAAGAAAGTTCTGGCAATTGCTAATTCAAGACATTGTCTCTGATCTATATTAAACTAAAGCAAGCTGTTTTGCCTGAAGGTTTGTATAGCAAAGTCTCTCCGGTGGAAGCTTCAAGAGTAAAGAGTTAAGTGTTAAGCAGAAAAATACTACCTTTCCTCATAGTTTTAAAAGCTTTGCAATGCTTGATCCATTCTTGCCCTCCTAAAAGGAAAAAAATAAAGTAACTGTAGGTTTTGTTTGGCAAAAATCTACTGATTTGATCTTCCTTGAGATTCAGAGGCAACAAAGGGAGCTATTATTATGCTGTGAAATTCTTTTTTCTCTTTTTCTTTTCTTTAAACCTGGCAGGTCAACCCATTTTTCAAATTATTCGCTACTGACACCATAAGTGAACTAACATTCTTCGTATTCTTTTGTCAGTCTGCTCAGAGAGAAATTTTGCCAGAATCTCTCCAAATGAAAGCTCTCACTGTCTTGCATGAAGTTTCCATAGAAGCTTTTTCAAGAAGTTTTGGGGACTCAAAAAAATGAACACCTGAGAGAAGTATATTATCTGAGAGGCATCGTGTGGTTACAGATGGACATTTTTTTTTCTGTATTCCTTGAATATTTGGGATATACTTGGTAGTGCTTGTTTAAATGAACTTCTTGGTAATGTATTCACCAGGCATACAGTTTCATTTCTTAGAGAGCTCTTGCTATAAGAAACTAATCTTTTCCTGATATGTAGATTAAGGGCTACAAACACAGTTCACTAAGAGAAAAATATTCATGTCTGTTGGTTTCTTTAATATGATAGGAATTTATCTTTGTTATCAGCTATGGAGATCTTTTTCCTACTTAGAGCAAGTTGTTCCAGTTGCAACAAAGATGCCTCCAGCAATTGCCATTTCCTCAGTCCAATGATACTGTTTTGTTACTATTAGCTAATAACATCCCTCAATATCAGGTGTTTTAAGCTCAATATGCTAAAAAATAAGTTGTGAAGTTCACACAAATCATAGTTTACTGTTTTTCATTGTGAAAATACGTTCAATGGATAGTCATGAATATCAGCTTTCTTTACATAGTATTATATCCCCTTCAGTCAAGAAACACAGAAAATTGTAGTGTTTGCAGTTGTATCAAAATAGTGAAGCTCTCCTTGTCTGAATCTGTATCAGTGAGTGGGTTCAGGACTTTTGGTTATCCAGTACTGTCTTAAAAAATACATGAATTTTTAATTACTCCTTCAGGGTCATCCTATCTGGAAGCTTTTGAGAGCAAGCAAGAATCCTGCTTGATGTGTTTACTACCTTTCAGTGTTTTGGAATGGAAGTATCTTGGCAGTCTTTGGTTACGTTGTAACTTATTCTCCAGTGATCCGCCAGTCCCAGATCTGCAGCAGTCCTGGCGAACATCCACCCCCCCACACCTCAGTTTTATTGCTCACAGTTACATCATAGGGCACGGGATACCCCTTTGGTCAGTTGAGGTCACTTGTACCAGCTGTGTACTCCAAAACTTCTTGTTCACCATCAAACCACTTACAAGCAGGATAGCCTGAGAAGAGGGGGCAGCCTTGATGCTAGGTATTGATGAGCAATAACTAAACCAGCCCTGTTAACAACAGTGTTTTCATCACAAAATTGAAACATAGCCCCTTACTGTGAAGAAAATACAGCCAAACCCAGTATAGACTGGGTGATTTTGACATGAATTTTGGTGGCTAGATTCAGACAAGAACAGATCTGGCTAATATGGTTACTCAGTCATCCATCTGAGAAAGTGCCGTTGTTTAAGACCAACTACTGGGCCTGCTGAAACATCTGCCTCTGGGTGTTCCACTGGCATTGGTAATCTGTAACAGAAATACAAAATTTTCTGTACATCAGAATGCACTGCATGCTCTTGGCAGCGATTGCTGACTCTACAAAGTGGCCTTAGTTTGGATGAGCAAAGAAATGTAAACTGCCAGTGATAGCATTTGCTGTAAAAAAAAAAAACAAAACAAAAAAAACAAACCCAAAACCAAGCTGCCTGCAGTTCTGCTGTTCTTTAAACTCAAGGAGTGAGACACAAAAGAGATGGAAACCTGATGTGTCCTGGAGGCAGAATGGCTGTATTTTGCAGTGCTCAGGATTACTCTGCCTGTGTCACTCATGCCTCTGCCATGTAGAATTACAAATGTCTGGTCAGCTTCCAAGAAAGGTACTATGAAATTCCATATAAAACAAATATCTTCAGAGAGCTGCTTTCACAACTGAGGACTGTATATGTAGCCTAGCACAAATGTAGACTTAGAGTCTGTATGTCACTTTATTTTAGCCTCACTGAATTAAAGGCTGCTGCACTTAATTTATCGATGTAATGAAGGCATTCATGTGAAAAGATTGCCTTAGGACTTATGTATGTATTTCAGCAATTGTTGAATTAAGTGTATATCTTGTTATTCTGGTTGGTGTATAAGGCAGGAAAGTATCGATACAATTTCTTCAGAAAAACTGTAGGAATGATCATTACCTTCTCAGAACTATTTAAGTATATTTTCCAGTGAGTTCTGTTTTAAATACCTCCTACTGTTTCTAGCAGGTTTTATTTTTTTCTATTGAGAGTGAGACTTACAGATTATTTTCATCTTCTGAGTGTGTAATCTTATTGTAATGTATTAGTCTTCGTTGCCCTCATTCTTCACTCTTTCAGTTTTGCAGACAGTTCTGTTAAGATAGGAGAGACATACTTAAAATCTTTATATAAATTTCCCACAGCTGTGAAAAAAACTGTGTAATTTGTTTCCCAGTTCAGGTATCAAAGTTGCTTTGTCTCCATAGTATTCGTCTGAAATAGGACACTGCAGGAATAATTTTTTATTCCTTATGAGAGCTGCTGTTACTTCTTGGGTTTCTTTGTCTGATTCAAGTACCATGTTTTAAAATATACAGTAATCATCTAAAGCAGTAAGACACTAAAACTAGGGTTTTATAACAGATGAAATGTGGTGGTTTTTTTTCTTTGTTTTTTGTGTTTGTTTTTTTTTTTTTTTTTTGTAATAAAATTTGTAGAGCATGAAGTTAGGGTCAATTACAAATGGAATTCCTAGATAAAGACATACAACATTATAGATTTCTTAATAAAGAAGTCATAATCCTGCATTTTGCCTTTTGCTCTTCTAATCACAGTAGTAATATTTCCTATATGTGCTTTTCATGCTGACTAACCCTTAATTCTGATGTGTTTGCATACAAATTTCTAATATAGAATAGTAAGGTAATTGAAATCCTTAAATTACATTTTCTCCTTGTGTTCCAAGGTAATGGATGAAATTGTAAAACTATATAATTACTTCAAAATTGAGTGTATTTTCAGATATAGTGTAAGACTGTGTGAGAATAGAGATGGTGATTTCTTTGTTTCCCTTTTTTCCAATAGGCATATAGAGTCTCAAACAACATGGAAGTTTAAATCTTGCCAAATATAAAGGGAATAGCTTTAGCTTTGAATGTTAGCTGCATAATTTTAACTTCCAAGACTAAAACATTGTTGTGGGTGTATTAACATTTTTTTTCAAAATTTAATTGGGTGAATACAGTAAATTTGTTTCTCACTTATTTTTATAAACTAGATGTATTCATATTATATGTGCCAGAGAATTCAGCAATGAATAGAATAGTCTAGACATTTTTGGAAAATGAGAGAGCTAAGTATTTGTCTTGCCTGACTCAAAATGAACTCAGAGTAATAAAAATATTACTTGCATATCCTGGATTTCTTGTTTTTCATGTTTTTACAGGTGTTTCATAGTAATGTTTAAAGTATGAATTTGAATTTTACTTAAATTTACAAATTAGATTCTGGCTTTTACTTTGATGAATGATTAATTCATGGAGGTGTGTCAGGTTGCATTTTCCCTTTGACAGTGATGTTGATGTAAAAAGGTTGCACGTATGTTCTAGATGATTGGAAAAAAAAGATTGCAAGATCTGCCTCACAATTTGAAGATGAAGCTGCCTTACTGCTTTTTCTCAGTGTGCTATTTCAGAGGCAAGCCAATGATGATACCTGAGAACTGCTTAGTTAAAACTGATGATGATATTGATGTAGGTGATTCAAAGACTCAATTATGCCACATAAATTAGTAATTATTTGAAATAAAGCTATCACTGGAAACAGAAATTGTTTGTAAACTGTTGTTTGTATTTATTGTATTGTATTGTTTTATTTGTAAACTATTACTGCTTTGCAAGATAAGAATAATTAAGGAGTCTCTTGTACTGCGTCCTGTATAGTGTCTTGATCTAGTTAAACCAGTAACTGATTTCTGTGGCATCACAGATTTGGCAAATACATCCTTTCACTCTTAACCGTGCTCATAATTTTTTTCCGTCACAAAACACTGTTTTTTCCAAGCAACTTTTACTTGGGAAGAATAGAAATGGGCAAAGAAGAGAGATATGATGAAGGTGATTATTATAATTATTTCTAGTAATCTGTCTTTGTGGAAATAATAGATTTCATTGTAGTAGACAGATATCAGTATCTGCTATTATAAATCAGCTGAAATTGCCTAAATTTATAATGCAATGTTTTGGGGGTGTTGAAAATGTTAGAACTTTATTATTTTAGAAGACTACCATTCATCTTTTGATGAAAGCCTACTAATTTTTTTCTAATCCTGGTAACTTTTAAAAGAAGATGCCTTTAGAAGTTCACACATAAATGAAGGATGTTTTTGTTAAAACGAAAAACCTAATAGGATGGTAATGTGATTTTTCAGGATGTTTGTTCTTGTCATAAATGTTTAATTAATGATTTTGGTCCATCCTGATGATTTTTTTAAAAACGACTGCTAGGCTGTTAGTGTTATTTTAAAAAAATTAATTTATATTGTCTTTGGTTATATTTTCTAGTTTAGTGTTAAATAAAACTGTTTTTGTTTTCAGATAACCCCTGATGTGGCTTGTGGAAATGCCAGTTCCAATAGCTCTGCTGGAGGCCGGCTTATCTCCTTTGAAGTTCCACAGAATACTTCAATAAAGTAAGAATATTTGTCATACGTGATAAAATACAAAAATGCTTGGATTTCAGTTTGCCTGGATATTTTAGACAACAGTTTTTCAGTTAGGCAGATTCATCAAATATCTAAAAGCATACGAAAGAACTTCAGACCTCAGGCACCAAGCAGTGCTATGACAGATCTTTGCTTGGTGTAGTTTTTCCCTACACATTTAATGTTTTGGAAGATGTAAGCTTGTTAACTGTCTCTGAGCCATCAGAAGGCATTTGAAATTTGGGCAGATGTGTTGAGATGTCAGTTTGAAGAAGACATAACATTTCCTTTCTCCTTCATGTAGTGAACACTTTTTTCCTCACTTTAATCTCAAAATGTGCTAGCTGATAGAATGTGTTGTCATTGACTATAAAAATGCATGTATTTTATGAGTTTGTATTCATTTTTTTGATTATTGCTTTGGGTGTGTGTCATCATCAGCTGTGGAAATCTTTGTGTAGGTCCATTTCTCAAATATTGGTATTCTGTGTTACTCACTTTTCAAACTCATGCTATTTCAATCAAATATTTGCTCTGTTACTTTAAATTAGCAGAATCTGACTTCCTAGAAAGATCTAATTCTGTCAGCTGTGATGAGGCATTTCCGTATTGGAAACTTTATTTCAAATAAAAAACTGCCAACGTGGTTCTCTGGCTCACAGCTTTACTGCAATTTTAGAGTTAGATTTTCCCAAAATAGCCTGCTTTTCTCATACTAGCATCTTATCTTTCAGAATCCAAGCTTTCAGTTAAAAAGGGCCATGCTCTCAGGAAAAAACAAACTGATGCAAGCAGACAAGCTGCAGACAGTTTGGAGCAGTGACTGTTAAATGTGGGAGCTGTCCTACTCTTCCCACAGGATTTGAATCACACTCATTCATCAGCCTTTAAGTCTAACTCAGGGAGAGCTCTGCGAGTGTGCAGGCTGGAATCTGTAAGCAAATGAGAGTCTTGTCTCATAATCAGGACTAAGCTGGTTTTTGTAGGTTCTACAGCTGTATTTAAGACACTTGATGGAGACACCCGATTCTAAAGGAATTTGTAGAGTACACAGTCATTTTTTGTAATCTTTATACACAATATATTTTAGTAGTGTTTTGTTTTGGCAGTTCATCTGAGCAGGTTATTGCAGGCTAATACCAATCTTCATTTTATGCTATTTCCTATGTTAAAAGGCCCAAGAAGCATCTCTGATTTGATGTGAAAAAAATGTAATTTCAGTTTAAGGATTTTATTTGTTCTTGCTGTTTTAATTGTCAGGTGTGACCTAAGCTGTGAAACTAGATGCTCTCATGTTCTAAAAGGGATCGTGGTCATCTCTGGAGGTAGTGATGGGGGTTGCTCTTGAAGAGGTCCTAAAACACTGTCAAAAATTTTATTTGGAGGCCTGTTTTCAGCAGGAGAGAATTATCAGTTTTCAGCAGTTGGATTCAGTTTTGTTGGGATTTTTGGAGCATTGTTCAAACTGACTGGGGTGTTATTCAGAGAAAATGAATGCAAATGTTTGGGAACTTGCCAGAAACATGACAAGTTTTTATTTTTTCTTTGTAGAGGTGAGGAGGAAAAAACATTCTGGGGGGAAGGAAACACTGACATAGAGACAGTGCTTCCTTGTGGGGCTGACAGTATCCACTCAATTGTAGATATTACTTTATCCAATCTGTCAATATTCAGGAAGGCACCATGGACTCGGTGACCTTGGGAGCGTTACATGACTCATTTGGTTTACAAGAATAAACTGTTCTGAACCTTTGATCTGGCATGTGAAACAGATGGGAATTTCTACCAGGATACATCTTCCTGTATTGAACAAATATTGAATATTCTTCAGTAAAGAATGGGGCTGGATGTACTTCAGCTGCAAAAAATGAGGTAGATATGGAACAGAGCTACTCTTCAAAAAGGCAGAAATACAAAGTCTTAATAAGGATGCTTTACACTTATGTAATGTTTATATAAAACTCATCTTGGGCACCGAGATGGTGTCCTTCAAATATTATAAATGAAGACTCTATATGATTAAATCTGCTATTAAATAGATTATTTATTTTATGCGAATCTTAATATTGAAGCATTTTTTATTTTTGTGGACCTTCACTGGCCTTTTCCTGGTTCCGTACTTGCTACACTTAAGTTTTCCTTTTTGTTGATAAGCCTCTGTTCTGCAGTGACGTACTTCCAAAACAACACCAATTGTCTCTCTGTAACTCCACTTGTTGTTTATTTTCTCAGAATAAGGCAAGATGCTACTGCTTCTCTTATCCTACTATGGAAGGTCACAACCACTGGATTTAAACAGTGTTCACTTATTGATGGCAGAAGTGTCACTCTTCTTCAGGCCTTAGGTGGACTTGTTCTGCCTGAAGACATGCTTGCATTAGGAAACAACTACTTTATTGGTGAGTGACATGCTGACTTTATTTATTACCTCTAGGTGACAGACGATGGTTTACCTGACATTTAGAGAAATAGAGGTAGTTCTAGTTATTTAAAGTGCCACTGAAAGGTCCAGATGTGATATTGGGACCTCCCTTTAGACATTGGTTCATTCAAAACAGACAAGAAGTACACTAAATTCTTATACAAGTGGCACTATTTAGTTTGAAGTCTTGATGGTGATTTTTGTCTGGATGCTTTAAATGCTGCAAGTTATTTTATATATTCTATTTTTATCAACTGGAAAGCCTTTGGTAAGTGCTACAGTAAATAATTCTGAATGTTTGAGGTGTTTCTTTGTCAGATACTATATCACAGGATATGTTGTGAAGAAGCTTAAGCTGGCAAACAGTAAACTGGAAATGAAATACAATTAAAAATATAATAGAAAATGTTATCTAACAGTATTAATTTGCCCTGCTTCTAGTTTTGTCTGAGTGAATATGAAAGTTTAGAAATATAGTAAATTTTAAATGTTAAGGATCTTTGAAAGAGTGTAATAAAAATAGCCCGATATGTTATTTTTAAGTGTATTGGAAATAATACTGGTTTAATGAAGTCTTTATGCACAAACACAATAGACATAATTAAACTGAAGTTTCTTGGCAAATGGTTTATTACACCAGTGACATGAAACCAAAGTAATTCTTATAACAGAATTTATTGTAATCTTGAAATGCTGTGTATCTTATAATGAAGTGCAAGCTGTCACAAATTGTAACTTAGAAACTTCTTATGCTAATAAATATAAAATTAAAAATTATAAAATTTATATTTTATAAAAATATAAAATTAATATAAAATTATTTTATATAAATATAAAATTAAAAAAGTAATAAAATTAAAATTATATATAAAAATTAAATATAAAATTAAAAAATTATGGTGATTAAAAAATCACTGTTTCTGATGCAGAAACAGTGAGCCAAATTCTGTGTATTTAACACAGAGAAAAACCCCAGTTCAGTGGAATAGTGCCGTGTTTTCTCCTTTTCAAGCTGTGACTTAGTGAAAATATTGCTTGAAGTGTGTTAGAAAACTACCATCAGCGGCTGTTTCTTTTAGTGACTTTTTTTTTTTACAAATAATTTTCCAGTTCCTTTCATTTTCTGTATAGTTTACTTCCTTCTAAGATATGTAATTTTGGGTTATTTTTCCTTTAATCTAGTTTCGCATTTCATTTGTAAGAGTTAAAACTTTCCTCTTGTGTCTTTGTGTTTGCCTTGTGGTAGGTAACGTATGATATAAAACAGGTAAAAACTTGATGAAGACTGGAAATTTTGTAACTTTTAAGCACTCATGAAAGTACCTTTGTCTATAAGCTCCCAAATAGAGGGCCGAGGTTGCCCTGTGAATGCTCCATACACCACAGACTAACAAATATGATAACGAAATTAATATTGTCTTACAGTTTCATGGTTTGTATTATCCCACTTGTCTCACTGTAGCTGCCTTTCTATCTCTGGAATTTTTACTTTGAATGTTTACTGTGTGCTAGGTAACATGAGGTGAAAATACATTTTCCTTGATGAATATAAAATGAGGTTTAGTTCATAAAAGTTGTACGAGTTTTTTGCTTGTTTCATGCAGTACAGGTTTTTTTGAGACCTCTTATTTTACTTCCATCTTTTCTTTTTGATACTTTCTTTTGTCTTTCTTCTTGATCTCCTTATAGTGAAATTCTTTGTAGAATTTTCCAGTTGTAGTGTAATTTGATTTATGTAAAGAACATGAATCATAGGTGTGTAGTCATGGACCAGCAGGGAGACACCAATAATAGAGTGATACATCATGAATAAAAGCATCTAAGTGCTTAACAAAGATGAATGCAGTTATAGCACATTTGAATTTTTATAAATCCTATTTATTTTAGCAAATAGATGGGTTCCCTGTAGTGCTTTTGATAGAAAATGAATGTGAAACATTTCTTCTGCATATCTTTTAGTCCTGAAGCTTTGGAACTCTGTTATGACATAACAAAATAATGAGAACTCAGCTGTCATCTGGCATAAGTTATTTCTGTGGCTTTAATTTAGTTATAGCTTTTCCGAGAATAATTTCCTCTTATTAAAACACAGCAGCAGAAAAGAATAGTAATAAACTAAAGAAAGGAAACTGAAACATGACTTTGTTAGCTTGAAAGTGATTGTGACATATCAACTTTTTTTATAAGAAATAGGAAATGGAGTAACCTCTGGATTTCCTTCTCAGTTGTATGGAAATCATCTGCTTACTTTCTTACACTAAAGTGGAGGTCTTGAGTAGAAAACTTAAAAAAGAACTTGGACGTTTTTTGTCAAAAATGCTGGCTTTTATCTGACTTCAACTGAAATACACCATTTTGGATAAAAATCATTACATATTGACTTCTTACTTCGCACTTGACCCGATGTATGGAAATGATCTCTGAATGTGATGCACCTCATTTATTTATTTAGTTTTCAATAATTTACTTTTAAACAAGATCAGATGAATAAAGTTTTTTCTTTTAGACAACTTTTTAGAGGTTTTATAGGATTCTTTTCTCAATTGCTGAATTCTACACTTTTTTTTATCTTGTAAAAATTTTCTAATTATAACTCTAAAAGAAAAGGGGAAGATCTGAGTGGTTTGGGTTTTTTTTTCATGTGTCTTTTGATTTACATCTTGAGTCACTTCTCACTGTGTCTCAATTTTTGTTCTTAGCAAGGTGTTTTAATTACCTCTTGCAAGTCTTTCTGAATAAGATGATTATGTAAAAAATAAACCAGGGAAATATTTGTTTTGTGTTACCTTATGGTGATATAAAGAAAATTATTTACACAACATTGAAAAGACTCCAGAGTTGGCAATCATGTACTGATTTGCTGATCATGTGATTCAGGTCACAATGTCTAGAGGTAGAAAGAATCCTTTTGCTGAGATCTGAACCAGACCCCTTCATCATGGTGCTGCCTACCAACAGAGAGAGTGCCTGCAGTGCATGAGAATGAAGGGGGTGATGGCAGGGGAAGTGTGACACAACTAAATGAGCGATCTGTCTTCTGTAATGAGGTTTATAAAATGGCTGCTGCATTGGCAGAGAGTCTTCTGCAGAGCTGGAAAAAAATTGTGATGCTGTGATTAGACAACATGGTTATGTTATTGAATTAGAGCACTTACATCATTACTATGTCTTAATAGTTGGGAAAGTGTGTTAACTTGAAGACTAGCTTTGTACCTCCTGTAAGATGTTCATACCATGACTGGTTTGCTTAGAGTATTTTTAATGAGTTTTTCTGTAAGATTTGGTATTGCATGTGGGTCAGTCTTCTGAAGTAATTTATTCTTCGGTGCCCAAATTCAGGACTTAAAATACCCCAACAAACCAAGTTATTTTACTGAGGGCTTTTCTCAATAGCAAATATATTTAACATTGATACAGAAAAATATCAGTTCTGTGGAGTGCTGTAGGTGGATATTGAGATTTGCAAAAAAGAGAGTTGCAAAGCGCAGGAGGAAGCAATTAATAATTTTTAAACAAGAGACGATAATAAAGAGGTGAATATTTCAGACATAATGGAAAATCTGCCTTTTACTTCAATAGTTATAGTTTCACAATATTTATCTCAAAGCTTTTTTATGTTAATGAGTGGCTCTTGCATAAGCTATTTATAATATTAATAAAATATCTCACCAGTATTTGTTGTAATTCAGGATATTCATGTCTTCGTGCAATCAATAATGGAACTAGAATATTTGAAAATAGCAACTGCAAAACTATACCTTGGTACAGTCACCCCCCTGTTCTTCATTGTAATATATCTTGAAAATTTGAAATACAATGAAAAATATTTTACAAGTCTGAAAACATGAGATAAGAGTAAACTGATGTACTGCTGGTTTGTGCATGAATGTTAATGGGTTGCAACTACGAATCTATGGTGAGTTAAAAGTGCTTGTTTCTTATTTGGGAATCTGATCCCTGCAAAATGATGCACTTCTCTCTTCCAGGGAATCATGCACTAGATTTGGGAACATGCACCAGAACATGTATATCTTTTTGTATATATGTTTATTGCAAGTGCATAAGGTTTAATAAACTGCTTAAAGAATGCTCTCTTGAGATAATGCATTAACATTTTCCTTCAGAAAATGAATCAGGCCTTGCTGAAGGACTTTGAAGGACATTTCCATCTTACACAGCAACTCTCCAAAATTTTCAGTGATTCGCAGCATGCATTTTTTTATTCAAACATGCAATCACACTGATCAAAAACTGGAACAGTTATTCTGAAAACACAGCCTGCTATAGAACTAGTGAAAAAAACAAAACCAACACAAAATAGAACCATTAAAAATCTCTTTATGTACTCACATTTAGAAGTTTTATTGTTGCTTTATGCCATCTGTTTCTTCAGGAGTCAGTTAATTTACCCCAGCACTAATATAATAAACCTGTTTACTAAGGCGACAATTCTGTCCGCTTTGTGACTCAAAAGATGTCCCTGTGGATGTCAGACTTGCAGTCAGAGGTGATTTCATGGTTTCCAGTCTACTTGGTAAACAGTGTATGCCTGTCCTGGTGTACAGTTAGCGAACTTAGTCCAATATTGCTAGTAGTCAAAACCATCATATTACTATTTTTTTGATGAATCTGTAAATTGGATAATAAAATTTTATACTGTGTGATTATTCCTTCAGATTTGAGAAGTGTTTATTTTGAGGTTTTGGGCACAACACAGAGCATGGAGCTGGCAGTGCTGACTGCATCCAACCTATTTCCCTCCTTTTTCTCAACAATATAAAAAAAATGCAATTATGTTTTCAGGTCTTTTTCATGGCTATTAGGATATTAACTCTGTTAACAGAACCTGCTTCTCATCACCTTCCATGATGAAATAGTGAAAAAACTGCTTTTATGCCTACTGCTGAAGCTGTGATGATGGGAACTCTTTCAGAAAAACATTAAAACAGTCATTTGGGCTTTAGTATTTTGCCTCCACTTCCCCATAGGTAATATGATAAAAGCTTTTGTATCTATATGCGTATATATGAAAAATACTGATGCTATTCAAATGCCAACACCTTTAGGACAGCTTGCTTGAATCCCACAAAATTTTGTTTTGCTTAAAAAGGAAAATTAATGCTTGGTTCCTCAAGCAGAAGAGATCTGATGCATTTTAAAAAGCACGTGAACCCCATGTGTATGTGTACAAAAGGGATAATATTTTCCTATCCAAAATGCTCTGCTGGCTTTTCTAATGCAACAAAGTACTGATAATCTCTGTCCTGAGCAGTTACTTCTTCCCTTGATGCTCTTTGGGCTATTTAATGGATATTCTTCCAGGATCTCATCACACATTAACAAGTGGTCACATCTACTACGACCACAGGTATATTGAAAATGAAACTTAGTTTTAAAAAGACTACATTAAAAATAAATAATCTAGAGAGATATTTTGAAACAAATTCTGACCCTCTAGCAAGTTGCAAATTTTTTTTATAACCACATCATCAAGTTAATGTAGCTTTAAAAAGTTGCCATGTGCCAGCTGAGCACCTCCATGAGCTCCCGGCCCCTGACACGTGTGCAGTCATTTGCCTGAACCCTTCTTCACCCTGAGCTCCATCAAACCCCCTGGCCTCACACCTGCCCCAGGTGCAGCATTTGCACGGTTCTGCTGCTCAGGCTGCACGCAGCACCGTGTGTGCAGGACTGTTTGTTCAAAGCAGCCTTCCTGGAGCAGGAATTTAGTGACTACTGCTCCAGTTAACGGGCTTTTCATTTTAATGTGTGCAGTTTGCCTCGAAAGGCCCTGTTGTAGGCAACATTGTGCTTAACTGAAAAGATTTCCCTGAGGTTTTCAGTATAAGAGCTAACCTTGCAGAAAATGGCCATTTGGCAAACAATAGCAGCAGCAGAAGGATGAACAGCATAAAAATTTTAATAAAGTGTTGATTTCAATGCCTTTTTTTAAAAGAGGGTCTTGTGAGGCAAAATGTTAAGTGTTCATCTCAAATCGAAACCATTAGGAAGAATGCTGTTAGGGTATATAGGAAAGGATATGATAAAAATAAGTTTACTGCTATCCATGATCAAGTTACTTGTACTTCGTTTCATATGTAAGTAGATGTAAAGATTAGATTATTTTCATCTTTAATATATTAAAGGTAGCATGTAAATATTTTTAACTCTTTAGTGTTGTCTTTAGTAATTATTAAAAAATATTTATTCACTACTACTTACAGCAAGTAACAGTAGGAAATTATTTTCCTAGTTTAACTTTGGAGGTTCATCCATTCAAATTTTTAATTCTTGGTGAAATACCTATTGTTTCTTTTTAAGATTTCGCTTTCTTCCAGTATGGCTTTTGTGACCAATTCACAGTCAAAATACTTTTGGTTGATCACATGGTTGTTTGCACTGTGAGATCTTGGGCAAATTGCTTAAGCTTATCTGTAAAATAAGGCTACCAATACATAATTTAAAGGAAAATGTGAGGCACATTTCAATAACGCTGCAAAAGTGCTTTGAGATCTTCAGCTAGTAGTGCAACATACTGTAAAGTGTGTTTCAAAAGTATGGTAGCCACTCATAAGTCTTAAAGTTGCAGCAGTCACTGTAGATAAATCTGAGCTAACTTTGTCATCCTATGTTCTGCAGCTCCCCTTCTTGCAGTCCCAGCGATGTCATTTGTGTTCCCCCACACTTAACTGCTTTTGTGAGGTGTAGCATCAGAGATTCTGGTGGGCTATATTTGTGCCCAAAATAGGTCACTTCCAGCTTGGCAGCATTTGAAGATGTTAATAACATAACGAGAAAACAGTGATACAGAAAATCTATTGGAATCTTTTAGATTAGGAAAGCCAGCTAGTTTTTCAGTTCATAAATAAATTTTAACTGTCAGTCCTGCAAAACTGAGTTCCAGCTTGAAAGCCAAGCTGTGTGCTTTTTCTCTCCAAAGTTTTAGTAATAATCTTCTGACACCCAAATTTTGCTTTCTGTCACACCTGTGTAACTCTGGCACTGTCAGCCTGCCTGTGATAGCATTGCAAAAATGTTACAGAGAATATAACTTGGCCAGCAGCACATTTGTCTGTTTTGCTCTAATGGTGATTATGTCTTGAGAGGAAAGTTATACATTAGATTTTCAGAGCCCAGGATGAGTTTTCGGTGTTGTTAGTGAGGGAAGAAAGCCCTTATCTGTTTTTAAACTGAATATGATATCTATTTCGGGAAGGGGAAAAAAAAAAGAGAAGTTTTACAATCACTTATCTAAACAACAAAAAGTTTTTAAAATTACTGTTCCATCTCAATTGTTGAAAAATAATGTACTTGAAACAGTTCTTCAACTGATTCTCACTAAAATCTATATATACTTTCAAAAGCAGTATCTGACCAAGGCTTCTGTGACAAAGCACAGTAGGCATTTTAATCTATATAGAATATGGGAGAGTTGTGTTACTTATAAATAGTGCTATTTGTGGGCAAAATAGCAGTTTTGTTATAGCAGCTGTATTTTTGTATCCCCAGATGCTATGCTGCCTAGCAGTATCACCAGATAATCATCTCAGATATTCTTTCTTTGTGAGTATCCTCACAAAGGTAGTGGTAGTGCTGGCACAGAAGTACTGCATCAAGATTGTGACTGCCATTGACTACCTGTTTTTAATTTCTTGTTTTCTGCTCATGTGTGATAACCATCCCAAGGCAAACAAGGAAAGGATTCCTGACCCATTTTTTCAAATTTTTTAGAACAGCAGTAGTGTCAAGATACTGAGACTTTGGATAGGCCTTAATGACCCTGACCATTAGGGTCATAGAAAAGGTGATAAACTGTTGTCTATTTGTAAATCCTCTCCTATTTCAACATATAGAAGTAAATTTGCACAGTCAGGTGCATCATCAAATATCTTGTGTTTCTTCAATTTTTAGGTCTTTAAAATGAGTGGAACGTAACATCCATGAATGAGTGGAAGAATTGAGCTTTCTTAGATTTTATAACTGAATAATCACTATCTTAGAGTGTGATACAGAGTGCCATAAGAGTTCAATTGGTTTGTATAGTTAAATTGAACTTACTACTTTATGTTTAGATCAAAGAAGGCACTTATGCATGGTGATGATTAGATTAGCATAGACCCCTGTGATGGTCTTCATAGTCTTGAATGTTGCGTATACCATATGGCACAAGGACAGGGTGAGTGATTTCAACATGAAATAATCTTTGGATAAAATTTGGACATAAACACTTTCAGGAGAATTCAGGTCTCCCTACGTCCTTTTTCTGGTGAGTACTGTAGCAAAATGTACTTATTTTCTTATTTTCTAACTTCCTTTCTTTAAGATATTCTTATGTCTGTGAAGTTGGATAGCAACAAGAGAAAAGGTTGAACATGCTGACCACTTCTGTTTAGCTTGCTGGATTATGTTTTGTCCTGTGATACGAGAGATGTGGTCAAACAGAAAATTTCTCTTGAATCATTTTCTATAACTTGCCACTATCTGTGAATGAACTAGCAGACATACTTACATAACATCTATTAGGCCACTAAGGTTTAAACTATGGTTTAAGATGCTCTTATAGCAACCTTTTTTCTGGAAACTGAGATCAGGTCTGGTAGTACTATAGCTTCATTATGTTACTCCATGACATGAACTGAAGATGTGGTGCAGGCTCACCCAGTGCCACTGCCTTGCTCCTGATGGACTGCTTTTTACCCTTTTAGATATATCCCAGCTTTGCATTTTCCAAATTATGAACTGACTGTAAAGTGGGAGTGGGCTGAGAAATGACATTGTCTTTTTTTGGGTCCTTTTTTCATTTTCCTGCCCACTACAACTTACTAATGCCCTTACTGCCAGGGCTTTATACTGCGCAGGGAAGTTGCAGGCACTTAGTGTCTTTGAGAACTCTGCTGTTCTGCAAGATGCTGAGTCTGACTACTGACCCTGAAAGCTTCTGGTGTGGGAAAGTGTTAAGAGAGAAAAAGAGAACAGATAGAAACTGATAGACATCCCACTGCTGTCTCATTTCCTTGAGAAACTAGGCTAAAAATAAGTTGAAAACCCAGGGATTGATGCTTCATTGTGAGTGCCCAAACCCCTCGTCAGTTGCTCTCTCTCATCTAAGAAACCTTCAGATGGACTCAAAGACCTATACTTTTGTGAAACAGAACGTTAATGCAGGGAACTATTATTGTATTTGTACTGTGAAATGACAATCTTGTTTCAGCAGTAGAGGAATATACATTAAGATTGATAGAAATAAAAGCATCTGGGGCATTTGCAATAGGGACCATTTGTGGGTGTAATCACACTGAGTGCATATCAAGAGTTAAGATTTGTAGGTGAGTCTTTTATCTTCCATTAGTGTTATATTCAATGGGATAACAATCCGAATTGGTGGCCTAGAAGCTTCAGTCTTCTTTATTTTGACAGTTCACTATGGACCAGCTTGCTGACCTCAGTCTCCCATGCATAGAAGGAAGATATTGCTCAGAAAAAATAGGACTTGAGAAGGAAGCGAAATCTGCAAGTACGAGTAGAGGAAATATGATGATTTGTTAGATTTTTACAATTTTTTCCATAGTATTACTGTAAACATCTCAGCCCTGAATTCTTCAATTTAATGTGGACTGTTGCCATTGTGTTTTAATTAGTTTTTGAGCACCAGTGAGGTTAAACCAAACAAAATTGCCTTTTGCAATAAACAGCTGAAATGTTTTTCTCCAGACCCTAGATGGTGGGAGCTGTAAACATGCTTCTGAAATTATTCTTCTGTCGGGAACGTAAAAATAGCTTAAAACTCACTGCAGTTCTGTTGCTGTTACAGGAATTGGGGAAGAAATTAATTGATGTGTTATGACCTGAGTTGAACAGGGAGTCTTATTTAGATATAGAACAAATTTCTTCTAGCATTAAAACCTAGAAATCACAGAAAGTTGTATGAACTTTATATGGAGTGAAAATAAATAGCTGTAAACAGCTATGTTTTTATTTTCCTAGCCTTTGGTAAGTAGGTGAGGTAATTAGATATTACAGGAAAATATGTGGCATTCCAGTGAGGAAAAAAGATTTTTTTTTCCAGTGGTTTGCCTAAGGGCTTTTGATACCAAAATAGTAACAAGACTCAAAGAACAAAGAAGGTTGATTTAATATCCCTATAGGGAACTGTCCTGAAGAATATGTAACAATCTGCTTCAGACAAGCAAATGTGAACCCAGAGACATTTCCTAAATACCACATTCTTCCAAGCATTCACGTATAATTGCATGACTGCCAGTGACAATCACATTCAATTGTTAAAGGAAATAATTCTGGCTTCATCACTGAACAGATGGGTAAAAATGGAATGTATGTTAAGGCCAGAATAAATTGGCTTGCTTTAAGAGGTCAGCAGATTACAATAATCTTCACTAGCCAAAACAGACCATTAGACATTGGAGCTGTACCCAGAACATTTTTTTATCTGATCTTTTAGAATATTCAGCTAACTTGTAGATGCTATGTTCAAGCTGATGACATCTATGTTAAGCATATTTCACGCTTTGGAGCTATAGTTTAGGGATCATTGTTTCTAGCTTAGACAACTAATTATTAAAAGGGGTTTCATATGCTGGAAGTTAGTAATGCTTAGTAGCTGTTCTGGAAAGAGAATTCTATCTGACATTCAGAGTGGTTCATGAAACTTTGGTATATTGCTGTTGATTATAAATACTATCTTTTAAAAATGTGTTAATTTTTAAATTCTTGACTGAATCTTGTACTATTTTCAGTCTGTAATGCAAGAAGCTGGACTATGTCTATGAAGTTCCTTTGAGGTTTAGGCTATAAATGGATTCTAGAATTCAAAGTGAAAAGCATTTTATCATACACTTCCTGTGACTATTTACTGTAATTATTTTTTAAATTAAAGATACTTAGATTAAAAAAAAAAAAAGGCATCAGTTTTTACTTGAATTGTGTCCCTATTCATATCTTAAGAAAAGTATAATCCTGCAATGCTTCTGTGTCTGTATCTTTCCATACTGATACCACACAGTCTTAGACCCTTAGAAGTCTGCCTGCGTTAAGGATGGTGAAGTAAAATTTAAGTTTGATTAAGGGAAGGATGTTTAGGGGGTTTGTACATATATTCTGCATACAGCATACACATTACTAAATCCACACGTTCATGTCACTGAACATTTATTCTGTCAGAAGTTCCCAGTACAAAACAATTAATTTGATGCCTCACAAGGAAGGGCTGTAACCTGGAAGTGTAATGGCTGTGCTGGAACAATGCAGCCTGAGCACAAGTGAAGTATAGGAACTGGGAATACGGGTTTTGACATGTACTCTGACTTAATATTCTATGTCATGGGCTTTTTTTGTTTTTTTTTTAGGTTTTTTGAATGATTCAGTTACTAAATGCATTGTGGCTCTACGCTTGACTGTGATAGTGAAAGTCAGCACCTGCATGCCTGTGGGAAGCCATTCAGATAACTTCCAGTGCTCAGGAAAAGGAAAATGTATCACCAGACCAGATGAGGTAAGGTGAACTTACCAAGATATCTCTGGAGTGTGAAAATTCAATGNTTTAATAAAGTGTTGATTTCAATGCCTTTTTTTAAAAGAGGGTCTTGTGAGGCAAAATGTTAAGTGTTCATCTCAAATCGAAACCATTAGGAAGAATGCTGTTAGGGTATATAGGAAAGGATATGATAAAAATAAGTTGAAAACCCAGGGATTGATGCTTCATTGTGAGTGCCCAAACCCCTCGTCAGTTGCTCTCTCTCATCTAAGAAACCTTCAGATGGACTCAAAGACCTATACTTTTGTGAAACAGAACGTTAATGCAGGGAACTATTATTGTATTTGTACTGTGAAATGACAATCTTGTTTCAGCAGTAGAGGAATATACATTAAGATTGATAGAAATAAAAGCATCTGGGGCATTTGCAATAGGGACCATTTGTGGGTGTAATCACACTGAGTGCATATCAAGAGTTAAGATTTGTAGGTGAGTCTTTTATCTTCCATTAGTGTTATATTCAATGGGATAACAATCCGAATTGGTGGCCTAGAAGCTTCAGTCTTCTTTATTTTGACAGTTCACTATGGACCAGCTTGCTGACCTCTGTCTCCCATGCATAGAAGGAAGATATTGCTCAGAAATAGGACTTGAGAAGGAAGCAAATCTGATTATGTAGTCTAGAAAATCCAATATCAATCAATTAATGTACGAGTAGAGGAAATATGATCATATGATGATTTGTTAGATTTTTACAATTTTTTCCATAGTATTACTGTAAACATCTCAGCCCTGAATTCTTCAATTTAATGTGGACTGTTGCCATTGTGCTTTAATTAGTTTTTGAGCACCAGTGAGGTTAAACCAAACAAAATTGCCTTTTGCAATAAACAGCTGAAATGTTTTTCTCCAGACCCTAGATGGTGGGAGCTGTAAACATGCTTCTGAAATTATTCTTCTGTCGGGAACGTAAAAATAGCTTAAAACTCACTGCAGTTCTGTTGCTGTTACAGGAACTGGGGAAGAAATTAATTGATGTGTTATGACCTGAGTTGAACAGGGAGTCTTATTTAGATATAGAACAAATTTCTTCTAGCATTAAAACCTAGAAATCACAGAAAGTTGTATGAGCTTTATATGGAGTGAAAATAAATAGCTGTAAATAGCTATGTTTTTATTTTCCTAGTCTTTGGTAAGTAGGTGAGGTAATTAGATATTACAGGAAAATATGTGGCATTCCAGTGAGGAAAAAAGATTTTTTTTTCCAGTGGTTTGCCTAAGGGCTTTTGATACCAAAATAGTAACAAGACTCAAAGAACAAAGAAGGTTGATTTAATATCCCTATAGGGAACTGTCCTGAAGAATATGTAACAATCTGCTTCAGACAAGCAAATGTGAACCCAGAGACATTTCCTAAATACCACATTCTTCCAAGCATTCACGTATAATTGCATGACTGCCAGTGACAATCACATTCAATTGTTAAAGGAAATAATTCTGGCTTCATCACTGAACAGATGGGTAAAAATGGAATGTATGTTAAGGCCAGAATAAATTGGCTTGCTTTAAGAGGTCAGCAGATTACAATAATCTTCACTAGCCAAATCAGACCATTAGACATTGGAGCTGTACCCAAAACATTTTTTTATCTGATCTTTTAGAATATTCAGCTAACTTGCAGATGCTATGTTCAAGCTGATGACATCTATGTTAAACATATTTTCACGCTTTGGAGCTATAGTTTAGGGATCATTGTTTCTAGTTTAGACAACTAATTATTAAAAGGGTTGCAGCATTTCAGAAAATGAAATTTAAAAATTAAAAAAGATTTTCTATGGAACTTGTAGAGTTTCATATGCTGGAAGTTAGTAATGCTTAGTAGCTGTTCTGGAAAGAGAATTCTATCTGACATTCAGAGTGGTTCATGAAACTTTGGTATATTGCTGTTGATTATAAATACTATCTTTTAAATTTAAAAATGTGTTAATTTTTAAATTCTTGACTGAATCTTGTGCTATTTTCAGTCTGTAATGCAAGAAGCTGGACTATGTCTATGAAGTTCCTTTGAGGTTTAGGCTATAAATGGATTCTAGAATTCAAAGTGAAAAGCATTCTGTCATACACTTCCTGTGACTATTTACTGTAATTATTTTTTAAATTAAAGATACTTAGATTAAAAAAAAAAAAAGGCATCAGTTTTTACTTGAATTGTGTCCCTATTCATATCTTAAGAAAAGTATAATCCTGCAATGCTTCTGTGTCTATCTTTCCATACTGATACCACACAGTCTTAGACCCTTAGAAGTCTGCCTGCGTTAAGGATGGTGAAGCAAAATTTGTTTGATGATTAATGGAAGGATGTTTAGGGGGTTTGTACATATATTCTGCATACAGCATACACATTACTAAATCCACACATTCATGTCACTGAACATTTATTCTGCCAGAAGTTCCCAGTACAAAACAATTAATTTGATGCCTCACAAGGAAGGGCTGTAACCTGGAAGTGTAATGGCTGTGCTGGAACAATGCAGCCTGAGCACAAGTGAAGTATAGGAACTGGGAATACGGGTTTTGACATGTACTCTGACTTAATATTCTATGTCATGGGCTTTTTTTGTTTAATTCCATGTAATTACAGGTCCTAGCCAGAGAGACTTGTGTATTTTCTTCCTTGTCCTTCTTTCATGTTTTGTTCATCCATACCTGGTGTATCACCTTGTGAAGTGATAAGATCAGGCATTCAGTAATACTTTTATTGCAAATATATAAAGAGATGCTGTCAAGCTGTGTATGTATGTTCTCACAAACTTCATAAAAAGTACAGCCAAAAGGATTGTCCATCTGTTACCTTTGTAATGCAGTTTATGATCTTTCTGCTTTTTAGCTCTGAAGAAACTTTTACAAATTAATTTACACATTTTTCTCCACCAATTTTGATTTTAATATTATTTGCCATTTAAAAATGTGAAGATAATAGTAATAATAAAAATATTATTTATTATATAATAATAAATATTCAAATAGTAACAGGGTATTTTTTGGGGTTTTTTTTTTGTTTTTTTTTAGGTTTTTTGAATGATTCAGTTACTAAATGCATTGTGGCTCTACGCTTGACTGTGATAGTGAAAGTCAGCACCTGCATGCCTGTGGGAAGCCATTCAGATAACTTCCAGTGCTCAGGAAAAGGAAAATGTATCACCAGACCAGATGAGGTAAGGTGAACTTACCAAGATATCTCTGGAGTGTGAAAATTCAATGATAATATAAACGCAATTCTACTTGGTCCTTGTGAGTGACAGCATCTTGCTGTGAGTATATGAGAATATCTCTTAATGAGATGAGGAGCACGTGATGGGCATGTGGGATCCACAATCTCCATACCAGTGAGTTCCAGTTTGTAGTCTTTAACCTTCTTTTGGTTTTGGGTTAGATTTATTCTAGTACTTATCTCTCCATGTCTCAGTAATTCCTCTCAGAAATCACTGATCAGAATAATAGAATTATTTGAGCATAACTTTGAGAAGAAACAGAACAGAGTAATTTGGCAATGTTTTCAAGTTTCCCTGTATGGCTTTCTCCTTTACATAATGCTACACTGAGACATTACAATAGCAACAGGAATTCCACTGGACACTGTGCATTTTTGGTGGCATCTAGTAACAGGAGAAAATAAAAACCAAATCTGTCAAAATTGCAATCTGTATACTGTTTTGACAAAGCCAGAATGGCCTTCTGTGAATGACAAGAAGGTAACAGAATATTCTCTGTTGATTTTATTTCATGGATTAAAAGTCTTTATTAGTATTCCTTTGAGACATAAAAGCAATAGTAACTGTTGAGTAAATATTAACAGCTGTGAGCCTGCTGTGAGCACAAAAAAATTTGGCATATTTAGGGAATTTACTGTTAGTTCATCTGCTACCGCTTTCTGATTTAAATTCTCAATAAGCATGCTTGGATAGAAAAATGACATTTTGAATTGCAACACCAATAATTATTTTGCCACAGTAATCTATATATGCATGGCAGTGCTAACATCTGAAATAATTAGTATGTTTTATTTCTCAAAAATGAAATTTTAAAATGCTTGAACACAATGAAATGTTTGAACACAATTATTGGAAGATGCCCTTATAAGTAAGTGCTACCCTACCACACCAGCTGGCCTGAATCCAAATAAATGATCAATTCAGAGAACACTGTCTTATTTCATTGTCCAGTTTAGTTTTTCTGCTCTGCTATATTTAACATTTTCTCATAAATGCAACATTTTGAATTTAATTCATGTAAATAATATGTTTGAGCTTACTGTATCTAACAGCATCTCAAAATGGTGTCTTTTTCTATTTTTCGTCGAGAGTTACAGGCTTTGAGAAGAGACCTGTTTGCTGTTTTCATATAGTTTGTTTTTATGACAGTTTCTTTTATTGAATGTCTTCTGTCACAAAAAATTAATAAAATTACTTCTTGTGTCTATGCAGAAGTTTTAATGCTTTTCTGTGTTAAGGGGAATGCATATATGACCTTTAATAATTGTCCATGCCTTATAAACCTTTTAAAATAATTTATAAACAGCAAGTAAAACATAATCTTGAAAAAGAATTGTCTTAATAGCAAGAAGGCAGATCTATTATGACAATCAAAAGAAGAGAAATCAGGACCTGTGCACCTCCACCTGTAATCTCGACACTGAAAGCTTTATATGTTAAAAGTATTGATAGTGATTACTTCTTCCATGCATATCTAGTGTTTTGCTTTCCCTTGAAAATGGATAGAAAAATTTAGAACTGTTCGTGTCTTTCCACCTTTTCAGTATCTGAACTGAAGAGTTGTAACAGGAAAATTTGTTAAGGTAGTGTTTTGGATGCAATATGCACTAGGCTGTAGTTGATGACATCCCTGTGGCTGGAGCTGTGAGACTTGGAAATCATGTTAAAGTCCATTTCAGAAGAAGCAGCTGTCAATTCAAGGCAGTCAGAGAAGTGGAATTAGCAGGATTCTCAATATGACTTATCTTCCAATAAAATTTTAACTTCAGAAATGTTATTGCTTTTTATTTTCACAAAGTGCTCATGAGTTTCCTAGAACTTGAACAGATGAGGAATGTCCCCAGCAATCCTCTGGAGTGCTATCAAACAAACCAATGCCGGCTAGCATGATGCACCAGGGTAACTCACTAAAGCCTCAGATACAGTGTTTCCAAATGTAGCTAATTTATGTCCAGCTTCCTACTCCAGGGAGGATAAAAATGTCATGTTGCCTGTTCATCCACAGGTTTTTTTTTTTAAATCTGTCAGTTTCCCGTGCTCTTTTAGCCCCTTAGTTGCATAATAGAACTTCAACAAGGAAACTGATTCAGATCCAACAGCACAGGTAAAAAATAGAAGGTGCATATTTCACTAAGTAGGATATTTTTACCATTGTTTATTTTAGCTTAGGTGCCCTAAGATGTCTTGGTAATTTCCATAAAGATGAAGCACTATTTTTTTTTTAATTTTTTTTGTTTGTTTGTTTTCCTCCAGAACTGAAACTTTAATTTTCTTTAGGTTTATAACATGGCTTTTGTGATTTCCTGTTTGTTTTAATCTCTAACTCGCTTTGTTTTGCACAATCTAGTCTTGCAGGGTGCAAAGCAACTCCTTAGAAGAATGCATAGAAGCCCTAATGCTGTGAATAAGCCAAGAGCTCTGCTGGCTGTAGTCATTGCTTCCAGTGCCAAGAAGATTAACGGTTGTCTTTGTGGCTTCATAGTTTTATTCCAAATCTAGTTTAATATAAAAGAATGTAGTAAGACATCTGCTTAATGGGAAAGTTAAATGTAATTAACAATCTGCAGTGATGCAAGTGCAGTGGCATACTGTTATCTGTGGAGTGCATAAAGCTATAAACAGATGAATTAATTCTGGTCTAACCTGGAAGTCTTGCCCAGTTTTTTACTCATTCCTTACTGATACATAGCTTGGCTCCTACTCAGCCAGATGCTTTTTATAATAAAGAGTGTGGATATGAAATGGAAAGCTTTAGTAGCAGAGTTTCTTTTTCAATTATCGTTGCTTTCAAAAGGAACATAAAATTCACCACTTTGAAGAAAGTTCTGTGCAGTGAAGTGATGCTGAATCAAAGTGCTGCCTTTTCCTCCCTTTGAATGAGCTTTGTACCACTGCTTTGCTGCCATGCTTGCCATTCTTCCACAATGGAAGCAGGAATGTGTCAGAACAATAATACTGGTCTTGGCATCATCACAGTGCAGATACCACATTCACATTTATATATTCACGTTTACACTAGAATAAGTTGTCCTCAAACCAGTCAGCTGTTCACAGAAGAAAAAAAAATCCTGGTATTAACCCAAGAAGAGAGATTTGTTTGTTGTGAAATTCTGACCCTGTGTAGGATTTCAAAGTTAGCTTTGGTGAGCTATTGGATTGCATTTATCCCCATTACATCTGGGGATAAAATGATTCTTTCACAAATTGTTCTGTCCTATAGTTTTATCTCTCCGATGTGAAATATAGAAGGAGCTGACTATGTAAATATGAAGTTTTATTCCTATAATTAGAAGCCTTGAGATTTGTGCCAAAATAACTGGCCTCTCCCTGCACTGAGAATAATGTTTTGAATGGAATAGTGATGATTTCTGTGTCTTCTATATGGGCTGGAAGCTTTGGGAGGGATCCGCTTGCTTATATTTATAGAAAAGGTAGTTATGAAAACCCCTCATGTACACCTAAAGACATGCTCTCCTGCATATGGGCTTTGTTTCCCAAGTGCAATATAAAATATGTAGTTACCATACAACAGTGTTTTGGTCAAATATAGCAGCTCACTGTGAGATGTAATAAATACTGAGTCTTTCTCAGCAAGGGAAAGAGAAGACATTAATTGTCTTCTGGTCATCTTAACAGCTTCTTTAGTATAGCTTAAAAAAAAGAAAAATGTGAGCTTTTATGGTCTCTTCTAAATTTTAGAATCTGATAATTCTTACTTAGTTTTCCTCAAATATGCTAGTACCTGTCACCTGCTCAGAAAAAAAAAAAAAAATCATTTAAAAATTACACCTAATATCTTCTACAGAAATAATCGTGTATTAGTACTTTTAGCTTTCATTAGGCATTTAATTTTGAATTTTTACAATGCTTTTCTTTTACTGCTTTCAAAACCCATTTTCTTAATTATTCCTTATGCTGAATTGGCCCCTATATCATGTTTGTAGAGAGATATCAATATTATCTGAGCTTTTCTTAACTTATTTCAGAAACACTGTTGAGGAATTGATAATTGCATTATTTAAATATATTAATACTTCCACTATAATAATCAGCTTCCATTGCTTCAAAATGAGATTTTAGTGCAGGAAGAGCCCTGCTGTTTGTTTCTTTGTACATACATCCCCTTCCTTCTCAATGGAAGGTTCTGGTAATGATATAACTTCCATCTTACTCTCGGATCTAGCCTAAAACAACAATGAAGCTGAATCTACCTAACAAACATGGTACCTTCTTGTTCTGACTGATTTAACTTTGATGGGATGTTATGCTTCATGGATCTTTTGCTTAGGGATGTCAGATAGATGGAGATGAGCCTGTTCTCATTTCCTGTGCACACACAAGGACCAGAAACACATTTAAATTAGAACAAGACTCTGATACCTTTAAATGGCACAGAATCTAGGTACAGTGCCTCTTTCCTTTTACTCGCATTGATTTAAAGAAAAAAATACTAATTTTTTTCATATTGTGGGATCTCACTTTGTTCATCCAGAACAGGTGAATTTACATGGGTTGTAACCTTGATTGTGTATTAAGTCTAAACTCAACACTCTGTTCCAGGAAAGTGAAAAAACACTTTAGGTCAGTAACATAATTTAGTATCAATGAGAGTTAGAAGACTTGTGAAGAATGCCGTAGGCAACAGGTTTATGTGCACTGTTTGACTGGGTCCTGATCCCATTTGCCTGCAACTGTACTGCATGACTGCAGTCATAAGAGATATTGATGAGGACAACAGTAATTCTGAACCCAGGATCTCTCTTCCTTAGGGACCAAAGTGCCATATGTCATCCCTGTGCTGATGTCTTTCCCCACAGTGCCATATGGAAATGTGAATATCTTTACTGTGTATTTAGTTAGTTGTTTAGTTCTTCAAGTGATTATCTGTTTCACACTGTAGCCTCTTTCCTGTATAGTTTGTATGGATTATCTTCAAAGTTACTCAGCCATGTGATGATAATAATTTTGGTTATGTTTTGCTTGCCTGGCTTGTCTTCCCGTTGAACTACCGGCTTCTTTGCAAACCCCTCATTGCTACTGTGCAAAATACTCAGAGCTGGTTTGTGGTAAATCCCACAATGTGCGTAAGACAGTGCACTTAGCAGGGAATTTTGGCATATATACCTGATAAATACCATACTCGTAATTTTGAGTTTGGAAAATGTATACTATAAAACCTTCTTTAGACTCGATCAATGTAATATTTGCAAGGAAGAATGAAATCTGGCTTTTGGTAAGCAGCTTTTTTATTTGAATGAAGATGATTATTTTCTTTTCTACTTAGATCACAGCTGTTTAGTCATATCAAGCAACCACGAGTTTAAGAAGATAAAACACTAATCCCATCTCTTTGTTTCGAGCTCCATGCACATTTTGTACTTGGTGTTCCGATGTTTGTGCTTGGGACTGCAGTTGCAGCCCTAGTGAGCCGAGTTTGAAACCTTTGAGTGAGTGCTGCTGCCATCTAGTGTTTAAGGAACTGCGAAAGTAAGATCTTTAATCTAAATGCATACTACAGACGAGAGCTTTCCTTGCTTCTGTTCTTTGAGGCCTTAGGTCACTAAGACTGTGAAGGAAGATATTTAAATTTAATTTTAATTTTAGTAACAAAACTGTGCCATGTAATGAATGCTATAGGTATTTTTTAATATCTCGAGCTTTTATTAATCAGCAGGTTTGGGAAAAGTAACTAATACGTTCAGAAAATGCTACATTTGAAGGTGTTTGTCACTATTCTGGGACCCCAGCTCTGCTTTTGACATGAAAGATGCATTTTTGCAGTAGGATTTTGTTGGGTTAAATCTTCACATTACATATTCTGATAGTTATTCCAGTCTAAAAATGGAATTCCAGCTAACTTCTAGATTGGAAGACAACATTTATAGTGCTGTAGATATTATGGATCTGCAGTCAGCCTCCTCTACAGGATGAAATAACCTGACATCATTAAAAATTTGACCTGAAGAACTGGTTTAGTCTGTCAAAGACTGACTTTGTGTACCTGATGTACTAATGGCAGCTACTGTTATAAACAGGGAAACAGCAGAACCATCTCTGTTCAGTAGAGGATTCAATGAAAACATAATCTTTGAACATTTATTGTGAACTACATACCCTTTTTGCTTTTAGGCAACTTATTTCTGCGAATGTGAGGATGAATATCAGGGTTCCCTGTGTGAAGAATTTGATGCTTGTCAGAGCCAGCCCTGTCAGAACAATGCAACCTGCACGGATGTGGCCCAGAAACACGAAGGGAACAATTTCACCTGCAGCTGCCCGCCTGGTAGGGTTTGCCTTACGCTTTGAATAATGCATTTTGTTTTAACATGCAGTGCGTATGTTCTGCAGAGCAGTCAGCTGTGCAACTTCACATACTAAGAAAAAAGGAAAATGCAACAACATAAAGGCAGTTTTAAAAAGATTGTACCTCTTTGTAAAATGCCATTGAAAGCACACATCCAAGCCATAACCTATTTTTCTTTTAACTAATATAACTGCACCTACTAAAAAGAGACAATCAAAATTTAATTTACATCAGCTTTTTCTGAATCAGTTTTTTTTTTTCTTTTCAATATAGATTTTAAGTATACATTATAACTAACCTTTCAGTAAATATATTTCATTTTAGCTAGTAAATGCTTTTCTTCAGCTGCACCTGAATGGCAGAAAATTCACTCCACACTACGCAGTTGTTGGATGGTTTCACAGTATTAACTTAAATTCCAAAAAATTTTAAAAAGTTCATAAACTTAACTGAGAAATTTATGGTTCTGATTAATTAAAAAGTGTGTGAATCTGAAGTTATTTTAAGAAAATTTACCTTAGATTTTTGATCAAATTATTATAGGCATCTTAACTGAAACTAAAATTAAACTAAATGCAATAGTCATATGCTAGAGGGTAAATTAAAGATGCATACTGACGAAACAAACTGTGGGTATTATAGAAAACTCTGCTATATAAACTTCACATTTCAAAACCAATTTCAATTATCGCAATAGAAAATTTACTTCAAGATATGTTTTCTAAAATTACTTAAAAGTTGTTGAAGATCAGGATTAATGGCAAGTAATCACGTAACTTATTTTGCTTCCTACAAAGATTTTACTGAACACATTAATTTCAGTAATACTAGTCAGTACTTATTAGAGAAAAATGGGACTTAACTGAACAAGAGAAAAAAAACCCCTAAAGCTTCCAGAATAATCTCTAAGACATGCAAAACAAAAGCTATCTCATAAAAAGCAGATTTGGTCAGGTTTCTAAAGCTTGTGTCTAAATGGTTATTGACTTGCTTTAATGCTGGGTGAGCATTTATGTTCATTAAATATAAAAGGTAGCAATACTGCCTTTATTCTGCTCCAAAGCAGGATCGTGGAGTGGGTGTTCAGATATTCCCTCAAGTATGGGAACAGTCTTATTCTTTGCCCTAACACATCAGCACAGACTAGAGAAAATTCTAGCTGCAGTAGATAATGTGTCAATAGCAACCTAAAAAATGACCATCCTCTGAGCCATCTTTTGCAGCTCACAAAATCAGCACCAGCACATTATTAAAGTACTTTCCTTTTCTCTGAAGGGTAAGATGTTTCCTTTTAACTGTACTTTTTTCAACCTCTAGGACTTCCTGTAGGATGACTTTTGTCTTTGCTAAAAAGTCATTGTAATGATTATGCAGGAGGAAAGGGATTTATACTGGTATTTTTATACAATGACCTGGATCTATAGTGCTCTGAAAATAAGGTGTGAAGTTATTATGCAGGCATATTGTATTGTATTTCATAAATTTGCCAAAGGATCAACTGTCACTACAACAGGATATGTAAATATAGTTTAATAAGGATCAAAACATAAAAGAGAAACATGGGAGTGAAACAAGCTTAAATTGTTTGAAAAATCCTACCATCGCTGTCATGTTGAATACAGTTGAGTCAGAATTCTTCTGGATTTTGACAAAACTAAAATTGATTTAGTTTCAATTAGGAAACAAAAAATACATTTGTTTGCTTTGTTTGCATTGTTAGAAATTTTATATAGTGTTTCTTTGAAAAATATAAAATGCCTCTGTGTGTAGTTTCTTCTTCAGTCAGTTTCTTGGAGGTAAATAAAAATTCAGAAAGAGAATGTGTGGTATTTGTTAAGGAATTTAAATTAGGAGTGTTTAATCATTTAGATGGTATTTTGTAAATTTGCTCATTTTTGGGTGATGTGTTACAGACATCAGACATATGGAACAAAGCAAACTTATGGTCAAATAGTACAGTACACACAATCTGTAGCTTGTGAACTTATAGGAGCTTATTTGAAAGAGTTAGAACTGTGCTGAGCAGTTCTTCACAACTCCCACATAAAATATACACTTCTTGAAGCACAGAACTATGACCAAATGACAGTCATTCAACACATGCACAAATAATTCATAATGCCAAGTCTTTTTTAAAGTCTTACTAAAAATTACTGACTTGAAATAAAAGATGTGCTTGAAAGCTATTAAAAAATTTCTTCTCCTTTAGTTCTATGGTTATTGATGGGGACTCAGAACCAACCTCCATCATACTAGTGCTGTCAGAACAATGCTGCTTGTAAAACACAATTGATATAATCTATAGATTTCCACTATTTATTTATGTTTCTCCAGTGAATTATAAGTTCTATTTAGAAATCTTATTTTGTAAGCAATTAGAAGATTGCCCTGGATTCAATTTCTTACTTTGGTTAACTTTATTCAAGAAAACTAATGGCACTGTTTGAATGACCTAGTAACCCATGTAGCAATAAAATCTCATTTTCACAATATTTTCTGAACGTTGTGTGCTGTTTTGTAGGTTACACTGGAGAGCTGTGCCAGTCAGAGATTGACCACTGCATCCAGCAGCCATGCCAAAATGGAGGTACTTGTTCTTCCAGCATCAATGGATTCAGTTGTCAGTGCCCAGAAGGTAAAGACCTACCTAGCACCTCATCTATGTTTTGCAGGGTGCACTTAGTCTAAATTTTCAGTGATATTTACATGTATATTTAAATATTTTTTTAAAATATGCCTTAGGCCATAATTGTAAGCGGAAAAAGCCCAACAGATGAGAAATGAGAAACCTGTTTGTAATCAACAATAGTATGTAAGTGTGGTAGTAGTTTAGTGTTTCAGTGTAGATGTGTTACAGAAATGGTCTCTCATTCACTGGCACCTCTACGACAGAAATCAGGCTCCAGCACTGAAAAAGCTAAATCTAAGGAGGCTTAGGGAATGTTTTGATTTCTGTGTTGTCCAGTATATGTGTGAGAAAAGCTGCCTCCCTTGGATTTGCTCATTTTTGCTTATGTTGTAGTCAGTTGACTAAAATCTGTGTAAGAGCAATAATTCAAAACGAAAGCAATTATTTAATTTCCCCAAAGTTTTAATTTATTCTCCTTTCTACTTGCACTTAATCCTTTCTCTACATGAAAGCCTTTCAGTTATTCTCAGTGGTAAACACTGTGTATGTGAGTATGTGAAATGAGGACACCACCATGCTAAAGTGTTTCTTTTTTAACAATATGCTGACTGGAACGGCAGATGCCTAAATTGTTCATTAAAAAGTTATCAGGAGTTAAAGCTTCTGATTATGAAGCCCTCTATTAGTTATTAATAACTATGATTAGAACCTTGAACTAATTATATTTCTGTTCTTACTTGATTGTTGATGTTTTTATTCTGCCTGCACCTTATATTACTCTAAGGGTACAAGTCTTTGATAACTGCTCTGGTAATATATACTTGCTAAATAATGAAGACTGTAATTTCTTTAGACTGATTCCTTGATTTTCTGGAGTGTTACACTTTAATGAGTGACCCACTTAACATCAGTGTTGAAATATGGACACTAATGTTTTGACAGCAGTGCATATCTTGTGTTTGGGAGAATTTTGAAAATTGTGCTTTGTAGCTGCTAGCAAAATTCAGTCAGAAAATTGAGTTCTTAGACTTGGTCAATAATTTACTTGACTTTTTCTTAGGAAATATGTTCAAGGGTCTTTAAGGATGTTTTCCAGGAAATGATCTTTCCAATAATAAATGCTTGCAAAAATAGCTACTGGGACTTTGTGTTGGTTTAGAACCACCATATTTGTTTCTGTGTGGCAGGCCTTAATTTCTTGCTCTTGGTGACCTATTAAATAAGGTCCTGACCATCTCTCAACTTCTCTCCTGCCACCGTTTGAGATGCTGTCCATGGGACAGGGTTACTGATGGTTTGAGGTTCCTGGATGACCACATCCCCCATCATCTGTGGGAGTGTGCTGTGCTGCTGCATCTGTGGCTTTATAATTTTCCCTCAGGGCACATTATGACAGTTGTGTCATTATTCTGGTATTTTTCTTTGTTGGAAGTTGTGTTCTTACTACATGTTACAAACCTATGCTCCTTCTCTGGTTGAGGTCACAAGGTTTTCTGTGATTTCTGGATTTTCCTTAATGATACAATGTAGTTTTTGATGCTTACAGAGGAAAAATTTACTGAGAAACTTCAAACATCATGTCTCTGCTGATATACTTTCTTGACAGAAAGAAATTCTTTTTGGGTCATATATCTGAAACTTTCTGTGCTGAGTTAGCAGGTCTGTTCTCCCAGTATAATTTCTGTGTTCCAAGAGCAGCTATGTTACAGAGCAAGGATAGAACTGTGGGAAGAGTTGATATTCTGATTGCTTATTTATATGGCTAACATTATCACACAGGATACATGGTTTCAAAAAAGCACTGGGGCAACACAAGAAAAAAAATTTACTGAAATATGTTTACATATACTGAATATATTTTACTGATTTTTTTTTCTTTTATTATGGAGGCCACTTTTATAATTAACATAAAAAATTTTGAAGGAGTCAAAATTTCAGGAATCACTGCCTGGACTTTAGAGGGTTCATTGCTCTAGAAGGAACAGTGCTATATGCACTATGGCTTATTCTCAGTCCCTTGGACATGATAAAATCATTCTTAGGTTCGCGGGGACAAATGTTGTCTTGTGTGCATGGTGGCTTTTCTTGAGTGAGCCTGTGATAATTCAACAGTAGCCCGAAGTTTCTCCCTGAATCTCTAATAACACCAAGAAACTGGTGTTTCTTCAAAGAGAGAATGTTCCCATGAAGTTAGGCAGCTCTGCCTCCTTATGTCTTCACTGTAAAGAAGGGAGAACATTGGTGCAGCAGTGTCACAGTCTGTCTGCAAGGGTCACTGCTAATGCTCTGGATTAGTCTAATAAAATAAGGTGTTGCTTTTCCATCGTGTTCTGGAAGATCTACTAATGCCAATGAACTCAGAAAATAATATAGTTTATAGAAGGAAGGAAAGGGGTGATTAAACAAAATATATTGTCTATATCACAAAACATGTTGTCAAAATTACTAATGACTGCTTCTCCTGTGATTCTTTCTTCTTTTGAGGTATTATGCTCCCACAGAGGCATATTTGGAGAGCATATTTGATTAGGAAGAGATTTTGTTATTTTTGTAAATACAATGAAGGATAGTTAATTGAAAATTGCAGATACAGTAACTTGGAGATTTGTTATTTTTAGCATGTCCTCAAAATTTTCATTAAAAAACCCCTACCAAAACCAATGATAGCTTTCTAATTTAAGCAAGGTCTCGTATGCAGCTATTCTCCTGCTGTGCTTAACAGTAATTGCTTGCTGAGAAGAGGCCTTTCATTCTGTACTGCTAATTCAGCACACTGGGGCAAAGGGAGCCAAGAAGCTTCTCTATGTGTAGTAAGTCAAAAACTGGATATATAATGTGGTTAGGTAGGAAAGGATTTGAGAAAATGGAAAGCATCAAAAAGGGAAAAAAAAGATGACAAAAAAGGAGTGAGGTGGAAATGATGAGGAATGATCTTGAGACTGTGCATTTCTTTTACAAATGGGATCTGTACTTCATGAAGAAGCATGTGATAACTTACAGAAGATGAGGTTTGAGGTCAGACAAAAACACTTCATGAATATTCTTTAAAAAAATGTTACTGTCATAAGAGTCCTTAAATAAAGAAAATTTCTTTGGGGTTATGCATTTTATTTCCTTTGGGATGTATTAGATTTTAATGTCTAAAATAGGTCAGAAAATCATCTATGTGAATTTGAGTCAACTTGTGCTAAAGAGAAAATAGATTTTTTGCTAAACTTTGTAGTGAAGAAGCCTGAGCTTCTTCCTTATGCTAAGGAACGAGGAATTTATTCCAAATTTTGACTCTTTATTAGTACTGTGAAGGGGATGTTGTACTTATAATGGGGTAGGGATGTTTAATTGTAATCTTTGAAGTTTCATTATAATAAAGAGACATGGAGAAATTATTACCTTTGAATGAACAGATGCAAAGAAGTTTTTTAAATTCTAGAAACCTACACATTGTAAACATCTGTCAATTTGAACATGAATATTTAAAATTTATATTCAGAATGATTCCATAAATAACCATACCTCTCAAATCTCTTCTGATTTTCTTCCACTTACTGTAAATCAAAGCACACTACTGTATTGACAGTAATATTAATTAATTTCAGTTGATTGATGTAAAACTCATAATTTTTTAAAATTTTGTTACTACATTTTTTTAAGTTACTGTGGAATTATGTCACTTCCCAAAGCACCCTGACATGGACTTCAGCATACAAATAATAATATAAGCTAACTGGAATAAGAAAATGTAACAAAAAAAAAATGTTTGGAAATGGTCTGATCATGTGGTGAGAAAATGCACGTCTCACTAATCTGTTCCTTACGCATGCAAATTTGTAAAGTTGACAGAAGGAAAGATTTGGTACTTGTGCATGCATATATATACCTATGTATTTTACTTTTTAAAATGTTTGGGCAGCTTTTTTAAATTTTCCTGTCAATATACTATAAATATAAACTAGCCGTGAAAAATGGCTTTGAACAAAGTCGTACAAAGATGATCACAGTGCAGATAAGTTACTATAACAAAGAGATAAACTTTTGTTGTAAGATGTTTCTGAAGATGTTACACACAATTTAAATGTCTTGATGATGTGTACAGATGAACTTTGCTCAGTGTTATGGGGAAACATTAATCTTTGATAAAAATAGCAAGCATTCAGCCATCCAGTCACACAAAATAAGAGTCTTGATATTTTTCTTACCTTACCCTTTGTCTCCACTCTGACAGAAGTGACAGAATTCTTTTCTTTCAGATTAATATTTATTTGAAAAATACTTATCAGCAATAATGGATTTCATAACCATCCTGTAGAAGGAGATAGAAAACCATGTTATGAATGGGAATGTAACATTACTTGAAATTTAATTTTAAGGACTGATATGTTACAGCTTGGCAATAGTTCCCTGCAATACCTGCAGGTATTTCTGGAAATACTGGAAAGCAGCAAATTTATGAATGCTCTTACTGTGGTAATGTGCTGTAAAAATTGTAGATTTTGACAACTACAGAAGATGGTAAATTGTGATTCATATGTCTTCATTTGCAATAGGAGCTAGAAAATGTACATTGTCATCATGAGTTTTAATTGACTGGGAGAACAGGAATTATTAGCCCAGATTAGGAATGGTTTTAAGTTCCAAGGTGTTTTTCTGGCTGTATTGCTTCATCGTTCTTGTAAAAGCCTGTGTCTATATTGTATCTTGCAGATATGATAACTTCTTCAGGTTTACATACAATAAAATTATTTGTTCTCTTGATTCCAGGAAAGTAGGTCACACAGCTTTTGCATGTGAAAGATTTCCCAAGGTTACTGGTGGTTAGAGAATCAAGAATTCTTCATATTACCATAGGAGGGTTTAATTTACCTGAAGTACACTTTGTTGTTAATTAAAAATTTTTATGACAGTTTAGTTTCTGGTAGTTTCTGCTAATCGAATATTTTTACCTGGCATCTTTCCAAATTACTCCTATTTTTAATAGACGTAATGGTTTTAGCCTCTGTTTATCTGTTAAGGCTTAGCTACAGTGAATTTTAATTAAAAATTATAAGAATGACTTTTAAATTCTCTTTTATTTCCTCCTGGTGAGTATCCTTTTCCTCTTCACAGAGTTCTGTTGAAAATCCATCAGACACCTTGTAGTTCCTCATAAATAATTTTTCTTTAGGGAAAATAATATATCGTCTGTACTTCTTTTAAAATCTAACCCTATATTTCAGATCTAAAGATTTTGTAATCTCTCATCCTAACAGTTAACAGACTGAATTCTTCACATTTGTACAATTCTTGGAATTAAGTCTAAGATAGGATTCAGGAAAGTCGGCTGTTCTGCAGACTGTATGAGAAACAGTTGTACAGTATCTTCAGAGAATGTTTAATTTCCTTGATTTGTATATGGCTTTTTTGCTTTCAGTAGCCAAGTAATTAAAATCCCATTGTGGTGAGAAATCTGGCTTTTATCCAGAGCTTTCCATCTCTGAAAATGTTTTCTGATCTAGTTTCTATCATTGCCCTGGAGGACTATAGCAAGATATGGAGAACATCACCTCAGTCAGTATTTCTGTTCTTCTTGACAACTCGCCAAATGATCTGATCCACATATGCACAAATATTGTACTGTGTCTTTTAGCAGTATAAATATTTTTTAATATTGCCTTTACCCTTTACCTTCTGTGTTACTCCTTTCACAACTTTTGAATTCAGATCTTTCAAGTCACTGGTGGTCTTTACCTTTCAGTCACGTCCCTGCTACACCAATAATGACCTAGATGCAGGGTTGGGACTGTTAGCTGGCTGAAAAACCATTCAGGGGTTATGTATCCAGACAGAAATAATCTTGATTTGTTCCCATGAAATTTTATTATTTCAATCAATGCACCTCTGAATTTGAATCTTAAATTTATTATTTGCATTGTTATCAACAATTCTGATAGGGTCTTAAATGTAGATTTAGAAATGCCTTATTAATAGATCTTCGGTTTAAATTTGTAAACTATGTCATATATACGATTTAAACTTCCAGAATCAACTAAACACATTTCACAGTACAGTCAAAGATAGCACAAGGGCAACATGTTTTAGCGTATTTTAAACCTGCATATGTTCTTGATGTGCTTTGTCACTTGAAACATTAGCCATCTGCAGTAATCTTTTCTTTGTAGGGAAGATCATTGCAAAGATTGTAGTAAAGCAGCATTAGTGTCATTGTGTGACCTTAAATCTCCTTGGTCCTTTCAAATCCAGTTTCAGGGTTAGTGCAGAGATTTCACCAGACTCAATGGCTGAGCTCCTCCTCACAATAGTTAAAGGTCCTTGCAGATTCTTTTATATCTCTCCAGGGTTCTGTGATAACAGTAAGGGCTTTTTTTAATTTGTCAGCAAACCACTGTTGGAATTAGTTTCTTGAGTTTAGTGTTTCCACTCTTTTCAGTTTCTGATGGTTACATAGTTATCATCTTTAGGAAGGACCTCTGATACAGGATTCTGCAAAATCTATTTGTAATATCTCCATTGCTGGTGTGCAGTTGGTCCTGATAAAATCTATGAAGAAATCTGAGGACAGGTCAAGAAAAGCTATGAAGAAATCACAGAACAGCAAAATGGCCAGGGCAGAAGGCTCTTGCCTTGGTCTTTGCCTGTGCCCTTCCCGATTTCTTGCGGAGTTACTTGTGACTAAACAGTTAAAATCTGTAGGTTTTTTGTGGTGGTGGGTTTTTTTTGTTTTTGTGTGTGTGTCTTTTTTTTTTTTTTTTTTTTTTAAATTAGATTTTTTTTTGTTTCGTTTTCATTCCATATGTCTGGATTAAGATTTATGAACATGGGGAAACGTGGCTTTTAAAGTCATTTGTTCAGGACCTAATATTTTGAGGATGCTACTAAAATCCTGGTGCCAACAGTGCCCAAGAATATTTGCCTGCCCACCTTTTTCTTTATAGTTACAATAATCTAAATTTTGTTAATGCTCTCAGTAGTAAACTCTGCGTTGCTCACATTTGTTTAGTATCCACACGCCTTTTCTTTCTGATGCAGTGTTCACCAAGATTTCGTGGATCTGTAAAACATGGAGTGTGTCTTCCTGAGGAAACTCTCAAGATATTTTAAATTAATTGCCTGGGTTTTTTGGTGTTTGCATGCTGGAAACTTCAACAACTTTAGACTGATTACCTCAGCCCTCGCTTATCAAGTCCTTGAGCTCAGTCAAGTTGACAGACTGCGGGTCTGAAATGTTGATATAATCTCTTGGGTAGCAGTGGCAATGTGGTTTGTTCTCTTTTAGATTTGAACAACAACCGTGGTTTACAGTTTCTGTTAGATGGGTAGAGTTGGCTTGATGGGTCTTGAGTGGAAGCTGTCCTGATTTGCTCCTAATTTCTCATTCACAATGATTAATGTACTGTAATTTTAAGAGCTGTTGTACAGTGTAAGATATTCCAGGGAATTTTGATCCTGAAACGTGATGATCTGTATGAATGGACCAAATATTAATCAGAAAAATAGTAGAGTTGAATGATAAGGGTAGTATACTCCCTTATCTGGATGGGTGTTAAATTTTGAATATTCTTTTCTGAGTTGTTTTTGGGTACAAAAAGCACCTCCTCACATTGTTGTGGATGTGATAACATAGTTAGTATATTGCAATTTGTTAAAATGTTATTATTTTCTACATCTAATTAAAACAACTCCCCTGTAAGGATATTTTTTTTCTTTATGTCTATTTTTTACATGGTGTTGCTTCAATAAATCATTATCTCTTGCTATGAAGAAGTATGTTCTTGTAAAAGGTAATCTTTTAAATTATTGAAGCTTGAGTAAACTCATGTGCTGTTAGAGGCTGTTATTCTTAGCAAATGCATTAACGGGGGGGGGGGGGGAAAAGTCAGTTTTGGCCTTTTTTTCCAGGCTAGTCTGTTCCTGATCTTTAGAAAATGTCCTCTGTTGTTCTATCCAGATACCCTTCATAGCATGGATAAGCCGTGTTAGATTCAACAAATATTTTTGCACTTAACTGCCTTAATTGTTTGATAGTATGATTCTACCTGAATCACCTTATATCATACCATGTTAATGGGTAAAATTAGATTAATATATAAAGCAGATCCATACTTTTGTAATTTTCATAGAATAAAAAATATGAAGCATAGACACGTCAATGTCTTGCTTTTAAATTTATTTAGCTATTAAAATTGTATTCATACTGGAATGTTTACTTATCAAAATAATTTATTTCTTTCTTTTAGGGTTTTTAGGAACATCTTGTGAAGACAAAATAGACCCCTGTGCTTCATCTCCCTGCCAGAACAATGGAACCTGCTATGCAGACAGACTTTCCTTCTCCTGCAGTTGTAGTCCTGGATTTACAGGACCTACATGTGCTCAGCTGATTGACTTCTGCTCTCTGAATCCTTGTGCCCATGGCATTTGTCGCAGTGTTGGAACCAGCTACAAATGCCTCTGTATCCCTGGTTTGTATGAAACAGTTACATGTTTTGCAGATTTTCTAAATTTTTTTATTTTTAAAAAGTTCTTCATTTTTTTCAGTATATAAAACACACGGAGCAGGTTTTCTGCCTATTTAGAATAATAATAGGAATCTACAAATTCCATTTGGAAAATAAAAAATTGCAAAGTAAGCAATGAAAATGCCCATGAGATCCACATGGGTTGGTTTATATCTACAGCTGTATTAGAAAACTGTAGCCTACAGGATTAAGCAACAAACAAGGTAGCTGAACAAAGGCTCATGCAGACATGCTTATGTTTAAATACATTGTCTCTTTTCAGAAGTTAGAGTTTTACTGCTTAGGTGAGTATAGCTAGTGAGTGGACTCAGCAGAGAACTGTTAGATAATGTAGGGCTAGCAGGGCACCATGGCTGGATTTCGTTTTTCTTAGCTCTATATTTTTTGCTTCATTATACCAATGGAACAGTGTTGGGGTGCTTATAGCTCCCCTTATACATTTTAGCAATGATAGTTGAAAAGTGAAGTAGCAATTCACATGAATGATACGTGCTGCACATCCACCACTGATTAAGCACTTACAGAGTAAAACACAATAATCTTTGTTTTCATTTCACTAATTCTGACAGTTAAAAAAAAAATAAAATCTGTTCCATTAAGGCTGTATACTGAAAAACTGCAGAAGTTAAGGGGAAAATAAAAACCCAGTGTAAAAAAGAATAAGCTAAGGAGGAACACTGAATAGTTAGTAGCTCTACACAGCCTTAACACCGTGGCATGCATGTTCTCCCAAGTTCCTTTCAGAGGAATGCCTTCTCTCTGCTGCTTTGGCTTGCCTTAGGGGAAACCAGTCACAATTCTTACGTTCTTTTTTCCTTCCTTCTCAGTTAGCAGGATGTGGAGGTATTGTACCAGTAGCAAAAGTCTTGCCTGAAGTAGGCAAGTACTCCTACAGGTGGTGAGTCTTGAATACCACATCCAGATGTTTTCTTTTTAGCCTGTACATTAAAGGAGTCAGCTTCATTCTCTTCCAAAAGAACTTTCTCCATTTCCTCTCAAAGCAGCTCACAATCTGTTTCTAGAACACTTCAGATTAGGGTAATCAGTGTTATGACAAAAAGAAAGTAAAAGAACTCTTTAGTCTGACTTTCAAGTATTCCTGGCATTTTGAGGAAGAAAGATGTCACTGATTGCTGCTTTTGCTTCTTGTGGCTTTAGACCAGGGGGAAATTCAGAGAACTCTCCTGTTTTCCTTGGAGAGGGAGCTTTTGCCTAATATTCTGTAGCCCATAAAATGGGTATCCTATCTAAAGAGATATTCCTGAAGACATAAGGATTACCAGCAAATGTCTTTGTCTTGAACGGTGAATTGAATGCACACTTCAAAGTGTTCTTTTCAGTAACTGATGTGTGCCATCTTTGAGGAAATTCCAGATGTTGAGCATAAAGTTTCAAACTGCTTAAGGACGAGAGAATTCATCACTTCCTAAGAATAATCAACTGATTTTTAAAAAAATAATCCATCACTCATTAAATCAATAGATGTGGTAAGAACAGGTTTCAGTATGACAAATATATACATTAGAATCAGGCGTTGCGTTGTGTAGCAAGATTCTAGCTGATGTGTGCTATCCTGAGAGGGAGGCTATAACATGATGGAGTTGTTTTAGTTTTATTGCTGACATTTTTTTCTTGTAGTGTGTTTTGATTTGGGGAATGAATATATTTTTAATAATAGCTTAGATGACTGACTACCTTAGTGCAGTTACAAAGCTTGTGAATGTATAATAAAATTATCCTGTTTCAGGATGTGATCACAGAATTGTCATGGTTGGAAAAGACATCTAAGATCTCAAAGATTGATATAAGTCTGTTTTGACTTACATTGCTTCTGAGACTTCAGAATGTAACTGGCATAGAAAACACAAACCTTCTGTGCATTTTGTCTTGAGTTGTTTCTTCACCAGAACGGCTTAGTTTTCTTTGTACATGTGGGGAGTTTGTAATGAAATCTACTAGTGCAGTATTTTTAGAAGGTAACAGAATGAATCACTGCTATTCAGAGACAAGGAAAGGACCATCAGAAGTTGGTTTTGGAGAGGTACTCACAATTGAGCAGAAGCTGGTGTAAATTTTTATGTTAAATTACATACCTCTTTATAAAGAAGAAAAATAGGGAAATTAAATTGAGATTATGCCATAGTCACATGTCTCATAGTTCATTTTTTGTCCAGCAGAATTTTGTTTGCTTGCAACTTTTCAGAAAACACAGAGGGTAGATAGACTTTTGTTGCAAGATAGGTCCAAATGTTTACATGACTGAAATGTTTTCAGTTCAGATGTTTCCATGAATGGTGTGGGCAGTTTTCATCTGAACAGAAGAATGGCATTATGCGGAAGTGTATTTCCTAACATGTGGCTTGTTTTATTTATTTCAAGAGATGATCATGATAATTCTCTCACTACAAATTTTCAGTCTTCCTTTTTGAAATGTTTAATTGCTTTGATTGTCATTTGCATAATAGTGGAATTTTTAGAGAAAAGCCTTGGGTATTGAGATGAAGAGCAACAGGCCTAATCATATTTAAATAGAGCCAGCATATCCTGTTTTATCCAGAGGAAAAATTGGAATTCATATCAGCTGATAACTAGTTCCATGTCTGAAAAAAAAAAAATAATTCTTTTTTAAATTTCGAAGTGCTGTTTTTTGAAATTCATTCTTAGAACTGAGAATTCAATGGTTTAATATTTATTCCTTCATTTTGGATATTATTATCCTTACTGAGCCCCCAGGATGACTAAATAACAGAGGGAGTGAACATGAAAAAATGGTTTGAAGTTTAAAAAAATGATCCAGAAAAACAGGAATAAAAGCACTCAGCAGGTAGGAATATGAGAGTTACTTCATACTGTAAATCTATTTCTTCATTGTTTACCAAGTATTTTGTTAACTTGATCAGATTCGTAACAGAAAACTTCTGGTTTTTTAGCACTTGGGTGGTCCAAGCAATTAGGGCATGGTCAAGAAAAACCTCTGTGGAGGTTTGGAGAAGCTATTGAGATGGGTAACAAAGCCTAGCTTGCTAAAGAAGTGGCAAAAATATAATAGTATATTTCTATCTTTAAGTGTTTTCAATATGTCACTGAAAACATGATTGACAAAAAAGGCAGAAACTGATGAAAAGGTGTTTTGGTTTTTTTTAAGAATGCCCATATGTGCTTCATGAAGTTCTGAAAAGAATGATCATGATTTAAATGCTTTCATTTGTAGAAACTGAAATATGAAAAGAGATACCCCACCCTTGTATGAAAACAATGGGAAGATCTGTCGAGTCAAGAGAAAAGCCAATCTCCCAATTAGTGTAAAATTTTTTTTTTCCACATTTCCAGTACAAAAAGGGATCTGGTTTCCAAACTGAAGTATCAGGAGATGTTCAACAAGAATGCCTTTGCCCAAGGCATCCATGGGAGGGAACACTAGGTGTTTCTTTTTCAAAGTAAATCAGGGAAAATTTAAACTTATTCAGCATGTTCTTTTTCTGTGGCTCAAACAACAAAAAATTAGTTAAATAATCTTGGACAAACAAAACTTTTTCCCTGAAATTCATCACCTAAACCTGAATAAAAATTGTTTAGGTTTCTTCTAATAAATTGTGTAATACAGGACTTAGAAGTAATCCTGTGTCTAATGTTATGGAAATATATTTATATTTAAATAATATCTTTACGTGGAAAAGCTGGTCACAGAGGTTGCATCCAAGACCACATATGGCACATCTTTATTTGAACTCTTTTGTGTTGCTCCATTATTGAAATTCAATGGGAATTATTAAAAAAACAACTTCTTTTTTTAAAAAAAAAATTAAGTTGTAGACTGCTGTAAACTTCACTTTCAAAGAAGACAACTTGTTTTGGGAAGGACTTAATTCTACAAATAATATTCCTTGCTTCATATCAAGGTGGAACTAAAGACCAAATTATGAGTCTGTTATTAATCTGTCGGTAATTTAAAACTTGGAAAACTTATTTCAAAAGTTCATTAAGGAACTCCACTGAAGTAGTAGCAAGGTAGAAATAGTCAGGATACTTTGTTTTCTTCTGTTATGCCTTTTCATTGTTATGAAAGTAATATTACATTTTTTTTCCATTTTTAAAAAATCTTCCTAGTAGAATTTGAATCAATTACTTTCAGTCTTTCCTCATGAGTTAATGGCACAGTAGATAAATAGGAATTAACTTACTTGTATATCAGCGTTTAGAAGGCATCATAATACACAGTTTGACATTGTTTCGAATAATTGCTGTGTATAAGGCAGATGCTCATTTAACTTCAGGATTTCTGTGTTCCAATTCCTAAAGAAACCCTACTGAAGTAGTGACTTCAGAGCATGGCCTACCATGTCTTCTGTATCTTCATGAAAAAGCAGTTTGATAGAGCAGATGAGTCACATCTCAGGTATATTAAAAACCTGGATTCATTTTACAGTTTTCCATGCAGAGACTTTGGTCTCTGGTATATTTGCTTGTAAAGTGGAGGATAAAATGTGTGTACAGTTAAGTAGCATTGCCAAGAGTTAATTATGAACATACTGAACTACATAAAGATATAACTATACTTCAGTCAGATAGAAGTGGTCAGTTCCTCTTGACCCTGAGACTTTCTAGTATGCAGGTTCTCAGCATCCGTGTGCCAGCTCCTAGACTATTCTACAGAAGTCTTTCACTTTCACAATAGTACCTGAAGTCATATATATTCTTTTTTGTAGATATATCAATAGTAGGTTTAGTAAATGACATTTTAGAACTCTTTTCTATAATGGTTGTATGGTATATCTGAAACATAGTATTTAAAAAATTTAAAAAAAAAAAAAAAAAAAAAGAAAATAAATAAAAAAAAAGAGGAGTGTCAGAAGAGAGTATTGAGAGTGATGTCAACTTCATAAGTAGTACCACGGGGTGTGTTTCCTCTGCACTTGATTATTTTGCTCCTGTAGCTTAACAGATGCCTATAGGAGAGTAAGTTTATTTTGGTACTTTTGCAGAAGTAAGTGCAAGGTGTTCCTGCAGCAGTAGCAATTTTTCTTTTTTCTTTCTACATTTTGTGACTTGTGTGGGAAATGCAAGCTCTGGCAGAAGTGACTTAAGGTTAAATCCAGTTCCAGACTATCTATGGGCCCTTCATTGCCTCTGTTTTTCCTCATCTTATTTCCACTTCTACATTAAGAGGATGCTCCATGCAATCTGGCCATGGCTAGTAAGCCAGCTTTCCTACTGTCCTGCCATCTGGAGCATCTCTTGTCTCTCTTATTTAATTGCTATATAAGCTCAGACTTTAATTGAACACATTTATTTCTTGGCTATGTAACATGCAACTCCCTTAGTGAGCAGCCCTTCAAAATAGAGCTCTCTTGCATTGTATGCAATTAGTCTTTCACATAAAGATGGGGTTTTTGCCTTGATTTGCCTAAATGTTGAGCATGGATAAGCCCAGGGAGTCCCTCTTGAGGGACTGTTGTCTAAGAAAGACTGAAAAGCTTTCAACTTTGTTCTTTACGGATTTATAATGGGAATAGCTAGCTTCTCCCCCTCTCTTTTGTTGACCTCATAGTGTAGATACTCTCAAGATGTTGACAAGCATTGCTGTATCTTCTGTACAGTCAGTTGCTTTCAAAGGCTGTGACAAAACCTATGACTTCTCCTCAACAGCCTGCTCTACACCAGTTGTGTGTTCCCCTTTGTGTTTTCTCCCTTTGCAGTTTTTAAGGTAGCCATGTGCAGGGAGTGCACCTCAGCAGGAAGCTGAACGCCGTGTCAGAGAGCATCAGACAAACATCCCAGCCTCAAGGCAGCTGCTTGTTGCTTGAGAAAGAGACAGAAAGACTTGGTAATCCAGTGGACAGTTGCAACAAACCTGTTCCTGCCTTTGTAAAGATCAGTAGCAGGGCACTCATGTAGAGGGAGAAGAGAGAAGGTAGGGACATCTTTATTTGGGAATATTTTTTAGGCTCCCTGACCATTCACCAACGTCTGAAGACAACACATCGAAATGCAGCCACTGCTGGCAAGTTCTGCTTGAGTTCATGAAGGTGCTGTTATTGAGGGCATATCCAATTTCTAGTGACTTGGGAAAAAAGATTTAATAATGTTAGTTGCCCTTTTAGAAGCTGCAATGCCACATACATATATTTTTATTTATTGATTTATTTATTTATTTATTTTCCCCTGCTCATGACACAACAGCTAGTGAAGTGTTGTTAATGCAGGTATTATTTCTTCTTGATTATGTCCACAGAAATGCTATATACCACAAAAGATGCAAATAGCTGAATTTGTCACTGGTTGTGAATATAAAAGCAGCAGAATCCAACTGCTACTAGCAGAGAGGAAGCAACTCTAGTAGAGTCTGCTATTTTGAGGTTATCTATGAAAAAGTCTCCTGTTTCCATCTAAATTCTTTAATTCAAATTTTTTAATGTAGTCTTTTTGAGGAATACGTATGAATTCAGTGCAATACATGGTTTGTATATCAGTATAATTGAAATGCTGTAATAGAAAGAGAAACACTTGTTGAAGATGCTGTGGTGCCTCAGCCCCACGAGAAGACTCCTGGTACCAGTGGAACTGTTCCCACTCCATCAATCCTGGCAGAAGGGATTTGCTGGCATCAGGGGGAAGGAGGATGAGGGTGAAACGGTTCGTGGGCCAGACCTGCCCTCTCGTGGAGAGAGAGAGTCTCTTTCCCTGGTTGTGGGCAGTGTCTGGCAGCGTGGGCTGACCTAACCAACCCTGAGGAGGTGACACGACAGCTCATACTGGTTTGCAAGCCAGACAACTATTTAGTCACAAATTTCCCTCTGCTCCCTTTGAAAGGCAAAAATTTATGAGCACGTTAAAAAGATTTTTTTCCCCCTTAAAATATCTAATTACATCTCTTTTCAACCCATGGAATTCTCATATTTTCTTTCAGGTTTTCTGATTTTGGTGGTTTGTATCTTGGCTACAGATGTCACAACATAAGGCTATTTCCCTTTATCATAAACTAGATAGACCTCATCATAGGCTAATAAAAAAACCCATAACATTTAGAATAATTATTTCTGTACTGTCTGGCAAATGGCTTTGGAGAAAGTGATTCTGAAATGTTTCTCAATAAACTACTAGTCTAACTGTTTACTATGAAAGGACATTTTTGTGCAGAATCAAGTGGATAATACTGCATATACATCTTATGTCCTGATGTCTGTTGTATCCTCAATTTTATTTTTAGTTATCCATAAGAGAGGTGGGGTTGGGTTGGGTTGGGGTTGTGTTGGGCAGAAGTGGTTTCTGGAGGTGGCAGTTGTATTTTCTATGGTTCTGTGAGAATTTTGGGGAAAAATTAGTCCAGGAGAGTTAAGGAAGATGGTAACTTACTAAGATGGTAGTGGAAGACACCTCCATTTCATCTCTCCAAGTTTTGCTACCAACCAGACTTTTTCTTTGGAGAAGTGAAAGCACATTACAGAATGTATACGTTGTGCTGTCTTGTGTTGTAGGTCTTTTCATTAGCTTCTCTATTTGTTGTAGGCTCATTCATCTATTGCTTTTTTAGCTATGTGTAGTGAGTAAATCAAACTTTTTAAAAGCATACAAACACTATTCCAATGCATGGTATTATATTATGGATTACAAGTACATATTCATGGTATTGTATTACACTATTATATTTGTAGTAATTGTACTTTCAATAAGATAAGAACATATTTTATTTAATCTGTTAAATTCTGAGCTTTCCCCTAAAGGTAATTTGTCTAATTCAGAAGCACTTTCTGTGCTCCCAAAGAGGGGGGAAACAACTGTTTAGAAAGACTCGAGCAAATTGCCTGGTACTTTTTCCATTGGTAAATGGAAATCCTAATTTCTCACCCAATGATACAAATAACTCAGTGGCCATTGCCTGATCTCACAGCTTCTCTGTGCTCCTACTTTCTGTATCTGCATAATCAGATCATAATACCTGCCTACCACTTGGGAATACTGTAAAAAATTAAGTATCTTATGCTTCTACAGTGCTTTGACATTGTACAGCATTAGAGTTAAAATACATTATCATTCTAACTAGTATTATACAATTATCATCACTTTGATGAAAAGTGGCTTTGATGTAAGGATCCGAGAAAGGTAGGAGAAACATTGATGTTACTACATATATTCCTTTTTACAGTCAGAGTGCTGGTACCCACATTGTCCCTAGTGGCCTTGGTCACCATCTTCCTTGCTTATGGCCTTGCTGTCATTTGTTGTTGTGGCTGTTTCTTCTTTCAGAACATGGGGCTTACAGCACTTTTTTTTTTTTTTCTTAAGAAGTATCTTTCTGCACAGTATATTTCACTTAGCAAGCATCTAACCACAGTCTCTAGTTGCCTAACTGTTAATTTATACTGGGAAGTGTTTCACAGCCTGTTTTATTTCCTCTTTGTGTGATTTAGGTTACCATGGCCTTTACTGTGAAGAGGAATATAATGAATGCCTTTCTGCACCCTGTGAAAATGGAGCCACCTGCAGAGACCTCGTCAACAGCTACGAGTGTGTGTGTCTTCCTGAATATGAAGGTAGGATGGGGTCTGCCTCTTTTTCTTGTAATTGCTGTATTAATTTTTATGGTAGGCTCTGTTACAGACAGAGATATGCAGTAACCTCCATTCAGAAGAAATAAATCCCACATCTAAAGTTAATGGAAACAAAGTTCAATTTATGGGTCAATGGGATCAAACTTGATCCCATAATCTTTGTTTAAATTAGTAGTTGGGATTTAGCACATCTGTGAGAACTGCACATCCTTGCCTGGGGACAAATGGCTTTTCTCTGTTCTTAGGTATACTTTTTCTGCTGCTTTTAAGATATTTTAGAAAATGATGAGGTGGTTTTGTTTCTTTTTCTAAAAAACCCATAACTGTTAAATAATTTTTTCATCAGTTATTGGTAGGGGCCATTATGTGGAGGGCTTTCCAAATTTGCTTTTTTATAGTTTCTCCAGTGAAGTGATTTTAAATGTAGTGGTGAAAGATCAGTATTTGAAACAGATTATCACAAAGGAGTAACAATGAAAGGTTTATCTTATTTGTTTAGAAAGACCATAAAGCCATACAGCGGTAGGTCGGTAACTGCTTTCCCATGTTAACTGCAGCTATTGCTGAATATGTTTAAATGGAATCAGCTTTTGGCTTTTCTTAAGTAATTTATAAAATAGAGCAGAAAAGTGTGTATTTTTGTTATACATAATCTTCTGTCTTGCATTAGATTGTGTCTGCACAGAGCAGCACATACCAGCTGTCTTTAACGTGTCCCTCTCTGCTGGGCTAATAGATACATTATAATTTTATGTATTCTATTTCTAATAATGCAATTTGAATACAATTCTCTATGCTATTACTATAAAAATTATTATTTATTAAATAGAACATCTATGTTTTGAGGAACATTGCCCCAGCATTTTCTCATTGAGCATATCAGTCCTTATCTCTGTTGATAAATAATGCTCACTTAATGGCTGCTTAAGGCTTAATAAGTATTCCATGCTGGTGATTTCACTGCTTTTTGGCAATAGATGCAAAATTCATCATTTTGGAGGCTTAGTGAGGAAATGAGAGTACCTAACTGTACTGTTATGACTTCATATTCTGTTCTCAGCTGATGTACACCTGCAGCTGAAAGCATTGTGTGTACAGTTTGCTTCAAATGACAGCAGGGGACCTGGCCCTGCAAGCAGCTTCTGCTGATTACTGAGCTTTCCTCATCCCCATATTTAAGTTACTCAATGTCAGTAATGAACAGAGGTGAGGTACCCAGCTTGTGAGCAATTATTTATACGTGTGCAATTGGAGGCCTTGATTTTACCACCACCAACCCAGACCTCCCTGTCCGCAGTCCCCCTCCTGCCCGTACCCTGCCTTCCTGCATGTGCTCTCCTGGCTGGCACGCAGGCCAGGGCTGGTGCTGCTGCTCTGGACTGAGGGTGGTTGCCAGCATGTACCTGGGGGCTTTTGGCTCTGCTGCAGGATGCTCAAACTAGAGTGCTCTGCCTTTCAACTGATGTCAGGCTGACCAAATTATTTCAGCAGTTATGCAGTGAAAGTAAGTATGCATGTGTGTGTATGCATTAAAAAATCACAAATATTTAAAGTAAGTTGCTTTTAAATAATTTTAATTATCGCTGTTTCCTTCAGATGGTTCTTTTTAAAAAGTCCTGTCACTTTGCATTACTGGACATAACTGCAGTGTTGAGCACTAGAGAACCAATTCCTTTGTATTATTCACTCATTAAATACATTTGCTTCTATGCATATATCTGCTATAATATTTGTCCTATTTCCTCCTTTTATTGTTTTGATTTTTCTTTCTCATATTAATTGCTTTGCTACCTCACTAATTTTACCTCTGTGTGGTCCTGTTCTAAGACCATCCAAATTCAGATTCACAAACTGCTCAGGTCCAGTGCAACACACTTGGTTTTCATGAAAGAGGTTTGGAATCTTTTATTTTTTTGTTTTTTAATTGCTTTAGTTGTGCTCAGTCTCTTGCAAAAGTCAATGGGAAGCACGAAAGGCTTATGCATATTATTAAAGATGTTATTACATAAAATTATTACTAAAGAAAACTATTGTTTACATTTTTCTGAGGATTAGTAGATAGCTGATCAGATTATGCTTTATTACACCATTGGGCTTAAAAATTTCTGCGGATTTTTGGGGAAGAAATTGCACTACCTCACTTGTCCCACAGCCTTGGCAAGTGAGAAGAGCAAAGGGGAGGCAGGTGTGTAAAATACACAGCTTATTCTTATCACATTAGCTTAATAGGACAGGGTTGGAGACTGCACATTGTTGTTCTCATCCAGGTAAAGCTAAATTATCTCATGAACTGATTTCATTCTGTCAGTTTAGGTCGTGTTAATGGCAATTACTCATTTTACCTTTTCAGGAAGGCACTGTGAATTATACAAAGATCCTTGTATTCACATCAACTGTCAGAATGGTGGCACTTGTGACAGTGAAGGTCTAAATGCTACATGCATTTGTGCACCTGGATATTCAGGCAAGTAATTTGTACATTACACACTATGTATAGTTGTCAGATTTCACTGTGTTCAAAAGAAGATAAATGCCAAGTAAGACTGTGTCTCTTCAAGGAAACAAATTTGCAATTTGCTGACTCCTTGTTAGTCAAGGAAAAACGAAAAGTTCTTGGTACTACTTGCAACTGCTTTGAACTTTTTTTTGCAGCAAAAAAGCCTGTAACTAAAGATAATTCACTAAGCTAACAGTTACTTAACATGCCTTATGACCTTGCTGCTTGAGACTAGATTGAATTTTCAAAGTAACATTTTCAAGACTTCCAGGTAAGCCAATTACTAATTGGACATTGTTGAAACTGGAAAACGTTTTAACATTGACCTTATCTCCTGTGAGCTGAAGAAATAAGTCATTCTGTTACCTTATGCAACCACTAAAAGCCCTAAGTGCTTGTTATGAATCAATTCATGCTTTTAAAGTAATGGTAAGCAACCCCTTTAATCCTTTGGTCTTGTATTTAAATGGACATGATTGGTGTAATCCAAGTATCTGCTGACAAGGTAATTCACAACCTGATGCTCTGTTAGTCATGTACAGTAATATCCAAGCTGATAATAACAGATGAAGCCATTCAGAGATGCTTTGTAGATCAAATTGTGCATTTTGATCTGTGCTAATTAAAGAGCATTTTTTGGAGAAGACTTAGCTTCCCTTTTACCGTGTCTGTTTATCTAATAATAATCTAATATCTAAGTTATTGTATAGCACTTTAGAATGTACATGAGAAATCATTACCACACATTTTCTTGGGACAGAACTTATATTTCAAGAAATGACACACACATAATCTGAGAGAGCTTGTTCAAGTCACTTAGCTTTCAGACTTCGTTTTCCTGTGGTAGAATAAAGATAATATTTCCTTCTCAGAGGCTATGTGAGACTTATTTCTTGAAGCAGTTGTGAAGAATCCCTTTCATGTTCTGAGGATAAAGGTGCTATAGAACTAGAAGATGTTTTGCAGCTAGAGAAAACGTAAATGATTGATGATGTACCTGCTACATGAGACATTCACTATATAGAAGCTTGGGTGTTTCTGTTTTCTGATATCAGGTGAAGAATGTGAAATTGATGTAAATGACTGCGACAGCAGCCCATGTCACCATGCTGGAACTTGCATAGATCAGCCCGGTGGCTACACCTGCCACTGTCCCCATGGATGGGTTGGTGCAAACTGTGAAATACGTAAGTTTTGTAGTTTTCTTAAAAATTTCTAAAACCGATACGTTATAATAAATTTATATTTGTCTCTAAATACCTGCACAAATATCTGTACAAACAACCTGAATAATCTGTAACAATTCTGTTAAATGCATTTTATGCCAGGCTATAATATTTCAAAAGCAGATATAAAAGTTAGAAGATTCTGTTTCTGGGCACCCTACTTTCAGATGTGTTGCACCAGATTGTCAGTTTGTCTCAGAGCTGGCCACTAAGCAGCTCCCCTTTTAGAGTAATTTGTACTTCTGAGCTTGCTTTCATACTTACCTTGGCTAAAGTGTACCTCCACAGCACTATAAGCATGGTCCTAACAGACTTGTGTTGATTTCAGCAGACCTGCAGTTGTAGTAATGTTTCAGCAAAACAGTTTTTGAGTTCACCTATGTAAGGAGACAAGTTCTGTGTAATTGTGCTGTTACCTCTGTATGCATGCATTTACCTGTTTTCTCAGTAATAACTTTTCCAACCATAAGCCAATTTCTACCAAATTTGATAGAAAGGTAAAGGTCTCTAAACAAAGTATTTGCTAAGCATTTAGTAAGTTTTAGAGAAGTTCCATTGATGGCTCTAGTGAAGGAACAGCTTCAGAGTGATCTCGTTTCTTAGTACAGAGAAAAGCTTCAGTGTAACTGCAGATGTAATCTTTACTGGGAAGTTTAGCTGTGTATTGAACTGCCTGAATGCTCAGGTACTGTGGTCATAGACCACTTCAAGTTATTTTACAGTTACGTGTATAATACAGATGTTTGTGTGAGGGGAATTCCACCGCTTAGCACAGGTAATGTTGCAGGAACAGGTGATTAAAAAATCAAGTGAAGGAACTCAGGATGCTCCTATTGTACACTTGTGAGAAAATAACACCACAAAGGAGGAGGAATAAAAAGGCAGGAATAAAAAATGTTTTCTCTGTCTCCTTTAAATGAAGAACATATATGCTTCTCTTTTTTGCTCCTTTCATTTACACATGTTAATTGCTTTTTAAATTGATTTCTGTTCTTTATGTTAATCCTTAGTTAACCCAGAAGGCAGCTACATTCACATCTGGACTGACACCAAAGTTTTGTGTTGACAGGTTTACAACCTCCTGTCTTGGTAACTGTTGGTTGTATACTTAGCTTCAGTACTTCCCCTTGACAGCAAAGATGTCGAAAGAGCCTTGCTAGTTAATCCAGGGGTGGTGACAGCATTGCCTTTTAGTTGTGCCTGTGAGTGGCACATGCACTTCCCTGTGTGATACTGAACCATCATGGTTCAGTGACTACAGTGTTCTGTGCTGTCTGTCATATTGCACGTGCTAAAAGGTGCTCTGGTGAGCTTTTGCTGAAAAGGCTGTTGTCAGTGGTACCTGAGACATGTACATCCGAGTTGATCAGCAAGGGCCATGCAGCTCTGCCTGCCGTAGCTAAGAAGTAATGGGCTGGCGGTAATGAGTGTGGTTCTGGGATAAAGCAATGATCATGCTTCCTTGTTACAATAAAAGTTACATTTCTGTGACATTATGGACTAAATAGATGCCAAAGAGAAACAGGTGGGGTCACATACTTTCCTAGTCATGCAGACGTGGTGTATGAAATCAGTGATGCTTGCTCTGGAGTCCTTCTTTGGCCATTACACTCTAGTCACTAAGAGTTTGGCTGTTTGCACCACATACATGGTGAGGTGCCTATAAACCCAAGGGAAAATGGGAGAAGAACAGGAGGTGGAAGGAGCCTTGTCTACTGTCCAGTTATTCAATTATTCCTGCTTCCCCCTGTGAGGGATGCATTCCCCTAAGCACTGTGTATGACCGGTAGGCTCAAGCTTTCATTTGTGGCTGGTCATTATTAACTCCTTTCTGACCTCTTTTACAAGTCTATGAGAGAGAAAGTAGATAAAACTCTCCTTAAACTTTGTTCTCTTGACGAGGTGATTATCTCTGCTTTTGCATATTTCTCTATACATAGCATTTGTTTATATTTCCACTGCAGTGGCCTGCTCAAGCACTTGATTTTCTGCTTGTGTTACACAATTGCAAACTGTTCAAGTTAAAATGATGGGAAGAAGCAACACTTTGATGTTGCTGTTTTAAGTCTTATATTGGCTTGCTCTTTTATCTTGGGACTGCTGTCACAGAAGGCAGGGAAGTATCTGAGCATTAACATGACATTGATAACACTGCAATGCTGATTCTCAACTAGAAATGTCAGATGTTTTCTTTCCATCTCAATATTTGGAGAATAAATCATGTAGTATTGTTCAAGGCAATTGCTCTTAATTGAAGAGGCTGTAATTACTGTGGTTTTGTAATAAAAAGATCAGAATAGGTAGGAGAGTGTGTATATGTAACAATAATAATATGGGGGATATAAAAATGCAGTTTAGGGTATATGGTTTGGATTGGTTTTGAAGGAATGAAAAGAGGAAAAAAAATACCCTTGCTTAGTCCCATAAAGATATATTTTGAAAATCAAGCTTAAAATCAGAGAGTTACAAATAGTTTCTGCAAAAAGCTTGACATCAGCAAACATCTGATGTTCCCATGCTATTGAAGTCACTTTGACACATCATTAAAGTAAAAAAGCAATGTGCTGCTACGGGACACCATGATACATTGAAATATTCAGATATAAGGATGGACATACAGCTTCTTAAACCAATGCAGTGACTTACACACAAAGCTGTGGAAGCCTTCCCAAAGTGCTTGGATTTGAACAGTTGTACAAAGGGCTACACAGATAGAGAGGGACTGAGGAAAGGAACACTTTGCAGGAAGGATTTGAAATCCTTTTGGTCTGCAGATTTTTTTCCTACAGGACTATTATCCATGGGAAGGTCTTTGCACTTGCTGTCTCCCTGAGCTATGGCTTGACCAGCAGATGTGTACCCAGTTCAGATCTTACCTAGAAACAGAACATCCATATGCAGTGCTTGTACGTACAGGTGCAGCACATCTGATCTCACTGGAATCGAGGCAATGGTGCAGCAGGTTTCTACTCAGCTCTGAAGACTAAATTTATTAGTTAATCTGCTTCAGTTCATCTTTCCATACCTCCTTCTCATACTTACCATACTGTTTCAGCAATTTCTTTGTCAGGGCTAATAATGTATTGGAAGATAAATTTAGGCACTGTGTACTGGCTTCCTTTATATCAGGCCATCACCGGATGCTAGAAAAAAAATCCATGATGAAGACAGGCTTGAGACTTCTCAGGAGGAGGGGTGAGATGGTGTTCAGTAGTCATTTGACTAAATCGAACATAATTTATCTATGTGATTTTCTGTTACTAGCCCTAAGAATGGAGTACCAACATTGTTGGTGCTGTCTTTTTTTGTTGAACAGCTCTCCATTTACTATTAATATTTCCTTATTTTTTCACCAGCTGTTTTATCTGGTTGAAGTGACCACCCTAGCAGGATTTCAGGGTTATCTTGTCAAGCTGTACTCCTTAATTTTAAAGTGTTGTATATACAGCAGACTAGCAGAGATAGATGGATGTAGCCTGAATGAACTGTGATATTTATTGTATCATCTTATGGTCTTTACCAGTCTTAGCCAGTCCAATTAAAAAGGAATAAGTAAATCTTAATTATACAGAGGCTATTTTTCCTTTCAAAATGAACCGTATTTTTCTAAAAGCTAATTGAGCGTTCACTAGAAAAATGCTTACAAATTGTCTCATGTGAATTCTGTAATGCCTGCTGGTTAGCTGTTAATATCATTACCTTTGCCATTTTGTAATTATTAATGCAGTTGCCAAGGTAATCCAAACCATGTGGTTATTTGAAAGCTAACATTATGAAGAATTTCTAGTGCGGTCTGTGTGGTACACTTTGAAATCTAATTCTTAGTTCATTTTGTGAACATTCTTGTGACAACTGACAATACTGTGATTTTGAGTTGTCATAAGTCCTTTCTAATCTATAGAGTATAAGCTTTTAATGTTCAGATTTTTATCTAGTGAGGAAGAAAGGAGGAAATTTATTTCTTTCCTTATCATCCAGACATGGAGTCTAAATCAGAACTGTCCTATATATACATTTGTGTATATATGTATCTGTGCACATTAGATCTGAATTTGGCCTAATCTGACAAACTGATAGAAACCACCATATGTGACAAATGTGCTGCAGAACAGAAATAGAAACCCATCTCAAAGTGCACAGAGCACAGCTGTATTCTTCCTTTGTATCTTGACTGGGCAAATATCAGTAACAGCACTTCAGAAACATTAAATCACTGGGTCATTCAGGCTGATGAAAACTTTACTGATCTCTGAAGAAGGTAACATAAACAAGCAGTCCCAGCTCACTTTTGCAGAGAAACACTCTAAACAACCCCAAGCTCATGTGCTCCAGGACAGCCTTTACTACTGTAAAGAAAGGGCAACCATTTTTTCAAACTCTGCCCCACGTGAATCCCCTGTGTTACAGCTTCAGGCTTTTTTCCTTCCTTCCTCTAAAAATAGATTTCCCCCCCATACTTAGACATTCCCCTCTATTTCTGCCATAGTTGGACATTCTATCCACAAACTTGTGATTTGTGCTCCTGTGTTCAAATGTGTTACCTGCCACCATCAACATCCTTGAGAAGTGGCTTCTAAGAATATCTTAAATTCCCAAAGCACATGCTTGATAGACCTGTTCCCAGACTCGGTGATTAAGTGAAGGGAGTTTTTAAAACAGTGCACTGGAAAAGTCTGTTTGAAAAAGGAACAGACACCTACTAGAAATAACTCTAGCACAGTGTCAGATTACTGTAGTCAGAATGACTCAAGTCTGTTCCTGATTTGAAATAATTTATGAGACTATTCACTTAAAAGACTGCCAAAAATGAACCCTAGAGGGTAGTACAGGTTAATTAGAAATACTCTGATCCACAGTAGAGAAAAACAGATCTGAGGATGTAGGCAGTTGAAAGACAATCTGTTTGGCATTGATAGACAATAGTTTGGGCACCGTGATTAGTTATAAAGAAGGTCTGGAATACATAAATACAGGAAGCCTCTTCCAGTATTATTTCCAGTAAGGTCTGTTGTGAAATGGCTCAGGGAAATTATGCTTGAGAGAAGACTCTAGCTGGTTCAGTACTGCAGCAGCTTATGAGATGCCATTTTTGTCCTTGAAATGTTGGTTTTGAAGTGTCTGTGATCTGGTGAAGATAGGCATAGAGAAGGTCTTTGTTTCAAATTAAAAACCAAGTGTGCTTAATACACATGTTTTGGTAGAAGGGTTCACTAACTATTAGAGCAAACTGTGCAGAAAATTGGTGGATTACTGTAACCTTTTACATAAAACATGCCTGACTTTAAAGTCTGTATAGTGTGTTACAAGGTCACACAAGGGTGACTAGGTGATTTCTGTGACTTGGGTTATACAGGGGATGAAACCAGGTAAGTGTTCCTTTGTGACCCTAAAAATCCACAAGAAAGATGGCTGAAGGATCAAGATAATGCTATTCAAATATGTTTTATTTTAGATGTGGTGAAATATCTGTGAAAGAGCCTGGGAAGGTTCAAATCACATATCCCTCTAGCTTCCAAAGTCTCCACAGAAATCTTGAAAGAGACTACCATGAAATATATGCATCAGGAATGGTGTGTGTTACTAATTAATGATAAACTTTTGTTTCCTATTGTCAGATCTGCAGTGGAAGTCTGGGCATATGGCAGAGAGTCTAACAAATATGCCTCGTCACTCCCTCTACATCATAATAGGGGCTCTTTGTGTTGCGTTTGTCCTGATGCTGATCATTCTGATTGTGGGAATTTGTCGCATCAGCCGCATCGAATACCAAGGCTCCTCCAGGCCAGCCTATGAGGAATTCTACAACTGTAGAAGCATTGACAGTGAATTCAGTAGTGCAATTGCTTCCATCCGACATGCCAGGTTTGTTCTGGGGATGGTAATTTAAAATAAATTTTTAAGGATATGTAATTTCAGTCCATACGGAGTACATCAGATTGCTTAGCTGCAAAAGACAGGGGCACCAGTATTGCTTCTTGTTCTGTTTTGATCCCTAGTCTGTTCTCATCTGAAGTGTGATAATCCAGCACAACCCCTTGAAAACAGAGGGAGTTTATTTGTTTTAACTGAATTTATTTGATTTAACTGGTGAAGAGGGACAGGTGCAGAATTATTAGCCTGTATGATCTTCTGTTTGGGATGTGTATACGCCTTAATTGATAGACACAAGTAATTTGGTTAGATGGCAAAGGCATGTTCGTTTCTCTGACTAATTTACCAGATTATTTATTGAGACTCCTCAAATCATTAATTCTTGTACTCCTGTTTGCCTCGCGATTAAGATCTTTCTTACTTGCTTTCTTAGAGATAGTAATTTTTTGACCTTTAATTTTAAAAGAGGACTTGCAAGCCAGGGCCTTGGGTGTCACAATAATACAAAAACAGGACTTGAAGTGATTACTGGAAGTGTAAACCACTGCACCAATATACCATTAATTTACAGAGTTCTCTGTCAACAATTTTGCTTAAAAACCTCCAAAGTATTTGAATAGAGCTAGAAAAGGGCTTTACTAAATGTCAACATGGTTTTCTTTGATAAAAATTGGACTTCTCTTTTAACGCTCTTCAGGTTGTAATGAAGTATAATTTTTAATTGTTCCCTTTATAGTAATTACGTCCATCAGATGTTACATCCCTTCTCTTCTTTTTCAAGATAAAAACAGAGCTAACCAAACTTTTACATTTCCTGAACGAACTAATTCTTCTGGTATTTTCTCATGGATAGCATTAGCTGCTTTCCTGGCAATCCTGTTCATTTAACTGAAAATGAAGCCTGCTTCCTTTTTTAAATTTTTGTTATTTTTAAAAAATTCTTCTTTGCATTAGAGTTGTGACTGATGACTTTATTTGTGATCTGTTCAACCTTTTCCTCCCTCTCAAGATCCTTTGCACCATTTTGTTTTCTAGCCAGTATTATTTTTTCTGTATTTGACATCTCTCTTAAAAGGGTAGAGCTTTCATTTTTGTTGTTTCTTTTTCACATTTCTTCCATTTGTCAAGATCACTTCAAATTCCAAAAAGTGTTTATCTGTTTTCACTAAAGTACCTTTAAGAGAATGGAGGGAGACACATTCCCATGCATTGACCTGGAGAAATGCATGCAGAGTGGTTGGTGGTTGCTAGTCATTAATTTTCTGAATAATCTAGTTCTGTTTCCATGCAAATTAAAGAGGTTAATTTTCGCCACTGCTGCAGTCATCAAAGTTATCTGAAACGGATGAGGAGTTCCTATAGACTCCTTTAATCACATCAAAGCTTTGGGCTGTAGCTCTTTGCACTGTTACAGCTTGATATACAGGAAAGCATTTGTTCATTGTCAAGAGGTATTAGTCAGCAAATATTTCAAAAAGAAAGATGTGCATAGTTGGTTTAACATAGCAATACAATCAGTGTTCTTTTAAGTCTTGCCTTGAAGTTTCCTTTGTCACTTAGCCTTACATCTCTTCCAGTGGGAATTCAGCATCTCCATACCATACACAGCATGGGAACTCCTTTTTCCTATAGTAGTGTATTGGGAGAGGAGGGAGTTGCTTTATGGTCCATAAAAAGCTTTATAGTTTTTTTGCCTTCTGGATGTCTGCTGGTACATAGTGCACATCTTCAGGGGTGGAGAGCATGGTGGAAAATGATAGTGTTAATCCTTCAAATTAAATGCCTGTCACAGTGTGGAATGTGTCAATCCTGTTCAGTTACTACTCACTGAAGTGGTACTTTGCACATCCCCAAGGGCTGGAATGGCTCTCCTGAGGAGCAGTGCAAAACACCTTGGTTTTCTTACTTGAAGAAAATTAGGCAGTTTTGTATTTAAGGGTACCAAGGAAAAGTGTTACCAGCAAGGCAATCTTTTTAATCTATAATGTTTTAGATATTTTTAATCTCTATCTTAACCGCCTTTTACAGTTGCACTGGCAGGTAATGGAAATCGTAAAAGATCCGGATGAAACTTTTCAAATCTTGGAAGCTGGTTTAGTTCAGGTCTTTATTGCTACTGCCTGGATTACTCTGAGTGAATCTCTGTTTATTACTTGAAGGCAGAAGGCTAGAAAAATGAGTTCTCATCAGGGTTAAAAAGCCTCTGAAGTTTTTAGACTAGGATATATGCATGATGACTTTCCAGATCCATTTTATGCAGTTAAAAATTATATTATTTGAACCTTTCAATAAAGGATTTCCCTGTCTGGGGAAAGGTGTTTGTACACAACTTTTGTCATTATTTTTGCATAAACCCTTAAATCTGCTTATTAAAAATTACCATGGTCTGAATTTTCAGAATTGTATTTAACAGACCAACTTTCAAATAATAGATTCTTAGCATTTTCTGAAAAACATTGGTGGTTATACAGCTAAAATTATTAGTAATTTTGGAAAACAGAGGACTAAGGAAAAGTGTCTGATTATTTTCTTTAAATAGTAAGGTTTATGTTAAAGTCAATACAGTCCAGGGAGTGTGTCCAGGCCTGCAGTATACTCAGAAAATTATTGTAAACATACTTGTCCATGTTTCTCAGCAGGTCATTTTCTTGTTATAATTTGATCTTTGCTAATCAAAGTACCTTCTGTAAGAGAAAATGAATGTGTTCAACAATCATTACTAACAGATGTCTACTTCGAGTGAATATTCTTAGGATTAGCAGATCAGAACTAGATAGTTTTCTAACAAGGTGAAGCACAGATCTCTTTAGTATTCTTTATATAGAAAGTAAATAAATACTCCTTTTATGTTAGGGCTTATACATTTTAAAGCCAGAAAAACACTAGTGAAATAGTTGACCACTGGCTACCTCAGCTGTAAGACTTCACTGAATTTGAACCAGGATCTTGTTGAAAGGATCTAGATGGCTCATGCATCCACACTGAATTCATAAAATACCTGCTTACGGAGACTGTCAATTTTTTCTATGTTTATATCGTTAGCAGTAGACTTCATGCACTAGCCACAAATGTTTTTTTTTTTTTAATTTTAACTTTCATGTGCTGAATCTCATTCTGTCTATGTGTGGGGTTGATGAGTCCACTTCATCAGGCTGAGTAAGTCATCTGGTCAGGGTAAGCTTCTCTCTGCTGCACAATCTCCACATTCCTGTGCTTGGGGCAGCTGCATTAGGCTGCAAGGCCAAAGCTTCCTGAATCTGATGAGCTTCAGAACAGGCTTGTTTCTTACCATTTCCTGATGTGGATTTCAGTGATGAGTTTCAGTCAGCTACCTCTTTGTGAAAGTGTGATCACATGCACAAGTACTCTGATCTCTACAGCACATGCTGATTGCTTGCTTCTTTGCCAGAGACTCAACTCTGCAAACTCTAAGATTACAGCTCAATTACACTAAGGAATGCAAAATACCACTTGCACACATGGCCTTTTTCCTGAATAATGCAAAGGAAATTATTCCTCTCATTATTCTCCTCTTGTGGAGGCAAAAATAATCCCATCCTTCTGTGGGTGTGTGTTGTGTGGTTGTTTTTTTAATTCTGGTCTTTCTTTTCCATCTCTTGTTTAAACTTTACTTGTGGACTCCTTATACCAGTTGCTGTTTTTGAACAGAATAGCAACATGTGGTTTCTTTACTGTGCTTCTGGGAAGATTCCAAATTCCAGCGTAGCCCACAGAAATTGGAGGATACCATTTCCTTGGTATTCAACTGTCCAATGCTCTCAGAAGTTGTCACTTTGTGATGATCCCTGTCCCATTGCAAGGCATCTCTGATACATAGATTGGAACACTATTGCCACTAATGAATGGACATGTCAATGCTAGATGTAGAGGCCACAGAACTTCCCTAGACCTACTGATACACTCTGTGCATGTCCTTGTTCATCAGACACAGTATGGCACTAAAGCTAATGTTAAACTGATAATCCATCATGTCTTCTTCCAGACTCAGTAGTTTCCAGGACTGAGGTTTCCCTACATAATGTACAGTCTTTGCTAAATAAATAAACTTGTACTAGGTTGTACTAGAAGAAAAATTCAGTGTTTCTGTTGTTAGCAGCCTATTAAATGATCCAGTATACCCTGTAGCAGGGATCTGCATCTTTTTAGTTTTTCTTATCCTTTGAATCATTGTCTCTTGCAGCTTGTATTGGTAATTATTTTATGTGTTCTTTTATACCATCAGTTCAACAATAAAATAGCACGAGATCCTTGTGCAGTCCTACTATATACACACACCCATTGAACTAAGATTTCCCATTTAGCAACTCTCCTTTGAGACCTCTGAGTTCTCTGTTAACTCTTTTCAGTGCTGTCAGCAGGGACTGGCTTCTGAACTGCCAGATCAAAGCAGTGTGGTCTACCAGCTCAACAGCACAGCCAGGCCACAAACAGCTAGCACATGTGCTGTGGTCTTTTCTCAGCATTTTCTAATTAGAGGCACATGTCAACCCTGACCTACACAAGAGAACAGATTTTGTACTTTCACCATGTGCAGCAAACCATGTATTCTCTATCTGTCAGAAATGGCAGAATTTTACTTAATTCACTGGAGATCGTTCGTTGTCATTTGTATCTTTGGAAAAGAACTATTTCCTCCCCTTCTTCTGATGGAGAAAAAAGGTTATTGAGAATTCAATGCTGCATCTGATTTAGTAGGATGCCATACCTTGATTCCTTCATTTGATGCCTGAAATTTTCTTATTTACAAAAAATCAAGTTTATCTATCATGAAGCTGATGACTGCATCTTGCCTGTCTGTATTTAGTTACAGGAAACTACAGAAGAACGCAGACATTCATGCATGGAAATGTATCTAGTGGGGCCTTATTGACAGCTGAAGTACTTGGAAAATTGGATTTCCACCATATAGATCATAGTGCTTTAGGTTTGCCATCAATTTTAGATCACTGAAAACAGCCAAGATTCAAATTAGAACAGTCGGGAGTTGCATAAAAATCTTGGAAGAAAATAGTGTTCAACTTGGTCCAAATATTATCCTTAAGATTTGGATGTTCTGAATCTCACTTTCCAGTGTGCACAGCTTAAATTAGTATAGACTTAATGTGGTACATAAGAAGATGATTAAAAAATTCTTTGTGTGGGTAACTACATTAAAAAGTCTTTCTGTTTCTATGTTAATATTTCTCTGTATCAGGTCCATTAGGAAAGCAGACTTTTTGTTGCCTCATTTATCCATTATCCTTTTATTATGTAAAGCTCCTTTAATTGTAGTCCAACCACTTTAATAATTTTTTCACTTCCAAGTTGCATTTTTTTTTACTGCTATTTTTGTATCTTAATAAGTGATGAGAAGGGTGATAGTCTGTGCATTGCAAAGGCACCTAAAGGAGCTGTGAATGAGCCAGCACTGGGGCCCCAGCGGTTCTCTGCACAGGGGGTTACAGTCAGGTTCTTAGCAGTGATGGTTGTCCAGGAGGAGCCTCCTGATGTGATTCTGTTGCTTGTGAAGCTGTGTTGGATCAGTATGCTTATGTAGCATTGCAACTGCCGTTAATTTTTTTCAGTGTTCCAAATAGTGTACAGCATGCTGATAATTTAAACTTGCTTCTCAGCTAGAGCTCAGGTGAGCAAAGACTTCAGGGTAATTTTAAAAGTGCTTTGTCTACAGCTTGTCACTCAACTCAGTGCACAACTGTTGCATTTCCAAATGCAAATCGACACATGGTGTTGATTACTTTTTTTTTTGTACAGATATATAACCCACCTCACTATTGGTGGTTAGATCAGACTCTAAAATAAAATTGTTCTTGCTGGAGCTCTATCAACTCTTCTTCCTTAGTCTTTCCGTATTCTGATACTGGTGAATTCTGCAGCAGAATTCTTGTAGCATTTGATATGGAATCTGTTTCTCATTTTCAAAAAGATTCAAATTATTTTTTTTTTAATTTTCCATATATTTCAAAAGGTCCTCTTCAGATATTTAAACTGCTATTCTGGCATATTGCAATACAATTTAGAACCTATCTATGTTCTCTCTGTGTTTGTTTCTGACATGTGACAGAACTCTGTGCGTTTTTACCATTAACTTGTTTGTACTTCCTTTTGTCACCAAGAACTTTCTTTTGTTTCCAGGTTTGGCAAGAAATCCCGCCCTGCGATGTATGATGCAACCCCCATTGCTTATGAAGATTACAGCCCAGATGACAAACCTTTGGTTACGCTGATTAAGACAAAAGATTTGTAAACTAGTGTATCTTTTTTGGATAATTTTTCAAAAGGATGGGCTACTAACCTAATTTAAATATTTTTAAGAAGAAAGCATAAGTAATTTAAACCATTAGATGCTTCAGAATTTTCTGTAGAATATTTAAGAACCAATTTTCTGCAGCTTTTAGTTTGGAAAAATATTTTAAAATAACAGAATTTGTGACCTTCATGAATTACATTTTAATGTACCTTGAGCTCTATAAACTATAAGCTTATGATAGTGTGTGCTTTTTTCTTGGTAGACACTATTACTAAACCCAGATGAGTTTCTTGTGGTTGTTACAGAACAGAGAACAATAATTAATGAGGAGTTCTTCATGACATGTCAGTGCCAGCTTTCGAAGTAGAGGTAGGAAAATGTGAAGCATAATATGATATATAATATATCGATTAATTAAAAAAGTCTAAAATGTTTGTGTTGTGAAAAAGAAACTAGTAAAAATTATTATTCCTGATCTGAATGAATTAGCTTTTGCCTTATTCCATGCATGGATAGATAACCTATTTCTCCATTATTTCCTGAGAGTTGCTGAAACACTCTTAAGTTGATGTTTGACATTTTTGTAATAGTATTCAGGCTAAGCCTTGTATAACAATTAAAGTGCCTCTTGAGGCAAAGTAAGGGCATAATCCTTTAAACACTGAAATCAATGAAAAAACTTCCGTCGACTTCATTTGGCATGGGATTGAATCCTACAATTGGACTGAATCTATATTTTTCTTTAAAAGTTAAAGTTTTTTATATTGTGAGTAAACTAAGCATATGGTTTGAGTTGTTTGTTTGCTAAAGGTTGTTGATGTACAGTATCGTTTCATTAAATACTGTGTATTCTCATAGTGCTTCTTATTTAGGATCAATATGGGGTTTTTGTGGCTGTATTTGATTGCTTATGGGCCTCTTAAAATTCTTGCTTATTTCAAAAAATACTGAATAAATGTTATCAAGTGAAGATTGCAGCTGTTTCTTTTGTTTTTCTTCATTTGAAAGTGCGATGTTATCTATAAATTTGAAAGGATGTGAGCATATAAATAACACCAAAAGATATTCCAGCTGTTAATTTGAAAATGAATAAAACTGGACTTTATTAACAAGGTAATTTCTCAAAAGTGAGACAAATACAGCATTGGTAAAGATGCAGTCCTTTGACTCACAGCCTGTTCCTGGGTGGATCTGGTTGCAAACCTGGGCCGTAGCTTGTAGCAAAGTTTTGCAACAGACTGGCTTGGTTACCCCAGTTTGCTTTTAGTGACTGTTTCAGAGGCATGGCACTGGCAGAGCCAGGGCTGGGGTGCAGAGGCAAACTGCTGTAGCTACCTATAGACCCTGCTGCGTGGTGCTGTGCTAGGTCCTGTCAGTGCTGTTACGTTACAGGCTGGTAAGCAATGAAGGGCTAAGCTCTGGTTGACCTCTTAGTGTTGGAAAAGCTTGGCATGCATTCAAAACCTGAATGTTTCACATAACAGTTTGAGACAGAAGGAAGGTGTCTCCACGAAAACACAAACTTCTGATCACCTCTGGGTAAGGACAACTGTTGTCTCAGACTGTCCTTCCCTCTCCTTGATACTGCTGACATCTCCAGACCTCAGATCAACCTCTAAGGCAAGTGTAATTAGGAATTGTAAGGCTAAGAAAACTGGTACTAGTTTTACTGTCTTGTTTAGGTAGGAAGAGAGTATCTGGTATATTACTTTTAATTTTGAATTTCATTATTATTACTGATTCTGACTACAGTCATAGCAGTTGAATTATTTTCTACATCTTGCACTATTAGTGCTAACAAGAAGTAGAAAAAGTATTGTAAATCAAACTGTTAGTGTTGCTATAATGTAAATTTCATTGTGAGGTTACATGCTAGTTCATCACTAAAAAAAAAAGGGTCCAGGCAGCAGCTATGGGCTAAACTTGAAATGTTGTAAAGACAAGCAAATGGAAACATTATTTAGTAGAACTGTTAAGGAGAAGCTGTGATCAAAGTGTCTTTTCTGTTAGGAATGGGTGGATGGTGAATACACAGGTTAGCAACACTATGATGTGTTTGAATTATGGAAAAGCCAAAGGCATCTCAAAAATCCAGAACACCTTTCCTGACATCCTGTATCTGCTACCACTGGGCTTCCATTGACATTGGCCCTAGAGAGTAATTACTGGTAAGGGGCCTAAATAACTATATTCAAGTCACTCTTTCAATCTTCAGGCACAGATTTCTATGACAGAGGTTGTGCATTTGCACCTGGTGGCTGCCAGACTAGCTGTTTGCATTGGTACAGTTTGCTGGTGCTTCTTTACTTCAGATATGGAAACTTTTGTTTATGCCAATTTCCCAGTGACTTCCAGGAATGTTTTGAGAACCCCTTACAAAGAAGGGCCAGGAAGAAGCTACATCCTATGCCATTTTTTTTTTTAAAACTTCTGTGGAACAGGGGCAACTACACTGGTGTTATAATTGACTTGTCAGTCAGATAGCTAAAAAACTACAATTTCTTCAGAGATTTTTGGCCTCTCAGTGGTAAAATATTGGTTCATCATTGAAGATGCACAAATCTATATAAATCATGGAAACAAGAAACTCTTGTTCAAAGGAATATGCATATTTATAGTCCATATTTCACAAGAGACACATTGCAATCATCAGCAGCCCTTCTGCATACAAATCATACCTTGGTAATGATTCTTGGCCATCCAGTATTTCTGTCAAGTGACTGACCTTAAAGATAAGTAATTTGTGAGGAGCTATTTTCCTGTCATCTTGCAGCCTCTAGCTTCTGTAAATCATCCTGTACTTCCTGTGATTTGTGCTTTGAAAATTACTTTTGCTCTTTCCAATTTATATTATGGAGCTTGGATGGAACATTATGCATGCACTGTGCCTATATCTGTGCACTTCTGAGCTATTTGAGAGGCACTGCACTGCCTGCCAGATGGAGCAGCCCTCAGACCCGGAGGGAAAAACCCCATCCTGAGTTTTTATCCCGGCTCTGAAGCTGCTAGAACAAGTTGGTTACTGTCTTCATGTGCCAGATCATGCCTTTCTGAGGGTATACATGAATGCAGACAAAGGCCACTGGTTGGTTATCTGATGTCCTTTTGCCAAACCAGAAGGGGTTTGTTCTATACAGGGAGCAAATATACATATGTAACAAATACCACATCCAGTTAATATACCTCATGTGCTTTTTTGTTTTTTGTTTTTTGGTTTTTTTCTGTAAATTATCCAGATACAGAGAGCACAGATTGTATGTGCCCTTTCCCCTGACAATAAATAGGTTAGCAGCCTCCAGCTCCTCCTGTAGGTGGGGACAAGTCTCCAGGCTTGTCATTAAGCTCCAGTACTTGTGTGCTTCCTAAGTTTGGCCCTTTTTGCTTCCTTTTCCATCTGGAAATAGAGCATCCCTGAGTGGTTTTCTCCCACCAGCATGGAGATCTCTTCATGCGTGCTTTCTTTGGGTGCTATGAAACATGCAGTTACAGCTCAGGGCTGTCATACATGTGCTAACAGGAAAATGTAATGATTTACATGGATTCTGGGTGGAGTCAGTTGAAAATGATGAAGGAAGTGGCCCTGTTCATGTGGTTGGGCAAATTGCTGTACGATAGAAATACAGTGCCCAAGGGTAGGGATGAGCACAATAGCTAGGAAACACGCGTTGGCCAAAACCATACAAATTATCCCCATTAAAACCTACAAATGAAACCCTAATTTTAGCTGGGAAAAATTATATCATTGCCTCAGCTTCAGCCTCTCTTTGCATCTTGCCTCTGGGCTCACTACACCGTGTGCCTGTGCTGTCCCTGGGGCAGGGGACCTGACCTTCCTGCTTCTGGAGGAAGCAGCTGAGTGCTGAGCCACCCCTCTGCTTTGGAGATCCCTTTTAAACCTCTGCTGTGTGCGGATTCCAGGTGTGCAGTGGCAGCCCAGGCTGGGCTGTAGCTCTCAGCTGGTGAGGCAGGTGGAGGAGGACCTGCCTGAGGGTGGTGGGGACCCATCTGGGCCCTGGGTCCTAGCCAGTGGAAGGCTGAGAGCTCTGTTTCAGTTCTTGCTCAGTTTCTGTGAGCAGGTTAATCAAATGGTGGGATTGGAGGGAGCTTGAATGGCTGGGGATGGGGAGACCTTGGGGGAGGTGTAGGTGGTTTATAAGGAATTTGAAGGTAACCTGTGGTACCCCCACCTCCATGACTGACACTGAGCCTTGTCAGTCTGCTGAGCAACACCCTGCACCAAAACTGCCATCCTGATTGTGCTGTTATTCCCTTTGCTGCAAATGGAGATTGGTGTGAGGGAGGTGAGAATCAAGAAGGGTTTTAAGATTGGTAAAGTGAATCTTCAAATGGCAGAAGTCTTTACTGCTTAATTCGCTTGAAACAATGGGAGTTTGAAGATGGTATTTGCGATTTTGGGGGAAAATGGTTTGGTGTCTCTTTGCATCTAAAAAAAAAGAAAAAATCTGACCATAGGCATACAGCCCTAAAGCAAACATTGTTTCCTTCAATGGAGTTTCATGGGGTGAAACATCAGTTACAGCGTTGATGTTTTCATTCCATCCCAGATTCATTTCTGGAAACTGCTTGGCTTTTCTCCAGTAGGGCTTTGCAGAGGAATGCCTAACAGCAGATATGACACTCCTCAAGATGTATAGTTTCTTTTGCTAACAATAAGCACCTGACGAGGAATAAATTCAAGACCTCTGAATGTCATTCAATGTGTTTATGCTCAGAGGAATTAACCCGCCCTTACTTCTGTTGCCAGGATTATTTCTATAGGGAACTCCTTTGTCCCTTCATGTGGCTCAGTCCTTCTGTGTCCAAAATTTTTCTGAGATTCCCTTTTACCCACAACTGCTCAGATTTTGCAAAGCAGACCTACACCCTGTGGCAGGCAGAGCTGTACCCCATCCTTCCAGCTGCGCAGATACAGCCCACCCTCCCTCTGGGTACCTCCAGCCCAGTTTCTGTGCCAGCCATTTGTTGCGTGACCAGCTCTGGGAACCACTTTTTCCTTCCTTACAGCTATGTTTCCAAGTTTCAAGTGCTGCTCAGTACTGTCTGGGCTTAAATTTCTATTTTTATGTTACTCTGCTCTCACATTTCTGGTCTCAGAAAAGGGGCAGAATTACAGGCCTTCCATGGACGACTTCTTTCTGCTTGAACATGAGAGGCAGATGAAAATGGATTTACTTCAGGGAAGGATTTAGTCTCAGGCCATTTCCTGCTATGGATCATTAAAATAATAAGTGTGTTATCAAGACCTAATGAGTATATAGACATGTTCCTAACATAAGAAATGGAAGCATCAGGGCATCCCAGTGGGTGCCCAAACCCTCTTTTCAAATCTGTTGGCCACAGTGAGAGAGATGCACTGGGTTATGGATTTCAGGCATCTTTTATTTTATAAACAAAGAAGTGTGAGGTGTTGGTTGTTTGTTTAAAATACATATTGTTGCTGGGAGTCACCCTGTGAAATGCTCTGCGCAAGCAGGTGAGCAGTGAGAGAAGGGCAAAGCACTTGGAGAGATGGAGCTGATGTGCTTTATTTTTTCTTTGTAACTTTGTCCTTCATTGACTGAGCCTCCACCCAAACACTATTGTTGTGTGGGATTGGAGGGGGTGGCATGAGGCATATTTGTCTCTGAGACACCTTTCTGCCTGGCTGAAATGTCTCATCAGGGAGATGGGACTGGCCTGAGTCTGAAATCAGAGCAATCTGAATACTGCTGCTACATGAAGTAGCTGGAGATTGTTATGAAGATGGGCAGATTAAAATATGTTCTCAGCTCCTTCTCAGTCTGACATGATGCTCACAGGACACTGTCTCAGAAGTCATCTTTGTACTTGACTCTTTCCTTTCTGCTTGCATAAGAGGTGGCTCCTTGTACAAATTCTGCACTACAGAGCAATGTCTGTGAGACCCAGTCCGAAACCTTTATCTCCTTTGTCCCCTTCATAGTTTGGAAGAGCTCCAGTTAGGTGAAGGTGATTCCTTCTGATGAGAAGAGGGTCAACCAGTGAAAAAAAACAACAACAAACTTCAAAGTGGTAATGCCACATCCAGCCCCATCTGAGCTCAGTTGGCTTAATTCCTTCTCCAGTACAAAATGGGTAACAAAAATGACCTCTGTGGAAAAGTCAGATTTCTCTGTTATTAGGAATTCCAGTTCCAATGCCCCTTTTAAGAAGTTTATGATAAGATGACTGTTGTAAATAAGCTTCCCCTTAGCAAAGAATAAATCATCAAATAAGCTTTGATTGGTGAGATCCTTGGCAAAGGAATGTAAATAAATAAGCTGAATAAACTGAATAAACTTCTTTATCTGATGTGCTGAGCAGAAAAGGCAGCAAAGTTAATCATTTAGGAAAATAAGCTGGTCTGCTGTGCTTGCTTCAATAATAGACCAGAAAGAGATTAAGGGAAACAGTCTGGTCTAGCTCCCTGACCCTGGACTTCTTGCTAGAGTCCTACAGGCCAGGACAGATCATGTTTATCAGTCAGGAAGCAATGCTATTTCCTCAAGGAGATGCCCTTCAGTCTAGGTTTTTGATTTGTTTCTTTTTCTGTGGACTGGTCTACTTCCCTTCCGAGACAATTCTCTGCAGCAGACCACAGCTCCCTTATGGAGACAGCTGAGACGTGTCTTCCATCTGCTGGGATTAGTACACACATGGACCATTTCTGAGTTTGCACTGTCTTAAACTTTGGACTTCATTCATCGCTCTGTTTAAGCAATTCTGTGTGCATTTGCCTGTAACTGCACGTGGATGTGAGTCCACCACTGCCCAAAGAAATGGGAGTGTGAATGTTCTGATCTTCACCAACGTTTTTTATTGATTTACGTGGTTTTGAACTGGTCTGAAGTAAAGCTGTCTGGAATCTGAGCCTATAAACCAGACAAAAGTTGCTCAAGTTAAGAAAAATGTGTGTAGCTGCTGTGGAAAAAGAAAAGAGCCTAATGCAATTTAGATGATTTTGGCATGTAGCAGCTGCAATTATTAGTTTGTCAGCAGAAGACAGCTCTTCCAATTTTCATGGTTTGAGGGGTGATCATTGCTGAAAGGTATCTCATTATTCTTTGCTTTCTATCTTTGCTTGTAATGTATTTTATGCCCTGCCACACTAGGGAATAAACATCCTAGGGAAAAAATTGACGATTGCCACCATAGATTAAGGCAAGCAGCAAAAGCAGATGAAAACATGAATATCAGTCAGTGAAGAGTTCTCAGCTGCAAATCTCTTTGGCAAGCCAGACCAGGATGAACCTATGGCACTCTCTTGACTCATCTATCTCTGTAAGTTTTTGATCAGTTAAATCTCTTCCTTCTCCCTTCCCCTAAATGCTTTTGCTGATAAAAGACTGCATCTGGTATTGCATCAGGACAGCAGCATATCAGCATGACATTGCTCAACCAGGACTGGTGTCTTTAGAGCTTAAATGATGCATTTATAGAGGTGCTGGTCTGTAGCCTGTGTGAATGCCCTTGTTTGTGCTCAAGCCATGGCTTCATAGTGTTTGCTTCACCATTTTGGCATAGTTAGATTTTGGCCTCTTTTGTTGTGTTTGACATACAAACATAAACTCAAGATCACTTGGAACTCCTCCTGGGTGGAAAGTACCTACAATGTCTAATAATAACAAAGATGGGATATGTTTATGTCAAAATATCAGCACAACTGCACACTTCCAATGACAGACACAACACTTGTAACTGACCTGTGAATGTATCCACAAAAAACCGCAGCATAACCTCACTACTCAGGCTGGTGATTTGGGACACTTCCATGGTTTGAATAAAAGCCTTTGCAGCTGTGGCATTGGGAGTGTTGTCCTACAGCTGTAGTGGGAAGCGATTACAAGAGATTCATGGGTTCTCACCATGAATCTCCTACTGACTATCAGCACAGCTCTTAGGATAAACCACTGACCCATAATAGTGGTTTATACTAAATTTAAATACTTGCATATAATTAAATTCACCTCCTTTACACTATGAAATGTTCTGAAATCTTTTAATTAAAGGTTTTTATTTGTCCATGACTCTAAAAAGACCCCAAACGTTTGAGTAGTGTATATATCTTTGAGCAACCAGCATTTTGTGAAAATACTGTCAGGAAGGCTGTTTGAAAATTGTTGTCCCATATGATGGCTTCGTCTACATTCTTGTATTAAAAGAATTGAAAGATAATGTTGTGTTAGCTAGAAATAGCTTTCTGGGAGTTGTGTCTTATGCCATCAAGTGTATGAAACCAAGACACAGAATGTCAGTTCCTACTTCCTTTCAGCTGCACATCTGACCACTAAGAGCTTCCAGAAAATGCTTTGGTAATGAGTAGGAAGGCCATGAGGGCAATTTCATGCCTGATAAAACTTCATTTACTCCAGCCACCTTCCCGAAGTTTGGCTTTAGCTTCTCTTTTTTAAAAATAATGGCTCGAGTGTACTGGTTCTTTGGTTACAAGAAGTCAGATTATTTTCTGTACTGTATTGAGAGCACATGCAGCAGGTTCCAGTTCTGATTTTTTCTTCCAACAGGGTAGTGAAACACATGGATAAGTTGCAGAGAGCTGAAATCACTCTTAACTTGCTGAAAAATGTGTTTGTAGATCCCAGTGTATGGCATTGGTATATATTCTACAGCAGCCTGCAGCTGTTTGATTCTCTGTATTACATCATGTGAAGGTGGCAACCAGGCAGTGATTGTCATGATCCCCAAGTAATTTCTTTCAAGGATTTTTTAACTAAGATGTGTCCATAATCTCTTGTTTGTGGTCTGTGTGTTGACACCAATACCTCCTATTATTACAATTATTACAATTATTACAATTTGAACATAGATGTCAGTTTTTGTGTGGCATTTGCTATAATGGTCTGTAAAAAAAAAAAACAGCCTGGCAAAATGTCAATAAGAAAGGATCTGCTTTCATGTGTGCCTATTATACCATTCCACTTTCATCTTGCCATGAATTTGAAATTGACATTGTTCTACTTATAAAAGATGATGACCAGTTATTTTTATCTCCAGCACTCAGCAATGCTGCTTCCCCACTTTCCCCATGACCTGGTTTGTCCTGAGTGTGATAAGGAAAAAGCCTGGAGGAGATCTGTAGAGAGCTGAGTTAGGTGCAAAGATGATCAGTTTTCCTCCCTATTTCACCCATGTCAGTTCCACAGAGAGAATATTTTACAGTTCCGTGGAGATGCCTTAATTCCTGATAGCTTTGAAGAGTTACTATATTTTAATACATGCACAATTTAAAATAGAGTAGTAAACTAGTAGTATTGACACACAGGTTGGGTTTAAATCAAAACATCTCACAGCTGTGATTTACTTAGTGATGCATGTTGCTGAATTTGGAAAGATTTCATTTGGAATAGACTACTGAATGCTAAATGTGATGCTGCTTTTATGACATTTTAAACTTTAGTACAACATACTACAAAATTTCGCTACAAATTCTCTAGTATTTTCCAATTTTGCTCCACTCTAAAGGACTCCTGTCTGTAGAGAAAAACCAAGCTTTCCCAACAAAACCACAGCCTTACCCTGCCAGTAAGGCTGGCGTTACCACTGTTTTTTTCAATTCTTTTTTTCAGGAAGCCCTGATTTTGCATAAGCAATATAATCATCTTTTTTTTTTCTGTCTGGCAGTAACCCTCAAGAAGGGCAGAAATTGCAGGCAGAGAAAGAGTATCAGACTTCAAATTAACAGTCAAATATGCTCTTTATTGAAAAGTAACTTGGCCTTGAAATTTCTCATAATTGATTCTCTATCTTTTTCATTTATGTGTCAGCTCTGATTTACATCCTTCTTCAAATTTCAGTGTCAGGGTGATTTAAGAGGGCAATTTTTTTGTATAATATTCTGCAGTAATCATTGGCAAATCCCTTGGAATAGGGATGCGTTCTTTGTTACACACCAAAGAGGCACACAACCCTTGAATTTCATTATAAAGACAATATTTAATAAGCTATTTGAAAGGAAAAATGCAAATTTCATCTCATAATAATCCATCTTATAATTAGATATAGACATGTTACTTGTATGAAAACTTCTCTCTCTGTGGCATTGGCATTTTATGTGACAGACTCATCAAGAGCCCCTCTGACTGCCAGGTCAATCTGTTTAACACATCTTTTGCTTTTAGCATGAAACAAGTTTCCCCACGGTGCAGAGCAAGGCGTGTGAGTCCAGCTGCATTGCTGCACTAGGGACTGGTCGTGCTGAAGCAGGAGCTCCGTGAAGGACTTTTGAGGTTTGCCTTCATATCAGTTCTTAAAAACTTAAAAGGGACTTGAGTCTCGCTAGATTGTTGTATTTTATGTATGAGAGGGACTTGGGCTTCTCTGGATGATTTGTAAATCTGTCTATTCAAGATCTATAGACATTTCCAGCAAATCAGTTCACATCCACCTAGCAGCACATGTGTTAAAAATCTTCCTCATAATCAGTGCAGTGCCCGGGTTATGGACCAAGAAGAAGGCCCTCCACAGCCCACTTCAGGACTTGGGTGAATGGTTTCACCCCTGAACTCTGCTGTTTCCTGTCTCACACATTTTATAGCATAGAACCACTGTGGAGCAGATAGTACATGTCCCTTGTCCTACAGTGCATCTTGGGTTTTTGCTCTTCTATCTGCTTTGTTATACTCAGACATTAGTGTTTTATTGGTACCAGTTGCTAAGCATGGAGGAGAGCAAGTTCACTAAACAAAGGGTACTGATGCTGTTACACATCCTATTACACCCTTTGCCATTAACATGTCAGTAGTGGTAAGTGAAAATTAATAATAATTTCAGCTGTGAAAGAACCTTTGTATGCACAGGCATTTCCAGGACAAATTGGGTTGTTGTAACAGTGGCTCTTTACACCCTGTGCTCAACTGGGGAAAGGAGAAACATGTCCCAGGTTGCCACATAACTCCTTATGCCTGTGAATAACTGGTGGGTACTGAAATAGGAAGTGTGGCTTCTACTAAACTTCTTATTTTTACAGACAAACTTGAGTAGTTGGAAATTGTGAAATCTAGATGACAGATTGCCAAATCTTTTTCTTGCTATAATGATGCTCTGCAAACAAAAATCTTGGAGACTGTTAAAATCTCTTTTGTTGGTAAGTGTTCTAATTCTGAAGGAATACCCAGTGCATATAAAATTGCCCCAAAATTTATCATCTGTGATTCTTCATTCCTTTTTATGATTCAATGCTCTCTCTCAAAACAGCTTACCCATATAGATATGATTCTCATCTTGCTTATGTTGTTAAAAATCAGAAGGAATTTAAACTAAGTTCACAGATTCTTATCTATGCAAGTCAGAAAAGTCACAGACATCTATGAAGATTCCATGAATTTAGCTTGGTGTAAAGTTTTTAATATTTAATATTTTAATTTAATAACCAGGTGTAATTCACAACTAAGTAGAGTCAAGCACAGAGCTGACATGGCCTGTAACTGCTTCTGTTTCAAGTTCTTCTGGATCTAGGAGAAAATGAAGATGTAAGTATCTGGTACGTGTCAAACTGAAGATTTTATGCCTGTTGTTTTCTGCTACTTGCATTAAGAGCCGAATTTGAACTCCTTTGGGTACGCTGAAGCAAAATTTGCTGGTAAAGGCTGCAAACATCATCATCCCTGCAAGGAGGTGCCTGGTCACCAGCTGTGTCACTGGCACCACAGTGGAAGCACTCCCAGGGTGTGTGTGAGGACTTACTCTCCTTCCTCATCTCCTTGGCCTTCTCTCTGCCCTTCCCTTTTCATTGCTGCCTCCAAACTCCTTTGCCCTTTGACTTCCTCATGTTTTGTCCCCTTCTCATTCTTTCTGCCTCTCTTCTCCCAGTCCCACTTCTTCTGTAGGGATCCCTCAGGACACGTCCTACACTGGCACCCCCAGTGGCAGGGGTAGCTCAGTCCACCCCAGCTGGGGATGGGGACTGCCAAAGTCCCTCCTTTTGCCTGCCCTGCCTTTCCCCTGTCCCCAGGCCCACCTGGTGCCCAGCTGCTAAAAAAGGAGCATGGTTGGTACTGATCTGAGGGTGCTGGCAGCTCAAAAATATCTGCTGTGTGTTTGCAAGGAGGCTGATGGCCCTCTTTCACTCACTCACCTGGGGCCCCTGCCACCTCTGACTGAGGTGTTGCTGAGCTGAGGTGATGGGAATGCTAAAAAACAAAGCTTGCTTGTCCCTTTATTGTTAGATATTTTGTGCTATCCAGAACTGATATGGCCATTTAAATCCAGGCAAAACCTTTACAGCAACCTCCCTTCTGAAGCTGTTGACCTGCCATGACTTTGGTGGTTCATTTTCTGTGCTGCTGTGAGTAGAACTGGTGCAGTGCAAAAGTGTAGGAGAAGTGAGACTAAATACCTACCTTGCTAAAGTAAGGCCAAAAGATGAGAAGAAAAAAGGAATACCACATAAATATGGACAAATAAGTTAGGTTACTACTTGTGCATTGCTTGCATTTATTTAGCCCAGTCATCTTCAAAATCATGCTACAAGTTATTTTTGCTAGGGGAAGAGTTATCCTAATACTCGGAGAAAGTGGCGGGGTGGTTACAGCTGCCGAGGTAATCAAAACGCAGCCTCTTTTGGCACCAGCACAGGCCATTAAGGACACCTGGTTGCTGTGAGAACTCCAGCAAGAGCTTTTCAAACAAATTAGAAATCAGGTCTTCATTACACCTGGCAAGCCCAGCCTAGATGGATGGGAGAATATGGCATGTCTGAACCTGAATTATCTCCCTTCCCTGCATTTGTTACTGCTGTCTCAATTTCACAAATCATTAACAGAGCACTGCTTCAGGTGTAAAGCATCTCCTAATGCCGTTTTAAAATACTTGCTAAGGGGAAAAGGAGACAGATGCAGCAGGAGCAGAAGTGGCCTCAGCTGAACTGTCTTTGGTGGAGCTGCACTCCCACATCTGTGCAGTCATCCCAATGCACCTACATAATCACTATAAAAATAACTGCCTAAATAATGGTGCTGCAGCCCTGGGATTATACAGTGAGCAAGTATGTAAATAAACTTCCCTTTCTATTTACTGAAACACAATGCTGAAAGGAAATCAAAGTCCTTTGGAAATATGTGGCCTGGATTTTGTCAGTATCTGAACAAAACCCCATTGCTGTTGAATTACTGTTACTTTAACAGCAGCCAGGCTTTAGGCAGCTCCCAGGTACAAAACACAGAGGCAGATCTTCAGATGCTCCTGCACTTACTGAAGGGCATATTTGTGCCATTCCGATGTCATCATAATTTGTTTCTTAATAGCCCCCGAACCTTAATAGCTCTGAACCCTGCAGGTGATGAAGTTGCCTGGAAATCCAGGTTTCTGTAGCCAGACTGCAAACTGCCAGTGCTCTGACATCACCCCCAGATCCTGCTTACCTGCACCCCATGGCACTGGAGGCTCAGCCTGGCTGTGTCCCTGTGTCCTCCCTGAGCAATCCCCACCCTGAGTCTCCAAAGGACACACTGTGCCATAGGAGCTGGAGATCTCCAGCTTGGGTATTTATTCTGCCATATTTTCATCAAGTTAAAAATAAAGTTGGGCTCATTCCATCCCATCTAGCTTTGCCTTCTGCAAGAGATGGAATTCTATTTAAAAATATGTTTATTGGTAATTTAAATATTAAAATATGATAGCTGTCAAAGAAAACAGTTTGAATTACCAGCATACTGGGTTTTGGGTTGCTTAGGCACAAGACATCTTTTTTCAGGAAGCTGTCAGAAAATTCATACAATGTATCTGCTGTCCTGTATCCACGCAAAAATGCTGCAGTCTCTTGGAGAGAGCTGACATGTTTAAGAGTGACAAGTGTATATAGATTTTAGAAGTATGTTATTAATTACAGCACTTTACACAACATTAAATTTGCTAATTAGGCAAACTTACTCTGCAAAAGCAAGGTAAACTGAATTGTTAAGGGAAAAAAACTGATGTGTTTAATGACTCATGTACACTTTGTAAACTTGTGTAATCAGAAAGAGGATCTTGGAAACAGGACTTGCAAAGTCTGCACAATATTTGGGGAAGGAACATTTAAATAACTGAGTGACACATCTAGTGATGTTTCAGTGAGAAGTAATAGAGATCCTAAAGCTAAATGGGGCTTGTGAAGTCAAAAAATTCACTGTGATCTGTGGTTTATTTTTGTTTTCAAATGCAGAGTAACTATGTTGCTATAAAGACTTTACACTAGGGTATGAAATGGTGCAAAAGGAAGACAAACTAAATAACTAGGAGCCATTAAAAGAGAGAAAATATTCTCAAGTCACTGGAAACACTTCAACTTTACTGTGTGAAAGAAGCAAAATTGGTCCTATTGCATCGAACCACCCCCTTTGAAATGAAAGAACTCCTCTGACTCCAGCATTTCTGTCTTGTCAGAAGGGAAGGAGATTGAGAAAAGTGAGAGCAACCTGTGGAATATAATATTGCAGTCTTTGGAAAGAGTTGTCTTAATATTAACTCATCACAAGAAGAGAAACTCTACAATTTGGCACAGTAAGAGAAAAATTGGTAGAAAAAATACCTGTATCTTCTAACAGGCATATTCTGGAACATGGTACATCCTGGAAATAAGAATTCATAATATTTATTTAAGTATATGTAAAAATTTCTTGCTGGCTGGGAGCAGAACTTACCTAAAGCAGAGCAGCTTAGATATCCAATAACACACCATGCTTGGATTAAAATATTAGAAAGTCTGGGAAAAATGACTTCATCTTAGGGATATTGTGACATGTCACCTGAGTTTAACTGATTGTTTCCTGAGCTGGGTGCTGGCTGGGGCCATGACCACCCCACCAGCACTCCATCGAGACAAAGAACAATGTTCCTGCAGTGGCATCACAGGGAACATCCTAGAGGGCAAAAGCAGAGCTGACTTTCCTGACATGGCTGTAACCCAGGAGATGCTAAAGTACTCCTGGAGACTGAACAATCCCAAGCAGGGTGCTCTGTAGCTGCCTTATCCCTGCAAAGCTGCTCACTGTCTCAGCTCACAGATTGCTTTTAAATCAACCAGTTTGATTCCAGAAATTTACAATTGAGCTGCTCCTCCCCAGCCGTAAGTACATTACTATCTTTCTCTCATACAACCTCAGCCTGAAGCCTGCAATGATAACTTTCTCCATTTTCATATCCTTTTGGAAATTGAGTAAGCGATTGTTTCTGCTTGTTTGTTCTAATAGCCTGCCACTCATTTTGTAGTAAACACAGATTTTGGTGTTTTACTTTGTATAAACTAGTTTTAGTTTGTATAAAACTCATGTAAACTAAGAGAGAAGGAGCTTCCAGCTGTAGAGTCACTCTCCTTCTGGTGATTGCAGATCCCAAACTTCCTTTGTGTGCCACTGCTGCTGACAGGGCAGGCTGTGCCTGCTCCCAGCTGGTCCAGGCAGCACCGGGGTGTGGATCTACACATGTGGGAAGGAAGCTGCAAGACTTGCTTTAACAAGGCCATTACCCCTAAGGGAGGTACCAGTGAGGTGTTTCCAGAAACAATTTAGAAGTTAGCAGCCTCACCTGAATCCTGCAACATGTTGCAGTGTGCTGGTCCCTCAGCTGCCACAGCAGCTGTGTGGCTCTGCAAGGGACAATATTTTTCTGCAGGCAAACCTGATGCCATTGCAAACCCTGGCTTTTTGGGGAAGATGCTCTTAAATATTGCTTTGCTTTGCTATGTAAAGAACTGACACTGCAGTGATATCCCACTTGCCCCTCAGACTTGTGCACCTGCAGTGGGGTGTGGGAGCCGTGGAGTGGATCTGTCTAAGGAGATGGAAACATCAACTCAGATAATTGTGAGGGTGATACAAATGTTGTGATTCATGTTATTTTAATGTTATTTTTAATAATATCGACAATAATTTTCCTAATACACCCGTGTGACAGCTGGAGCTGTGACTGGTGCTTCCACTACAGTGTGGCTGGGGTCAGCTGTGGTGCAGGAGCATCCTGGCAGGTTTGGGGGGGATGTAGGTGGGGGCACGCTGTGGGTACAGCTGGGACTGGTGGGACAGAGGGAGATGAGGTTTTGCACATCAGTGTTTGGAAACAAATGCATCAGCTGCAAGTTCTATACCTTAATCTGGTGCTCCATACTCTGTAAGAATTAGGCTGGGGCAGGAGGAGCTGGAAGTGCAGCTGGGAGCTGGGCTGGGGGATGACAAGAGTAGCTTTGGCAGTGCTGGGGCACCTCTCCATCGTGCTGTGCCCTACTTCTCTGCATCCCAAACGGAACAGCAGAGGTTTGGGTTGTCTGTGGGGAAAGGTGCTCCAGACGTGCTATGGGGTGTTTTACTGCCCCTGTAGCAGGAGGAGGCAGATCCCAAAGCCGGTCCTTGTCCTGCTGGAGCTGTTGATGCAGGTACCGTGAAACAGCTAAGAGTGATGCAGGCTCCTCGGCCACCCCAGGGCTGACAGACAGGAGAGATCCTGACCAGAACCTCTGGCTCCCCGTGCTCCATGGGCCCTTTAATGCCAACAGCACCGGCAGGGCCTTAAGGAGCAGGTCGGTGTCCTTCTGACTTGGAAGTGGTGTTAACTTCTTGAAGAAGAGGAGGAAAAACTTTCAGCTGCCATAAGGAAGGTAGTCTCTGGGGAGGGCTCCCCCGGAGGGAGGGTCCCTTCCATCCTCCCAAGCAGTGTCCAGAGAATGCAAGTGGGGATGTTGGCACCGCTGCCCGGAGCGAGCGATGCCGGAGGGGCGGTCGATGGAGTTTGTTGGCCAGCCGGGGGGTGTCTGTGGCTGCGCTGATCGCTCTCCCTTGCACGCCGCGGTGAGAGCCTCCAGGCGGTGCCGCACACCCCGCGCACACCCCGCACACCCCGCGCAC
>JAAWXA010000015.1:8818912-9130051 GCA_038090715.1 Florisuga fusca | reverse complement strand
CGCTCGGGTGCCCCCGAGCGGCCGCGCGGGACCCGCGTAGCTGGGCACGGGCGACAAAAAACCCTGTGGGAGCCTTTTGCCACCCACAAACCTCCAGGTCTGGGTGGCTCATGGGACCTCGGGACCCCCGCATCGCTTCTCCGTGACCTGCCGGGCTGTCCGCACCCCCGTGCAGCCGGCGGGGCTCTGTCATCTTTTAACGTGTGCTCTTAGGCGGGTTCCATAGTCGGGGTGAAGTTAGAGACAGGCGGAGAGCAAGATAAAATAAAACTCACTTTGTAGTTCCACTATGTCGACTTTATATAGTTTTCCAGAGCAAATGTTTAGTGAGTGACAACTGGACATTTTAAGTAAAAATCAATGGTCTTACATTACGACAAGAAGAGGTTACTGTTGCCTTTGCATTTTAAATTGAGAATTTGCTTTCACATCATCAAGGAGAAAAACTCAGTGGTTTGATTTGATAGTAAATCCAAGCCAAACAGATCCGTGAGCATTAAACTGCACCACCCAGTCATGGGAGTAATTCCTGTTCTGAAGAAGGCGAGTTTCACAATGAGAAACTTGATTTTCAGTGGATAGGCATGATATGCCCCATGTATATTTTATGGATTCCAGGGTAATAAAACTGTGTGAGCTCGTTATAATTTATCTGTTTCCTTGTGTTAGCTATAACTCTCTCTGTACTAAGCACAAGCATCAAGATCACCTGTGCTAACTTCTTAACGCAGTTAAACTGGGCTGGCTGTGGATTGAGGCGCACCAGTATCACCTGTGCCCTCCAGGGATGGTGTCCCCGCAGGGGCTCCTGCTGGCAGGGGAAGGACCTAAGCTGAACCTGCACCCAGCATCTAGGAAGAAATGAGGAAGTGAAGGAAGAGGAAGAGAAGGGGAATGCTGAGGCTGATAGTGGTGTGCTTGTCTGGATCCTTGGGACTGGTTATGTGCCCCCTTTGTAGAATTAGGGAAGTGTTAAAAGTAAGGGGATATTGATACCACAAATGCGTGATACTGCCTGCAAGAAGATGCAAGGTTAAAGAGAACCAAATGTTTGTGTTTTGCAGCGTAAGGCTGAAAGTGACACTCCATTCAGCTGCCGTGTGTATCTTGCACACTGGTAGGGATCTTGCCTTAGGGAAGACACCTGGGAAGGGCCGCATGCTGCAGGGAGCCAGCGCTGTCTGGAGGGGACATGCTGTCTGGGCCTCTTCCTTACCTGTTGCAGCAGGGAACAGGCCTGGAGCGGGGGGAGCCTATGCTCTTCCCTGTCACTGGAGGGGAGCCACAAGCACTAAAGTTCTCGGCTGTGGCCGTGGACTTCATGGAACCTACTGCTAGAGACTCCAGACATCTGTGCCTCCAAAAATGCTAAGCACCTGTAACTGTGCTTCTTGTTGCTGGGGAAGCGTATGGAGAGCTGTAGCTTCCTCTAAAAAAAAAACCCAAACAAACCAAAATGCCAACAGAATGAAAACCAAGCCAAAAACAAGAGAGAGAGACACAAAACTGCAGAATTAAATGATGTTTTGGACTTGTACCAGCTTCCCAAAATGGGGAAAGACTGAAAGCCTTGGAAAAGCCACAAGAAGCCTATAATAATTCTGTGTTCACACAAGTTTAAAACAGTGTAGCAAACAGCAGACAAAATGAATACAGTGAGTGGGAGGATGATGAGGGTAACTAGGATATGATTCAGGAACTGAATCTTAATCCATATACACATAAGCCAGAGTTGTGTGGGCAATAGACTATGTAATATCCCCAGTCCCTTTGAATTTTTAAATTTTCTCTGAAAGAACTTTGAAACATCACTCCAAGTAGCCTCATCTCCCCTTCTGTCCCCAGGGACTACATGTTGTCTACCACCAGCCTGGCCAGAGTTGCTGGCAGCACTGCCCAGCCCTGTGAGGAGAGCTTGTAGAAGGCAATAAACATATATTTTTGTGCGTTACACATTCTTTCTCCCCCTCAACATACTAATTCAGTCTCAGGTGTCTCACAATACTCTTTTTGTTCCAAGTTCCCTCTCTTTTGGCACCCAGGGGCCGTGGTACTAAAAGAGACACTAAATCTTGGTGTCATTGGGATTTTGAAGGGGGGCTCACTGCTGGTCCCTGTCTGGCGAGCCTGTGTTGGAAGGGTGCTGGGCATGGGATTTTGATTGTAGCAGGGGAGTATTTGGTCCCTGAGTAAATTAGATGATGTGGTCTCTGTTCAGGTGTTCTGTGATTATGGGTTGTGCCAAGATGCTACTGCAAGAGGTTTGCGGGATGTATAATGGCAGGTCCCATCGTCTATAGGTTCTTCTTTGAATGGATATATGGGTGCAGAAAGTGTAGAGCAGGCACAGGTTTCTTAATGTGTTCATGTGGGTGTTGTATGTGGTGTCATTTTGAAGCAGATGCACTAACATTCAGCCATGGCAAAGTGCAGCTCTGTCCTGAGTAAAATGGCAGCAAAAATGTTTTCATCTTTCAGAGTATTTCTTTTGGCCTGGTTCAGTAAGGGAAAGAATGAGCTGCCTTCAGAAGTGGTTGCCTTCGTGTGGGTCAGTCCTGCCCTTGTAGCTCAGGGCAGCTGGGTTAGGCACAGAAATGGCAGTGAGCATCACTGCCTGAAGTCTTCTGTGGTGTTCTGACAAGGTCATCTATGGCTCGTGGGACTCCTTTCTCAGTCCCATGCTGTGTATAACAAGGTTGTGTGTTCCTGGTCTGTGGTCCTCCATGTAAAAGCTATTTTTTTCCCAAAGAGCTTGGTCCTATCAAGTTTCATAGTCTGTGCTGAGATTTTTGGCATTGACTAGATGGGTACAATTCCAGTAGTGAGGTCAGCAGCAAAGCTCATGCATACGCAATAGGAATGAAGAGTCACAGGAGCTGGGCTACAAAAACACAGGGAGCTGGGGCATGAGCTTGACTTTTCCTCACTCCTGTTGTGGTGACTTACTGCTGAAATTCACCCCCTCTTCCAGGGGCTTTGCTTTCTGTCTTTGCTGGAATAAGCAGTAATCAATCCTTTTTTTGTTCGGTTTGTGGGTTTATTTGTTCGTTTGTTTTTGCTTGTTTTGGGTTTTTTTGTCGCTTGGCTGTCCACTCCCCTTGTCTCTGATGGAAGATCTTCCTGTTATGCTGTCACTTAATGAAGAAGCCTTGCTGTTTCTGGAAGATATGATGAGTTAAATGAGTTGGAAGAATAAGCCAGAAAAATATAAATATCCACGTTTTTGGAATTTTCTTGAAAATGTAATACAGTGAAGCCTGCTTTTTCTTCTGCTGTTTGTTTCCTTTCTCCTTTTGTGATTACTTCACCTATAGCAACATTGCAGTCACGTGTGTTTTCTCCAAGGTTTTTGGGACATTTAGTTACATGGGAAACAGCACAGCTGGGACACTGAGGGAATGTAGCATGGGCATCAGCCAGTCCCTGGTGCTGTGCTCAAGGTGGCTGTGATTTTGCAGGAAATACAGGCATTAGCATTAATTTAATTTTTTTTTTTTTCAAGAGATGATGTTGGACTGTCTCTTTTTTGAAGACTTTTTTCTCTTTGATTTCTGCGGCGATATTTCTGGTCTGTGTTTGTTAAAAGGGGGGTGAACATACTGCATGTGTGAGTGTCTCCCTGTCTCCTCTGCTGAAGCAGTGACCAGGGAGGGCTTCAGGTATTTAAGGGTTGTTCTTCCTGCTGGGAATGCCAGTGCTCCAGCCCAGGGGTATGGTTTTCATCACTGTGTTCGCAGCAGAGCGTATCGATGGTTGTAAGCAGTGCTCTCTGATTTTTTTGGCTTGAGGTTTGTGGCAGCAGCATTAGTTGAAACAATGCCAAAACTCTTTTGAAATCTTTCTTTAAAATTATTTCCAAATGTACCCTCTGTGCATGGTTTGGGACGTGACAGTCAGGAGCCCTCAGTGCAACAGCTGGGATTTAGGAGCCACTAGCCCCAGTGATGCTCCTGTGGGGACTCTTCAGTTTTGGGAAATTAGCAAGGTCTTTATGCAGCTTTGCTTGTCTTTCTTTGAAACCTAAATTTTCCTGGATGCTTGATGCCAGGTATTAAATCCCAGTGGGTGCATAGTTTCCAAGGTCATGCTGTTTATAAGCCCTGCTTATAAGTTTTCCTGCTTCTCTTAGCACCTGTACATATGTCCAAAACCATTTTGGCGGAACCATTTTCCTGGAACAGGAAATGCAGAGGTGCTGGTGCTGCCCAGCGCTGTGCTGAACATCCCTGAGCTGAGCTGTGTCCTCAATCCCTCCTTTTGGAGAAGTTCTTGCAGTTGGTGGGCTCGTGTGGGTGGGGTTCGGGCGGTGGGCAGCAGACAGGTGCTGTGTTGTGGAGCTGGCTCCCATCCCACATCCTGCCCCTGCCCTCTCGCTGCTCCCAGTTGGGCCAGCTGCCTCCCTGCTTTGGGCCTGGTGGCGAAGTGGCTTCATAAGGACTTGGAAACGGCTGCAGTGATTCTCCATCTGTTCACCCGGAAATTTGATTTTCTTACCAAAACCCTCAGTTTTGGGCTATTTCTGGGCAAGGTTTTAATAGTGGATGGCTGCAGCATATTCTCGTGCTGCTATGATTTATTTCTTTCATAAAACAGACTTCTGCATCTCTTTTAATGTGTTGTGAAATACTGTGTGGGAGAGCTGCAGGTGGGTGAGATGAGACAAAGCAAAGTGGGTGAGGTCAGGTGGGAAGCTTCAGGTCCTTCTTTGGATTCCCTGAGGGCAAGTTGGGTTCCCTGAACCTAGAGGCTTAATTTTACTGTCACAGAACATGTGCAAAGCCTCCAAAGTCCATGGGAAATACATTTGTGCAAGGTTGCTTTACCACAGCCTCTGAATTATTAGTGTAATTTACCTCCCCGTTGTTAAGATACAGCAATAAAAGCACAGCACGGGTATTGATGGAAATGGAAACAGTGAAAGCAGCAGTATTGGGGGTGTTGCTGCTCACTTTCTGGCCTGACTGCAAGTGCTGCCCTCCAGGGCTTTATAAACACATCACTTGTTTTGCTGGGATTTTTCACTGTACCTTGAATCTACTGATACATTTAGATTTAGGGATGATAGACCTTGTTGCTATATACCCATGTGTTACTTGCATCCACTACCACCTAGTATACATGCTGAATCCCTCTCCCATGACAAGAACATTTAGACTCTTCACTAAGGAGAAGTCAGTTCTGGGCAGTGTTACCCTTGTGTGATGGCTTCGAGGTAATCCTGGGTGCAGTGGTTTTATGCCAAGGTTTGTTTGCATCTTTTTGGATGTAATGTGGTTTTAGGTGCTGTTGGTGCTTTCAAAATGAAGTGTGTGCTTGGTGTTCAGATGTGTGAATCTATTAAAAACACAGTATACAGGCTGTTGAAACAATTGTTTGATTTTTAAAAGCATATGGAAAAACTCGCTGTTAAACCAAACACAAACAGGTTGCAAGTGTAAAGCACACAAACAGCTGTCTAGGCAGAAACCTCTGCAAGACGTGTAGCAGGACTGACACTACTACTGAGCTCTGGTTTTATTAAATATTATGTCAGAAGGAAAAAGTGAAAAGTATTTGAAATCTAAGCTTGAGTCATGTGGATGCAAATGTCTGGGAAGTCTTGCAGCCCATTGTCTTGGCACTGTATAGCTTCAGGATATCTTTCAAGGCATCAGAGCTTTTGCACTAGTTTGCTGCTATGACTTTACAGCAGTCAGGGATCTTGAAAACAAAGCTTTGTGATTCCAGCAAGCTCATCTGGCACCACTTAGCTTGGGCAGTTCTTTTTTTTTCAACATTATTTATTCTTTGTAGAAAATGAATGGCTCTGAAAAAAAGCTAATTTTGGGAAGCATTCTATGACCAAAAGAAAATCAAAATCAGTGACTGCCTTGTGGAAAGCCCCCTGGGAAATGATCTGAAGGCTTCATTTATAGTATACTACTAGTTTCTGTTTACAAAGCTGACAGCCTGTTTGATGACCAAGGAAAAAAATGAAACCCAACAAAAAACCAAACAAACCGTGATTTCCTTGAAGGAAGACAAACTAAAGCATTCAGTTCAAGTAGTGCAGAATTTTAACTGCCCATTTATTTTCTATTTGTCCCTGGTGGCAGTGAGCAGTGCTGTGTCCAGAGTGGTACTGCTGGTTTCCTTCCAAGTCTGGTTGTGTTTGCAGCACACAGACCTTCAGCTGGGTGGCTTGGTGCTAGCATCTTCTCCTGGAGAGCAGAACCAGGGTGACTTCATTTGCAGTTTGGCTCTCTGTGCAAGCAAGATGAGAGTCTGGCTCAGAGACATGTAAACTTGTAGCTGAAAAGTCCCTTTAAGCAACGTTCAGTACTTGCTTTCTTTTTTTCCCCCACAGTGCTTTCATGTATAATAATTGAACTTATTTGCACATCAAATAATAGCTGGTAAAGTTACAGGTAACAGCAGTGGTAGTCTTCTGGGCTGTTTCTGCATGACTGCATCAGAACTGTTTGACCAAAGATTTTAAATGTGGGTCACAGTAAATGTGTCCTGAGAAGACCTGACATGGCTTTTCATGATTGCTGCTGCAATTCTGAAAACATGGAGTGGCTAAAATAAATCTTTGATGTGCATAATCTTCAGAGAGAAAAAAAAAAAAAGAAAAAAGTGTATTTCTGGTTTTTGATGTTCTTTTAATGATGGCACTTCAGCAAAATTATACACAGCCCCAGCATGATTAAATTGACCTCATTGCACTGACCCTTAGCTTTGCAGTTCCACGATGGCTTCTGAAGCGTTGGTTCTTCTGAAGAACTTCCAAACATGTTTTCACTGGGGGTGTTTAAATAGTAGCCACTTTTCTGACAGAATTATTATCAGTGGTAGTAGTTCCAGTGTCAATTTGGTAATATAAAAATTTTGCCATTCCAGCTGTTTATCTCTGTTCCTTTCTGGGCTTCCCTACCAGGTTGTGCTGAGTGCTTCAAGGAAGAGGGTGGTAGTTCTGAAGGAGATCTGGGGTCTTTTTTGGGCTGTTCCACTCCCCTCTCACAGCTTTAGGGCTGTTTGTGCTTCCAGGAAATTTTAATGGCTACATTTCTGACCTGAGTTTGTCATAATTTTTTTTTTTACTGACCAAGCTGTGCTGCGAGTGCAGTGCTGTTTGGTTTGGGATCTCTGTGCTGTAGCACTGGTGCAGTCAGTGCTTTTGTGCTGTACCCCTTCATGATGGCAGGCCTGTGTCAGGTCAGGTAACTTACAAACATCTCATATGAGTGCATCTTCCCCAGATATGTTTGACAGGAACTGCCAAGAGCACTGAGAGCAGATAGAAAATTAATTAAATGTCCTGAAGCACAGATTTGTGGCCACCTCTTTCTTCCTGTGCCAGGTTCCCTCTGGGTTTGAGAGATGATTATTCCATACATTTCATGTGAAGCTTTCAGGATTACCCTGGAGTAAGTTTCTAAGTATTAAGTGTCTCCATTTATAGCCAGGCATTTCCAGAGAGCATTTTACTTGGTGGACTGAGCTCTTCTGGAAGCCTTTGCCCCCATTCAGTGCCTGGAGAGAAGTGGTGTTTGGAGTCTGGTCCTACCAGTGGAGTAGTTGCCCTGGAGAGCTTCAGTGGAGTTTGGACCAGATCCCATTGTGGGTCAGTACCAACCTTGAGCTTTATTGGATTTTGGAGCAGGGCAGCAATCCCTCCCATTGGGCTGTTACAAGAGATCCTGAGGGTTTGTACAGTCTCTTTTAAAACAAACATTTCTCCATGCTATGGAGTTTCCTCCCAAGAGTGGCTGCTGGCTGGGGGCTAAGGGCAGAGGTATTTGGGGTCTGCAAGGGACTAAGAGCATGGGACCACAATGGTGATGGTGGCAACATCAAATACACCATCTGAACCTGCAAGTTTCAAGCTCTCTTTACCCTCACTGGGTGGTGGGAGACAGAAGGGATGGATGGACAGAGTATTGCCTCTCTGAATGGCTGCAGAAGGAGGCTCTCTGGAGCCAATCTCAGCTCCTCTGTAGCTTTTCTGTAGTTGGGGATGAGCTTTCTTGCTGTCAGGACTGATCTGTGCTTTCTGAGCCAATGAGGATGATACTAAGCTGGAAGTGGTACTGTTCCCTGGGACAGGGGAGGGATGGAATTATCCCTCCCTGAAGTCATTCTGGTTGAAAAATCAGCAAATAAAAATACCTTCATTATATGTTAGAATTATCCAGTCCAAATTAACATGCTGACCTGTGTTTTTAGTGTTAAGAAATAGTTTCTTAACTATTTAACTATTGTTTCTCTCTGCTGGGGGCAGGGACCTTATGAGAAGAATTCTGTCATGGGGTGCTGGTTCTTCTCATTCCAGCTTGAAGCTGAAGAGTGTAAAGACAAACAGGAAGATTGTTAGAAAAAACATACATCAGACTTAAAAAAAAGGATTTAAACTTTTCTCCTCTGATTTGAGACTATTTATTTAAGAGAACCTTTTGTCCAGTTTTAGCTTTTCCATCTGGAATTTATAATATTTTACTGGATTTGTGTGGTGGTTTGTTTTGTTTTGGTTTTTTGGTTTTGTTTTCCCCAGGAAATGACTCTTTGGGCAAACACCTGACTGCAGCTCCCTGCACTGCCTGGGTGTTGGGGCATTGCATGGCAGCAGAAGGTGGCAGGGAATTTCTTTTATACTTCAGAAAACTGGCAGTTTAAACATCAGATAAACAGGAGTACGTCAATACAGAGATTAGAGAGAGGATTTTGGCTGTCTGTCACTTTCTAGCCAGGGATTTCAAATAGTCTGATGGGCTGAGTGATGTTATTCATGGGATTTTTGTGCAGGGACTGAGGAAGAGTTACTTCCAGGTACAGAAGCAAGCAATGTAACAGATTTCTTGTATAGAGATATTTTTAGGCAAAGAATAACCCAAACCTGGAAGCATTTGCATGTATGTGCAGAGGATGAAGTGAGATATTTCTGTGGCTGGCTTGCTCGTTCTGTAGCGTCCACTGTGCTTTCTGTGCTGCCAGCTCCAGTGTTGCTGCCTGACATTAAATCAGTTTTAATGTAAGGTGTTTTTTCAGCTTTGTGGGTTTTCTCTCTCACTTTTTTTTTCCTCCCCCCCCCCTCTCCCTGACCATAAATTTGAATTAGAAAGTGTAGAAGCTTGAATCTTGTCCCAGTGCTTTTAAGAAGGATCCCTTACAGTGTGGGTCTGCACAGGCTTCAGTTTTCACAGCTGTGCTCTGTTGTTTGGATTAGAATAAAAACAAAGGCTATTTTGAAATTTTTATGCTGATCCTCTCAATAGTTTGGCTGAAAGGGCCTAATGGGACTGGTACTGTGTGTTTGAGAAAGTCCTGGTAGTAAAGATATCTTTGATGCCTCCTGCTAAACTGAACTGCTGGAGGGGTGTGCCTGCTGTTAGCATGCTGCGGAGTGGTTACTTTTTCTGGTGGGCAATGAGGAGTGAAGGCAGCAGTGATTCCTGAGACACCTGAAGCCAAGGCCAAGGTGCAGGGGTCTGCCTGGGGATCTGGGACCCTCGCTGCCCCCTGGCAAAGCAGGGGTTGGGGTGAGGGGGAAGTGGAGTCCTCGGTCACGGTTCTTGCTAGAGGAGCAGCAGCACCGAGGTCTAGAGCAGAGCTGTTACACACTGAGATTGAACAGTTCCCTCTGATAAAGAAACGTAAGAATGCAGTCTCATCGCCATGTCTTTGAATTCATTAACTTTTATCTTGCCATTTGAGATAGCAATATCACTTTTCAGTGGTTTCTAAGGAATGTTAGGAAGCATTCAGCTGTGAGTAACTGGTTTATTTTGATCTGGTGTTTAGAGGCTCTGTTTTTTCATTAAAGAGCCTGAAGGTTGGTACTAGGATCTGTAGCATTTTTCAAAGAGCAGTGTTTTAATTTTGTACTTCTACAATAAGGAGTTGCTATGGAAAGAAGAGTTGCACAGTTTGAAAGGATATAGGAGCAGGGGTATCCTGCTGTTGCCTTTTCCTGCAGATCAGCATTGCAATATTCAGTTTTTTCTCTGTATTTTATCTTTGAGGTTGCCTGTGACCCCCCAGCACTTCCCCTTCACAGTTCTGCAGCTTCTGGTTGCAGGGTGCATGCTTCTGAGGAGTTACCCCACTGCAAAGCCTTGGAATTTTGTTTTCCTCAACTGCTCTCACAGACAGAGTTCTGGGCATTTCCTTGGAGGCATCCAGGGGGACGGGGGCTGCTGGGTGTAGGGAACAGCCCCCTCAGAGATGCTGGGCTTGTCACAGGGTCTGTAGGGCTGAGGAGCATTCTTGCTTTGCATCGCAGCATGCATGTGACTGGTCTCTAGATGAAGAAGATGAGTGCTTTTCATAATTAAGGGTGTTGAAAGACCATGGCACTTGAGGACAGTGGAAAATATTCACTGAACTTTTAGTTAGTCATTGATGAATTGTTCCTTTCCTGAAGGAACACCCTTCTCACAGGTAAAATGCTGACAAGTTTCAGGCTGCAGGTGTGATATAGCTCATCTACCTTAGAGAGAGACACAGTTGAAGAGGCTGTGTGCTGCAAGTAATAGCTGAAATGAGCCATGGCTGGATCTTCACCTGGAAAGAGACATCCCATGGCTGCGTCTTAGGGATTTCATTTCCACGGCCATCCATGCTCCTTCTGGCTTTCTGAGCCTGGGACAGAGCTCAAGCAGGTCAGAGCAGAGGTCCAGCTGTGCAGGGCACCAAGGTCTGTGGAGGTGGAGGTTTCTGGGGACAGTTGTCAGAAATGTAGAACCTAAGAAGGCTTTGGACTAATGTAAAATGCTTTATAGAGGGATAGGAGGAACAGGCTGGAAGCTGGGGACTAGAGAGGTCTGAGTGGTCTGGAGCCTGGGACAGCCTGGGAGCCCCCTCTGAAGAAGCCTTGTGCTGAAACAGTTCTCTTCTGGTTGGTTACAAGAAACATATATATTGTAAATTATTTCCAGAGGGTACTTATATTGTCTTTTCATATTAGGATTTTTTAAAATTTGTCAGCATCAGAGTTTATTGATGCTGCTTACAGCAGTATTAAAAAAATTTGCTACATGCAGCAGGCAGCATTGACCAGGGAAATGCCTATACCTTATTTTTTCTGAAGTTCACTGGTTCTGGAAGTAACAGCCTGACCTTTCTTATCTCTGTTATGGTCTGAGGGTGTTCCTAATGGATGTGGGGCTTTCCAAGATAAACAAAGTGAATGTGGTTTGGCATTTATATCACTAATGTTCTATCGAGCTAGAGAATTTCAGAAGCCATTAATGTTTAAAGAGATGTCATTTTGTTCACTTGGGGATCAACTTTGCCCCTGTCTATATGTGGGTCTTTTTTTGGTCCAAATTCAGATCTTCAAATCCTATCTGATTTTTTTTCCTCTCTTCTTTTTTTGAAGAGTAGAGATACGTGACAAGATTTTATTTCTGAGAGCTGAGCCGAATGTTTCTGTGTTGCTCTTTTTGTGAAGCATGGGTTATCAAAGTCATTCTGGACCAGCCCTGATGCTGTTTGGACAAGAGGCTGCTACGTATCAGACTGAGAAACATCTGTGTCACGTTGTGAGCTTGCTGCCTGCTCACTTCAAGTTCAGTTGGGTAGAAAACTGCTTTACAAAATATGTATGGAAGTGTTAATAAGCCTTACAGCTGCATGGTTCCTCTTGCTTGGAAAAATGAGCATGGGGCCCTCCCAGGAGGATCTGTAGGTGGGCAGCAGGCTCAAGGTGTCTCTGGCTGTTGGCTCTACCGTGCCTGCAGTTGCTTCCCAGCTGGCTTCAGCAAGTATTGTCCATTTTCAGAAGTACAGAAAACTGTATTTCTCATTTGTGAATCCAGTCTGCTTCTGAGGCCTTTCCTTATTTTTTGTATTTTCTCGCAACAATTTAATATATTTACTGCTTCAAGGGGTCTAAAATGCCTGCTTTGCTTCCCCCTCTCCCCCCATAGCATTTCTCAGGAACAAAAATAATTTCTTGCCCAGCAGCCATTGTTAGAGCTGAAGTTAGAGAGTAGCCTGCCCCATCCTGGGGAAAAAAAACTTTATTCCCAACATTTTCTTAATCTCAAATTCATATGTGGGACAGTAAGAAAATTCTGTCATATGCTTCCCTATGATGCCAAAATCTCTCTGGTGTTTTTTATTATTTATTTGTTTACTAAACAGCTTTTTGGGAGGTTTTAAAATCTAATCTCCTTACTGAGTTGTAAAACTCAGTATACCCCTGCATAATATTGAAGTGAAACATTTGCTTTTAAAATGGTCTCATCCTTACACTATTGGACATTACTTTCCATATGCATAATGAAGTGATGATGTGAGTTTGAGTGGGATAACAAAGTTGGTCACTGTTAAATCACTGCCATAATGCCACAGTACCATCAGTGCAGAGTGGTTGTGGCTCTATTATTTAGTTTCCAGAAAAATAACCATCTTTTTAGCATCACAGTTAGAATATGTGAACATGCAGCAGTACAGTTTTATGTACAATACAGGTTTATGAAAACTCTAATAGGGCTCTCTGGCTAAAGGAGCAAGTAGATGGTCCCTTTGCAATGCCACCTCATAGCTGGCCAGGGAGGGAACAGGGATCTCAGAACCACTTCCAGGGGACTTGGTGATTATTTTGCTACGGGAACAAACTGACTCAGCTCAACTTGTCCATTGTTCTTCCCTGTGTGTGAAGGAATGGCTTTCAGTCATCTCATAATCTCTTTAATCAGTTTTTCCACCCAAAAGGAGGCAATTGCAGCATCAGTCCCAGCAGTGCCAAGGTGACAGTGTGCACTGGATTTCTGATGCTGTGAAGTGAACATTTCCCTGGTGAAAAGCAGCTGTGGTGCTATCTGCACCAGAAGAACACCCCTTTTTTTTCCTGAGTAATGGTACTTGGCAGTTATCTCAGTTTTTGGCCCTTCTCATCCTTCCTCTGTGTGGGCACGAAAGGGGTACAGAGATGCTGAAGTCCTGATCTCCAGCAGAGCATGGAGTTGGGCTGGCTGTGCACCCCAGGTTAGGGACCTGGGCTGTAATCTTGTGCTTTGTAAAGCTCTCATGTCTGTGGTGGTTTGTGTGGGTCCAGCCTTTGAACAGAGCTTTGGAAGAGAGTTTGGAGGTGGGCACTTGCCTGAGACTCCTCTGTTACTTGGTGCCTTCAGGTGCTTCCCTGCCTGGGTAGGTCTGACCAGGAGCTAAGGGGCTCCCCAGCCAGAGGCTGGTCAGAAACTCTGTGCTGTGATTTACTGCCAGGGCTGGTTATCCACCTGGTGATTTACTAAGATCTAAGGTTTGCTCTAGGAAATATTTAATGATCTGCTTTGTACACCTGGAGGTCCAAAGAGTCTGTGGTTTCGCCAGCTAACTGTTGTCTCTTGCAAATTAGTTTTAAGTAAAAGAAAGCAAAAAGAAAACCTTTGGAGTCTGGCCAGTTCTTATAAATGTCTGAACCAACTAATTCAAAGTTCTGGACTTGATTTTACTGGACTTAGGTGCAATTTTGAAGTTGTACCCTCCATAGCTTGTTTCAGGTTTCACTGTTTAGGGTTTTTTGTTTTGTTTTTGCTAGGTTTTTGTTTGTGTGTTTGTTTTGTTTTCCCCTAAGCCAGTGGGTCAATATAAACAGTTATTTTTAAAAGTGAACGGTGGGAGCTGGGAAAAAAAAGGGTTGTTGCTTCAAGTGTTTAAGGTATAGATGCTCCCCTGGAAGTTAATAGTGAAGGGTCTGTTGGGCAGGATGCTCACTTACAGGGTTTATATTTCCAAAGATCTGGAATTTCTCTCTGTTCTTGGGCAGTTTTTGGTGATGGAAGGATGTGTTCTCCTTTGGACCTGGCACAGGATCTATAGGGCACTTTGTATGATAGGGAGGTTCCCTGCATTACAGGTGAGTATGGCTTTTTCCCTTCTTGGTTCTTCTGCCCTTTTCTTTCCTCCCAGGGCATCCGGATGGGCTGGGAGACCATCAGCCAAGATCTGGGATGGACACGGGCTGGGTCCTCACCTGAGGAGCCAGAGGTACAACAAGGGAGCAGGATGGTTTCAGTTTCTAATGTGCATGTTTTGATTACTATCTTGTTAACCCCTAACACCATGTGGTTACTAGGATAAATATTTATTCTTGGTATGTAGCTTTAGATATGGATAGGATTAATGCTAAATTGGTAGTACTCAGTGTAAGTAAAACCAGCTTGTCAGACTGCTTTTTTAAGCGTTTTTTTTTGTTTTTTTCTGTTGTCTTTTTTGTTTGTTTTGTTGGTTTTTCTTTAATTGGCAAAAGAGTATGTATAAAAAGGGTTCAGGTGGCCAGAGCTTCCAGAACCTTGTTCTTTTAACTGAAAAATGTCAGCCCTTGACATTAATAAATGATTTAGCTAATATGTTATTTAGTCACTGGGGAGAAGTGGAATTGACTGTTAGAGAGCTCCTTCACTTCTGGATGATGTTGACACACTGCAGCCCACAGCTCTTCAGAACGCGTAGCTTTGGGCTTAGGATATTGTTTTCATATATCTCAGTCTGATTAGATTTGGTAATATTTGTTCTGGAATACCTTCATGTAGAAAAAATCTGGCAGCTGCTCAAAAGGCATCCTCCTTTATCTTATAAAGTCTAATAAGCTGTTTAGACAATATGTGGGGATTAGCTGTGTATTGAACTACCACAGCAAACAAGTAACTAATTGACATAAAAATGTACACTGTGCTCTGTTTGGGGATTTTATGGAGTCTTCTGGAAAAGAAAATATTTTTCTGTCTAAAAAGCATTTCCTACCCGGTGACTAGCTGTGAAAGAAACAGTTTAAAAATATTTTGTGACCAATGGGAAAGATCAGTACATACTTGTAGTTTGCCATTGTGGTTATCATTGCTATGTGTTTTTCTAGTACTTCCTCAGGTTTCCCCAGTTTTATGTACCTAATGTTAATAAACATAGGTACAGAAATAACAGGCTGTCTGAGCCAACTCATTTGATCTTTTATTTTGCTAATGCTGATGCTGGGATTTTGCAAAGGATAATCTGAGGATTCAGGCTTGGCTTTGCTCCTGTGAAATCACTGTTAAAATACTATTTTGCTGCTGGATTAGGGGGCTGAGGGTTGTGCATTTTTTTTTCTAAAATCCTAGATCAATGAGAAAAATACAGCATTAGTGCATTAGAAGAGATGAGCGGGTGAGGTGCTGGTGGTGTGCTCCACACACAGTTGTACAAGCAGAAGCTGGAGTTTGCCACAAGATGCATTTCGGAGCACAGCCAGAGACAGTTGGGTTCTGATGAACAGCTTTTGCCTTGAGAAACAGAAGTGTAGTGTTTATTTCAGCTTCTAAACCAGGTTAGTGAACAGCTTTTAGTACTAGGTCACATGCAGCTATTGGCTTGCTGTGCTTAGATGGTGGTTTTTTATGTCACCACCAGGCATCAAAGGAAAGTTGGGCTTGGCAATACTGGTGTTGACAGAAAAGGAGAAACCAAAGGTGGCAAGCATGTATGTCCTCAGGATTTCTGCTCAGCCTCCCTGATAATCCAGAGTTTTTTCTGTTGTACCTCTGGCTTTGCCAGCTGTAGTTCTCCTGTAGTTCCCCTCTCCTCCCAGTGGAGGGGCTTTGGCCACTGTGGGCAGTATCTCACTGGCTTTGCTCCCTTAGCAAGCTGTCCTACAGGTGCCCTGAGCTACTCGTTACCCAGCAGTATGACATTGCTCCACATTGAACATATCCTTTTGCCTCAGACTTTTCCAGGACTACTCAGTTGTTTTCCCTCCTGCCCTCTCCTGGCCATGGCTCCATGGAGCTGGGCAGCCTGCCTTCCCTCACCAGGTGTTTCCTGGGTGGCTCTGTGGTATGCCCATCATCTTGGGTCTCCTGACACTTAAGGTTTCAGAGTAATTTTGCTCTCGTATCATACTGCAAAGAAGTGCTTAGCTTGTTTGATTTCCTTGCTGATTCCTGCAGAGCTGTTTGGCGTCTTTCAAATATTGTATCACTTCAGCCTGACCTTCATAGTCTGGGGTTTCTGTAGTGCCTTATTTTCTATAGATATGCGATTTTCCGCCTTAAATTGTTGTTGCTTTTTAAAAAAAACAGGCTTTTATCTGTTACTGTTGAAGATAGTATCTAAAACTGTGATTCTGAGATGTGCAGAATACCTGGAGGCAGATCAGAAGATTCCTAAATGTATTCATCCCTGGCACTCTTTCAGCCATGATGGTTTCCATACCAACAGATGCGTTACAACTTTGGGAGGTCAGGGGTGAAAGCAAGAAATGTCAGGGATTATGACCTTGGTGGTACAAAAAACCAGGCTAGACAAGTCCAGTGGTTCTTTGGTAACAAAAATAGGTTTGAAATGTTTTTGAAGGCTTGGTACAGAGTGAGACCCATAAATAGATTCTGTGAACTTGTTCTCCTGAGTTGCAGAACGTCCGTCAGTAGGTCAGCCCTAAAGACTGCAAGCTATTCATGCTCTTTATATTCATATGTGAACATACTGCAGAGAAATTATCACAAAACTGGGACTAAAGCAAGCTGTAAATGCAAAAGCTGAGCCCATCGAAACAATTATAAGAAAGGGCACACCCCTATTAAGTACTGTAGTGTTAAAAGCGTGCAGATATTTGCAGTAACAAAGGTCTCATTTCTGCAAAACTTCAGCCAGTGCTTATTTTTGCTTCCTGTGAGCAGCCTGCAGTGCCACAGGGCTGTGCACTGCCTGGTAAGTAAGAGACTGATTTCCTGCAGGACTGAGGCCTGGCAAAGTGTTCAGTGTTTCAATGCACGTGTATGTTTTCTGCAATAGAAAACTTCTTTTATATTCCCTGTGCTGAGTTGGCAGCTGGCACAGAAGGCAGTCTGCTTTATGTTTATCAGTCCAGGGAAGAAGTCCAGCCATTCTGAGTGTATTTCTCATCTGCCAAGATCATCGATAGAAAGTTTAACTATCTCCCACTCTTTTTTTTTTTTTTTAATTACTTAAATAATTATTGAAGGAGGTATTTAATTATTTAAATATGGCAGGGAGGGTGTTATTGGTAAGGGTAGAGGGTTTAACCCCATGGATTTTGAGGTGTTGCTGGCGGGTGGCTGTATGCCTTGTGAGGATGTCTGTTCCAGAGGGCTTGCAGGAGCTTCCCTCCTGCTGCAGGGAATCCCCTCCTGCCTCTCCCCATGTCCCTCCCTGCAGGGATGCCTGCAGAAATTTTACCTAAGGACCATGTTCTTTTGGGAAACCCTGTGTTGAGCTATTGCTCTGTGCCGCCGTCTATGCAGAGTGTATTTGGAGAGGATATATCAGGACTCGCAGCCTGGTCTTGATACATTTCAATTATTCTGTTTGTTTTAATTAGGCTAATCTAAGCTGTGATGTATGTGTGTAAAAACTGACCTTAATACGTTGGGGCTTGGCTTGAAACCCTGTGGTCCAGGGCTATAAGTAAAACTCTGGCAGTGAGTGAATGCCAAAAAGCTTTAGAAGGATCTTTTCAGATGATTCTTGTGCCCATGTGTGTAGAAAAAGGGATATGCAAAAGTTTTGCCTTGTAGCTGAGGAAGTTCCACAAGTCTGTAGTGGTGTGTTTAACCACCAGAGTTTCGTAATTATTAGAGTTCTAGCACGAAACTTTCCTGCATGAATTGTGGCAGCCCTTTTCACTAATGGAATGCCAGGTTTATTACTATGTAAACTTGATAATTAGTTTGTAATCTGGGCATAGGCATTTCATCCTGGTGGCTTTCTTGCTGAGAATAATTTGCCTTTTATTTGTTGAGGATGGTTTTTTTGGTGAAACAGAACTCCCATTCATGATGGGCACAGCAAATGTAGTAAAACACTATCATAGCTGGGATTTGTTGTACGCTATGGATTTATGTCAAGAATGTTAATGATTTGTTTATGAATAAGTGAGCCTGTAGTATTGTGAAACAGTATCTGGCAGAGCTGCTGAATGGACATTTTGAAAGCAGAGGATTCATGAACTGAATAAACTGTAGATACTCGGATGTCTCAAACTAGTCATAAGTAGGCTTATGGATTTTAAACACAAGTGTTTATTTAATGCATTATTGTTGTCTACAGCTCTCATCTGGCATACGTGTGGGCCACTTGATAAGAGGCAAAGAGATTGTTAAGTATTTTTTAAAGGCAGTTAATCTCCTTCTAGTGGGCTTTATTTTAAAAATAAGTTTTACTTCCAGAAAGCAACATGAAGCCTTAGGCAGAGTGGTGTGGAATGGGAAGGTACTCTGGATTAGCAGTGTCCTGCTTGGGTGCAGTGCCTGGTTTACTGTTTCTGATGGAAATATCACTTGGCTGCCAATACACTGTATGATCCCAAATGTACATCTTCCTAATGAGAGCTTGGCAAGGCTTTACCACTTTCCTGTGACCCCTGTTTTCTTGGAAGGCTATGTACCAATGGGTAGGAGAAGTGGTTCATTCTTGTCTCAAGCGAGCCCAAAGGCTGACATCTCCTGTGTGTTGGGGAGTACTTGTCCAAGATGAAGCACAGGTCCTCAGAAAAATGATTTGGGGACTAGACTGAACCTCATCCCGGGTAACTATTCCTTGCTTTTTCTGTTATAATTTGCGTGGTCCACTTGTGGGACCTAATCACTGGGATATCAAACCAACTTACCAACAACTGCTATCCATCAGCAGAAAGCAAGAGCTCTGTTACAGTTTTGGACTCAAGTCCTTAATCAAACTAATGTGTGACTTTTTCTTCTATGTAAATATCATGAAGTTTCAAAAAAAGATTGCAGTATTTATCTTCACTCCAACAATCCTTCCTGTAATGAGTTTGATAGCTGGTAAAAAGGGCACAGATACTTCAGATGAAGAAAGGGTTGCCACTCGAGGGGGATTAATGCATTTTTAAATGTAGCTAAGCTTCCTGGAAAACTGCAGGCAGGAGATGATGCACTGGTCACTGTAGCAGGAAGCTTTTCTGTGTGACTTCATGCATCATGGGCAGATGAGCCCAAAACTTAGGGACTTCAGTGCTGGATTTGGCAAGTGTCAGAGGCGGTTGGTGCTGTGCATCAAGGCTGCTGTGTGGAGCATGACTAAACCCTGCCCATTAAATTATGGCATTTCTTGAAATAGTGCCATGTACTTTTTAATGAGCTGAGCTATCAGCTCTGCATCAGTGGATGGTTAAAATGGAAAAAGGATCATTTTAGCATTAAAACTGTGCCTGGAAGGCTTCTCTGAGAAATTGCTTATGATTATTAAGTGAATATAATACGGTAAGACAACCTTGCTTCATACATTTTTTCATACTGAGGGCAGCTTTGAAAGTTGAAACATGTACAGATGGAAAGAAGTCTTAAAATAGGAATGGCTTTGGGAGCCATGCAGTGCTTTCTCCCTTTGAACAGGGATAGGGAAGAGAGGTTAGACATAACTTATTAAGATGCAACTTTTATAAAGAATTTTATTTCCTCCATAGTGATTGTGTGCCAAACAGAGGAGAGGCTGAAGCTAGAGCACTTCATGCGCTGAACTGGAGAAGAATATTTTCCAAACTGAATGGGCTGGGGAAAAATGAACCTCATGTTGCTTATTCCTTCCACGTATGCATGCACACAGCTAAATAAATGGGAAGATAGCCACCCTCTGTAGCCACTGATGATGTAGCAGCCATGGGGGATGGTCAGATGAGCTATAACCTAACCTCCTCTGGGATAGCAACACCTTGGGAGTCTTTCATGCAAGCGAGGGCAGGTGGCATGAATTGCTGTAGCTCTGCCAAGTTACCACTGAGATTTACCTCTGTGTCTTGCACATATTGTTTCTTCAGCAGGGAATTCATTGCTCACACTGTTTACAGATTTAATTCTTCTTTCTTCCCCAGAATTGTCTGGTCTGAGGTGGTATTTCAGCAAATAAATAGCTCACAAGTTGCATGCTGCTCCCATTCTCCAATACAGCAGCACACCTTCAGGGAAGAAGGCAAAGAAGGAAACTGAACTGGAGCTGATGAATTCATTTGTACTCTTAGATAGATGCTTGCATCTTTTTCCCACTCAGATATGTGCAGCATGATTAAACACTATCAAATATTAACAGCTTCACAGGAAGCTGCATTTTTGATTTGTCTATTGCATAAGCAGGAAAGACAATCACAAATGTGCTTCAGGAATGGTTTTACTCTGCTGGGTGGGAATATCAATGATAGCCACTGGAGTCTTTTAATTTCCAGCTATAATGGTGATAAAACATGAAAGTGGAAATGCTCGTGTTGTAGGGCAGGAGGTGGAACTAATCACTTGTCTTCACTTTTCTACAGATGCTACAGGGAAAACAGAGTATAGCCACAGCCCTGTTTAATGTGCTGGTTGAAGCTGATTCTCATTTAATCTTTGTCCTTGTGATGGAGTGCTGCCTGGAATGTCATGGTTTTCAAATAATTACTCATCTTTATTTCTACAAGTAAATTCTTTTTAAGAATAGGTTTAAGCAGATGCACTTGTTCAATTTTTTTTCATTGAGCTGTTCTCAAACCGCATGGCTGCCTTTATGGATGACTACAGTGTACTCTTGCCTGGCTTTAGCAGCAGGAAATTTCTGCAGGGAAATGCTGTAGCTCTTCAACCTCTGGTTTCCTGTGTTGTGCCCTGGTGGCATGGATGACACAGAGATGCATGGGGACACCTCAGCAACTGGGAAGAAGCTTGAAACATTTATATTATGGTGGTTGCTGGAGTGTACACTGGAAGGAACAGTCTTTGCTGAATGATCAAAGGCCTTCTTCATTCATCAGATGCTCAGGATAGTGCAGACAGAAGTTCCTCTAGCTGTTTGTCTTGTAAAACTGTAGAATTGGCTTGTGCAAATAGCTGGACATGCAAAACTTGACTGAAGCTTTTCTAAGGTCATTTGAAAATCTGTTCCAGGCAGAGTACACAGGATCTAAAATTGAACAAAAATCAAACAAGCCTACCTTCTGTTTCAAAATCCATCTAAGACCAAAAATATTGTAGTTGGATTTAAACCTGTTATAGTGGAGGGGAACTAGCAGTGATCAATTGATGTGGAGTTGAAGTTTCCTCTTAAAATCTATCACTTCAGTTAGTGGCTTGCTCAGGCTTCCCACTTTTGAGGTTATCTGTTTCAAACTTTGCTTCTGGACTGAAATGACATATTTTTTTTTAAACAGAAATATTTTATTAATGGTAGTTCCATTTAATTTCCATTAAATAATTATAACACTCAGGAAGCAAGAAAAAAAACCCAACCTCTAACCTAGCTCAGAATCAGCCCTCAGGGAGAGAAATGTCCATTTTCAGTGTTTGCCTCTCCCTGCCCTCTGAGTTCCCAAGTGGAGACCGATAGGCAAAGCCTCACTCTGTGCCTGTGTGGAATGCTTTGTGCTGAATCTTCTCTACTGGCATGTAGGCAGAGAAGCTTTGCAGTGGCCCATCCTGAGGATCTCAGCAGCTGTTATGAAAACTCTGATGGAAGTGAGTGGTGAGGAGGCAGGGAGATGCCTTCTTCTCATCACTGGTAGAAGTTTTCCATTGTGGTTCCCTTCTGAGAATGGGTCTCTGTCAGAGTAGTTGGCCTTGATGATGTAGCTCATGGGTTGAAATTTATTTTAATTGCTTTCTAAATGATCATTACTTTCTAAAACTAGGAAACAACAAGAGACACTATGAACTAGACAGTTCATTTTCCTAGAAGTATTTGTGGAAGACACCAGGATACTTAACAGATTCCCTTCCAAAGTCTTCTGTGGATTCTTCTTCCATTGCAGAACCAGGGCTGACCCATACAGAAGCAGCACTGCATATTGTACCCCTGTGGATGCTTTCATCTCCTCATATTTGCAGCCCAGCTGGTTACTGTGATATTGGGAAGTGTTCAGAATTAGGCTTTTCCCCCCTCTGTATTTATTTTGGCCAGATTAGTGTCACTGACATAACTTAGTTTGGCTTAGAGATTTTTTTCAAAGGACTGTATGACCACTATCTTTGCAAATAGCTTGGATAAGCACAGATGAGGAGCCACTGATAAGACTGCAGCATGAGGAATTTAAATTATTAAAAAATGAAGTTACAAGATTGATAACCCTTGTGCTTAGTGGTCAGGTTGCAAATAACAAAAGCTGTAAATCTCGGCAGACACATGCTAGAAAAAAATTATTGCAAGCTTAAGCAGCAGAAGACACATTTTTGCATGGTAGTCTACTAGATTTATTTTGACATTTATTTGGGGTGGTGGTGGTTGTGAAAGTGGAAATTTTAGCAGTCAGTGTAATTATAAATAATTGAATTTGTAAATCTGCTCAAAACATTTTGCGTCACAAAATGCTGTTGCGTGGTGTTCTTTGGCTAAATACATACTTTTGTCTTGAAACTTTTTTTCCTTGCAGACTAATTGGTATTCACAAGATTCCATACTTTCATATTTTATCAGAGGCCCCTAAATTCTTTCACTCGCTTCTCTTCCAGGGTAAATAATTTAGATTTCAGATGCACCAAGTTAGATAAATGTCCCCTTGTTAACATCTCCTGTAGAATTATAGCTCTTCGTGCTTTGAGGAATGCTGGAATAACTACTGTCAGCAATGCTTCTGAGTTAAATTGAATGAGGCAAAGGGAGAAGACAGTTGGAAATGCTGGGCAGGTATTTATTTTAATTTTGTTGGCTCTTTCACATCTGTTTAACTCGCTCCACGACACAGGTACACTGGAGACTATAAATGTCACAGCCATTCAGAATACTTCCATCATGTTGTATTTTAGGAATATATATTAGATCTGCATCTAGAGAAGCTCAGGGCTTTAACAGCCCAGGCTCTTTTCCCTGGATGTTTATGTTCTTTATTATTTAATTTCCCCTAAGCCTGAATCATATTAAAATATTGTTTGTAATAATTGGCAGGGTTTGCACCAAGAAACATTTATTTAAAAAACCTCTCATTTATGTTACTGTTTCTTCTGCAGCTTGAGCCAAAACTTGATGATAGAAAAAGTTAACTGGCTTTTTTCAGTGAAAAATTACTTAATTTGTAAAGTGGCTGAGAATGGATTGTGTTTAAGGTTTTCAGCAATCAACAGGGGGAAGAAGAAGGTTGAGGCTGTACTGAGAATAAGGGTGTTGCTTTCTCTGTTGCTCTGCAGGATTGTTTATTCTGCAGCTGTGTGGAAAACTTGTAAGTGTGGAAAACTTGTAAGTCGTTGCTGTGTTGAACAAAGTTTGGAGAAGGATGGACAAAAGTGAGAGTATAATGACTGGAAAAGGAAGGAGCCTTCACAATGTAGAGAGGCTGAATGATGATCCCTTTACAGGCCCAAAGTCTTCCAATTCAGCTCCTCTTGCTAGAAGGGAACATTTGGATAATTTGGAACATTTCTGTTTTCCTTATTCAAACAATATAGTATTTCCATAACTCAAAGCTGTTAATCTCATTGGCAATGTTCAATTTTAATACTGAAATTGGGATTTAGTTACTAGTCTAAAACAGTGATAATACTTCATGTAGGTACTTTATATGTAGTAGCACATATAAAGAAGCAATAAAGATTTGGACTCATTTTCTTTCTGTTTGGTCACAGATTTCTGTGGAAGCAGAGGGAGTTTTTTTGGGTTTTTTTCCATGGCATATAGGATTCCTAAAGACAGATTTGGTTATGAATGAGCACGTGTTTCCAGGATGGAATTACTTGAGTTTGTTTAATCAATTGCGGATTCCTCCAGAGTGATGCTGTAGTGCCTGTGTGAGGAGTTTGCTCCTTTTTAATTGGTCCCATATGTACTGGCAGATAGTACATTAACCATGCCTTGGGGAGATAAGGGTGTCTGGTTGAATCTCATGGTGCATATTTTATTTATTTTCTGGAGGGATTTGCTATTTAGCTTGGTCTTGTCTTCCCTCCTTTGTTATAAGAATGGTAGATATGTATATTTGTGTATAATCACCAGTGTTTTGAAAAGTAATACTCGGCCATGGGATTAGTTAAGCTTCTGCGAAATTACCTGAACTTTGCTGCCAAGTAAAGAAGAAAACCTGAGGTTTTATGGAGCAGCTGGAGTTTTTTAGTATCTCTGGGTTTGGGTGCTTAAATTATGAGAATTCGGAAGCCTCATTTCCCTTTTTGTCAAGAGCTAAGGACCTCTCCTTTGGAAAAAGAAAGAATGGAAACATCAGGCAAGATTAATTACTCTTGAAAAACCTTGAAAACACCATGCAGGTTTAACCTTTATGTCTGGAGGATATGCATACGAGAGGACTGTCTTGCCCGTGGTTGCCAAAGGTTAGCACCAGCAAAGGGGAGCACTGTCCTGGGCCACTATTTTCTGCACTGGGAGAAGCACAGCGATTTTGCATTGTTTGTTTTGGCTTAGCATGACCAGTAAGGTAATTGCAGGAGAAACAGGAATGTAAGCAAGTTGGTTTGATTTCCTTTTGTAAAGGCTTCTTGGTCCAAATCCTGTCGATTATCCAACTCTAAAGCTTTGCTGAATTAATGAGGCACTTTATAAAAGGTAGTTTTGATCACTTTCTGTTGGCTCCCTTATTCCTGATAAAGGCTCTCTGGTGTGCTGCTCTTAGTCATGGCTTTAAGAATTAGGAACACTTACAGTGTGAGGTCTTCCTTTTAGATAAAGGTTATGTGTTTGTACTGCAATGGGATCCAAATTTTGTCTAGACTCTGCATCATATGCTCAAAGGCTTCTGTAGCCATAAATCCTGTCAGAGTTCTCCCATGGTTAGTAATTTGCTGGTGGAGGTATGAAAGGAATAGTATTGCAGGAGATGGAACGCCTGTGGGTGTAGTTGGGGTCAGGGAGGTCTCCCTGGGGATGCACATGGCCAGACATGGTTCCTTTGGAGGTACTTGGGAGTATGTGCTGGGGGATGTCCTGGGGACGTGGAGAGAGGGAAGGCTGAAGCCACCATGCTGGTTTCTTTGCCCTCTGTAAGGCTTGATGGAGTCTTTCCAAAAGATGCAGGTCTGTTCACTTGGAGATGGCTTGTGTCCATTGGAAGTAGAAGGAACCTCTCTGAAACCCTCAAGAATACCAGGCTTAGATCCTGGGAATGTTTCAGACCTGGAAAAGGCAGTCTTGTAAATTAGCATCAGTGGAGTCAGTGATAAAATGGCTGGCTTTGGGGGAAGGAATGGATTTGCATTATCCTGTAGCTATAAATACAAAAATTTGTAAGACCAAAGTTCATCTGGTTTATCTTTAAGCAATAAAAAAGCCTTTTTGGCAAGAATTTGTACCCTTAGTGTTGCGTTCAGTGTTACTTCTACAAATAATTGGGGCAAATTCCCTGCTTGTGTCAGGCACCTATGTTATCCTGCACATATCCCTGTCTGGAGAAACAAGTCTTGGAAAAGCAGGAGGGAAGTCACTGAACTATGTAAATGCTTTGCAAGATATTGATTTGTTTGCAAGATATTGATTGTTTGGCTGTGTGAGGGAATGCAGTGACTGTCTGGCAGGTATTGTATGAGATGGGATTGCTCTGCCAGGCACAGAGTGAGGAGAAAGAACTTTTTTAAGCACTCTCTGACAGAGAAATTATTGGAAAGCCTCCAAGAGCAAATTGAAAAAGCAACAGCCGCCTTCATGCTGCAAGATTCCATTGTTTTAATATTGGGCCAACTATACCAAATAATACCTCTACTGGAAACTCATGTTAGGAGAAAAATATGTTGGAAAGCAGCTAAGGGGTCAACTCAAAACCAAAGTGAATGAACTTGACATATCTATGCTTCTGCGAGTCCTTTTTTTTTTTTTTTTTTTTTTTCCTGTAACCATTTTTCTTTTCTTGGGCTTGTATTTTGACTGCCATTTGTCCAGAAAAATGCTGGGGCTGGGAGTGATAGGTGCCTCTGCTTGCAGGGAAATTCTGATATACTGATACAAATTGCAGTCTAGTTTAAAATTCCAGGCTTGCAGACAAACACAGTGCTTGTGGGGAGATACTGCTGCTCTGGTGATGAGAAGATGAACAGCAGATAATGGGGATTCCTTCAGTGTGTTGGAGCTGTGCTTCTCAGACTGGTTTTGTTTGCTGGACGTAGTTTGAAGACTAACATCAGCAGGGATACGATGGAAGAAAAAGGCAGAGTTTTTACTGCAAGTGTAAATGTTACTTACAGTGATTGCACTTAATAAAATACGTAACACAGCTATTTATTACTTGGATTTGAATGGCACGAGAGCTAGCTCAGTCATGAAAGAGTTACTAAAATTTGAGAGTTAATAATGAGATCTGTGGCCAAAATTTGGGGAAGCAGTTATTTATGAAAGCAGCTCAGTTGATACATTGGTGAAAGTCACTAAGCTTTATTTCTATCGGTGCTAAAAGAATGCTGTTCTGTTATAAAATACATGCCGTGAACCCTAGGCACTGGAAACTATAACTAATTTCCAGATACATTTAACAGTCATCAGAAAACAATAAGCTGTAAAAGATCAAATCCAAACAGACATATTTAGACTTTATCTTCCATCCACGTGACTAATTCCCACTGAAATAATGGACTGGGAAATTAGGTATTTTAATGTAGAGACTGATCAAAACCCTTTTATTTTAGTATTGTGACTTCTTTTTCCTCCTTCACTGGTATTTTAGGGAGTCCTTATTTTATTTTAATGATTATGAGTGCCATGAAATATTGACTCCTTTCTATTCTGTGGCTCTATATAATCAGACTTCAAAATTCAGCAATTATGGCTAAACTGGTAAGTTACTATCTGAATAACTTGTGTATTCAGATTTGCTTAGGTTGGGGGTTTAGTCTGGCTAAGTGTAGAGAGATGTTAGGGGATCAGTCATGAAATTCTCATCTGGCTCTGAAGTTCCCTGCAGTTTGGAGGGTGTTTGTATCTGGGATTGTGTTTTGTTTGGGCAGCAATCCTGCTGATTGGAATCGCATAAGCTTGGCAAGAGAAGGGAGGCATCCAGCCAGAGCAAACTCAGAGTACACAGAGTCTGAGAACAAAACGTTTCACATGAATTAAATTGTGAGGAAACAGAATTGTAAGAAATTGTAAGAAAACAAGGCAATGTGAGCATCATCACAGGCAGCTGTGTGATCAGGGGTGTCGATAGGGAGCCTCGATTTCCCCTTGTGCCTGTTGCTGTTTCTCTTCAATTGAGAGATTTGCATTCAGATGTAGTTATCTGCCTTTTCACCTAAGCAGCATCTGTTACCTGAAAGAGATTGAATGGATTTGGTTTGGTAGGCTGGGAAAAAAACAGCTCTCGATATGTTAGATGGGAAAGGCTTTTAATAACCAGATTTCTGGAGATGGTTTGGTTTCAAGAGTGCTCAGGCTGGATCTGCTGGAGCACAAAGAGTCGTGACATGATCTTGGATTTGTGCACGCCAGTCAGTTTTGTGTTGCAGAGCAGGCTGCTGATGGGATGATTTGTGATTTTGATAAGTGCTTCCATTCCCTCTGTAGAGGGTTTTATTGCAGTGTTCAGTACAATGTTTATATGAACTGCTAGTAAAGGATAAATAAATACAGCACAGTAAAGTTTTATATGGGGGAGGGGGGAATATTTAAACTATGTTAGTAATATTTGTTTAACAAGAACTGGATCGGATGTGACATTTATCTGTACTGAACAGCATTTGCTTTAAACAAAAAGCCACATATGAACAGTGTCAGAACCCTCTTGCTGTAAAGCTAGAGGTGTGGTGGTGTGGGGCTTATGTCACTGAATGTGTGACAGTATTGCTAACGTCTGCTGTGTTGTCACCTCCTCTGACCGTGAGTAAGACAGTGGAGTCTTCTATTTACGAAGTGAATACACTGGTAGTAAAATTCCACTGGGAGCAGTCAAAAAGGGACATTTGGACTTTCTAGAATTCTTTTGCAGTTCATTGCACTTGGTCGTCTGTTTCACCTCCTCAGCTGCTGTGTCTTGCTATGGGATGCTGTTGAAAAGTTTTGGTTACTTTCCAGAATAAAGCAGATTTCAAAGGCAGATGAAGTACTTGAGCTGGAGTAAATTATAGAGGTTATTTTTTAATTTCCCAGGGACTGATTTTTTTGCCGGTGCTCCGATGCAGATTTCATCTGGGAATACCTTTATAGGTGCTGTAGGAGGGATGAGCTGCGCAGAGATTGCTTCTCATGCCAGCAAGCTCCTGTTTCAGAGGCTTTGAACTCCTAGCATAACTGTTTTTCACAAGTTAATGTCCTGTAAGTTTGGAATTTGTGGTCATTGTGTATCACTGGCGTAATTTGGCTAAATACAGGTCATCTGGAAACGTGATGCCAGTGTATGCAGCCATGTGTTGGTTGTATTGCTGGTACTGAGCTAATGGGGGCTGAGGTGCTGAATCAACCCCATTAGCCTGCAAATTGTGTTCATTTTGCTCAATCCCTATTGCTGGATTACAGATTGCAATGGTTTGCACTCTCCTCTTTCTTAACATTTTTGTTTGTTTGTTTTTATATTCACATCCAATATATATCCTTTTCTTAGATTTATTGAATTTTGAGCCTTTGTTTTATTTCCATCATGGAAATTAAAAGATCAACTAGCCAGCTGCTGAATACGCAGTATTGTGAACAACAAAGACTGTTTAAGTTAGGGCTTGAAGATGAGGATCTGTACAGAAGTGTTAAGCATTATTAATATAAATTGTTGGTGCATCCTTTTTTTTCTTCAAGGCATGTTTAATTGTATAGTCACAGCTGTTTTCTCCAAGACACTTGGCCTGGGTTATGGAAGTGACTATTTTGGTTAACAAACTAAACCAAAACCAAAACACTTGATTTTTTAACAGAAAATGTGCTTGGGCTAAATACATGGCACCTAAAATATGCAAATTGAATATTGTGAAATAGTTATTCTAGATGTGTGACTGTTCAGTCGATAACAAAATATATGTTGAAAACAGTTTAGACGTTCTTGATTTTTATGTTCAATTAATCTGTAATTGAAAGGGTTAGTGGTGACAGGGCTTTCATTGAAATAGGGAACACTTAGAATGTCACCAAGGAGGCATTGTATTGTACCTCTGTAGTGACAGTCTAGGAGGGCTGTGGCTTTAGGCTATCAGGTGTAGTTTTTGTCTTCAGCAAATAGGAAAAATACAATGCCAATTACAGTTCTGACCCTTTCTTTGGCAATTGAGGTATTTTTTTTGCTCAAGGGATTTTAAAACTTGCTGCTGATTTCTTAGTTATATTGCTCCTTGCATTTCTTCCAGACAAAGTCTGTATTGGTAGCAATATCTAAATGGATAAAGAATGAATGATGTGCAGTCATGAGCTGTTGTTACAGTCCTGCCAGTTAAGAATATCTACTTTTTGATGATTTTTCAGAATAAGAGCTCCCAAATGCACCTAGTAGTTCTGGCATATGAAATGTGAATGGTATAGTGTTTCCTGAGCCTTTATTCACTGAATTGCCAAAGTCATGCTTTTCAGGAACGCTGTGAAGTTAAGCACTTTAAAGAAATATTCTGGGTTCACAGCAATGGAGGACTAATGCCTCTACTCAAAAAATACATTGGCTCGTACTATAGGGTAGCATTTGCCAAAAGTTTCCACAGGAGATGCCAGTTTGGAGTGGAAACTAAGAAACGGGCTCAGCAAAGCACTTCATCCTGTTCTTGGCTCAAAGCACATGAATAATCCCATTGATTACCCACGTGTGCTTTACTGGGACTGCTCACATAGTGAAAGTTAGGCATGAGTTTAAATAACTTGCTTCTCTGGGGGCTCACTGGGTGACATGTCCTGGCAGAAGCTTGATTTTCCTTATGGCAGCCATCATATGACCTGTGTGCAGGGAGCACAGTGGTGTCTGCACTGGTCCTGCAGTCCAAAGCAAGAGGCTTTTTCTGTGTCCACCACTGATCCGTCCTGCACTGCTCTGGCAACCAGTTATCTGTTTGCTGCCAATCGTGCTCTAGTGTTTCTGGCATCTAACCACTCTAACTTGCTGCCTATACAAGTGCCTTTGTAAGACAGAAAGTAGTCTCTTCCTTGTTTAAGACTGCATATTGGTTGTTAGAACATGAAAAAGAAAAGTAGATTGTTGTCATAGTTTCTTTTCGGTCAAAGTGTGCTCTCTGTTAGTGGTCCCGCTGAAGTTGATAGAGATGCTAGCAGAGGAGAGGAACTGTTCTGTAGGGCCAAGCTCAGTACTCAGAGGGGATAAATGGAGTTTTTTCAACTATTGAGTATCTAATGAAAGCTCTGTTCTTTATTTGAGAACCTCTGTAAATGAATCGTCTGTGGCAATAGAGCTCTTTCAGCCCACAAGGAAGGAGAAGTAAAATGCTAGGATAAGATCGTCTTCAACCTGGTATTTTGCAGCCATTATCTCTGGTTTGTTCCAAAATTAACCCACCAGCAAAACAGCACAGTTTCAGGTTACAAATAGATTTAGGTAAGTTTTCCACATCTTCCTTCTTCTCCCGTCCCTGCGTGCCCAAGGCAGCAGATGACCTTGGAGACAGCATTTCCCAGTGCTTGGGAAGGGGCTGGTCAGAGGTGGGGTATCACCATGATCTGCACACAGCAGGTCTCCAGCACCCTCTCCCCTCTGCATATTTTCTCCACCAGAAATACAACCTCTGCAGCAAGCAGCAGACCTCGAGCCTCTCTATATAAATGAAAATCAGGCTGATAGAGAGAACTGCAGTTGTAGTAGACAGCAATTAGTGAATAGGACCAGGAAACACAGCACTGGGGCTGGTAATCATCAGAGCTCCCTCAGACTCAGGGTCTCAGACTTTGAGCTTGCTTTACACCCATCATTGCTGGTTACCTCTTGTTTAGTCTTTGCAAACAGCTTCACCATAGAAGCCCAGGGAATTCCAAACAAAAGGCTGAGTCGCAACTGAAAGGTAAAATGAAATAGGCTTTCTCAGTAAGCTTAGTCATCCTGGAAGGGAAAGGGCTCTGTTAAACTCAGAAATATTGGTCAAACAATATTCTGTGATGTACAGTCATCTTAAATGGACTACTCTCTTACTGTAGATGTGTTCAGGGAAAGTGAGTGGGGCAGCATTATAATGAGCTAGATGAAACATCAGTCGATTCCTTCACCGGTATGGAAACTCTTGCACAAACAACATGGAGGTCCTAAGGTGTTGCTGTAACAGGATGTAACTGCCTGTGTGAGTTAGGAAAACCATTTTCAAAGACTGTTGGTGTTTATGCCTCGAATATGCTTATGAGAGTGTTTAAGGTGCTATAGATCCAGTATGATAACAATGAGACATAAACACTCATGAGCTGAGGATTGAATTGCTTTAGAAGTGTATTAACAGGCTTTCAGTTAGCTAATGATGAAGTATATATGAATTAAATAGTAAGTTTATTTCTAAGAAATATTTAAGTATTTTGAATGGAACACATGAATCCATAAAAATCCATATTAAAACAGCGTAGCATCTAAATAGTTGATTCTTCCCCTGTGTATAAGTAAATTTTTTTTACAGGCATTCTCCTCGCATAAAACACAGGACTCGAAAGCAAGGGCCAGATTTGATTTTCTAGCTCTGATAGAGACTTTTTTGTAAAGTTTTGAGAAAACACTTAGCATCTCTCTTTGTGTGAGCCAGACCCTGTATGACTTGCAGAGGTGAAGGAGAAGGTGAGGAAAGGGGTGACTGGTTTGGTTTTGATGAAAATAATATGGACTCATTGCACATAAGGTCTTACAACTGCTGAGTTATAAAAGTCAAGTCATGAAACTTGAATAAATGTATATTTAGACAGTACTGCAGTGAGTTAGTACCCGGGAATACTCCATTAAATTGCTTCGTATCTGTATGTTTTTCTCCTTAGATACATAGCATCAAGAGAAAATTTTCAATTTCTCTAATTTCTCCTCTGAGTCAACAAAACTGATTTGGAAATCTTTTAAGGATTGTCCTTCTTCACTCTAAGCAATTGCTGACAACCTCTTCATTCAGTGAGATTAATCTCCATTTGGATATATCTTCACCCAAGCCTGAGGAGTTCTCTTATCTCCTGTGGCAAGTTTTGAATGACATCTGTTCTTTAGTACCAGTAGTGACATATACATTGGACTAGAAAAACTAGTGCTTAAAATAGAAGAGAATGTAAAATTCACATCCTAAAGGCAAACCAATGAGGCATTCATCTAAGTGGAAATTATAACATCTGCAAAGGTCAATGGGATGAAATTTAAGTAGAGGAGAGAAAACAAGAATGGATGAATCCATAGTTCTTTCGGTGGTCTTTGGTCCCCTGTTCTTCTCTTCATATGGTCATTCATAGAGGAACTGCGTCTATGAACAGTTTTAGAATATGCCTGAGCATGATCAGAGGTTAAATTTAGATCCTTTTTTGGGATATACAGGGGTTCTAATGAATCCTCTCATTTTGTGTCTGTCTTTTTAAATTAGAAACAGTTTTCAGATTGCTAATAGTAATTAATATATACCGCCTTAAGTTATTATAGTTGTCAACTCTCCTCATGAAAACTTCCAAGGCACTGAAGAGCAGGTGAAACCTGCAGACACATCCAACTATTAACTCTCATTTTTTTGCACTACAGATAATTGCTTTTCTTTCTCATTTAGCACTTTCAGACCATGTTAAAGACTAAGTTGAATGTCCTAACTCTTCGGAAGGAGCCTCTCCCAACAGTCATCTTCCATGAACCAGAAGCCATTGAGCTGTGCACCACAACTCCCCTCATGAAGACCCGGACTCACACTGGATGCAAGGTATTTGGGAGTTTAACCTTAAGGGACAGGAGCACTGAGGAGGTTTCCCACATATGAGGGAGGTTTTTAGAGAGCCCAAAGTAACTGACATGGTCATTGCTGCTCTTCTGTAAACCCTATTAGCTACTGTTCTTACTATACAGTTCCTAAATCAAAAAAGTCATTGGGTGTTCCTGACCAAAAATTTTGGGCTTTGGGAAAAATGGTTTGGGTTGTGTGTCACAATGCAGATTGTGGAGGATTTCCATCTGCCTGCATTGAGCATTGCTCAGTGTAAACACTGCCTTTCTTTCTGTTGGTGCTAGTGCTGAGATGGGAGATGAAGGGTTGAATGCTGTGTATTTGCATTTAACTATGGGTACTAACAGAGATATATATCTGCTGAACAAGATTAGCTTGGATTTTTTGTTATTGGGTTGGGGTTTTTTTGTTTTTGTTTTTGTTTTTGAAGGGATTAAAAAAAAAAGGGACTAGGAAATGTAGATCTTGATTTGGTTAAGCAACAAAATGAATTTGCCCAGTTATATCAAAGCACAGCTTCTAAAAAAGCTCTTTTTCTTTAAAGTTTAATGGCTTAGGAGCTTTGAAGGTGTTCTTCAGCTAAGAAACCATATAAAAATAGCAAACAAATCTGCTCTGTTTACATCTTCTCTTTAAGCCATTTTCCTTGGTGGCAGAGCTCACCTAGCTTTGCAGAGCCACTGGCAGCATTGCAGACTGAGCTGGTGTGGCCTGTGCTGCCAGCCCAGCTGTCAGGTGTTGGGAATATCCACCCACCCTTCACAGTGTTGGTGAAAATGCAGAAAACGGCTTCAGCCTCCTCTGCTCTGTAGAGTGTCAACTCTAGAAGAGCCGTTGCCTGATGCTGCATGTACTGGATAAGATTAGAATTGCAGTTTCATGTCATAACTCCCTCTCCTGTCAGTGTGTACAAACACACCTCCTTGTTGAAGGGTCTGATGTGAGATGGGGTTGGAAGTAACTGCTCCCTGGTTTGTTTCCCTGCTTCTCTTGGCATACCCTGTGGATGGCACAGGCTGTGGGCGTGCTGTGAAGGGCTTTGCTTGAGCACCTCCAGGTTTGCGACTTCCTCAGCTAAATTTCTTCTTGGAAAGGGTCATTTTTGTTTCACTTTTTGCTTGCCACAACAGCCAAGAAACAAGACTGGTGCTGGGTGTTGAAGCAGTCCTGTCCTGTGCCGACGCAGAGGAATGCAGGGCAAGTGACCCTAATACGCTTGGTGTGGTAACTTGTAGCATCTCCTCTTCCACAGTGGTGTCTTCTGTCCTTTATGTTGACAGCTAATGATTTTTTGGAGAATATTAGCTATCATAAAAGTGGTTCACAAAGTATCTGGCTTTCACCCTTTGCGGGAGAGAGTTCTGATGTAATAATGCTTTCTGAAATCAGTTTATCTCTATAAATGTGTAGAATTTAAATGAACCTTTTCACTTAACCTACAGCCCTTCAATTTGAAAAGATGAGTTACAGAAGGATGTTGAACCCATCAGTTAAGAGAATCTAAATATAGAGATCTCTTTTTTAATTAATTTTGTTTTCCTGCAATGTAACATACACAGTAGTGTTGACAAGGGAACATCTGCTATCAACAATGCTCCCCTTTTCCTGCTTGCACAGTTTCTTCTTCTGCCTTTCCCCTGAGGCTGGTGCAGGAGGTCAGTACAGTGGTGATTTTGGGGTGATGACCATCCTCTCTTCAGCTGGTTCACCAGCTGTGATTTCCAGTACTCCCCTTGGGAAATGATTCCACATATACATTGTTCCTCTGGCTGAGAAATCCCCTCCAGTCACTAACTCAATGGCTCTGATTTTATCCAGTGTCACAATCTTTTTCTTCTCTCTTCTGACTAAATGTATTCTTCTCTTATGGGGCTTGCATCCTCCTGCTCTTTATAAGTAATCAGCCTTCTTCTTTCCCCTCTGATTATTAGTTTCTTGTTGAGAGATAAGATAATACTGTTGCCATAACAAAGCCAGGGTTTTATAATATGAGTTTCTCCTCACTGGGGCATGATCTGTCACTTATTCCAGGTGTAAGAGGGGTGATATTGCAGTGTTGCTGGTACCACTGAGTTTCTCTGGTACCACTGAGACTTGGGCTTTCCGTCCAAGAGCACAGCATTCAGTTTTCACTTTCTTTCATGAGTCTTTTGATCCTTAATCATATTATTCCTCTTGACTGAAATCCCTCCAATTTTTCTATGTAATCCTATTAATGAGATAGCATCGTTCTTCTGACAGAGGCTCCAGACATCTAATTTTATTGCATGGTTTTAACATAAGCCTCAGCTGGCATCATCTTTTTATGGGAACTTGACACATGGAATTGCTTTTTTGGTCAGAGGTCTGGCCATTGGTTTTCTTATGTGATTGCTCTTTTTTCTTGTCCTTTCATCACAAGACAGGCTTTTCTGTTCTCTTTCATTTGTCATTATCTGCTGAATCCTGAAGAAACAAAACTTTTCTGCAGACATCCAGTCCCATTTGGAAATTGAACGGGGCAGTTTTAGAGAAATGTCTTGCTTGAAGTAATCTAGGGGGAACGGCCACAAAATCTGGAAAGCTAAATAATTGAAGAAATTCGGAGAGCTCCTCTTTGGTGCCCAGTCCCATCTCTGATGAAACTTTGTTTCCTGAAATATATACATATATATTTTTTACTTGCAAGGGAAGGCTTAAGACTCATTCCTCCTGTTACTGCAGGTCTACAGCTGCCTGCTTGAGCTGGCTGGGTTGTGTCCATTTCCACCCTTCAAGACTCAAGGGCATAATTTAACTGAGCAGGAGGAACAGAGAGCATGATTCACAGCACAGAGCTTTAGGTGCACACATTTTGGAGTTTATGATGCTGGTTTCTCAGTGAGACAGGGGTTGTTGACTCAGAGGCTGTAGTTCTTAAAGAGCATCTTCTCACGCCCCTACCCATCCTTTCTCCATCAGTCCTGTTTGCAAACAAGGGATGACAGCCCTGCACCCTGGGGTGGGACTGTCACAGCACTACTCAGCAGACAGCCTAAAACAGACCAGGACTTCTGGGTGCAGTAAATCATTTAGGCTCTGGGTTTTTCCTGTGGGGATTGTTTGCTTTTGTTTGAGCTATGGTGTATGTTAGGTGAGAGGCAGGTCTCTGGCCCCAGAGGAACCACAGCTTCTCATCCTTCTCCAGCTGAGACCATCATGGCAGAGCTGTGGGATGTAATGCCCAGAGATTTTCATCTCTCTGGCAGCTGTGGTTGAGCCCCCATGTGCATCCTGTCTCTTCCCTGGGGTAGGCATGGCTTTTTGTGAATGCTGGAGGACCAAGACTTAAGGTCAGTAGCTGCTGAAAAAGACCCAAGTGGCTTATCTTATGCCTTTATATACGGCGAGTCTCAGTTTAACCTAAACCACATATTGCTCGGGAAGGACAAGAAAGAGTGAGAATAAGTCTTTTGTTCTTCCTAGCTGGACCACGCTTTTAATCCTGGGTTTCTAATTTCCTTTTATTTAAATAGAGTATGTTTTTGTATACAGGCATGAGTGTGATTGAGATATGTGTATATAAAAATGTGTCCATCCTTCTTCAGATCCTAAGAATTTTGATTAGACTGGCTGTCCTGCATGCTGACATGTCTTTCATGTCAAATGTTGTGCACTCTTTGTGTTTCAGCTGGAAACCTCCTCTTCCCTTATCACCAGACGTAAACTGAAAATCTGGAGTGTCTCCAGAAAAAAAGTTGCTCTCGGAAATGTGTGCTTTCCCTGTCCCTTTTAATGGATTTTATTTATGTTCTCTGTGTTTTATTCTTCCTTAATGTCCTAATCAGCTTACACTGATTGTAATGTTTCCTGATTTCTGTCCCTTTGAGCTGTGGTGGTGGCATTAAGGAAGTGCCTAAGTGATTCTCTTCTGCTGGAGCTTTTCCAGGCACTGCTGCAGTAATGAAAAAGGACATTGCTTAAAAATACCACCTGCGATTTTTGAAGCAGTGTTTTAGGTTTTAACTTGTTTTGGTTTTTTTCCATTGTAAGGCTTTTCAGAGTGAGGTTAGTGCTGAATATATAGCAGCTCTTTCTTTTTCACCTGGGTCAGGCAATCTTATTCCTCCAGTTCCCACCAGTGGACAAGCTTTCCTCAGCAGCCTGGGAGGCTGAGTTGAAAAGAGCATAAACAGTGCAAATAATTGCATTCCTAAGATTATAATTCTAATAAATGGGAACATATATATTTAATGATATGGCATTTGCAGGCATGATACTTGTTGCTTGCCTGTTTTATTGGATTGAATTGGTGAGAATATTAATTCAGGAATTGTGGAAGGTGTGATGTTGGAGTTCCTGTGATGGTGTATCTTAGCTGAGAAGTGGTGGTAGTCTTGCTTAGCAATTAATAGAAATGACATTGGAGCAGTACTGGCTTTTTAAAATCAAGTCATGCACATATTGACAGACATTTAAAATTACCCAATAATTAATATAAATTATCTTTCAGAAAAGCTTAATTGCTTCACTCACAAGGCAGAAAAAAAAAAAAAGGTACAAAGCTTGCTGTAGGGTGGTGATTATGTTGGGGTTTATTTGGGGCCTCTATAGTAGGAAAGGGCCATGGCCACAGCCATAGCTGGGTGTCATTGGTATAGTGTCAGCATTTAGGCACCCAGCTTGACTCTATTGCAGCTTGGGGCACACCTGATGATGTTGCAATTGTGTCAACCTTTTAACTGGATTTGAGTTATTTTCTGGGAGAGCTGAGCAGTGCCTGAGGGACCTTAAGCTGTGCAAGGCCAAAGTCCTTCCAGCAGCCTGTCCCCTGGATGCAGATCTGCCCTTTCACCAAAGCCACTGGAGCTGCCTGTTGCCCTTGTGCTGCTCTTCTGGCTTTGCTGCTGCTTCCAAGAGTCTTCATTCTCCTTTTTGTCTCTTTCTTTCTCCCATTTTTCTTATTTTCTCAGAAGTAACTTTCACCATTACAGACAATGCATGCCATTATCTGTGGGCTCTACTAATAAATCTCTCTGCGTGTGAGATGATCTCAACAGGCTTTGAGCAACATGGTTTTATACCAGAGTAGCAGAGACTGGAAGTTGGTCTGCAAGAGAAAAGCTCATAATAAGTTTATAGGATGAATAGCAAGTAATATGGATTGTGTTTGGATTATCATCCCTAGGAATAAAATGTTTCTCATTGAAATACTTATTAAATAATTGAAATGTTGTCTGAAAAGTGCCCTGCTAGGTCTTATTCTAATTCCTTGTATAAGAGAGTCATTTAGGAATAATGTCTGCTCAGATATTACTGCCTATTTTTGGTTTTCTGCCTTGTTAATTTTTATTGCAAAGGCCTTGCAGCAGGACTCCCTTACCACATGCTTGCAGAATACCCCATTTCTACTCCACCATAGATGCCTCTACAGAAAATCTGTTAATGCTGTGTTGCTGCTTTTATTGGTCATTGTACTTTTAAAACTCATACTGTTATTTGTTTTTTCCCTTTAGATCAGACTTTCCCAAGCTGTTTTGCCCAGCATTTCTGTCCTGTGCAACCTCTGCTGCTCGTGTCCTGTCCTAGTCAGCTCAGTCATGGTGGTGGCCCAGTACAGTGTTGCTTTAGCTTTCAGGAGACAGTGTGTTTCCCATCTCCTGTGCCTGCTGGCCCCTCAACATTCTGAAAATGCCCATCCTCCCAGCTTCATGCAGCCCACTCAGTGTTTTGGTGGTGGCAACCCCAGCCTCTTTCCTTTCATTGGTCTCCAAACCCAAAATTTTTGCTTCTGGCCAGCTGAAGTGCTGGTGAATAGCTCCCCTCTGATGTACTGTTAATGTGCAGAGATTGGTTTTGTGTGTTTTGATGCTAAATCAGTCAAAATTAATGCAAAGAGTGCATTGTCTCTGCTTTCAATACCCAGAGACCAAAGTGTGCTTTCCTTTCATACTGTCCTTTAGCTCAAAATTTGCCCTAAGAGATTGGAAAATCCAGAGGACATGGAGGGGTGGTTAACAGTCTAGTGTTTTACATAAATTTCCATAAACCCCCTACTCCACTCGAACATTTATTGCTCTTTTGCTTCCTGAAAGCATAGCTGATTGGAAGCTGCACATATTCTTAAAACCACCTCACTTTGTCCTCATAAAGCTTAATAAAAATGTTCTCTTTGCAGCTATAGCATGGTCAGGAATGGTTGCTTTGAGTGCAGGTTTATGCAGCTGTAAATACAAGTCCAGTGAGCTGCTTTGTCTTCATTATCATTTTGTAAGCCTGTAATATTAAGATAGCTCTTGACTTTAATAAAAAACCCAAACAAACGAGAAAAGCTAAACTGTACTAGCACTCCCCAGCCTACTGTTTTCCACCATGTTTAATGTGAGTGTGAAACATGTAGCTTATTATCTTCTTGCTTCATTAAAGGCCTTCTTTTGTTATCTGTAAGCATGGCATATTTTGTACTGTGCACTGAGCTTGTTTTTCTGCTTCTTTCTCCCTCCTCAAATGAACCAAAAAGACCCATGTGAACTCTTGCATGGGGCCCATCTTAGTAGCTTCAGTATATTTTGAATATAGTGCTCACTGGTAGGTGATACAGAGGCTTTAATGATGTGTTTTCCAAAAGTGAAGTGCCTCAAATAACCTAATGCTCCAACAAGTATTATGTGTGAAGATGAAGGATTTTGTTTACTTTTTCTTCATGTAGTGTTACAGATTTTTTTTTTTTAAAAAAAAGCTCAATACCAAAACTAGGGAAGAGTAAACTTGCAGAAACCTTACTCGTGACTGTGTGTCAGAGTGCTTTAGAGAATTTGGCTGAGTCTTGTTCTAATACTGAAAATAGAGAGTTGCATGTAGGCATTTATTTTATAAAGCATCATGGCTTTCAGCTTCAGAGAAGATCTCTCTTGCATATGATTTTATTTTTCATTACATGCATGGAAAGCTGGTTTATGTCATTGAAGATTTATGTTTTAAATAAATGCAGAGGAGCTCATAGAAATATGAAGGGTAAATTCAAGTGGAGAATGTTGTTAAAGTGTCATAATGCTTCATTTCCTGAAGTCCATGAGTCTCAGATGTGGAGAATATAAATTGACTAAAGCAATTGAATTAATCTTAAACTGAGCCTGCTTTAAATAGAATCTTTTGCAGTCTTCAGTTCTGCTGTGCTGGATACACTTTGGCATAATTTTATTTGCTTACTAGTAAAGTGGCATTGAAGGACTTTATATATTCTGAAAGCAGTGGAAGTTCCATCCTGTCAGATGTGTTGTTGGTAGTTTTTTTCCTTAGTATTTGCACTGGTGACATTTTTCAAGCCATAGTTCAAATAAAGGGCATCTTCTTATTCAAGAAGTTCCTGCATTGCATCTAAACGTGGTCATGTGTTCCAGGTAGCTTCACATTTCTGCTTTACCCACCTTTATAGGATAAAAAGTGTAGACCTGCTTCTTATGTACAGTGGAGTAACTGTGCTGTGTATATGTGTATACTGATTAAAGGAAAACACTTTTGCCTATTTCCTGCTTATTTTTGGATTTTCATTAAGAATGTGTCTCAAACCATTTTAGAGTTCCATAAAAACCTGTGAGGAGAGTGCTGTTGACATAGAGGACAGGAGGATTTCTGGGAGCTGCCATGCATGTCGATGGCCAGCACAAGCCTTGAACTGCTTTGGGTGCAGGGCCTTGTGGTTCCCCTTGGATTTGCTTCAAGCTCAAGGCTGGGCATATTGTGAGGAAAAGTAAGGAGTGAACTGTATTTCACAGAGAGATTCACAAAAAGATTCACAATAGTTTTGTGTGTGTAGTCCCAGGAGGACTACAGGGTTGTGTCCTCTTACTCCTTGGGCTGGCTAGGAGGGCTTCCAGTTATTGTGGTCTGTGCAGAAGATGCCCAAACTGGTCCTCTGGGAAGAGAGGTGCCCCCCAAAGTCCTGACAATTAGTGTGCTGAGGGTTTCCTCAGCTGTCCCTGGGGGCAAAGTCCCTAGATTTTTCCCTAGATTTGTGTATGGAGTGACCTGCTTCCAGCACTGAAGTCTTGCACGAAGAAATGTCACACCAGGTAATCTGAATTTGCTCAGATATATGTGTATTGAAATTAATTTTCCTTGGGAGTAGGCTGCAGAAAAGATTCCCTACCAACAAAAAACCCTCAAAAAATGCAAGGAAATAAAACGTCAGAGTATCCATTTCATTAGCATATCATTCTTTACTCCTCTCCTTGGTGCCTGCATTGTATTGCTTGCACAACCATTGTGCACCCTACATTTCTTCTTATTGCTGTAGCTCTGTCACTGCAGTGGATGCAGTAAGTCCTGGTGAAGAAAATGGGAGACAGTGCATGATATGGAGCCTGGGGAAAAGAGTTTTTAACATGAACAGAAATCCCTTTGGCCAGAATCAAGTACTTCCTTTGGCTTTAGTGCTTTGATGTTATTAGTTGCCTTTGATTCAACAAAAGGTTGAATTGGAAGTTATCAGCCCTTACCTTTGTCAGCAAGTGGTATTTATCAGCAGAAGGAATCAAAATCAAACCTCTAAGTATAAAACAAAGCACTAAATAGATCATATTTCAATTAGGTATGGAAGGGTTATTGACATTCAAAAGGCACTGCATAAAACTCAGATATATAGGAATTAAAAGCTCTCCCTTTAACTTGGTTGAGAATCAGCACCTCTGCCATTCCTGGAACTCACTGTTACTTGTAAAAGCAACTGGGAAACTTATGAGGTACCAAGGAGGCCAGGCACTGTGTGCTGGTGAATGCTTAATAGCTCTTTACTATGTACAAATTTTGCTTCTGTAGTATTTCTCACCCAGAAAGATCCTAAAATGCCTTCTAAAGCAGCTGAGTTGTCCCCTGTGATTCAGCTGCTGTTCCTGGCTAGCAGCCCCCTTTGCAGAGGTCAGATCAGCTCACCAAAGCTTGGGGACGTGCTGTGTGGGCACACTGTATCATGGATAAAATAGGCTAGGGAAAAACTAGTATGAAATTAAATGCATACTTCTATGAAGTAGCAATGACTTCAAAAAAGGTACTAAAAAGCAATATATATTAATGAAATTTCTTTGATGCATAAAACTCCATGGAAAACTTCTGTATCTTAAAACCCAAATATTTTTAGTCAGTTCTAGAAATCTGCCTTTTCAGGGCACTTGGAGCTGTTGTCTAATTATAGCTGTCTTTGTAGGAGATAGCATACCAATATAGTTTTCTCTGAAAGACTATTTAAATATTTAAAAACAATTTAATCTCTCTACAGCAGGAAATATTTAAATTTTGAAGTTCTAAATTTTCAGAACCCCTTAATCTTCAATTACACAAATGTGTGATGCCACAGAGTGAATGCCTGTAAGTTCTGTCTTCTGCAGTGTGGCCCAAAGCCAAGATATCTGCATGAAGCACAGTGGCAACTGTAAGCTCTGAGACAGCTATAGATGTGTTAGGATATTTATTTTTCTCACTGTAGAAAATACTGCACTCATCACAATTGCTCAGGCAAAACCTTCTGGTCATAGGAGCTAATTGCTTCCATAATAATTAAGGTTCAAATATCTAAGACCTAATAGCTCTTGACATATAAAAATTAAAATGCGATTGAAATTTATTATGGTGGTTACTCTGACCAGATGCTGCAGTCACTGTGTTGATTGTTTTGTTCTCCTGTGTCCTTGAGAAACTTCCATCTTGATGCTGCTTCGTAAGGCTGGAGCTGTGATTTGTGCTGCTGGAGGGCGTGGGGAAAGTGGTGCTTCTCCCTGGCCCTTAGAGTGTAAGGGCCCTGCTGTGAGGGGGAGGAGGAGGGACATGAGCACATGAAGTTAGTCTTTAACAAAATCAAAGAAATTCTGGTTCTGGGGCTGTTGCTCCCTCCTGTTATTGCAGTGAGCACCTCCCCACTCAGCAGCATGCATGTGCTGGGAGAGGTATTGGCAGATCAGGCGTGCTTTCTCCCAACAAAGACGTGCTTATTCTGTACGGCTCTTTCCCTGAAGCCATGAGTATTGTTTCTTTGATTTCTATTAGAATACTGCAAGATTTGCATTTGGCACTGGGTGCCCACTGGTCACACTGGCTTGAGCCAACGTGAACCTTCTCAGGAATTGTAATCTCTGTTTACAGCTGTACTGTGCCAAAACCCATCAGGCCCTATTTTGGGACTGATCCTGTGTGCTGAAAGCTTCCTACTGAAGCAACTTGCATTGGTGAAAAAAGAAGGCTGAAACTGGCTTACAGAGCTGTTCTTCAGTGGTGGAGGTGCTGTTGGACTCATTACTCAGATGTACAGGCTGCTGAAATGTAGATTAATGGTGCAATCAAAAAAATATTATGTCATCAGAGAAAAAATGTCCTGTATGTGCCATCTCTCTTTCTGTTGGCTCCAGGTGTTATTCTATTCTCCTTGTACTATTGCAATATAGCCTGTGATGCAGTGTGATGTATAAATACATGAGGCTGGAAGAGGCAATGAATTTTTCTATGCTTTGGGTTGGATGTCAGTATCTGAGACTGATAACATTTTTTTCATAGTTAATAAAAAAGTTATTAACAGTAACTATCATTAGGCAATATTTCGTGGTAGTTTTAAGGCTTGATTTATGCTATCCATTGCTGATCAATTACCTTTATTGTAATCTATTGTGAATATTTGACTTCAGACTTGTGATAATTCAGTAAGCTTTCTTCTCCAAGATTCTGGGTTGTATACAAATAAAAAGTGCAACAAAGGTATGATTCTTCTTATTTTTTTTCTCTTCTTTGGAACCGATCTGTCTCCTTTCTTAAAGTTTACAGTACACTTTGGAAAATCAGCAAGTGCTCCTAGGTTAGGAACTTTCTTGTATTACTAACCCAAGAATCTCTGGTATTCACTTTTAATTACTTCACAGCAAGATCCTATTAAATGATACATATTGTCACAGAAATAAGATACTGAATTTCACATCAGTGTAAATTTGGAGTTAAGCTGACCAGGTTTTATCAATGAGTGAAAAACTAATGCTGATTTGGTAGTCTTCTGTTAACTTTGGTAGAACAGGATACTGTGTTATAACCACTGAGAGTATGGCTTATCTCTTTAGGGAGCTGATGTTCATTTGCCAGTTGCTTTCTGGTTGCTAGAGCATAGCATGCTGAGGTAAAAAAACCTGATTTTATCAGCTGGAAGATTGTTTTCATTCATTGTGCTTTCCAGGTTTTTCTCACCTTTAAGGCCATGATGACCTGATCTTCTGATTAAAGTGCTCTCAAGATATAACTGTTAGGGCAGTGACCTGCACTTGACAATAACAAACCTGGGATGTGGATAACCTTACACTTAATAAGTGTTCATACACAAACATTTTAAGTAAAGGAAATAAATTTAACTTAAATGAGCAAATTTTGGGAGAGCAGCAAATTGGAAGTGTCCTTATAACTGTACTTTGTAAAATTCACTGAAGATTCACTGAATCGTTTGCTGAGAAAGATCTGTCAATGAATTGTTTGGTAGGGTTGGTTTTTTTTAAATCCTCAGGGACTTGTCTTATTTCCAAGTGTGTTGTCCCCTAATTTATTATTCAAAAGCAGAGAGAAAACAGAAGGGGAAAAATCAAGTTTAAGTCAGAAACAGATTTAAATTAATATCTTCAAGGTCAGAGAAGGATTTCTGTAAAGTTGAGTATTGAAAGAAAGAAAAGGTGTGTTGTGATTATTTAGAGAATGTCATTGAAGTATTCAATGTCATCCTGAGTATCCTGTAGGACAGGAGGGGCAGCAAACAAGCTGGTTCTAGTTCTTCATGGAAGCTGCTTTTTTGTCTGAATTATCTATAGGCTGGGAGTAATGACCTTGACCTGATGTCTGACTTAGTCTTGAATATACTTTGGCTTTGTCATTTATTTGTAATGACAGTGGCCAGAATCCCTATGGGAAGCGTTGTTAATGGGATGCAGTTTTGGGGTTGGCTTTGCTATGGTATGAACTGGCACACTTCCTTTGACTTGACTGCCATGCTAAGTTTTATTGTCTGAGAATCTGGCCTTTTAGTGTGATGTGTGGCTTGGGATTTCTCATGATTGAAAGCAATCTGTTAACGAAATGAAAGTAATTGTGGACAGCATATGTGAACTACTGCTGTTGTTAATTTTTTATTAGGCTGAAGTGTTAAAAATATTCAGTATTTCTTGAAATGATTTTTTTGAAACAGCTTGATCTTGATTTAAAGAAAGGTGTGTTTTTTACTTTGGAGTGAGATATAGGAAGTCTGATTATAGAGATTTCTCTTTATTTTCCCCTCTCCTTGAATGAGGTTGCATGCTTGCTCTCCACAAGCAATTACTTTTACATCAGTATGAGTGCAAGAGGTTATAGAAGTGCATGATGTTTCTCACATTGTAGCAGATTTCTGCATACCAACCCCTTTGCCCTTTTTGCTACGTGGAAAACTATAAATGTGTCATGCAGGAAGATTTAAATGAGCGCTGTTAAGGTCCCAGACACTCATTCCAGAGCTACAATTTCTTAAGAGTTGTCTGAGCTTTACCTTATGTGCAGCCATTATAGTCATGCCAGTTGAAGTCCTGCTAATTATTTTGAAGACATTTTTGTATGACATGTCTTGAGAAAGGAATCTGAGCATCTGTGAAGCAGATGAAGTGAAAATCCCTCTGGAGTCTATCAGCAAATATAAGCAGGTGGAACACATCCAAGTTTCTGTAGCTGAGGGAGGAGCTCAAGAAAACATGGTCATTTACAGCACAGAGGGAAAATCAAAAGATAAATAATTATTTCTGTATCTTAATTTGATGGTACTGTGTTGTGTAAGGCCAGTCTAGGAACAGCAGCTTTCTGATTCATTTCAAAGGCTATTGCAACTCAGTTGTCAGGTTTCTGTAGGAAATTAACAGGACACTGCAGACACTCCAGGACTTAAATTCCTGAATCTACAGCTGCACACTTGCAAACTGGGCTCTTAAAGTGTGTTACAATGTTTACACTTCTTGCTTGTGCAGGGTTAATCAAGGTAATCACTGCAGTACATTGCTGCATCATTCTCTGAATGGAGTATTCCTGAAAACCAAATGGTTTGTATGTTTTAAGGCAAACCACAGGAATTTAGAAATAAAAAATATGCTGCTGGTGCCCACTAAAGGAAATGAGTGTGGTAAGAAGCTGGTTTTGCTGCCCAGGATGAAGGGCCAGCTGGCATCAATTAGCACTGGATGCATATGCACTTTTAGAGAAATAATTTTTACTGAGCAGGTCTCAAAGCCTTTTAGTATCAGTTAGTTAATCCTCATAACAGTCCTGCACAGAGTTGCATGATTATGCCCACGGGCAGACTGGAAATGGGGGAGGTCAAGTGATTAATCTGTAGTTGCACAGTGGCAGTTCAGTCCCGTCCTGTCCTGTCTGTGCAAGGCAGCTCTGCCTTCACTCAGGGAGCAAATCAGAATACATCATGGCAATGATTATGTGGTAGGTTTTAGAACATCTGTCATAAAGTAATACCTTTAAATGGTGTATAGGAGAGAAATAAGGTTGTTTATTATGTGAAGGAAAACATATGAAGGATTAATTTGTACATTAATTTACTTCTCTGTTTCAAGTACATTGTTGATGTTCTAAGATAATTGCCTAGACAAAGAATGACGTTTCCCACTACATGAAAAGATGAACATGACTGTGCAAAAATCCAGGCATGCCAAATTTGATCCTGTGTGTGAAAAAAGCGAATGCTCTTCTCTGCTTTGAAGTCTGCACCCACTGAATGCAGTCTGCAGTCTGTTTTTCATCATAGGTTCAGAAGGCCAAGAAAGTGCAATTAAACCATGCAAATATGTGCCTAGCTTGGTAGTTCCTCAGTGGTATGATCTGTTTGTTGGATGAGGGCTCCATACATTGCTTGACAGCTTCGTGGTGCTTACCTATGGGTGTACCTATCACATGTGGGATGGGGAGGCAGACTGAGAGCCTGCAGGCTGCCATGGAGAGAGAGGTGTCAGAAATGTCATCCCCAAATTACATGGCTACAGGGTCTGTCCCTACTGTCCCTATAAGATTTATTTATATATTTATTTTTTAATAAAAGGAGCAGGTAATACATAAAAAAACCTGCTTAGGTCCCTAGTATCTCATGCTCCTGTTGAAATCAGACATCAGACAGTCTATAGACAAATTATCCTGTAGTCATGACTGACTATAGCCTCAAGATATGAACAGTGCTTATTTATTTCCAGCTGTCAGGAGGTATGACTGATGCTATAAAGGAGGATTATTATTGTGAATGAGCTGGAGATGCCCTGTGGTTTAACCCTTGGGTTTGATTAGGCTTGTGTGTTGGTCCATGTCTCAGGGCTATCTTTCCAATTAATTGTCCCAAAGCTGATGCACTGAATAACATGAATTTTATTAGGGTGCATGTGTCAGGTGATGGTGAAAGTGCTGCTTGATTATATGGATACGAAAAGAGGTTTTTAATAGATCACTGTATATTCATGAGCAAATTTGCTATTAATTTTTTTTTTTTTTTTTATATAGCAGTAAAGTGCCACAGCAACTACACTAAAATTGTGAAATTGCTCTGATATCCCACCACTGCAATATAAAGCACTGGTTTAAGTTCCTCCAAGATGAAAGAAGTGTTACATAAAAAACCCTGACACATATTGAGCAATATAGGAGACATATTGTTCATATTCTACCATGTGAAATCTCTTTTGTAGTTCTTTTGCTGAGTGTCCAGATCATATAAATGATTGTGGCCATTGCTGTATAGTACAAAGCAAGCCAGGGTCTTTTCATGTCTGGAACAACTGTGTAATGTAATCAACATGTATCTAAGATATTTAAGATGCTTATCTGGAATCTAAAAAAAGCTATGGCTCAGGCTGCTATTCCCTCTTGTAAAATATAGGGATCTGTAGTAGAAAATGAAAACCCCCAAAAGCCATGCATACCTCACAAATAATATATATGTTACCATTAACTTAATCCAGTGTTTCATTCTCTTCCTTTAAAAGACAAGACAAGGGTAAGATGGTTTTGTCCTGACCCTTATGAAGTGTAAATGGTGCCCAGATCTCTGACTTGTCCCTGTGTCCTGTTACCTTCACACAAAATGGTTTCAGGCAGGGGATGGGTACACAAAGGTGGTTTTGTATTTAAAAAATACATCTCTACAAATCTTCTGTTCTGGCCCCTTCTTGGTAAGGGCAAGCAGCTTCAGTTTAACTTTCAGATTTTGCATTGTGGGTATAGATCCTCTTCACATAGTAGTGTTCATCTCTGAATTATTTTATAGCAGCTGTAGAGCAAAACTATGTAGGTGTTTATGTTGGGTAGAGCAGTACACTCTGGTATTGCTACCATGACCAAATCCTCATGGTTTCAGTGTGATGAGAAATTAAGTTACTTCAAAAATTAAGTTACTACAAAATTTTGGTGAATCAAAATTGATTTATCTGATTGACTTCCACATGGAGGGACATTGCCCCCCACCTCTTTCCTTTTTTCCTTTGGTAAGGTAGGTACTGATTTGTTTAAGCACCAAATTTAATCTGGTTTCACGTGTTTCCTGGAAGTAAGAGGGATACATGCAAAAGGTCTTGTGCACACAAGAACAATTCCAGTTTCCTATATGGTATTTTAAGCATCCTTCAAAACAATTAAAGTGGGCATCTGCCTGAAAGCAGATCAAGGCAGTTTTACAGGACTGTAAGCAATATGGATTTGTCCTAGCATTGGCTGGGGGTGTCACTTTCACATTTATGAGCAGTCCTCTAATAAATTCTCCAGAAGACTGGCTCAAACAAACAATTTTCCAATTTATTTTTTTTTAACAAAGAAAATAAATTATGAACATTATAAAGATTATTTTCCTTTTTTTCTTCTGAAGCCCAGAAAAATACTAGTATCTTGGGGCCCTTTTGTTCCTCTTTGCAGAGTGCCATGAAGAAAATCAGTTATTGCCTTTTTTCTCTGTCATTTTCTTTAGATTGAATAGAGATTGATTGCTCTTCTGGGATGAGAAAAACCAGGCTGTGTCATTCTGTGATATTCTCCACTGCTGCTAGCACAGAATATGAAGCAAGCAGTTTAATGGTGATCTTGTTTCTCAATGAATGTAGTTTCAGTTAAGTCAATTAACTTACATTATTTCCTGTTCACAGCCAGTTCTCCTGTTCTCTCCTTGTTTGGAAGATGCTTTTTAAATCATAGTTTTAAATACAATTTTTAGTCCTGTTTGAAGTTCACAATGAATCTTCCCTTGATATTAGTAGTAGCTATATTTGGCTGAAGGATACTATTGAAGGACTCCTGATTGTTTTTCCCTTTTTTATCTGTTACATATCATACCTCTGAGAAGCAGATGCTGACCCTGGCATATTGTAGATACATATATACTGGAAGAAACAAAGATAAATTGCTCACTGAAGGTATTGACAGAAGAAGCTGCAATGCAGGGAAAGACAACTTGAAATTTCATAGTGATCAGGTAGTTCTTGGGGTACTTGTCTACTTCTTGATAATTTGACATGCAAAGAGTCCCAACAGGCACAGATGTTGTTTCCTGGTGGTAATACCCCTTTGCAACCACTGCTGGGGTAACTGCATGTACAGGCAGAGCCCACTGATGTTCTGTGTTATTGCATATTCTGAGTAGTCTGTAGAACAGAAGTTATAAAAATTATTTTAGGAGTTTGTTTCCAGCAGCTTTTCTCACTGTAAGGAAATAGTTTTGTTCTTTTTTTCCTGTCTTTTTATACTTATTTGCTTCTTGGCATTCACTTCCCCATAAAATCAACATCTATGTTTAAAAATATTTTTAAAGGCAGGCTGTCATAAAACACATATGGATGTGATGGTATTAATTTAAAATTATATGTTCCAAAAAAGCCCACAGAGGTGTACTCATTTGAGAAACAGTCTATCCCCACACAATACAACATATGCTTACCTAAAGAATGTTACCAGCTATCAGTAGGGGTATTACTGGTTAGAGAGGCAGCAAAAGTGAAGGATCATTCACAAGCTCAGGGGAATGGTTTTAGTTTCATGTAACTCTGTGGTATGTGTTGGAGATAATATGGAGAAGTACAGGAGTTTTGGCTAGTCCAGGCTTGCCTCCCCACTACCTGTATGTGTCAAAATATGTGTCCCGTCCACATCTTGCTTATACAGGGTAAAAAAAGTGCTCCTGGATTGTAATCCAGCTCTTTATTTTACCTCCAGCAGTGGATGCCTTGAAGAAGATGGAGCTGAAAAGTAAAGAAGACAACAGTGCCTGTATTTAGCCAATTGTTCAGTGTTTAACAGGGTGTGGTATGAAGTAGCTTGTGCTCCATCTCAGCTAGTGATTATTCTATGAATCCTTTTACTCTTCAAGCATGAGATTTGATTACCTCATGTCTTTCTGTTTGTGCACGCACAGCTGGAAATGTAACACCTGCTGTGTTACCTAACTTTGTGAAGTTACCCACTTTTATAACCTGTTAAATAGGGAAGTATGCATGGTTAAAAGAGGGAGACTCTTTGTCTGATGTCACTGTCAGAGACAAAATAAAAGCAATTTTTTTCATTTGTGACCTCTGCAAAAGCTCATAGATAAGTCTGCTATGCACTGCTCTTCAGGTGGAAGTGTCCTGCTCTGCCCAGTATCTGTCCTGCACTGTTCCCAGTACAATATGTGATGCATACAAGGCAATGCAAATGTGTTCAGATGCAATCTGGAGGGCGAGTCTGAAGGAGAGATGCAGTCGGAGCAGGGCTGAGGTATTTGAAATACCACTGAACCCTCCACGTTAAGCAGACGTTCAGAAGGATATTGTCAACCACAGGAAATACCTCTAGGTTCTTACTGAATGCTTGCATCATGGGTTACAAAAAAATACCAAATCTCTTGCACTTAAAACCTGGTTCTCTGTGTTTCTCCTTAGGTGTGTTATCTACAGAAAATATCAATTGAAGTGCAAGGGCAGATAAAAAGTTTTGCTTGCAGAAGGGAATATTGTGAATTATTGATAAATGACTGGGCCATAGGCATAGCTGTCCTTTATTTCCAATGCCAGTCCTGAAGCACAGCAGCACAGTTCAAGTGTATTCTGCAGTTAATATATGCAAATTAATTGCTGATGAATTAATTGCCCTGTCCTTTCATACTGATGAAAGCTGTTTTCACTCTGGGCAGGATGAAATGACTCTGATGTCTCATCCTGTTTTTTCCTCCCCTTTTTCCTCCACCCTCATTTCTGGTGCACGCTCTCATTGTTTTTGCTTTTTTCCCTTGCAGTTCCTCTCTGTATTCCAGACAAGGAACCTGGTTTCAATTTTCACGTGTCATGTCAGTCTCATAAAACACACACGCTGGGTCATATGACAGTTGTGCAATATTAGAATGCTGTTGAAATGAACATCACATAGAAGGACTCGTAAAGTCATCTTGAAATAAAATATACCAAGTTTCAATTTTGAATGGGGCAATAATTCCATACAGATGACAGAAGCAAAGATACACTGACCACGAGTAACAAGGACATTTATAAACAGTCCTCTGTCTTTGGCCCCAGTCACTGTCACAACTGCCCCATCCAGCCCTGGTGGGGATGGGCAGGTGTGAGGGGGATGGCTCAGTCCCCTGAGCAGGAGGGACGTGCTGGGACTCATATTCAGCATGGTGGTGGCCCCTGTGTTGTGCACAGAAGAAATCAGCCATCCAGCATTGACCCAAAGCCTCATCTTTGGATTACAGTCAGTGTCCAATTATAAAACAACTACAAATAACTTAGTTATGTTGTTCTGCCCTGTCCTAAGGCTCTCTGTGACTAATGATTTAATAAGGATTTGCTTTTCACATGCTGTCACAGCTCTTTGTCTAGTGTACAAGTTCAGTAATGCAGTTTCAAGAAGCCCGTGGGAGTCAGGCAAGGGAAGAAGATCCTTCGTGCACGTGGTCTGTAGAATTCACTGACTGGTTTCTCTGCAAGGCTTGTAAACCAAGGATATCTCTATGGTACTTGTTTTCTTTTGCAGTCAATACTGCACGTTTTTTTTAGGATGTTGCAGCAAGAATAATTACAGGATGTTTAAACGAAGTAATCAAGATGAAAACACCTTTTTATGCCAAGTTTTTCAGACAACATCATGCTTTTTGACATGAGACCCCAGATGGGGGTCATACAGGTAGACCCCGGTCTATACATGTATCTACTGATTAAGTGGAAAGATGTGGGGATTTTAATGGTGTATGTTGCTGCTGAGTTGCCAAGCTGATCTACAAAGAGCTTGTTTTCCTGCAGCATCAACTGCACTCCAGGTATTGCAGCAGGACCCAAACTATTTTTCAGGCTCTGTGCTCTGGGAAAGGTGAATTTGCGCCAAAACCAGGCCCTCCTTCTCCACCCTTTTCTCCTCCCTTAGCTGAAGTAGCACAGCAAAGACCAAACCAGACAAACTGAAAGGTGAAAGAACAAGGGAAACTGTAAAACATGTAGGATGTTGTAGAAGCAATTTAAGAGACCGTGCCAAAACCAAGAATTTTTTTTCCACATAAGTATAAGCCTCATGTGCATGTGCTTTAAACATGATGCAGAACAGTAGAAGTGAAGCTTTTGAGTGCCCACATAGAGAGGAAGGGCTAATGCAGCTACATGACTGACAGGACATCCTCATTTTAGAATGGTGGTTTTCTTCAGCATAATCTGCAATAGTAGGAACAGGGTGAAGAAGGAGTTCACAGGGAAGTCTGTTAAGCTGGAGTTTTCTCTTTTGCTGTGTTTCTTGATTTGCTGTCATCTGGGTGTGCTGAATTATAGCAAGATTTCATGAAGGGCTGGTCAGCAAAGGCACCCATGCTGTCATGTTGCTTCATTTTTTTTCCCCTTGAGTCAGCTGTCATGGAAATGGGTTGGGGTGAGCTGTGAGGAGGCTGAGCAGAATAATGCCTTACATGTCTGGCATGCCTGCAGAATTTTGGTTGACCTCTGTACTCTTACAAACTGTTTTTCGACTTAAACTGACTGCTAGGCCATCCAAGGTTTTCCTTGTCCCTTTCTTTTGGGGCTTGTCTGTCATACTGCTTTCAGATTGAGAGCAGTGGTGGGAAAGTGCTGTGGGCTTTGCTGCTTCTGGACATGCAAGCCAGCATGAAGCATAGGGAAACATCATGGCCTTCCAAATTTGTAAAGGAATCCCTCAATTACTTCAGAACGGCAGCCCTGTGATACCAGAGGGTGAGGGGCTGCCTGTCCTCAGTCTGTGGCTGAGGTGCTGCTGCTGCTGTGGGCTTTGCTGGGAACTTTGAGGTGCTTCTAGCTGTCACATGGCAGTGGGGAGGGCTGAGCTCTCTGTCTGCACATCTGTCCCTGCCCTCTGCCCAGCCCTGCCACTGCTAGGGCTGGTACCCAAACAGAGGAGCCAGAGGCAGTAGATTTTTGAGATCCTATCTCGAGGTCCCCAGAACCCTTAGTTTGAAAACACTCTTAATATTTGGTAGCTCTTGCAGGACAGTCTCCCAGGGGAAAACGGTGCTCAGTGGAATATATTTTCTGGACAGAAAATGCCAATTTAAAATACAGCTTGCTTTATGGAGGTGCTTTAATAAGTAGGAGGCAGCCTGCCGTGCCACAGGCTGGAAGCAATCATTTGTCAAGAACAGGAGGTTTTGGTTCTTGACATGCAACTTTGTTTGTCAGGAATACTGTAGTTGGTGTGCTGTGCTCTGAAAAGCTAAAAGCAAACAGAAGGGTCGTGGCTCTGGCTTCCCCCTCCTCCCCAGGTTTAGGGGAGGAGGAGGGAGCACAGGACACAGGTTTCCAGTGGAGCAGAACAGGCTACAGCAGCAGCTGCAAACACTTCACTTTCGGGTGGAGAGGTAATTTCAGCACTTCTGTGTGCTGATGTTTTGCAAACTGCTCTTGTGCATACTTGGACAAAGCAAAATATTTTCGCTTAGGATTCTTGGACTCCCCTTTGTGCCTCTCTTGTTGTACACAGATTCTTGGAGTTCTTCAGGTTTTTTTGCAGAGCTTTTCTGTACCGACTCATATGAAGATTTCACATATGTAGTGAGTAATTGTAGTCTGACAGGCTGGTGTAAACCTGAAGTTGTTCCAGGGCAGTATCTGAATCAACATCTGGTATGGAATTACACTGCCATTTCTAGATTCTGAAACATCCATGCTTTTGTTCTAATTCACTTTGCCTTGCACTGCATTAAGTTTTAACAAGGCTAATAGACCAGATTTGGTTTTATATTGAGTTTATTTTTAGAAAACTTGTGACTAACTAATTTTATGATCTGGGTCTGTGTTGCACATGTGCTTACTTTCTCCATGTTACTGCCATGTATATCCAAGGGCAGGAGTATGCCCATGACACCATGGACATGATGAGAGCCAGTGCCAAAAGTGGCTTTCATATGTGACAGAGCATCCATGTCTACTCTTGGGCCTTTTCTTCCCTTTCTTCTTGCTGGGGATTTTCACTTTGCAAGATAAATGATGTAGTGTTTGCAGGCTGTGCAAATGTACAGTAATAAAAACCTGCAGACTATCTTATTTTAGGATGTCCTGTATTAATTCTGTTTTCACATGTTCTGGCTTAGAAAAGCAGGCTGCAAACACAGTCTTTCAGTTCTATGTGTTCTTTGGCATGCAATATGCATCATGGTAACCAACTGCAATCGCATATAGAGGTCTCTTTCCTTTCTTTTTTTTTTTTTTCATTTCCCTAGGTAAATTTGGCCATGGATAACAGTGGTGGAATTTGTTTCATTTCAAGGCACAGGAATGATGCTTTCAGACTATCCAAATGCGTAAACCCTGGTTGGTTTAACTGTAACTTCACCTTACTTAAAGAACACTTCCTAAACAAAATACTGAGAGTAATTAATATTTAATTTTAACATGATCTTAGTCCCAGAAAGTACCAAAACCCATCCATAGATTCAAAGCTACAATAACTAGAATGCCACAGTCTTTTCGTTCTCACTGCAGGCTGAGATGAGCGCTTCTTCCCGGGATCTTTGCAGTGGTGGGGCAGGCAGGTACCTTCTTTGGGTCAGTCTTCCGCTGAGGTGACAAGTAGAGTGCTCAGCCCCTCTGGCTGCTGCTGCCAGCACTGCTGGAGAAGGATTTGTTGCTCTGAGGAGTCACTGTGTGCCTGCAGGCCTCCTGGGGGGCTCAGTAAAGGCACGGCGGTTTGTTTTTTTAATGTTGCATTTCAAAATTAAGAGGAGTCTGGTTTCTGCTATCAAGTAAGTGTTGCCACATATGGCCAGATGGCTTTCTTGCTCACTGGATTAAAAATGAAGTAGGCTATCTTGCTTTCCAACAGATTGCGGAAAAGGAAAAGTATTACAAATGGGAGTATTTAGCAACTGAACTGAGTTCTGGAAGAAGTTCTGAAGAAATTTTTAAAAAAACTTACTAACTTATTCTGTGTTTCTAGAAGACAAGTTTCTTCTTTACTTTTGGTAACAACTTTAGATACTCTTTCGTGTTGTAATAGCTGAGAAAATTTGTTGCAATGCTTGATGTTGAATATTTTTTGAGAATATGTGTATTTGTGTAATGCATGTTTTCATATCTAAACATTTAAAACCTGTCTTGAGAACACTTTTCTGGAAACCTTTCCATTTTCTTGACAAGTTTATTCAGGGTTTGTTCTCCCTTCTCCTTTCTTTCCCAAAGTGATTTGGTTTTAAACCTGTTATGAATGTGTCCTTGTATATTATAACTCGTGCATAAAATAATGAATTGGCTTTGATTAAAGGATTGCCCTCGTTACAGTCATCCCTTGGTTAGTGATTCTTCCATACAAAAGTATCCTGCTGAAGACAATAGAAATTCTGTGCGCAGACCCACTAGGGGCTTGGGCTGCAGCAGCCTCAAGGAAAAATCCCAAATTCTTTCATGATTACGTGTTTTGACTGTAATGTTTCACTGTTGCCTTTGTAATTTAGCCATTCTTACAGCAAGTTAACAATGTTTTTTTTGCTTGGATTGCTATAATGGTTTCTGCAAAGCTCATTGAATTTGCTTTCCTATGTGGCTCTGTCCCATGTGGGGTTTTTAATTTTGCCCCAAGCTCAGCCTAAACTTCTTCATTTAAATGCATTTCACATCAAAGTCATGGCAAACACAAATATTTTCCTTGTTTTTTCACGATATTACAAAACTAGCAAAACATTATTTGACTCTGGGCCTGGGTTCCCTACTAAGGAGAGTTGCTGTCAAAGTTACCTGAATTTGAAAAACTTGGTGGATAAAATAGTGTTGTTTATGGAGAGGGAAATACGGAAATGATGGAGACTTGGGAGAGGAAATTCATCAGGGAAAAGCTTCAAAGTGTTCTTGAGTCAGCTCCTAGTATTCTAATCCCTTCTACCAATAGAGGTCTTTTTGTTGCACACTAAGTGATGCTTATCAATTGAAATGGAAATCTGTTATTTACTTGAGGGACTGGCGGTTATCAAACAGGCAGCATTGATGAAAGACTTAGACTTCAAGGAGCTCATCCCCAACAGCTTAGCAGCGAAGCATTGAAGGTTTGTCCCTGGAGCCAGAGAGGACTGAGGGTGTTCCTGAGGGCATCCCTTCTCTGCTGAGTTAACCACAGTCTAACCTGACCCTGAATTTTCCACCTTTCCCAGGGTGGAATTGATTATTCGCTGTCATTGCAAATCCAGTGCTGTTTGAAGAGTGTCTGGAAGATTTGTGAGGCATTCTGATAACTGCAGGAATAAATTGCTTTCCTGCTTAGCTGGGGAATCCTTTAATTATGCTGTTGGGGGCTTTGCATGGCAAGAGCAAAGCATGAAAGGCAGGTGGAGAGTCAGCTGGTGCTCAGAGGACAAAGGAGCACACTTTCTTCTCTCTCCGTATGCATGTCTGTGCAGTCTGTGCTCTGCGGGGAAGTAGGTAACTGTAGTCAAACCAAGACAGATTTTAAAATGTTGGATAGAAGTGTAGGAAAAAAAATCTTAATCCCAATAGATATTTTTTTGTCAAACCTGCCTTCAGTATTGTGTAGGGAATAGGAACGAACACAGACTCAGGAATGCAGTGCACATGGTCTGGCTGTGGTCCCTGCACCCCGACTCCTCCCAGCACCCCTCTGCTTCACCCCACAAAAGAAGCTGGGGGGGAGCCTGTGGCACTGTGGTCACCTCTGAGTGCATTTCCTACAGCAGTTCATCCCACCTGCAAATGAGGAACTCTCTACTTCAGTCACAATCCATTCTTATTTCTGTGCAACTCTCTCTAAAGGCATTACCTATGAAACACAATTAGTGGGAGCCAGAGGCTCTTACTGTGACTTCTTCAGTCTCACAAGTAAGACATAAAGCATGGAATCTATTTTCCAGCACATTCTGCAGAGTTTCTTTCAGCATGCAATTGCTACTGTGCAGCTCTCCTTCCAGTTTTCCTGCAGGTTGCCAACTTGATAATTCCCTTCTGCCCCAGGGGAAGCACAGGGGATGTGACCACACTGTGATCCACCAGCAAGTGCCTTGCAGCCAGGTTTGTGGATACCCAACCAGTGCAGACAGAACTCTGTGTTGCAATGCAGGGAGGTGCCCAGGTGCAGAACTGCAAGGAGGGTGATGGTGGACAGGAGGGGAGGACATGACCTGCTCCAAGCAGTTTTCTAGACTGGGTGTCAAGAGCTGTGCAGAGCTGGTCAAAGAGGCTTATTTTAAAGAGTTCTATTATTATTTTGCTATGTGTGTGTATGTTACGATCAAAATTAAGTCATCTGCCCGCTTGGAAAATACCCTAACATTGGTCTCACAATAATCCTCAGTTTTTAAGTTCTTACCCATAGCTCTCCAGGGAAATCCCTGAGGAATCTCTTTCACAACAAGCCTAGTTGGGAAATTGTGTGGATTTTATTGATTTCCACAAAATAGAGCTCTGATTTCCCATTTTATGTACTGTATAAAACATCTTCCCTTAGCTGTGCTATCATAGATGTTGGCCAGCAGTGAGATGATACACATTTGTGGAAACAGAAAGTTTGACCTAAAGTTTTGAGAGTAGGAGGCAACTGTATTAGTTGCTGTGTTATAAAACAGCTCATCCAAAATGCTTAGGACTGCTGTGTGGTTTTTAGGGAATGTATTGAAGTGAATAATAATAAGTGGCCTTAATACCTCATTCGGTAATTACAGAAAGGCTCATATGAAGCCAAGGTGAAATGTAATGATGAAACAGTGATAAGACCAATTTGTGGCAGTTATAGAATTAGTATAACAGGTTGTCATGCATGAAATTAGTTAATTACTAATGGGCCTTCATCCTACAATAACATCTGGTTTTGTTTTCTTTGCCTACAGTTCTTGGCTTTATCCCAAAGGAGGATGCACCTTCTCTGACATCCAGTTGGATTTTCCAGCTGCCAACTCACAGAACAAGCTCATTTCAGACCTCTAGTTTTCTGGCTGTGAATCCCAAGTAATTCAGCTGATTTCAAAGCAGTTACTTCATAGATAACTGCGTATACATTTGGTGGAAAGATTCATCTGATCATTCCATGTAAAGGGATCTGTCCATCTCCCTGTATATTGTACAGTATTAGCTAATCTTGGCAATGGAAGTTTTATCTGTTAAATGCAGACTTAAGAAATGACGACTCCTGTAATTTTTTGTAGTTATCTTTCTCTCTGGCTTTCCCTCAGGCATCCAAGTGCTATCCCTCTAGAGGAGATTTCAGCAGCATACAACAGGAATGGGAAAAGAGACTCATGATATGAGTCACATAGCAATAATGAAAAAATATTTTAAACTAGAGATGTCCCAGAACAGGAACCACCTATTGTGAATTTTTCGGATTTTTGTTGGCTTTTGGTAAATGTCTGCTTTTCTCTAAATGGGAAGCTGAAAAACAGTCTGGTGTATGGGCATTGTGCACTCCCACAAGTAGTAAAATCTTCAGTCATGTCACAGGAGTGACTCAAATGTCCCTATTTCATTCCTTCCCCATTTTCACTCAGCTTTCTTGCTTATGAAGATATCAGTTGCATTTGGGTGTGGAGGAAGGACTGCACTTGCATCTTGATTGCAAGCTTCAATTCCTAGAGGGAAAAAACCCAGCAACAACAAAATACCCCAAGCAATTCCCCCTCCATAAAAAACCTAAAAAATCCTAAAAAGTCCCCTGTAAGACCTGTCTGTTGCAGTGAGTTATTTCTGCTGGTTGAGGAAGGCTGCGGTGCTGAGAGCAGAGTTGCACCTAGTCCTCATTTGAGGCTACTCAGAAGCATTTGAGATGCATGGCTGTGCCATGTTCTGGGAGAGAAAAATGCAAGTAATTTTCCAAAGCTGAGCCCCTGATGTGGCAGACGCAGCACAGCTGGGTGTTGTGTGCAAGCTCTCTATCTAGCATGGTTGTAAAAGTTGTGGCAGTAAAAACACTGCTTGCTGCACCTCAGCCCCTGGGATGTAAATATTTAAGGAGTCCTGTTGAAGAGTAAGCTCTTTCAAGAGCCTTCTGTTTATAATCATTCCCAAAAGCAAATGTTTCCTTGTACAAATGCATGTGGTAGGTTTTTGTGCTTCAGCACTTTGCTGAAGTCATCTGAAAAGTGTAAGAAGCTGTTGAGCTCAGCTTACTGCAGCACGGCTTTCTGTCCCCATGGCAGTGGGGAGCTTGTCCATCTTGGGGTCCATCTCCTGGCTCCTTGCAGAAGTTTATTGATTGTTAGTAGGATACAGGGATTTAAAGGAATTTGAGATATACTGCTTTTGATATTCTTGAGGGCAAAACCAGATGATGACTTCGTAGCTGATTCAGTGGAAATATTGGCATCTTTCAAGGCTCTGCTAGCACCTTCACAGGAGGATAATGTGGTTTCAGAACATCATCACTGCTGGTTTAAGAAAATGATGCTACAAAGAACCTTCTGCACTCTGGAGCTGCTTCTCATGGTCCCTCATAGGATGTACTATTGGGAACAGTGAGCTCTCAGATTTCTTACAAAAATCCCATGTTTTTTGTCTGATGTCTTTACCTTGTTCTATTTTTTTGTTGGTTTTTTTGTTTGCTTTTAAGAAGTACATTTGTGCTGCCACGGTGTAGGCACAGTTATAGTGACTTTCTTTTGTATCACTTTTGCATGCCCTTCTAGTTTCTGATTCCTTCCCTGTTTAAAATAGGCTTATGTGGAGAAACTGATTGTTTAGGTTAAAATAAATAACTATAAGCTCTTTAGTGCTGCAAGATCCAAAGTTACCTATGAGTCAGGATGGGTTACAGGTCCTTCTTCTCATAGCCTGGCTCTAGAGTTGCTTTTTGGCATGAAATTTAAGAGATTCAGCTTTTAGAGTTGGAGGTTTTCCAGTTCACTAAGGGTGTGGTGGCTGTCACCAGAGTCCTATGACCAGAGTTTTTATGGGAAGAAAAACATTTCTTATTGTGTCAGGCTTTCCTATAAGCAACTGCAGAATGATTGTTTTCAAATCTAGTGTATGCCAAACTGTAGACTGTATGAGACTTCTTCGATGGGTTAAATCTCCAGTTGAGTGGTGATAGGTGTACACTGCAGCCACCGAGTGGCACTCCAGATCCAGCAATCAGAGAGGGGAAGGGTCTATTTCTGCCATCAGGTTGCAAGGACCTAAAATACAATTATGTGCAAGTGTGTAGACAGCACTGAATCAAATTGAATTGCTGAAGGTTAAATTACTATCTTCAGAAATGTTTTTATAATATCCACCCTGACATTTCATTATTCCAGTACAATATAAATACCAAATTTGATTAGCTGTCAAGCAACAATAAAAATAAACCAACATCTTTCCATCTTTTTTACTTTAGAAAAATAGGAGGAGGAATCATAAGTAATAGCTGCTTGCCAAAGGTAGATTAAAGTTTGAAAATATCAATTCAAAATGCTATTTAGTTGGGTTGCTAAAATATTTGTTTCCCAGAAGGTGCCATTATGAAGAGTGTTGGTGCTGGAGGCAGATGTTCAAGCTGTTGCATCCATTGGAGGATTGCTGTTTGGGCAGTTCTCTTTTTTTCATCAGGCCTTAGTGTTGCTTCCAAGATTCATTTTGACACTTTAAGACTGCATTGTGCTTACGGGAAGAAAACATCCCAGTAGCTTGCTCAAGATTTGTTTTTAATCAATCAAAATTTGAATAAAACATGACATTTAATTGACCTTGTTGGCAAAACCATTTGTGGGCAACTGACTGTATCTGCATCTTTAAATTAAGATGATGTGGGCCAAGCAAACCTCTGGTGTGAATCAAACTGAAGTTACCCTAAATTTGAATGTGGTCCTGTATGCTGTAACTTAGGCAAAGCAGCATTTAAAACATTATTCAGTGTCATAACAAATCATCCATCAGACTCTGTGGGTCTAGAATTGTTTATAACCATTTTTATCACCAGGAACAGTTTTTAGCTCATAATTACTATTCAGGCAATGTGACATCAATCTAATTCTCTCTTGTGTGATTAATCAGTAACTAATCTACAATTTTACATGTTAACTGTGAAGACAGCTCTTGGAAGAAGAATTTTAGCTGTATTTCTGAATAGATTCACTGGATCGAGCTCCAGTTTCTAATGAAGATTGTATATCTGTGTGGCAAAGAAGGAATTATCATTCCCTCTGCATGTCTGTGGCAGAGCATTGTGAAGTTTCCTGACTATTTGTGAAAAAGGGGAAAGTTGGTCCCATCCACTGCAGGTCGTTTCTTTGTTTCCCGTTGTGTCTGGTGGTGAACACACAGCCCTGGGTGGGAGAAATGTTTGCAGCTTCTCTGACATCTGCATGGCTGCAGGTTTGCACTGGACACAGACACCATTCAGCTTTGTCTAATCAGTCTTTTAAATATCAAATTCTTGTGATGGAGGATGTATCAGAATTGAACTGAAATTTCAGAATTTCACAATTGTTTCTTGCATATTTTTTTGTGTCTTTTTGTTTTGCACTCTTTTTTTTGAGGTTTTTGTGTTGGGTTTTTTTTATTACAAATGATTTAGGGATTAGTATGTAAAAACCTAGAGAACAAAATCTTGATATGCTTTCTGTTTTTTATAGAAGTGGCAAAGGAATCCTTATTTTATAAGCTGTTACTTAATTGCAATAAAACGAAACATTATCAGGTGCAGTTATAATATTTTGTAAGGCATCTGTACTACATTCTGGGCTGCATCCTTAGTGACTGATAATTTTAATAATTTTGGAAGTTTGATGTTTCTTTTCCATGGTAGTAGAACTATAACATTGGTTTAACAACAGTGCATTGGAAATTGTTTATCCTTTAAAGGCTTAAGATGGGAAGCTATTATTCATTTTTATCTTAATAAATGAAGAAAACACTATATTTTTTCTAAGTAGTCATGGACAGTTGTGGGAAAATGTGTGACTAATTTATCTTGAATTTCTCTTCTGGAACCTGATTTCCAGTTGTAATTTGGGGGCTGAAAGAGGCACTCAGGAACCTAAGCCAGGCATTTGGGAACCTTTAGTACTCCACCCCTGTAGCCCAGTGAACTTCTTCTCTTCTGTATTATGGGTTTCCATTGGTGGGGTCTGATACAACAAAAACATATGTTTACATTTTAGCATATATTTATGTTTTGGCATTTTGCATATACCTGTTCTGAAATGCTATTACTTTTGATCACTCTGGATTTGTTTTGTTGTGGTGTTTGGTTTTGGTTTGTTTGTTTTTTGTTGCTGTTGTGTTTTTTTTAACAAACAAACTGCTTGCTACATGCTTCTTTGACAAAAAGGTGTTATAAATAATTCAGTGGCATTATTTTGTAGTACATACATACATCTATGATATCCTGTTAGAATATCTTAGTGTCACTTCATGAATGCAGATAGGATGCTGTCTGTGTGCACTGCTGAACAATTTGGGATCTTAGGAACTACAGGCTGTGACAGGCATTAGGATATGAAACGTTCCTGCCATTTCTGGGAGTTGGGGAGTTCATCCCTGGAAGGGCTGCACTCCAGTTCACTGCTGCCTGTTGTGTGATCTTGCTGCCATGGGAGGGACTGCCTTGTTAAAAATGTGGGGATTTTTCTAGTCTCTTTTTGGTGCATTTGTGAGAATGGACATTTTGTATCGCTTTTTAAAAATGAAAATAGGAATCTTACCTGGCTATTAACAAAACACAAAGACGGATTATAATCTGAGATCTATGTTGGTTGCCATAGTACTAGGTTTTCAGATGGGGACTAACCTCTATTTCAGCTTTTTCTCCATTTTATTTGGGTGGTTGGTTGGTTTTTGGTGTGGGTTTTTTTTGGGGGGGGGCAGGGAGGCTGTTTGTTTTTAGGTTTTGGGGGTTTATTTGTCAGTTTTTATTTTGGTTTTTTTGTGAGTTTCTTGTAGAAGCAGAATGTTTTCTTGTCAATAAGATTCTCTCACAGGAATAACTATAAGTGACCTGTTTAGGTTAGATTTTTGCAGACCTGGCTTGAACCTTAATGCTGTTTGTGGGTTTGCACTGTAAATCAAGAATCTTCTACTCGGCTGTGGCCTAGTAGACAAGATGTCATCTTGTTCAATGAGGAGACAGTGGAGGAAAAGAGTGGAAGGCTAGAGATGTATGATAGGGGGCAAATATACTATTGTATGTGCTTTTACTGTAAATAGCTACATTTTTAGCATAAAGTAAATCTGAAGTAAATTCTGTTACCAAAAATGCTGTTTTCTTTCTGTTCTGTAAGCTCATGCATAATTAAGCGTAAAATGTATGTTATTTTTTTAAAAGTATCTAGCCAAAATAATAGCAGCTTTGGTAGGAAACCAGACTGTTAAGAGAGACCTAGCAAGGGCTCTGATCCTGTAAGTACAGCTCTGTCTCATCCCAGCGTTGCACCAGGCTCCCTAAGAACAGGAGTGCAGTGGCTTTGCTTGCTTCAGCCTAGATGGGGAAAGCTACAGAATTAAAAAAGACAAGTAATTCCTCATTTGTTAACGCACTCACTGATCTTTCTTGCCAGACTTCAGTCTGTATTTCTAGTTACTGAGAGTGGTCAGCTTTTCTTGAAATGCTCGACACGTGTTCTGTCTGTGCTCTTTTGAAAACCTCTCTGCCAATATCTCAAAGCAAAGAGAGAGAGAGCACTCTAAACCCATGGGCTTTCTTGAAATGCCTTGAAATACTTGGTTCCCGCTGTTTAGGGAAGAGGAACCTTCCCCTGTGGGCAGTTTATTCCAGTCTTGGCCATTGTGCTGTCAGTTCAGACCCTGCTTCTTTATTCTTCCCTTTATTCTTTATACAGGAAAGTGCTGGAGAAAGTATTACACACTGTTTGGACCCTTAGTTTGATATGATCAAGAACTATTAAGTTCCTATGAAGATCTACTTATTTTCCTAAATAATTTTAATAACTACGTGGAAAATTGTAAGGGCAGGATGATCATATATGGCTAAGGATTTATGTGTTGCAGAGCTGTGAAACACCTTGTTAATGGAAAGGGTTCAAGTAATTTTTAATATAGAAAGAAATCATCAGACTTCTGCATTTTAGCAGATGTGTATTGCAGCCATAGTTAGCAATATGGTAACGTTTGGATGGCGAGACCTCATTGAGCTTATTATGCTGTGGAATTGCCTGTGCTTTATGGAACGGATGTACTTTGCTTAGAGACAATGTCATAGGCAGCCTGTAGCATTCTTTGCTTTAGGAAGCTTTGTTCTTTTGTCATGCTGAAAAACAACCTCAGAGTTAATGTTGCTTTACCCAGAACTGCCTCCCCATCCCCAGGTGGGCAAGCAGCAACTGGACTAAAGTTGTCTGAGCTTCAGTGACAAAAGCACCTGGCAGGCTCTCTGCTCCCTACAGCTTGGCTGTGTAGTCCCAGCAACTGCCAAGCAGCACAGAAGACAGAAAATAGGAATTAGTTCAGCTGTTGTTGTATTTCTTTTACCCTATCTTCTCTTAAAGCAACATGGGCTGTGGAGAGAAGATAATTGACTGCAGGCTGAACATTTGCTGAATCAGTATTGATCCCACTGTTGTGTTTTGCTGATGTATCTTCATATCCTTCTTTCTTACTATTCATACAAATACAGAAGTACTCTGCAAATATAAATTGGAGCAATTTTTAAAATCCAGATGGCAGTTTTGGTTGGCTGAGAACTGTGGGAATGTGGCCTTTTTATAATGTTATCGATTCTTATCGATTCTTCATGCTTTGTTGCATGAAGAAAATAAGTGTCAAGCAAAATAATGAAACATTTTCTTGTTTCCATCATAAGTAGTTTATTTTTTCCCTTGAACCCTAAAATTTGCACTGGCTTCTCTTTTGTCAAACAGATCAACAGCAGGGCTATTCACTATAGATTTTGTTTTTGCAATAGGAAAAAAAACCAGGGCTAGTGGATACTATGAAAATGAATATTCCCCCCTTTGTAAAAGTCATGACCCCTGAATTTCTAGAGAGATGAACTGCAGATATGAAGGGAGCTCCTGGGAGTCTGCTGTACAACTGGTGTGAACAGTGATTGGGTCTGACCTGCAGCTGTCTGAATTGTGCTGGGGGCTGCTGTAATAGATGATCTAAATTGCAACACTGATAAGTAGAGCTGTCCCCAGGGAAGAGGACCTTTACCACCCTCCCATTTTTATCTCCATACAGTCCTTCACTTCCAGACTCTCCAAACTAAGGTTTGGTCTTTCCTTTCCTCATGGCTGATGGAATGCAAAAGTATTCATGTCTCAGTTTTTGTTCCAGGTGGTTAAGGCCTGTGTTTTCTGTCTGCTACATAGGTTCATTGCCTTAGAGCTGAAGAACATGCTAAGAAAATTAATTGGAAGCAATTGAGCTTTATTTGGTGATGCCGTGGTTAAATTAGCCAGAAAAGAAGGGAGACTCCCTCCGTGTCATTGTAAAAGATATCTCACTCCCTGGAGCAATTCCCAGGTATCCTGCATGAATACCCACTGGGTGCTCACAAGGGGGCTAAGGGTTGCTTACAGATTTTTATGTCCTAGCTGGAAAGATAATATCCAGGTAGAACGTGACTGCATGGAAGGCACAGGCAATCACTAAATCTATTGTGAAACAGGATCTCGTAGGCACTGTGAACCATGGCTTTGAAAGGACTTAAAACCCATATGGTATCAGCCTTCCATCTTGATATTCTGTAGGATATATTTGTTTTTTAAAAATCTTTTGTTTAGTATGCTAACATGCTGTTGCATTGGTGAGTGGGAAATTTCTGGTTCAATTGTGGTATAATGTCATCAACCTTAGAGCAGTGACAACATATTCTTTCTGTCTGTGCAGAGCCTGAGTTGCCATGGCCCTGATTCAGAATTTGATAACACAAACATAATTGGCAGATCAGACATACTTATTTAGGGGCTCAATTAGCACTAAAAAGTTTTATTTAACAATATTTTCTTTTTAATGATTAGTGCTTTGTATTAAGTAAATATATGCAAGGTCTGTTTTTCATTTCTGAAAAGAGCTGCATCCCCGTGTAGGCACTGTGTATCTCCTTCAGCCTTTGGAAATTACTTTTTTCTGGAGATGCTTAAACTTTTGAGAGCTGGAGAAATCTCAAGTGTTTTGTGAAGTCATGGAACTCATTTCACATAGTGATGCATGAAGCAGTTGTAAAACTGATGACTGAGTACCTTAAGAGGAGATTTTGCAGATGTGTGTGTATTACATTGATATGGGGAGTGATATTTCTGTGTTCCCGTTTTCATCAGGGAATGGTTTTCATTTGCAGTGTGTGGAGGATAGCAGAAGGAGTAAGTGCTGCTATTTTTGGGAGTCTCTTGTGTCTGTGGTTTCTTTAATGATTTTTTTTTTTTCTTTTTTATGTTACTGGTGTTATGGCAATCAGGGGAAGGAAGAACACAAATGGTTTGGCTGTCATTATTTTTCTTCTGTTCTTCCTGCTATGTAGAGCTGACATTTCTCATGAAATACAAACCAAATATGTAGTCATCCTCGGTGGTCCCTGAAGCTGGCTCCCTTCCCTTTTCCTCTTAATTTCAGGTGTTGTCAAGTTGTGTCAGGAAACAAGTGCAGCTGAGATATTTGTTCTCTAGAACTGAATGTCTTAGTAACACAGGCTTTGTACAGTTTTATTACTTGGCATCTTGTTTTAAAAGGAAGAACTAAAGGGGAAATACAAAGATCTCATGGGGAATGCTCAAAAAAGGGAACCTTAAGGACAGATCTCTTTGCCTGAAAGATACTGAAAAACGTGCACTCTGCATGGCTTTCTGGGAGTACTTAAGTGTCCCAAGCCTTGGAGAGTATATAAAATGCACACATCTTGGTGGAAATGCTGCCCCAAGTTATATAGCCATTCCTGTGCTTGCTATTGGTGTGCTCCATGAAGTACAACTGAAGAAGTTGTGGTAGGACTGGTGCCAAGGGGACCTTTCTGTGGGTGAGAAAGGAAAAGAAACAAAGTAAAAGCAAAGAGCTTTGCTCCCCCCTCTTCCTATGGGCTCCTTCCCTTTGCTATGAAACAACAGCTGTGAGGAGCCCAGGACCAAAAACTTTCTGAAAGATGGGGAGTTGCTTAATCTGATCTTCATGCTTGGGTTCAACCTCATGTAAATAAAGAATGTTTAGACTAAAAAGTGTGTGTGTAATTTGAACATAAATAGGAGTGTAAATGAGGGGAGATTGTGACCATACAAACTTAAGCCATTTTTTCCTAGCAGAAGGGACGTTATCACAGTGAAGGTTTCAAGTTGGCAGAGGGGAAAGATTTTGGGAAAGACTTTATGTGAAGGAAACTCCAACTAATTTCAACTAGTAACTGCAGTGTGGGTTGGTTTTCTTCTCACCTCCCTGGATACTTCCACTTCTCCCCTTGTCTCGGAATATTCCTGAAGGACAGCGGGAAATGAACTGGCTTATTCAAAAATTAATTTCAATCCAGGGCACAGAGAAAGAAGGTAATGTGAGGCAATGAAAGGAGACAAAGGAGCAAAGTGATCTAAATAGGAAAATAAAGAAAATATTTGGGAACAAAAGTAACCATCAGCTTGTACAGTAGAGTGTCCAACAGCCCTTCTGAGGTTGTGTCTGATCAATGTATTTGTTAATTTGATATGCCTCACACTACAACATTTTAAAATCACTGCTAGAGTTAAATTGATTTCTTGAGTTTTAAATAGTGTGGCGTAAATCAGCGTCCCTGACTGCAAGCTAACTGCAGTTTGCCAGTTCCACTTGGTTTCATTTCAGACTCATCCTCTGAAGCCAAACCACAAAAAGAGCTTCCTGTCCACTGGAAAATGAAATGCAAGAAGCGATCCTTTTGTTGCTAACGGGAGGCTGCAGGGAGCAGAGCTGGATCTTGCTGAGGCTGTGTTTGGGCTTGGTTAACCACTCTGCCAGTTATGCAGAGACTCCGGGTCACTGGATATAAGTTAGATGCTCTTAATTCTGACTGAGGATGGTAGGTTAATACCTAGGGAAGTTTTTCAAGAGGCTCATTGAGCAGCAGGCCCATGCAATGGAAAGTGAAAAGCTTGGGATGTTGCATTTCTTAGGGCTGTTTCCAAAGGAGAGCTCTGCTTGCTGCCTTACTTATCTTGCACTGGCTATTTGGTCTGTGGAGACAGTGGGCTGCTTCTTGTTTGCTTTTGTTCTTTTCAGAGCTTGCAAATTGAGCCATCAAGGGTAAATATTTTTCTTTTGCATTATATGTATTTGCTAAATCTAAAACTTGCCAAATGTCAGTGTTTGTTCCTGCCTCTTCCCTGGGCATTGTGGGTTGGTGTTGGTGTTGGTGATGGGGCTGGTCACGCAGGATGAGGAGGACTTTGCCTCCTCTGGGTGCTCTGCAGAGGTTTTTGTCTTCTGCTCCTCTCCCTAAGTGCCATCAGTAGGAGGCCTCTCAGAGCTCTGCTCTGCAGGACTGGGGTTTTATTTGGCTAGGAAGAGATTCTGGGATGTCTGTGTGCTCTTGGGTGTCTTGCTCAGAGCAGGGACTGGATCTTAGAGTTGTGCCCTGCACTTGGTGTCCATCTGCAGTCCCTGGAGCATTTGTCCTACTCAGTGTCTGAGGAATGAGAGGTCCTTAGTGGGTGAGTTCAGCCCTTTGTCAGAAAAGCCCCATGCCTGAGATGCTGCCCTGGCAGATACTGGACTGAACACTGAGACACCCACCCTGGACCACCATAACTCCTCAGCTCTGTCTGGTGCCTTGGTAAAAAGCTTTCCTAGGCTAGCCCAGAAGCAGTAGTGAAATTGATAATTTGTTTTCCTTCCTACTGGAAATGAGCAGTTTTCAGCAAAAGGCATTTTCACAGTGCCCTAGCTCTTCCTTCTCTTTCACTTGATCTTAAAGCTACCTGAAGGCACAGAGGCTGCAAAACCCATAAGAATAGTGAGGTTAAAAATGATGAACTTTTGTGTCCTTTAAAGGGATTTAATTGGAGGACTGAGTTATGTCCAAAGTGACTGCCTCACACTATCACTTTACATCTTACTTGTGGGTGAAGCCTTCCTGGGACTGAGCTAAGGCAGGATCTGCTGCATGGTCACAGCTGAGAAACGTGTTGGGAAATAAAGGCACCTGTGAAGTGAGGTTGTGAGTGTGGCTGTGGGGGCAGCTGGATGGATGGACAGAGGGAGGGAGAGAGGGAAGGAACAGCTGCTGTTCAGTGGTTGTTTTTCCAAGGGAGTTATGAAGATGTAAAGAATTGAATGCATTTCTTGATGGGCTTGTTTATTATTGTTGGTTTTGTGGTGGGATTTTAGCATTGTTTAAAGGCTTATGTCCACCCTTGTTCCCACTAAAGGAATCAGATGCTGGCTGTTGCCTTAATGGTGAAGAGGTGCTGACACTTCCAGCTTTTTCTGGAGCTGCTCTTTGATTCTTTGGAATGAATAAGACATTAATTACTGATCTTTTTCTCCTCTCCCTCCAAAACTGGAGGGCAGCTGTCAGAGTCGATGGATATTTTCCATTAGATGGTTGGTTGCCCAGCTCAACCATCTCTTCTCCCTCTGAATTTTGTCTCCAAGATAAAACAGTTCTTCACATATTTCTGCAAGCCACATTACTGTATTAACTGGGTGTTTCTGTTTGCTGAAGGAGCCCTGTGGTTCCCACAAAGACCCTTGTGTTTGTGCTGCAAAGGTTTTAAGCTGGATGGTGGGCAGTGTGGGTGAGGAAGCAGGGACAGGCAGAGGGAAACTTTGCAGCCTTAACTGAGTTAGTTTGTTGGGTCTTACTTAAGCAAATGTTGCTTGAGTGCAGTTCATGGTATTTGCTCAGTCATCCAGTGGAATGTCTGGGATATTTTTGTTTTTCCTCCAGAGCCAAAAACAATTTTTTTGGCTCTAAATCCTGAAGCCTCCAGCCTGAGGCAGAGCCACCACTCCTGAGGGCGAGGAGAGCTGAGTTGCTGTGGTGAGATGGGCACCCTGGCCAGCAGTGAGCGTGCCAGGGCCTGGCTGTGTTAATTAAAAGTCTTGTAAATTGCTCTACAGCTAAATTTGCTTTTCCTGAAACATGTGCTGTGATTGACTGAGCTGCCAGGCAGCTTGCTTTAGGCCTGTCCCACTTGTATCCCATCTCCCATGTGGATAACCTTCCTCCCCTAGTTTCACTGCTCAGAGCTGTGTGACACTCTGGTGCACCCTGACCCTTCCCAGCCACCCCCAGTGGGTGCACAGGGGGCTTCTGCACCCCGTCATTGCAGTGGAACTCTCTGATGGCCACCTTGTCCCCCTGCCAGCTTTCCAAATGCTCCACTGCATCCCCCAGCTCTGAGGGTCCAGCAGCTGTTCTGTTGGGTCTGTCCAGGCTGCCCAGGTCTCCTCTTGGAGAGTCTCTCCAAAGCTTTGTGACAAGGGATTGGAGGTCCAGACTTGAGGCTAAAAGAATGTTTATTTTAAAAAACAGATTGGCAAGAGACAGTTGTCTGTTACTAAACTTTGCACAAGATTCAAGATCCTGTAGGGCATCCATCCTCTGGTGACTGCAAATATACAGAGCAAATACCTTCTGGTTCAAGTTCAGTGTTCTGTTTAATTTTTTCATTTTCTTTGATAATTTTTTTTACAAGGACTCTCATTATCTGGTGTGGAAGAAATACTTAATGTTAAAGAAATAGTAGTTAGTTTTCCATATGGTCCTTTGATCATGGTCTCCAATAGTGACAGAGCCCAGAGGCCAACATGCGAATGTGTTCTTGTGCCAGACTCCTGTGCCAGGAGAGCATCTGCTGTTGTGTAATGGAATAATTATGGATCTTTACAACTTGGATCTGCTTTCTTGGAGCAATTATAGGCTATAAACCAGGGATGGAGAACAGAGGGAGAAAAAGAAATGGGTTGTGTAGCCTTAGGTGCCAAACGGAGGCTCATGAGTTTGGAGCAGCATGGACTTCATGGTCCATAGAGGAGTCAGATTGACACATGCAGGAGCTAAGCTGTTCTTTTGTCACCTCTGAGTTGCAAGTAAACAATGTAAGGTCAATGATAATGAAAATAATTGAGTATGGAGAATAAACCCCCTCTATTACTTCTGACAAGTCATGCTGTGCTAGAAGTGAAAATATCTATGGCAGCTGCTATATTGGTCTTTTAAAAATTGATAAGTTATTGAGCCTAGTTTTTTAAAAGGTAGTTGGACTAGACATTGTTGGACCAAAGGGGCTGGAATCAACAATGTCAAAAATACTCAGACATTTTTGTAGCGTGCAGGACAGTGCCTGAAAAGTGACATCAATTAATCTTTGTGTCCTTTGTTAGACATCTGTCTTCACTAACAGCTTCAATAATGCTACTCTTGTGAAATGCTCGTATCTTAACTAGGAAAAAAACATTATAAATTGTTTAAAAAGAAATAAAAAAACAACATTAGTAGATGTGGATGTTTCTCCATAAGACAGGGTACAGGAGAGACTCTAAACCAGAGGCTTTGTTTATTCTCTCTCCTGTGAACTTCTTCTTGTAAGAAGGAGTAATGTCTGAGCACCTTATAAATATTTATGAATATGTCCTCAAAGGAAAATTAAATTTATATAATGGAGATGCAAAGTGGTGTTAAAGGAAGCAACTTTCCAGTGGTTCCTACACAGTTACACTGTGACAGAACTAGGACAGTGAATCAGAGTATTTTGTGCCATTTTGGTAAACGAGATGTCATCCCATCCTTATTAGTTACTTTTGCCTTGGCTGCTTTCAGAGTAGTTCACTGCTTTCCTTCAGAAAATATGAATACTTAATTTGTAAGGAAACACATTATTTGGTTGTGTGCAGCCCACGCACGGACTGATGGCCAACAGGGAGGTGCAGTTAGCAGTGGGGAAGGGACAGAGAGAATGTTAAACTCCATTTACACTTCTGTGTGACATCCCACTCTGGTCTTCCTCCTCAGCTGCCAGACATTTCCGGGTGGCTCTTGGGACATTTCCGTGCTGAGAAGCTGATGCTGGGGGTGAATTCACAGCTCTGAGCTCTGCAGCACTAACTGCCTTGGAATAATGCTTCTGAAGTGGGGGGCAGCTGCCTCTGCTTCCCTTTCCTCTCCCATTCCTCAGGCTGTTCTGGCAGGGCAGCTCAGGTACCATCAACAGCTTCCTCTTGCAGAAAAACCTGTAACGAAACGATTCCTTCATTGACTGTGGTGCAGGAACAAGAGGTACTGATTTCTGTGTGCCCCGAGTGATACTGGTCTGCTCCAAATAGTCTCTGGAGGGACCAAATGTTGCAGTGGTGGCAGCATCTCTCCTGCAGCCAGGGATTCTCCACTGTATTTGGACAGTAACACAGTGTATGAGCAGGGGCCTAATTGTCTGTTCCTCAGGGTTTAAAGGCTTTCTGCAAAGCTCTCTGAAGTCACTAAGAGACTTCTGTTAGTGCACCAGGCTTTGAGTCTAGCCCCAAAAGCTCAGTTAATTTACAGCGTGTGTGTGTGTCAGTTTTTTGTTAGCTGGCTTGTGAATATCAAATGGCACTGAGAGAACCCTCTGCGAATATATTGAATGTGCAACTTTACACACTGATTTTGATGCTTTCAAAGCAATGACTGTGGATATATGTTGAAATACCCCCCAGTATGTTGCAAGCACATCGCTCTTTGGTCTTGTACGTGCTGTTTGTATGTGTTTAGTTGGCATTATGAGCTCTGAGGTTTTCTTTTAAGTTATTCTACTGTACTTCAGGGAACTCAACTCTCATCAGTAATAAAATAGAACACTGTAGGTCTTGCCTTGTTAACTGTTCTTGCTCTTGTGTTCCCCACTGTTCCAAAAAAACATAAAGCTTTATAAAGATTTAACATATTCCCAATGCAAAACATGAATATTTATAGGCAAAGAATAAGACTTCCATTTTGAAATGTCACTGCTATGAAATTGCTTTTTTGGCAGGCATGATTAAGCCACACAGGCTTCCAATAATGTTTTGTAAGCTTTTTTCTTAATTACAGCTTAATTTAGGTCTCTGAGTTTACAAAACCTATGAAGCTTGCAGCAAAATATTTTTCTTGTGGAAAATTTTGTTTGCATAGAATACAAATCCTGTATTCCTTGTGGGGATGGCTTTTAATGTGTTTAAATGTGGGAAGACCGTATTTTTTCTTTTCATTTCTGAAAGCGTGTGCAAAGTTAAAAACTGATACCTTCTGCTTAATACAGAATTCTAAAGAAATTCATTTGGAAAGCGCTTGTGACTACTTTTTTTTCCTTTTTTCTTTTTTTCCCCAAATGCTTTGAATAAAATGCACATAAGGTTACAAGACATCAGGCAAGAGGCACAAGATTCTGAGGCAGTTATTACCATAAGAGACAAATTAGAAGCAATTTTGCTTTCATATAGTTGTTTTAAATGCACTGTTCCGACAACAGAAATAAATAGAATAATCCTCATAGTTGTATTTATGCTGTGTTGATCTGTCTTTTCTAGACAAAATCTCTTATCCCAGATAAAATAATCTTCCATTCAGCTGTAAGTGGAAGAAAAACTCTGCACAAATTTAGGACAATGTTTTGGCACTGGCTTAATACAGAATTTTTGTATGGACCTTGCAGGGAATTTGATTCTTGGTGGACAAAGTACAGTAAGGGTACCAAAATCACCATTCCTGTGCAGATGCGATAACAAGATATTTACTCAAAAGAGATAGAAAATCACAGAGATGATGTGATTAAAATAAGATAGATTTATTACTAAATTTTTTTTAACTGTGTATTTTCTTAAATTGATATAATAAATGTCTCAGTCCTGCTCAAAGATAGATTTGTGAGCAGCATTGAGCTATTTCTGGTTTAATACTTAAGTAGAATCAGCAAAAGTGGTGGAAAAACAGGATCATTCTGGAAAAAAACATTCAAACAATTTAAAATCCTCTGCTGTGATCATGCTGATCCCCTACAGCCTTGCATTATCAAACTGAGAATGTCTCAGTCTCCCTAGTATTAATGTTTTTAAAATATGTTACAAATAAATCATCTGAATAAAGGAAAAAAAATTGGTTAGCATCATAGTTACTTGGTGGCTGCTTCACCGGGTGCTCATGCAAACAAGCTTAAAGGTACAGTCTTAGGCTTGAAGCTGGGCTTTCCAGGGAGCTGAAGAGAGTGAAATCCCTTGAAACTTGGAGAGTGAACGTTTTTTAGCATCTGGGTTTGAATGGTGAAGTCAGCATCTGAAAAATCAAATCTCTGGAAAGCAGTGTGAAAACTTTCACTGAAGATGATGGGGAAATTGGAGAGTTTGTGGGAGGAAGCAGTGTGTGCTTCTGTTTTCCAGGTAAAGGAAAGTTCCTTGGGACAGCAGAAAGCAATACCTGGGGTCTCCTGTCTGTTTCACCTATCTTTGCTCTTCTTTACAGGTTACATATTTGGGTAAGGTCTCCACAACAGGGATGCAATTTTTGTCAGGCTGCACAGAGAAACCAGTCATTGAATTATGGAAGAAGCACACGCTCGCCAGGGAGGATATTTACCCGGCTAACGCCCTCCTGGAAATTCGCCCTTTCCAAGTCTGGCTGCACCACCTGGACCTCAAAGGCGAGGCGACAGTCCACATGGATACCTTTCAGGTAGCACGTATAGCCTACTGCACTGCTGACCACAACGTCAGCCCAAACATCTTTGCTTGGGTCTACCGGGAGATCAACGATGACTTGTCCTACCAGATGGACTGCCATGCTGTAGAGTGTGAGAGCAAGCTGGAGGCCAAGAAGCTGGCCCATGCCATGATGGAGGCCTTTAAGAAAACTTTTCACAGCATGAAAAGTGATGGCCGGATCCACAGGAACAGCTCATCAGAGGAAGTGTCTCATGAATTTGAATCTGATGATGGCTGACTGAACTCATTCACGGTTCAGCAAAGGCAGAAATGGCCTAGGGAATGAGAGCTGATAGATGAATAAGCAACAATTGAAACTAGGGAATGAAAGGACTGCCAAATGCTTGCCTGACCAGCTTTTTCAATCAAAAGAGCAATTCGGTACCTACAGATACGCATCATCAAAGTGATTACATTACATTGAAATCTGCTGCTGTTGTAAAAGTGAGGAAAAAAGCTCCCTCCCCATCTCTCTGTCCCACCCGTCACTGTCCCTTTTTCATCTCTGTAGTTCAGGTGCATACCATGAAGTAGAGTCATTCCTGTTTGTCTTAAAAGACTGGTCAGGCAAATTTATTAGTCTCTCCTCTGGCATTCTTAGCTGGGGGCTGATGCTGTTGCAAAAGAGCAAGTAGACCTGGAAAGCTGTTATGGTTCCTGAAGAATCTTTCTCCGTGATGCATCAAAAAAATCCTTTGACCGAACATAGGCTAAGAGAGCCGTACATAGCCTTTAGACTAATGGCCTGGCATTCTGCAGTTAATTCACATTTCACAGATAAAAAATGAAAGAAGACGCTTGTATGTACACATTATATCATATGCTATCCTTTATTTTATTCATTGTACCTGTTTTCTTAATATACCTGCTGCCATGTCTTTCACCCAACACCAGTAGTCGCAGTTCAGCCTCTATACAGCAGGATACCAAAAAGGGGTGGGCAGAAATATTCCACAGTGGCTAGAGGTACAGCAAGCCAGCACCACTGTCTGCATTTTCCAACCCTAACGTGCTCCGCAGGAGGGAGGCCCCCTGGTAAGAGCTGAAGGACACTTGGGTGTGTCAGCGTTTGAACTGCGACTTCTCATCAACCTCAGGTCTGAAGTGATGTGAGCGTGGGGGCCTCAACTCCGTGTTACCAGTCTGGCATTGCTGGTCAAGTGGCCCTGGTAGGATGGAGCTGGAGGTGCCTCGTGGTGCAGCCAGGGCTGCGTTGCTGTAAAGATCAAAGGAAGTGCTCCCTCAGGAGTCAGGTTTGAACATCTGTTCTGGTTGGGAAGCTCATGTTAAAATTCCCGTATCTTTTCTTGTTCACAAATATACAGAGTCGTGGCTTTCTTAAAAGCAGATGTTTAATAAAACTCAGATAAAAGGAACAACTTGTTTCACTTGACATTTTTTAAGGCTGAGAGCAGATCAATAGTTTGCAAATAATGCTGCTCCTTTACCAGAATTACGAACAAAGTTGTACAATGTTAGGGGCACTAGGGCACCTTACAGAAGCCTTAAAATAAAGCTAATCAAAGCAGATAGCTCTGTGTCTGTGTTTTGTGGGTCTATGTGTTTGTATGTGAGAGTGTACGTGTGAGTCCAGTGTTAAAGCATGTAGACTGAGCATGGAGATATATTGAGGAGGGCCCACACCTTTTGAAAATATGCTTGTTGCTTTATGATGTATGTAAACTATTCTTCAGCATAAATGCATTCCTACCTTAATAAAATTGTTTTGGGTTAAAGTTTGTGAGTTTTAAGCTGTCTTTCCAATTAGAACTCTCTGGTTTTGTTTTCTCTGTGTGAATTTTGTGCTCATTTTGTTTCGTGGAAATAAAAAGTTAACTTATTTCCATGTGGTATTCCATCAGTGTCCATGAGCATTACCTGTAATATTTGAGAATTATTTTCTTTTAAATACTTAGGTAAATTATTGCTGTGAGATTTTTTTTTTCTTTGAATTTTTCTGTGTATGGACATTATTTATAATTTCTGCTTTGCAGGAGGTGACAGAGATAGCCCCCCCACACACACACACCTGGGTGGCAGAAATGAGCTCTGCTGAGTACGAACAGGATCTTCCCTGGTTACAAAAATCTTGGACTGGCTAAGGTGTGGCATTGGATGATGGGATGGGGAATAAAACAGCAGACCAGCAGTTTCTCTTTGAATCTTTGGATGACCAAGTGTTTCCAAATACAGTTCTAAAAAAGATGATTTTTTTTTCTTCCCACAATGCTTATTTGGAAGAAAAAAAAAAAAAAAAAAAAAAAAAAAAAAAAAAAAAAAAAAAGTCTGAATCCTGCCATGTTTTGATCTGTCTTTTTGACCTTATGCAAAATCAGGCAAAACTTCCTTTGACTTTTGACAAAATATTTTCTTTTGCTCAGAGCTGTAATCATGTGTTAGTTTCTTTGCTTTTTTAGATGCTCTTCACCAAAGCTGCAGTGATTCAGCGTCTGATATTCCTTTTTTCATCCTCTCAGCCAGATGTCCCTGCTGACGATGGAGAGGTCTGTCTGTGAGTCCCAGCTTTTAACTGAGGGCTGCTTGAGTGTGGGAGGAGGAGCAGGAAAATGCCAACCTCCTCAGAGGAGCTGAAGTGCCTCCTGTCTGTCCTGCAGAGGATAACGATGGATGATTTGGCTTTGGGATTTCTCCTTCTGAAGCAAACACTTAGAAATGTGGGCTGTGTTCCTCCTTGGGGGGTGGCTGTGATCCTTCTGACTGTCCCAGCTTGCCCTTCTCACCAAGCAGTCGAGGCCAGAGCTCAACTGGAAAGAAATGTTTTCATAATTTTAATGTTTTTACGGTCTTTCCTCTGAAATGCTGGAATGGTCTTATCTCCCTAAAATCTCCTGCAGGTGTCAGTTATGCAAAAAATACCTTTACTGGGGTTTTTTGTTGTTGTCTTTTTTTTTTTAAAGGACAGTCTAAATTTCTGCTAACAGTGCTGGATTTATTTGATAGCAACACACAGAAACCTTCGACAGAAATGCAAAGAGTTGCTCCAGTATGTTTTTACCATGCACCCGAAGTGGTATCTTGCTGCTCTCCTTGTCATGTCTGTGGCCAGTAGCATCTGCCAGCAAGAGCCCTGGGCTATGGTACTACTCCTCTTTCCGTGGCACACAGCCATAAGGTGTTACCCAGAACAGGAATAATCTAGAAGTGTGATTGTGAACAGTTTTGCCTGCAGATCAAGGTCTGGAGGTGCTCCATGTCAGGGCCTGGCTTTATGCATTGCCATTAACTGCACCACAGAGCACTCACTCAGTGATGAGGATGCAGGTTACTGGTGGGAGGGGACTGTTGGGTGTCATGGCTTGGTGTCAGAGAAATTGATGCTTTTGTGAGAACACAGGGCTTGCCTGCTTGCTAGCTGTGTGTGTGTGCATTTGGGAATCTGTTCCTAGGTTTTGATGAGGACCCAGAAGGACCATTAAGTGAGGTGGCTGCCTTGCACTAATTTACAGTGCTTTGAGGAGTTCTTGCAAAGGTATTTGATATTGTGGTGTCTGTGATAATTCCTCAGCATTCAGGGGCTGTGGATTACGTTAAAATTTTGAATGATAAAAACAAAGGAAAATCTAGTCCTTGTGATTAGAAAATCAGACCCTTTGAAACATGAACCAGCTAATTTCTAAGGGTTTAAGCATTCAAGGGAATATGAGGGAATGCGAAATCCAGCTTGTCTTAGAAAATATGAGATTTGAAAAATGATCAGTATCATGAGTTTGGATACTCTAGGGATTTCGCCTGAATTCCAAATTATGTCTATATTATCTGATGGAGAAAAGCTTTTACTCCTGAATTGCAAGTGTATCAGTTGTCACTGAATATCAGTTGCTGGTAGATACTGGCATGAAACAGCATGTTAAACTTTTCCTTCAATTAGGCCGTTGGAAACAAAAATTCATCAAGTTTCCATCAGAGACTGCTTCCAGTTGGCTAAAGACTTCCCTTTTCAACTACAAAGAGCCCAGTTTTGGATCTTGCTGTGTCCCACTGTGGGTTGATGAGTTCCTTCAGCATCAGCCAGGAAAACACGTAAGGGATTTCTTTCCCTCTTCTGTTTGTAGGAAAGGATAGAAATGTGTTATTAGAACTGGAGAAGAAGTAGAGAGCATTTAGATCATTACATCTCAACAGCAATATGCAGCATCACTGTTGTTTTGTCAAGGTGATTTTTTCTAATTTCTCTAACTACCTTAACAACAAAGAAAGTAAGCATTATTTATATAATTAAGTGTTCGGTTTTTAAGCTCTGGAATCTAAATATCTTCATTTCATCCCTTATCTTCTGTAGAGCTGTGGGTGAACTATTGTAGCTCAGGAGCAGTTGTGCTATGGGGAGAGCAACACACTGTACTTGCAAGCACAGATTGCTCTCAGATTCTTTGGATGTGTATGGGGCATTTTGTCTGTGGGAAAGGAGGAAAGCAAAGTTATTTCTTTCATGTTTAAAACTCAAAGGTCTCTACAAACAGATTAATGTTTTGTTTAAAAAAAAACCACCCAAAAGCAACCAAACAAAAAAACCCCACCCATTTGTAGTTGGTTCCATTCCTTAACTTTCCAGTAATGAGTGCCTTTTTTACCATGAAAATGAGTTTTTTACTCATGAAAATTAGTTTAATTTTTATGTGAAAAAGCAGTTGGATGTTGCCAGTGGATTGCATTTAATTTTCCTGAACCCTGCAAATAAATAGCAAGTGATTGAGAAGCTTTGATACAGAGGCAACCCCCTAAATGTCTCTCAGAAAATGTTACATTTATATTATATATTATTCTTGGAAGTTTTGAGATATCAATAGCTGTGTATTCACACTGATTGTTACTTGAATTCTAAGGTTCTCTGTGTGAGGTTCTCATACACACGTACATATACATGCACAAATCTTGAAACATGGTGCTTGTTAAAAAACATTGTCTGTATGATGGATGTATGTGTGTGTAGGTGTATATGTAACAGCAGTCTTGTGTGTTAGTGTTGAGATAAATTGTTTATTTCTTAAAATGTCCTTTACTAGGAAGCAAATTAACCTGTCTCTCTACATGCAAAATTTGATATACTGTATGCATTATTTAACATTTACCACTGGAGCTGACCTGCTCCATGCCAAATTAGCTGCTGTAAGAATGATGCATGATTTGGCTCATTTTTCCCTGAGGCAGTGAATTAATAATTTGTGTATTATTGGGAAGTGATAGCTTAAATGTATGGTTGTTATCCTGTAGAGTAGCATGTTCAGTCTGGAAGAGTTTACAGCTAGAGAATATATCCCTTTTGTGAAAACAGGGACATTCATTATTGTCAATCTGTGATTATACCTTTTTTCTACTGAAATTTTGAACCGATAGAGGGTATTTCTTAAAAGTTCCTTTTTTATTGAAGTCCATTAAAATAACCCTCCTCTCATTGTACAATTGATCATCATAGTCTTCTTTTACCCCAAGGCTCTTTTCTCTGCAGATGACTTCTAGGAGTCCTTGGGTCCAGGCTGAGGGAGTTGCTGGTGTCCCTGTGCTGCAGCTGTGGGGAGGATGTGTGCCTGTGCTTGCAGGAGGCTTGTAAAAAAGTTGGTTCAGGCTGTTGGTTTGAATTTTTATAGCTAAGTTAAGGCTATAGCCTTAGCTTAGTCAAGGCTAAGCTTGAAGTTTGGGAAGACCTCTCCTGAGTGGCAGTAATTAATTTTAAGTGCAGTGACAATTTCTTTGGTTAGGATTGTAATTAATTTTGATCAGGGCTGTTAAAGCAGATAAAACTATTCAATGAAAATAGTTGTATGTTTGGAGAGATGATATTGTGTCTTCTGCAGTTGTGAAATATCTTGAAAGTACAGACTTGGTGCGCTTGCTGACCATGAGATTGAATGAGATTGAAGCTGCGTTGGAGGGGGGGTATGGCAAGGCCCCAGCAGGGAGATGTGTCTGTGGGCTGATGGAGATGGTCAGGCTGAGGTTTTTGTTTTCTGAATCTGAGCTGGGTGTATGAAAACCTGAGTAGTTTGTTGATCTTTGAAGGGCCTCCCCAGACAGATCAGTTCAGTGAAGATTGAGGAGTGAGGATGAGCTGGAGAGCTTTTTGTAATCAGTTCAGCAGAGAGCCCCAGCACAGTTGAGTGACAGGAAAGTGTTCACCAGAATGAACATGTGACATGAAATTAAATGTGACATGCTCAGTGACAGCAGTGACTCAGGGATGCTCTGGTACCACCAGTTCCTGGAGGTAGTTAGGTTTGGCCTTTGTCCTGTGCCAGTTCTTCATGGGGTGAGCACAGCAGCAGCAAATTGCTGCATTCTGGTGGGCTGTGTCCATGGCAGGGTCCTTGGTGGTCTCCTCAGGGGGCACCATCTCTGTCCTCCCTTTCCATTAGTTGGTTGATTTCAAATGGTTACATATCTGATATACCCTCCTGAAAGAGAGGGGAGCTTCAGATTGTGTAGCTCAGCAAACAGTGTGGGTTGCAGCAAGCTCGTAATGTACAACTGAGGAAGCTTTAAAATTACTTGGAGTAACAATCTGTCTACTGAGCAGGTCCTGGTAGAACATTTGAGGATAATCCTAAGGTTGTGCTTACTGCCTAAGGAGATGAAGCTGGAGCCTGGCATGAGAACATTTTAGCAGTAGATGGTGTAGGCAGTAGACATGATTTCCAGTTATTGTTAGAAGGGGGATGTTTGTTTGATTTTTTGAAAATGCTTTTAACATTTTCTCATCAGGAGACTTGTTTTCTCATCAGTGACTTGTTTATGTGCTTAGGCTGGCGAGCCTGTTGAAAACATAGGAGCAGCCCAGCACATTTGGTAGAGGAGCAACAAGTGTCTTTGATTTACTGTCCATGTTGCGTGGCACAGGTGCCATGGGTACCTTCCTGAGGAGACTGTTGCTGCACAGACTAGAGCATTTCTCTACTTTCTCAGCTTCCACCATCAGAGTGGGAAGACAGTACTAGATAACTGTTATCTATTACGCTTCGATTTCCATTGTGTGTTATGTTCTCTGCTGTTTTCCTGGTAATTGTATTGCTCTTGGAAAGAGAGGAGACATTATAATCCTATGAATAATGCATACTGTGTCTGGTGTGTTTTTCTGTGGGCAGTATAGATTCTCTGAGAATGATGGACGGGAGAGGATTTCATTCTTGGAAAGCAAGTAATTTTTTAAAGCTGATACGGGTTGTGTACATGTAAAAAAGGAAGTTATTGCTGTCTCAAATTACTTACCTCTCCTTTCGAGACAGTAGAAATAGATGCAGGCATAATTACTGAGGATATAATTAATCAAGGTTTGCTTGCACAGTTGGGTTAAATTGTTGTGGCTGAGTGCTGTGTATCAGGCCAGTGCTGCCTGGCTCAGTCTCATCTTTAATGGATTCCAGATCTGATGGTTTCAAGTAACAACAGCTTTTCCAGATCCCGAGGCAATAATGAAATATGCAGAGGAACTTCAAAGGCAACTGTTCTTTAAAGAAAAAAATTATGTTAAATGATGATATAGTCAATTGTGTAATATTTTTATATCCATAAAAGATGTCAGGCCTGTCCCAGTGTAGAAACAGGTGAAATTTGAAACGGGGCTTGACTAATAGACTGTGGTTCATGTATATCCCAGCTCTTCTACATGGTTTGGGACCTGATTCTCTCTGGATTTTCCAGGTAGAATTCTTTCTGTTATTTCGTGTCAACTGTGGCCACACAAAGAAAAAGTGTTTGTGTGTCCCTTCACTGGTTCTAATAGTCTTTGCTATGTGGCAGTGAAGGAATGGCCTGGGATGAGCTGGAGCCAGGACTGCTGCGAGAGGAGCTGCCTAATCCCTGCACCTGCCTCTCTGCCATGGCTTGTCCTGCTCTGCCTGTCCTTGGTGTCCCCAGGATGGGGTCACTGTCACTTCCAATGAGCCCTGCTCTGCTACCTGGGCCATTGCATTGTCTTCTGCAGGTAGTGTGCTCTGATTAATTTTGTGTGACCTGTCAGAAAAATACATCTTTTCCCACCAGTGTTGTGGAAGTGTTGATGTGGTAACGCATTAGCCTGTGCTGAGCAGAGGGGGAAAGGCCACAGTCCCCTTCCTGCACTTTGCAGAAGAGGCACTGACATTAATTGCCCAGCCCTTACTACTTGACTGGTTGCAGGTCTCTGCTGGTGTGCATGCAGCAGAGGAACCACATCTGCACCACCTCCAGCCATTAAAGTCTTGATGCCAGGATGGTGGCGTGGGACAGGACTGGTGGTCCCAGGTGGCACACACATTGCTGGGACAGTGGCCACTGGTGGGCACGCTAGAAGGCAGGTGGGGCCAGGACAGCCCTGGCAGTGCTGGCTGTGGGGTGCTCTGGCAGCTGGGCAAAGCCAGGGGCTGGGGTGCTGGCCAGGCTGATGCTGCTGCAGCTGCCTGCAGGGCAAAGCGATGCAGAGTTGTGCTGAGCTTTCCTCAGGCAGCATGGTCTCGTGCAGCAGGTTGCCGTGTTCCCTGTGCCTTCCTTACAGAAATCCTGATTTATGCCATTAGAAACATTAAGAACAAAGACTTTCAGTGTGGTTCATATTTTGCCTGCACACTGCAGTGGGTCTCAGCTAATTCATCCTCAGTGGTTTATTCTGCTTAAAATCCTGGAGAACGGCTCCTCTCCCAAGGTATTTCTTCTGACTTAATTGCCAAGTTATAGTAAAATATGAGGTTCGTTGTTGTCTGCTGGAGCACTGGGGATTCTGTTTTGTTGGCACATCATTCATGACCTCATGTCAGCAGCATAACTGGGCTATGAGATAATTTGTATGCTTTAGATGAGCAGCTGCATACATCTTAGTCGGAGAGAGAAGTGAGTGTGATCAGTCCACAAAAGTTATAAAGGTAAAACACCATTAACTCTCATCTTGTACATTAAATTATGTCAGACCATGCAAGATGTATGTAACTTCCATGCAGATGGAAATCAAAATGTTTTGAACTGGCATACACCAAGGTTAATCCAAATGGGAGAAACAATAGCTGTAAATGTGGAAAACAAATTCTTTAGCCATTTCACAGCCAAAAAGGAGTAAGTGTTGTACCCTTATTTCCTTGTGGTACTTTGGTTCTGCAATGGCTTGATACTTCCTTCCAAACTAAACAATTTTTAGGCTGTAAGAAATGCTCTGCAAGCCTTGTTCTTTGTCTTTGTGCTGTTGCAGGTGTCACATGGTTATCACAGGCCTTTGGAAGCTATTGAGTTTGCTGACATGTTGTCAACAACAGGGATCACGGTTAAATACTATAGGGAAAACAGGAGAAGCAGATTTGTAATTGCAAGTGGTAATCCTTAAACTTCCTCTCTTATGGACACTGTAGGAATTGTTTTGGGAAATGATGAAGGACTGACACTGGCTTTTGCCCCACAGAAACCCCCCTGCATGGGAGGAAACTGGTGCTTCAACAGGAGATCTGGCTTCTGGAACGTCACCCTGAGGAGGCAATGGTTAGACATTTGCTCTGTACAGATAGTCACAACATTTTTCTTACGTATTTGTGATAAGACTTAATGTATTGAATGTGTTTTCCGTGTGTAATATTTGGGTGTAAGAGAACTGTCTTTGTCTTTTGAGAATCTGGAAATTACCTTAAGAAAAAGAATTAGGGTTATTTAGTATTTGCAGTTCAGAAAAGCAGCAAAAGCATATTACTACACAGTTTTTTATTGAGTTTTATTGAGCCACAGTGTCTGTCATCCTGGGCACCCTTGATAGCTGATATGGTTTGCATGCCTGTGTAGAGGAGAACAAAAAATACAAGAAAAAAGCCCCTGTAGTTTGTTCTATCAATGCAGTTATTGTAAATTGTACTGTGTGATGAGGTGTCACTTCATGAGGCCTTTCTGCCATGTGCTCTCATCACCTAACAGGAAAAGGAGAGCAATCATTGCATTAGCATGTTGTTACCTACTTGAGAATTTGCCTGGGACTGTCCAACTGAGTACGAAGTGAACATGTGGCACTCACAGTGAGTGTGTCTCAGGAGAAAACCAGCAGAGGTTAAAGGCTTCATTCCTCAAGACCTTTGTTGGTATCCTTTGTTGGTGCCTGTTTCTAAATTCAAGGAGTCCCACGATGAAGTGGCAAGATAGAAAATCTTATGATGCAAACAAAAAAAAAAAGGGTTTAATAAGGGATGAGTGTTCTACACCCCATAATTTTATCAGTAAGCTCTCAGACTTCTAGAAATTGTTCTGAAATTGGCCTGCCAGACTTTACAACTTCTGCCATTTTGCCATCACACACAATTTTAGTTCTTGAGTGACTCCAATTTTAAACTCCCAGCGATTTAAAGAGCTTTATTGTGAAAATGCTGGAGTGGGAAGATGCTTTTGTACTGAACAGCCCAACTCTGGATTTTATGGTGTGATGGTTATTGTGCCATTCAGACTATGCCCAATTACACAAAAGTGCATTCCTTTGATTTTACCCAAGAGACCGTACATATAACAAAAAAGCATAGCCAGAAAACATTATTTCATGTCTGAATTTTTCAGCTCCTTGCTACTCCAAAGAATAAAAGAAGTGGTCTCTGAAAAGGGGAATATCTTTGAAGCAGTGAATAATGTTTGTATTATTGGTGTGGCTAACAGAGCCAATCATTAAGCTTACCAGAAAATATGTGCCTGATACAACATGTAGGGAACCAGGGGACTCAGTTTTAAGACAAAGGGAATACACATATGACTTCCTATTTGATTAGGTTAACACAGTGGAGGCTCAGGTCATGGCAGGAGGAGGCTTTTATGCTTAATACAAAAACGTAAAAGATTTTTCATAAATGCAGAAGTAAAATTCATCATCAGCATTCATATGCCTGGCAAAAACTGTAAGGCCTATTTGCTTTGAAATTTCTGATTGCATCCTTTCCCTATCCCCTCAAGGTGATGTAATGTTTTCGTCTGTGAAAACCTGGTTTTAAGAAAGATTTGGCTCTGCAATGGAAATCTGCTTTTGATTCAAAATCAGGTTCTAGCAGACAGTACATTTCAGTCCCATTTCTTTGATCATGCCAGAATTTCTTGGAAAAAAAAACCCCCAAACAACAAGTCCCTGGGCCTCTTTCCAGCAATGATTGTCAGTATGTAGCCTGCAAGGTCTGTAGGTAATAGTAAACCTTAACCAGGTTTCATCGTTAGTTCACCATCACCACAAAATAAATGAATAAATGTAATCAAAATTTCAAAATAAAAATGAACAGCTATGCCATCTGGAATTAATGAAGCAAAAAACCCATCATGCACAGGTAAAACAACTGAGGATTTAATTTGGGTAATTCAGTTTAATACATAATAAAATTTCATAGTAAGCATCTTAAATGCTCCTAAAGATGTAAAGGCTTATTTGCTCAACATTTCATGGAAAGGTACTTATAACACATAGAACTGTTGGATAATTTTGCACTGTGAGTCTGCATGCCACTGGTAAGCGACTGGCTTCATGCCAGATTTACAAGTACTGTTGCTCTCTTGCAGTTCTCAAATCAAGTATTTTTCCTTGCTAACATTGTTCAGGTTTTTTTTTCCTTTGGTTTTCTGTGTGGGTTTTTTGTTTGCTTTTTGTTTTTTGTTTTGGTTTGGGTTGTTTTTGTTTTTGTTTGTTTGGTTTGGTTTTGGTTGGTTGGTTTGTTTTTCCTTTTCCCTTTCCCACCTTCATCTTGCTTGGTGCTTCTCCGAGTGGTGAAGCTGATATCTGGGCATGTTCCAGCAGCATTTGCAACAGTCAAAGGCAAAGCAGCCCAGAGCTGGCTCCTGCCCCTTCCCCCCAATGCTCTTGTGCTGGAGACTATTGGCAGTCAACATCCTCCCTGCCACTGCTGTGCCATCTTACCAAGGATGGATTGGATGCCACTGGTGGCAAAGAAGAGATGGAGAGATGAGCCCAGGCTGAGGTTGTGGGACCAGTGGGGCTGCAAAGTGACAGTGGAACAGAATCCTTGCAGCTCTCCATCCTTGCTTCCTTCTCAAAGCATCTTTGGATGGGCTGGTGACGTTTGCTAAGGAGTCAGAAGAAAGGTTTAATCAGGTTATTCCCACCTCTGATTTTCAGTATGAGTGGTTAGTCCATTGGCCCCACCAGAAGCGTGTGAATAAATGTGTTTCAAGGCACTGGATTTGAATGTTATAAGAAATAAGATAACAAGAATACTTGGCTGCATATTAATGCTTCCAGAAACATTGAGACAGTGGTAGCAATTTGCTAAATTTTTAATGGGTTTAATCACAATTTCAAGGCTCAGTGTGCTGTGCTTCACCATCAGATCACTCCAGAAAATCAGGAATACTTGTCTGGAAGCAGCTGAGAGATGCTGGGCATGAGAAGGATAGTTCCAGTAAAAACCCAAGACAAATTGTGCAATTTTACATTTACATGGGTAAGCAGCCAAAAATGCTTTTGTACACTTCAAGTATAGCGAATTCTATGTGGTCTCAGATATAAATGTAAGAAGATGTTATGAGTCACTTCAGTAATGAGGAATGAGCATCCCAGGCTGAGCAGAGGTCTGGTTGGTACATTGTCAGGTCTTTGAGAGTGACTTCTGCTGCAGGCTACAGGTGATGGTCCTGTAAAGCTATACCTGCCCACTGGAGAACTTTTTTCTTTGTTCTCATGAGACTACCCTGAAATATGAGAGCTTACATATTTTTAAGCCTATTTACCTCATTCACAATCATCTAAGGTTCTTGTTTTCAGTGGAAATGCCTATTTTGTATGTGAGCCCTACTAAGCTATTGAATGTGATGATAATGTGTTTATGCACATGCTATGCAAATATTTTTAAATCAGTAGTAAAACTTTAAAGCTGTTTAGTATCAGTTTACTCCCCTCTGCATGACTGTTCAGTCTGAAGCAATGATAATGAATACAATCACCCCATTCTTTCCTGTTCTGCCTTTATACAACTCAGTATGTGTCATGGGTGATTTTATTTCTTTCCTATAGATGTCCAAGTTCTGTTCTGTGCTCTCTGTAATAGGGACCAACAAATCAGCTTGAGTCCCAGTAATTCTCTCAGTATTTCTGGTGCTTCCATTCTCTGCCTTGGTACTGGAGAGACTTCTATAGACTTGTACCAGTGAAAAAAATATAAAATCATCTAAGACATTTGAAAACCTGGTGGATTGTTAGTGGTTTCTCATGCTCAGTGAGCATGAGTAGAATAAATACGATCACAATCCCCTGGAGGATGGTGAGCAGCATGTTTTTGGGAAATGTTAGTTCCTTAGGCTGGCCTGGGATTCTTCCCAGAAACCTCCCCTTGGTGGCAAATATTCTTGTTCTTCAAGCTTTGGTGTTTTTTTTTTTTACATTGTCTTTGGAAAGTTAAGCATTCCAAAGTTCAGACATGTCAAAACACAAGGCTATTTGGACAGCTTTAACTCAGCATCATTTTGCCAGTGAGTGGCAGACACGATGACAGCCCACATCTCGGTGAGCGTGGGTGTTACTGAACTGCTGTGGAGGGCTTTGCATGAAGGCTGCTGCTGTAAGCCCAGCTCCTCCCTGTAACAGATTGATGGTACAGATATTTGAATACCAGCAAAAGATATAATGTAAAAGTAGACCTGGCTTGAATAGGTTTACGTCAGGGGCAGGAAACCATAAAATGTAATAAAGGGTTGAGAGGGGGTAGATATCTGTGTCTTTGCAGAAAGCTGCTCTCTGGTGAAATTGTTACTTGGCCTGTTGACTCCTTCCTGGTTTTATCACATGAGTTTGCTGCCTTTGGGATTGTGGAGCTTGTTCAGTTTTGTTGCTCAAATGCTGGTGCCAGCAGGTCCTCTTGCATCCTGTGTTTTTTCTTTCCGTTGACCTTTCCTATCCAATGAACCAACAGATCTTCTTTCATCGGGCCACTTGCATTTCCTCTACACTACAGTTGCTCTCCCAGGTGAGGTCTGGACCTTCCATCATAGGTGTATGGCCAAGAGGCTCTTGGTGTTTGCTGTGGGACACATGGCAGTGGGACTGTGCTTTTCACTCCTTCCTTGGGCACCAGGAGGTACTGGTAGCACGTGACACACACGTTGTTTGAACATTACCTCTGTCTTTCAAGAGAAAACCTTTCCATAAAATCTGTGGGAAGTGGAGAGAGAGCCCTGTACCCTCCATGCTGGTGTGCTCTCAGGTGCCAGCTTTGGATGTACCAGCAGCTACAGCTAAGATTGTGGAGCCTTTGGTTGTGCCCAGTTCTGCGGATGGTGTGTCCTGCTTCCAAGGATATGTTATGGAGAAGGTGCAGGTGAGCATTAGCCTATGGGTTATGATGGAAAATACTTTTTAAAGCAAAAGGTCTTAAAGGAGAAGGTAAGAACAGCCAGACCCCTGGTTTGTCTGATCTCAATGCTTTGTTCAACAGCTGGATCCTTTTCAGGTGTCTCATCTTTGGCTTTCATCTACTTGCATGGAAACCTAACAAAACTGTAAATATGACCTCAGCCCTTGAACTAAAGGGGATGTGAAAGACGCTCCATCCACAGAAAAGTAGGATTTACAAACAGCTTTTTTCATTGTGACTATGAAACAAAACACTTTTACCAACATGTGTACACCTAAACGAATATGAATCCCAAATGCAAGACTTGATCTTAGCTGATGGAAATACTCAGTATGTGACATGTTAGTAAGTCTTGCCTATGGTGTGGTAAATCTGCCTAAAATTTTCTAGGAGTTCCCCTTCAGTACACTGTCTTGGCAATAAGTCATCTCAAGTAATAGAAAGAGGACAAAGCAATGAAGATGCTGTAATTGAACTGAAGAGAAGTAGCTAAATAATTTCCAACAAGTATTCATTTTCTATAAATATATATGTACATAGTACACAGTAAAAAACCCCATACAAAATATATGTTTGTATAAAATCTCATTACAGGCCATGTGAGGTACATGGGTTTATGTGTAAGGCACATCTTCCTTACAGAAACACAAAAATGTTTCACAGTGCTTTGTTGCTTTTAACAAGTCTGCTCTTCAAAACACAGCTCATACCTTCAATATACACAGTTTGGACTGGAATGTGTTACAGCAGTTTTTTTTTATTGTTAGTTTTCTTCACTCATAAAAACATCCATATGTTTAACATAAATACAAAAAATATTTTAATTCGTTGAAATTTACAATGGGTATTTTTTCACTGATTGGCAAGAGAGCTGTTAGTGTGGAATATTTTGGTTTTAATTAATTTGACAATTGTTTAACATTCTGCACTCTGATAGAGCAATTGTGTGTGTTTTGCATAGCACTATAGATATAAAACCAGATTGGTTGGTAAAAGTTTTCTCTGTTTTAATCTGAAATTGTGGCATTGGTATTAAAAAGGGCAAGCTTAATGAAAACAAGCCATGAAGATATAAAAATGCCTTGAAAAGGAAATATGGCATTCACTTAAGCAATTCTTTTGTCTACATTATATTTTATGTAGATTCTTGTATTGCTTTGCCAGACTGGGTTGCTGGGTGTGTACAGGAAACTTTGACAGCTGCAGAGCTACCAGAAGGAAATGTCTTGATGCTCAGTGTCACAGAAGCCTTTCCAGATCTGTAGCAACATCTAAATGAGGTCTATTTGGGAGATGTGGAAATCCATTAAAATAACATCATTATGTCAGTATAGGTGTTGACCCCTCGGTAAGCATTCCCAGGTGATGTCAGGTGTGGTGTTTGAGACATGACTTCCTCTCCCATGTGAAAGGGTAGAAACTTTCAATCTGTTTCATTACTCTATAGGAGCTAGTAGGTCATATTAACTTTACTCTTTGCTGCAAAACCTGCAGCTACCTTTTACCTGCTCAGTGTTCTGTGGATCGTCTTTGATCCCCCTTCCATAGATTCCTCCAGCTTCCCTTGGGAATGCTGCTGACAGTAGAGCAGCTGCCTTGGCCACTGCACAGGAAAGAGTGCTTGCAGCATTTGGTTTTGCAAAGTGTTGAGAAAAGGCAGGTTTGCCATAAGTGGCAACCTCCTGTTTGTGAGTAAATAAACCCCTCACTTGACAATTAACAAGTGGCATAACATCTTGCCTGTGAGTCTTCCTGGGAGGTGATGGGCAGCTGCTCAGCTTCAGTCCTCAGGCTGATAATCACATTACTCAGCTCTGTGCAGCCAAGTGAATCCTTCACTGCTGCTGCATCCTCCAGCAAGCACGTTTGCTACGTAGCTCCATTAATTACAAATTGAAGGCATCCACATATTCAGATTAACCGCAATATTGTCCTCAGGAATGTGGGACATATTTAGCATTACCAGCTTCAAAGAGGGAGAGAAAGAATTCAGTTCTGCTGGTATATGAGGTAATGTCAATTCCTTGCAGTCGGGAGGCTGAGGCTTAATTGATATCATGTGGCTAACAGATGTGCTGCAAACCAGCCTCATTTGATTGCTTTTTAATAACTAATAACTCTCAGTGGGAGTCCAAAATATGTATCTATAAAAAAAAGCATGCTGGAGCAGCCTCTCTTTCCTGCCAGGATCACTATTACTGAAAGAAATGTGTACCTTTTGCAGTCCTGGAATAGCCACCAGCAGTGGCTGAACACGTAGTCGTCCACACCAGCCCTGGCTGGAAGAGCTGCAGTGAGGCTGCAGTGAGGTTGCAGTGAGGCTGCAGTGAGGCTGCAGTGAGGCTGCAGCGAGGTTGCAGTGGGGCTGCAGTGAGGTTGCAGTGAGGCTGCAGTGAGGCTGCAGTGAGGCTGCAGGCTCTGTCCTGGCTGTCCCCTGGCTGGGGTGTGCACGGAGATGTGGTTGGAATGGATGGAATCCCTGCCACTGCTCCTCCACCTGCCCACAGCTCCAGAGCTCACGGGGACTGTGAAGATCCACTGAGTCATATTTGTGTCATGAACGTGGACTTCTTTGCTTTTCTGAGTTCAGAGCAAGGAATTGTCCTTGGTGATGGGCTGGGAGAAGGGTTCAGCTCCCTGGGCCCCTTTTGCAGCCCCTGAGGCTCAGGGCCTCCCTGCTCACTCCCAGGCCCGTGGCACTGGTGGTGTCCCCTGGTCCCAGATGGGTTTCCCTGAATGACCGATGACACCAAAGCTCTGCTGGCAGTGGAGGGTCTAGCACAAGCAGATTCTTGCAGAGGGGTTGTATGTTAAATATGTTGTATTGATCACAGGTGACAAAACCAGGCCCAGTCCCACCTTTTTCCCTTCTGTCCCTGCCCCAGCAGAATGGCTGAAGAGGAACAAGCGTGCCTGGGGATGTTGCTGCTCTTACATGGTCCCCTGTGCCTCCCTCCCAGCAGGTTTCCTCCTCCATTCTTCAGTGAGTGAGTGGCCAGGACAGGGCCACATGGGACCAGAAGTCAGGACTGGGTTGCCAGGGCACTTCAGTCTCTGGAAGTGTGTGGTGAAGCTGTTTACTTGCCAGTAAAAAATACAGGTGGGTGAGTTACCTGACTCTGACATCATTATTAATCATAATTAATGATGAAAAATCCACTATATTTTATTTGGGAAGAAAATAAACACATTGAAAGGTTCCAGAGATATTTCTGTGACTAAAGACCAATTACTGGGGTACTTCTACTATTCCTGTGAAGGACAGGCAGTGTTTTAAAATTAGGAGAAATATTATGAAATTTAGAAATTATTCCTCAGAAAAGCAGAGGTGAGATGCTAAAAATGGGTATTTTGTATGGCAAAAGAAAAAAAATCTACTGCCATTTCTGTTCCCTTGCTATTCTCCCTTACCTCCATACCAGCAGAGGATACTTTAGTTATCAACTTCATTAAACACAGATCATCAAAGCTCACAAGAACCAGCTTGTAGCTCTTAAAAACAAGAGTGATTTTATGCAAATTAATGATGAAGCAATGTGGCTGGTGATTGCAGCAGATGATTTTGGCCTGCTTCTATATTTATATGGTTCATAGACAAAAAAACACAACCAGACAAAAAAACCCCAAACAACAAAACACCTTATGACATAAGCCAACTTTGGTCCCCTGTTACAAGAATGGTGCTGCTTTGGGAAGTAATGATAAGAAATGGGGTTGATCTTCAGGCCTTCTCTATAAGGTTTCAGCTTTATCAAAGATGCTCAGCACTATGTGTGACTTGTTCTTTAAGCTGTTGCAAATGCAGATCTCCCAGCCTCCTTCTCTTGATCCAAGTGAATTGTTTATCTTCCAACACTTTATCCTCTGTCACTTAGTCATGATAGGAACAGTTTACAGTCAGATAGGCACCTAAAGACTCATTTATTAGGGTTTATGTAATTAGAAGTTGTGTCCTTCCCTGTGTGTTGTCACCTTCCATCCCAAAATGATGTCCCAGATGGAGAGCTGTTACTAGTGGAGTCCTCCAAGGATCAGTGCTGGGTCCAGTCCTTTTCAATATCTTTATCAAGGACCTTGCTGATGGGACAGATGCTCAGGCAGGTTGTGGAGTCTCCTTCTCTGGAGACAATCAAAACCCACCTGGACATCTTCCTACATGACCTTCTGTAGGTGACCCCTCTCTGGCAGGGGAGTTGGACTCGATGATCTTTCAAGGTCCCTCCTAACCCCTAACTTTCTGTGATTTCTGTGAAAAGGTGATAAATCATTTTTGCCTACCTCCTCTCTCTACTCTCTTAACACCAGAGTTGCTGCAAAACCAGATCCCACCCTTGCAAAACTTAGGGGGCTCCTTATCCAGTGCCTCACACCAGCTTATGGAGCTGCTCCATTAATGGTCATAGTGGGCAGGTAAAGCTACCTTTACCTTCTGTGAAAGCCACTCTGGCTCCAAGTGCAGAGGATCTATGGGGAGTTCCCCTGCCACAGCCTTGTGCTCAGTGTTCAGGTGTGGTACCACTTCACTTAATTGTTTCCATTTCTACAATCAGACGATATAGAAATTCTTCTGACTGAGCATGCAAAGGCACTCATAAAAAAAGTCTATTAATTTTTATGCCTCATAAATGTAAACCACAATTCACTTTAAGTTTGCTGTGAAAACATTCCTCTTAAAATCTTAGTTTATGGGACACAGAACAAATAGGATTTCAGAACAAAAGTCTATTATCTCAAGAATTCTATTATTGTTAATTAATAATTCTGTTTTGCCTTTCTTTGTTTTCAATGAAGCTCTGCTGTTTTACTGTTTTTTTCTTTGATGAATATTTTATCAAACAGCAATCAACATCTTGTAACACAATTGCATGGTTATACACTGAAACTTAAAGCAACGGAGAGAAGCAAAAGCAGAACACAAAATTATCAAACCCTTAAACTTTCTGAAAAGCTGGAGTGCTGTAACATTAATTTATCCTAAAGCCAAAGCAGTGTGTTGCTGTTTTGTCACTGCCTGCCTCTTCCCTGAGTGGTGAGAAACCTGTCCTGAGTGGCAGGGTTTGGCTACTGCAGTTTAATTGTACTTTTAATAATGAGGTGTGGGCTGTTGGACTTGATGTCATTGCTGCCTTCTACCTTCCTGGAAGTTATGGCAGCTGATCAAGTAGCAGACTATTTTATTCATGTAGTGAAGAGCTATTTGAAACCAATGTGGTGGTCTGAGAATGAGACCATTTCCCCTCAACGACGGCGCTGGGTGCTGTGCCACCAGCTCAGAGCACAGACCCACTGCTGGTGCAGAACATCCCTGCTGGGGGAAAGCATTTCCAACATACATGATTTATTTACAGGCTGGCAAAATGTAGGCCTGAAGGCTGAATATTAATGTAATAACCCTAACTGCAGTAAAATGGCTGTTTTTCAGAAGTGCTGATCTCCCACAGCTTTCAATGACTAATTTCTGCCTCCTGCCTTATTCTCCAGTGCTCTAAAAATCAGAGCACTTTCATTTCACTCCCTAAATACAGTTGTGTGTCAGTGCTACCAGGACTGATTCTTGGGTTCTGCTAAAGCCAGAAGCTTGAAAACTGTTTGGGGGACGGTTATGAAGTTTTTTGTCTGGTGTTTTTTTCTTAAATATTCAAAAGGATAGCACTATCTACAGCATCTCCTGAACAGTACGCTGGAACCACAGATGTGCTGTCACCATTCAATGACACCCCCAGGGAAGCTTCACGTTAAACGTAGGAAATCTTTCTGATGGAGGAGTGGCAGCACGTTTCTGCAGTGTGTGTTACAGTGATGTGTTGAGACCATTGCTCTCATTTGTATTTTAGGTTATCAGATGCAGAGTGTGCCCACCCTGAAAGCACAGAAAAGGTCCCTTTTCTCCTGCCATCACAGGAGAAAAGTGCTCAGGGCAGGGTGTGAAAGAACAACTCATGATGAGGCCTGGAGACTCGACCTCATTGTGCTGCTGTTTCTTAGGCTTAATTTAAAAAAAAATGTATTTAAACTTGTTCATCTTATATTGGTGTCCCTTCACAGGATGATTCTTGTGCAGCAAAACCCTGCCAGACTTTCTTGTTCTCATGTGGTCTTTGGTTGCTGATATTAAGTGGGAAATAGAAGACCTAGAACCAATACTTGGTGTGGAAAGATGATCAAGAAAGGGTGAGCAGGACTATTTCTTGCCCCTAAGGAGAGGCTGGGGCAATGACACAAAGAACCTTTGCTTTTCTATGGCTATTTTTACGTTGGTTTTTACAAGTACAAAGTAGGAAGAGCTGCAATGAACATTTCACAGGGGCAAATCCTGTTCAAGATCAATAAACTAACTTCCATAAATTTTAGCCCAAGTTTATGTACTTTGGAGTGGAATTTTCTTAAAATGCCAGAACCAATATACAGCTCTGAGCAGACAGAGGGCTTAGCATATTTCTATTTTATGATTCTTTTGCCAGAGGGAACATTTTATCATAACTCTGATGGTATTGTTGCATTCATTAAAGAAAAGCAAAACAAAACAAAACCAATGGAAATTATATTGCTCCCCCAGTGTTCCATTCCTGACAAGTGACCCTGCACACCAGGGGAGCTTGGAGCCAGGCACAAAGGAGCCATCCATCACATGTGTGTTTGCATGGCACATCCAGGAGGTGGCTTGCTGCTGCTATTGGAGAGGTTTTTAGGGGTTCAGCAAGGGGATGGCATTGGAAGCTGAGCTTGACTCTCTGCCCAGCACCTGAATGGCTGCAGATGCTGAGCAGCCATAACCCAGCAGCTACACTTCAGGATGAGCCTGGAGGAGGGTGAGAATAGAAATACAGTGTTTTTTCTTAGAGTTTAATTTAACCCCTTTAATTTTTCAGGTGGGCTGTGTGCACAGAGGAGTTCCACACTGCTGCACATTGAGCAGTAGGGATTGCTCAGTGATTGCTTCAGCTGGTTTTACCCCAGCTCAAGAGCTAAAGTTTAGGATTCTTTCCCTGTTTTCTTTGCCTGAGTGTCTCCCCAGTTCTGTCTGCTAGGAGCTGTTTTAGGCACTGCTGGCCTAACCAGCAGGATCTGTGGCCTGTCTTTCAGACCAGGTCTCTATAGGAAGTAACAGGAGGGTTTATGGCAAATCCAAAGCGTGAGTGAAGAAACGTGGCTGCATGTAAACCCCCATCAAATGGCATGTAGTTTCCCAAGTACTAGATGATGCATGGAAGAAATACATGCTTGCATTCTCTGAGGCAGGGAGCAAGGGCAGACTCTGGCTGTGCTCCCCCAAATTCCTTCAGCTATCTCTTGCACCCAAAGGGAGCTTGAGGCAGGGGAAGCCTGGGGAGCACATGGCAGGGGGGGAGGCTACCCTAGTGCAGTGAATTTCTGAGCAATATATATCTGAATTCATTATGATAAAATGTTATTATTAATTTTTCTTGTAATTTGATATAATAAATGAATTATTTTAATTTTTTCTCTACCTTAAACATCTAACAGTTATACATGTTCTTTCAAAGTTAGTAAACATAATTACAATTGACAATTTGATTTTCTATTCTCTGCATTTTCTGTTCTCTAATTGATACAGGAAGATAGGAGAATGTTTGTAAGCAGCAGTTCTTAAGGACTATATTTTAAAAATGTTTTTATTCCTCTTTCATGTCAAAAAAGCAAGAAAATTAGGATGAAACTAATGCAAATAGAGCCTTTAAAATGTTTATTTTAGTGGTGTATAGAGAATAAGAAGAAAGATCTGAGCTTTTGCCCCCTTTTCTTCATTGCACATTTCAGATAAGATCCAGTACTAGACTGGAATCCAACATCTTTGGAAGTTCCTAGGCATTTTAAATCTGGGATTTAACACATTTCCAGCAAGGTAAGCAGCTTTTATGTTCTAGGGAAATAAGATGAAAACAGCCAGATTTTCTCCTTTCATTCAAGGTAGATTAAGTGTGCCTTCTCTGAAGCTGGTGCAGGATCTGCACTGGAGGATACGGATAGATGTAAGAAAGGGCTGATTCTTCTCTGGTGGGTACATCCTAGCAACCAGTTTGGACCAGTGAGAAGAACGGGGTTGTGCAGTGTTTTGGCAAGGTGAAGAAAGGAGGCACTTCTGGCTCAGCTGCTTGGGAGCTGTGGGATGCTCAGAAGCTGCATGCCAGAAACTTTGGCTGATTCACAGTGGAGCTTTCCCCAAACCACTGCGGTTTTGTGTGTTGCTCATGTCCACAGCACAGGAGGCTGTATCTGCCAGCTGACCTCACACGAAGCAATGAGGATTGACTGTGGCTGATGTGGGCTTTTATGGTTGCTTGCCTGACCAGTGCTTTTCTCTGCTGCTTGGCAGCAAACACTGGGGCTGGTGATGGATGGCCTGGCCCAAAAACACAGCAAGGACCAGACTGGATCGCCCAGGTGACTCAGACTTTCTCCACAGGGATGGAGTTATTCTTCACTGCTATTTCTTTCCTGCTGGCACTGTGCTCTGCAAATTATGAGATGCAAAAAATACATGGTGAAGTCTTAATTGTAAGGCCAATTAAATGAGAGTCTAACTGTTAATCTGTAGACCCATTTCCCAGGAACAGCAGGAATACAAGACAGCGGGGCTGGGTCCTTGCATGGAAGCATCTGCATCTTTCCATCAAAAGCAGTCATTTGCAGTTTTATGCTTGTGCTGGTCTAAAAAAGTCTCTAAAAAAGGATTTTTTTTTGTCCTATTGAAAGTTGATGTCTATACTTGTGACAGCTGGGGAGAATTTGGGGTGATTGTCTATCCTTACAGACAAAGTGTAAAATATCAGTGGCTAAGGGCACAACTTGGGTCTCTCTTTGAAAAAGGCTGGGTCCATCTTGGGATGCAGCCCTGGGAGGAACCACACAGGTATGCAGAAATATATGAAAAGCCATCAAAATTGTCTTCACCCACCAACCTCCTGGAGCACAGTTCTGGAAGGAGCTGGTGAGGCATCTTGAGAGTGTGCCGTGGCTCAGCCCTGTGCTGAAATACAACTGGTCTTTTTCTAAAGCCAACCACATCAACAAAAGCTGTGTCAGTAATATTTTGATGGGCTGTCGTAGGATTATGGCACGCTGCAGCCTGGCCATGCCAAGGCTGTGACTCTGGGCTTGCTGTGCTCTTTGTGGGCCTCAGTTACTGCCTTGAGCTTTGTGACTGACCTCCAGAGAGGAGGTGGTTGTCACAGCCAATTCCTGCATCTTTATGGATTATTAAAAAGCCATCATGTGTCTCACTGGGGAAGACCAAGAGAGCTTTGGGTCTTCTAATCAAAATGCTTCTAAAAAAGAGGCTTGCTATTAGAAGGCTTCTCCTTTATGCTGGAACATCATCTTTTTGTAAGGTACCTCTTTCATCTTTAGTTTCAGAGCGGGCCCAGTGTCAGGAAGAATCTGTGCCCTTACATGCATACTGTGCCCTTAAAAAAAGCAGAAAGCAAATGACAGGTCTCTGATTTCAGTGCTACGAATGTCTCTTGTTGGTCAAGGTGGCAGCTTGAAGTCAAGAGACGAGGGCAGGGAACAATACGCCAGCCAGCCTGCTTGAACTTCGGGCCTTTTGGACCAAGAAATACTTTATTTTATGCAACATGTGGCCTTTTGATCCTGGCGAGCAGAAACAGAAGAGAAAGTTGCTATGCAACCAAGAAAGCAGCTGCTGAGCTGAGGAGTCCGGGAACTGGCAACTTTTGCAGAGAGGAATCGCCTTGAAAAATACAAGCAGGCAGAATTTTAAGATTGATTCCAATTTTCATGTTTGCCAGCATCTTGCTTCTGGATTTATTTAGTCAGTGTTGGCGAAAGGTCATAGAAATGTTGCCTCAGGTGCAGCCTGGTAGCTTGTTGTGGGAAACAAAACTATGGGAAGTTGGCTTTGGGGACAGTGACATTCTGTGGGTGCTGCTGACCAGGGTCTTAAATTATTTCAGTCTGGGCTTGCACCGACTGCAGAAACTGCCCCTGCAGCAGTGGTGCTGGGGCCTGGTCCCCCTCTGGCACTGGGTCAGGTCTCAGGCCAGGCTGAGCCCACACTGGGGTGAGCTGGGACAGGGCATCAGGTGCTTCCCTTGTTCCCAAACTTAAGTGAGACACAGGGGAAGAGCTGGGGCCTTCAACGTGGAGTGAACCTTTGTTAGGATGAATGGCTGACTTTTGTTCCTGCTGCCTGAAAAAAAAAAAAAAAAAAAAAAAAAAAAAAAAAAAAAGAAAAAAAAAAAAGTGGCTATCTTCTTAAAAACTGGGCAAAGAGAAAACTGGTGCTCCTCCTCCCCTGCTCATTTGCAGTTCTGCTCTGTGTTGCTAGCAGGCAGGGCTGTCTGTAGTTTGCCTTTTATTAAATAGATACATGAATAAATTGCAGTGAAAAAGTCTCCCTTTTCTTCTCTCATATATACACTCTGAACTTGTAAAGGATGCTGACAACCTTTTTAATGCAGTTACAACTGAATTACAACAGGACATAAACCACAAGCTCTGACTATCACTCATGCCACTTAACTGCTTAATAAATTCCAAGGGAAGTGGGCATTCAGGGCTGCAAACAAGTCCTTTCCTTCCATCCCTTCCAATAGACACTGCTTAGACACTGACTTAGAAGTAATGTTTTGGAATAATCACTTCTCCCCCCACGCCACAGATAATTCACGGGAGGGGTTAGGTGAAGTCTCTGTGTGGGCAGATCAATAGTTGAAGAGCTGCCAAAGGAGAGCTACAAATCTTTCATCATGTTACAGACAGGGGAGCTGCCTTCCCCAGCTTTATTGATAATATCTAGAGAGTAAATTATCATATCAAAGTGTAAATTCAAGGCAAGGAAGTGATAATAATCTCCAATTTGTGGTGGATAAGCAACTAATGAGAAGTTCAATGCACTACAAATGCAGGAGATAACAAAATAATTACAAAATGGCAAACTGTTGAAGACTTTTAATGAAGGAAGGACAATGAGAAAAATATTGTTCAAGTAGTGCTTGTTATAAGGAAAACAAGAATCAACGGCCCATCTTTGAGCAGATGCAGTAGGGAATTGATACCCAAGAATGTTCACTTGTTGGGTCTTTCTGAAAAGGGATGGGCAGTGAGTCTGAATTTGTGAAGCAAGTTTGTATCATATAGGAGATGTATTGCTGGTAATGTTTGTGGCTGAATTTATAAGAAAAGTTCATCTTACAGATACTGTGCAGCAGGAATCTGCAAAATGAAGCCATGCCCTGGATGGGGAGGATGGAGACTATGTTCAGGCCATGGGTCTGTTTGCCAGAGGGGACCATGCTGGTTGCAATGGAGACTAAGGCAGGTTTGGAAGGGAGTGGAAGGGGTGGACTTGAGCTCTACTTGACAAGGTTGTACCTGTAGTTAGGAGAAGGCACCAGAACTGCTGGAACAGCTGAGATTTCTATCCAGTCACAAATCCAGCAGTTGGGGAACAGCAGAAGGGCAGCTGGGAGTTGAGTTGTTATGTAGGGGTGAATGAGGGACCTTGCAGTGGATGACAGCTCGAGAACAACAAACTACTCCTTGGGGAGAAGAAAGCATCATTTCATGCATCTGTGAAGCCATAATTTGTCTCCTGGTCAGTGCAAGCATGAAGGCTGATCTGTGGAGAATCTGGCCTTTTTCCAACCACTGAAAATAATGGTCCTTGTTCCAAGGAGCTTATAGTCAAAACAAAAAGACCAAGACTAGTTTGAAAGAAATAAGAGGAGTAATTTAAGAGCGTACAATCTTCAAAATGTCATTAATTGTAAATAATGATTTGTCTGACCTTGGCACTGCTCCCAGGAAGTCACACTGGGCTCAAGAATGCAACATGATGACGCACATCTTGAAAATACTGTGTCAAGCACCACCTGGTTCCTGTTAGCCAAATGTCTGCTTGACATTGCTCATTCATTCTTCAGTTGACTGAAAACTCATGGACTCATTGATGGATGGAGCTTGATGAAACTGCTTGGCAAACCCTAAGTATTTTAAAATATTTAATAAATTAGTAATTAAAGCAGGGGGAAACAGAGCTCAAAAAGTTTAAAAATTTGTGTTGTTGTTGTTTATTTTTTTTTTTTTTTTTTTTTTTTTTTTTTTTTTTCCATCTGCATCTGGGATTTTTATGAGAACTACTTTGATAGGAATACCCAAATACTGACAGTGCCTCTTGTCTCTTCCACAAGGACTTTGGCTGCCCAGAGAGGTGGTAGAGTCTCCAGCTCTAGAGACATTCAGACCCTGCCTGGACCAGCCTCCTCTGCAACCTCTGAAACTTTGAGGTGACCAAAGGTGCCCAAGTGGAAGACTTCACCTCACTGATTCATGTGTCTTATTGTTCCCTTTAAAAAAACTAGTGTTAATTTCCTGTTTGTCAATGAGATGATGTTTCCTCTGGTCTCCTTTCCCTGTGGGGAACTGTGAAATCAACTCTTCTATTCTTTAAAAATACCATTTGTATCTCATTATTCAAATCAGAAATAGGAGAGACACATAGTTCCATCCAAGGCCTGAAGAGCTCTTGCTGCAACTTCAAAAACTTCAGCAAACCTAAGCAAAATCTAAAACAATCCTAAATAATGACAGCTGAAGGGAAAGGGAAGGTTTCTGATTCTGAAGCTCTGAAGTTATGCAGCAACTGATGTTTCCTAGGCATCTAAGTTCTCATATTGGTAAGTGAAATAAAAAAACGAAGAAAATGTCTAGAATAGCATTGCTAAGAAAATAAATAGTCAGATGTAGCTCAGACAGGCAATTAAACAGGGAAAACATTGCTGCATTAATCTTGCTGTATGTTAATTTGTTGATCTAAAGCTAGAATTAGAACTTGTAGATTTAGATACTGTGTGCATATATATATACATATATATATATATAAACTCTGCTAGAACATTTCTTTTTGCATAAAAAATAGTGTTTGACAGAGGGGATTCCCCACTATGAGATAATGATTTTCTCCTGGTTTGGGACAGAATTGATAAGTTCTACTATTTAGATCAGAAATATTCTTACCAATTGAAGCAATAATATGATGGACCAGTTTAACTATTGTCAGCACTGAAGAAAAGCATCCAGAGGTGATACAAACAGAAGCCATAACCTGAACGTCTGCAGCTGAAACCATGTTTCTTTTGACAATTGGTAAGTATCTCTTGAGCCAAGTCAAGAATGCTGGTTGTTGCATGGCTATCTAGAAATAGAAATACCTTAAAACCAATACAGACCGTCCTTCCTTCTGCCCTTAGGAGACCCTCTGAACTAGTGTTTCTCCTTTAGATTCAAAATTCTCCATCACCTGTACAATTTCTGCTGAACCAGCTCTTAATATTTTTTTTTTTCTAAATATTATTATTAATATTATCGTTATTGTATTTTATAAGCTTGATTGACCTTTTGCTACTGGAACTGCCATTCTCCCAGGGAGAGACTGATGAATCCTGTGTCATGAAGATTTGGAGATTTGGTTAGTGCCTTGCTACAGGTACTTTGCCCCCGGGTGGGAGCAGTTCAATCTGCTGGAGGAGCAGGAGTCTGCCCGTGAAAGAAAGGGCTGAGTGGTGAAGTGGGAGGGCATTGCTGACTCCTCTGTGCCACTCCTCTGGGTTCAGCATTGGGAAACTTCCCTGGAGTTGGTTTCTGAATTGATGGAGGGGTGGGGACTTGGAAAGGCAGGGGCTTGTCACAGGGGGAGATGGCAGCCAACCCTTGTTTCAATTCTGTGTGCCACCAACCACTGCTAGGCCAAAGATAATATTGCTGCTGGTGGGATGGAGGCTTCTCTGGTGTCATTAGCCCCAGCTATATGCTATCAGGAGAGGGAATCAGAAATGTGGGGCATTACACTGGGTGCCTCTAATGCCTCTGCTCCCTCTGAAACCATGGGCATTGTCAGGGCTTAGCAAAGACATGAACTGAAGAAAATTTGGGCTGGTAAATGAACTTCTAAACTTCTACAATTTCATGTGAAAATAGAAAAACCCACAGTAAATATGGGATCACACAAAACTGTTTCTAAAGGCATTTTTCAGAATAACCTCATTTTAAGGCATCAGTAGCCCTGGAAGTAAGTTATTACACTTATTTATAAGATGCTCATGAATAATTTACACTACATTAGCTTGTAAATGTGATAGCTTTTGAAATCATTAAGCTCCAGTAGCTTGCTTTGTAAATCCATTGGCTGGGTCTCATTATTAAAAGCCAATTAGCTCATTCAACTGGAACGTAGTTTGTAAAATAGATATGCAAGTATTTATATTACAAGAGAATATGTTAATTCTAAAATTATTCCAGAAATGGCATAATGGAAATATTTAATGATAAGGATATAAAAGTCTGTATAAATACATAATTGCACTAACTCTGTAACAAGTTTTCCAAAACCTGGTAAGTGAGGTGTCAGGATCTTGATTGTTTTTATGAACACATGATATTAGAAATCTCTGCTTTAAATAATAAATATTATAGTTTATACATAGAGGGGATATTTCCAAAGTACTGATTTGCATGCGTGAGAAGCTTGGATCTTTGCTTTAAAATGTTATACTCCTAAATTTCTAAGCTATGGTTGGCACTAGGAAGGATGCAGACCAGGAGCCAGTGTGGCAAGAGGTGGTGATGTGCAAGGTGCTCTTTCCCCCACTCACAGGTGAATCCTGTGGCTGTCAGTCAGTGCAAGGTTTGGGGTTTTTTTTGATGAAAAGTATTTTTTATTTGCTATTGAATGTTCACATTCTCACATTGAGAAAACCTGCTTGGGCCACACCACAGGGAAGTTTATCTTTGCCCAACTGACTTATTCCCAAGTCATCCTGTCCCACTTGCTCCATTGAAATAATCATGGTATTCCCCTCCAGCACAATACCAGGAGGGGCTGTCTTGTACAATGTTTTTATTTCAGTATAAAGTAAAATGTCATTTAGGTTCATTTGTGCTAAGGCCCTGGCTTTAGGAGAAGAGGCTCTGTAGGAAAATCAATAGCCACTGGACATAAATAAAATATCCAGATGGTTTGATAATAGTATTTTGTGTTGCATTTGAAACATACTTGCTATGTAAAACATCAAACATTCTCTTTTTTTCCCCCAAAAATACTTTGGGTTTATGTTTGTCTCTCATTCAAATTGAAACATTTTTAAACTTTGGTACATATAAATCCCTATTACCAGCTTTTAAAGGGATTAGGGTAAATGGCTTTTATTTTGCAGTCACAATAGTATTGCTTTCAAGTACATCTTTTTGAATTTCCTGTTCAGAAGAAAAAAAAAAGGAGGAATTTAAGTAATTCACAGCAAAGCTACAACGTCTGCTTCTGCACTGATGAATGTCTCCCTTTAGGAAAGGCAGTTCTCTTATTAATATAACATCTGGCTTGCATCTTGAATAAATATAACAACTCAAAAGCAGGAGAAAAAGAGTAGAAAAATATGAATTTTCTGGCACATGAAGCAGCCAAAAGGCCTAATTAACAGGAATAATATCTGGCACGTAATGCTGCTGGAGGAGCTCCCATAAATGAATGTTCTGGGACAAGATGTTTCAATGGGACCCCTTGGTCACCCAAAGAACCAAGAAAAGTGGGATGCTGAGAAGAACAGAAATGAGCAGGGATTTATGATTCTGTGTGTCAGAATGGCTGTTATCAGCCTGTCCCTTGGGGAGCCTTTGCTGTGTGACCTGCAGCAAGGGGCTGGACAGTCTCACGTGCTGCTTTCTGTCCTCGCCGCATGTGATCCAGCTGCGTGCAGACACCCCTTGCTGCCCTTTCCCTTGGGTCAGCATCCTGCCTGCAGCACCCATCTCCAGGTTCTCATGCCTTTTAAACTGCAGATTTTGAGAATTAGTTTGGAGAAATAATAAAGAAGTTATTAAGCTGTTTAAAAACCCTTTTCAAAATGCCAAACCCAGAAAAATACACCAGAAAATCCTCCCCAAAACCAGTGAAGAGGGCAGAGTTTTGACAGCCATCCCAGAGACATTTTGTTACCATGGCTGCAGAGTGGGGCCATGTGTGGGTGCTCCTGATGGAGAAGTGATCCCAAATCAGCATCTGCCAGTGAGGAAGGTCTCTCTGGATGGGACCCAGTTCATGTCCCCTGTCTCCATCCTTCCCTGTTGGCAGGGCATCGTTTTGCCTTTATCCAACCATGAGCGCAGCCCAGGAGGTGAGCAGAGTGCAGTTGGTTATTTACCTGCTCATAGTTCCCAGTTACAATTCCTGCAGGATACAAATGGCTTGGGACACAACTGCAGCTCTTCCAGGGACAGGAAGCACCAGGACAGTGCAGTGGGTGGGTGATGCTGTGGGGACCTCCTCGGGCTCCTGAGCGAGTTTGTTGCAACTTTGAAAATCATCATGGTGACTGCAACTGTTAACTGGAAGCTGAGCCCAGCCTGTGAAGAAGCAGGGGGTCATGGGGGTCAGATGGCTATACATTTTTTAAAAATTTTTATTTCTGTTCCATTTGAGCTATTTGTGTAGCATATTCATCTGAAAGCTTTCATAATTCAGAAACTTTAATTTTATGAATCTGAGAGGCAGCTAATATCATGTTTAATTTTTACTAGGACTTTTTTTTTCTTTTTTCTTTTTTTTCTTCCCCCCCCCCTTATTAAATCCTTCTAGTTTTGTTTGTAAAATGTACTGTAAGGGCCAAGTCCTGGGAAATGCATCTTAGAACTGTGTCTGCCCTGGGGTCTTGTATTGTCTCTCTCTTTATTAGGTCTCCTGTCAGCCTTCAAACTCTGCAGCTTCACAACGTTCCCCTATAAGGTAAAATTCAATTCCCTCTTTCTGTAGAAGGGAAAACTGATGCACAGACCAGATAAATGATCTACCCTAGGTAAGAGAGTGGCTGAGGGAGCAGTAGCACACTGATGAAAGCAGCTCTTTCCCTTTTTGATAAGCCTGAAAGCAGCTTTTGATAGAAAGCTCAAGCATGGGATATCTGTAGCAATCAGAAAAAAAGAAATAATTCCTGTTTCCCATATCTTGGATGACGGTGGTTTTTTTGTTTGGCTTTTTTGTTTGGTTTTTTTTTTTACCTTTAGTTTCCCATAGCAAACCTTTACGTAAGTCTCCTTGGTAAATTTTGCAGTTGAGGGATGAGTAGGCTACTAGTAGGCACACACAGCCATACTCAGTTCCCACTCAACCCAGTTAAAGTCTTTGAGCTGATTCTGGGGTGGATTGCACCAGGAGGGTACAGTGGAGTTCTTTTGTGAGGGCCTGTTTCCATTAACTGAAAGCAAACACCTTACATGTCAAGACATTATGTTTCAAGAAGCTCTCAGCTTTGGACTTGATTTTTGCTTGACAAGTACAATGTTGTCAATGAAAGGAGAAGAGTCGCTTGTTAGCTACAGTGAAAATACAGAGAAGGATTTCTGTTGTTGGGTAGACTTCTTATTCTTGATGAGAAAAATAAGTGTTTTAATTCTTTTTTCTCTCCTGTCCCTAAAAATGTTAATTTGAACACTGGTTCCTCAGAAAAATGACATCAAAATGAAAGAAGGCATTTTAGTCATCCTTGTCCACAAGTTGAGGCAGTTGATTTTTCAGTGTCCTCATTTATTCCAACAGCACCTGATTGCTGGTAGTTTTACCCTCAGACCCCTGAGAGCCACTCAAGTCAGTCATCTACGTATTCACAAGCTCTTTTCTTCCCTGTCAGCTCTCAAAGAAACTTAGTGGGCTGGTTCTGGCACTACAGTGAATTTCTCTGGTGATTTTCATTTGTGATATGCTTTAGTGTGCTGGATCGCTGCAGAGAACTCTTGGTGAAATATGATATGATTAAGACAGTGGTTATTTGAAAAAACTGTAGAGAAGGAATTTAGTTAATCAGAGATTGATGACTCTTTCCAGAGCCTATTGCAGTTCCCAGCATCATTATGCTGTCATTGAACAGAAAGGGAAAATGTTGAAGTGCTCATTGTGCTTTGGTATCAAATGCTGCTGAGTACTTTAGGTGGGACTAAGAGAAGACAGAAAGTCTCCCCTCACATACTGCTTCATCATTGCTCCTTGCCCAAGAGTGGTGACTGTGTTTGCCTTTGCACATCAGCCCTAGACGTTTCCAGGTTGTTAAGAGCTCTAGGCTGAAAAGGGTGCAGGCAGTGGGAATGCCACCACCTCAGATGCTTCCCAGCTCTGAAGGCATCCCTTATGTAAAAGCCTTTGCATATGCTTTGGAATGCCATGGTATTACTTTCCACTGAGCAGAAACAGGTGTACTTTGTCAGTGCTTGTGTCTCTGTTGGAACACATTTTGTCTCAGGTACCTGTAAATGTGAGTGAAAATGATAAAGGTGAGACCAATCAGGACAACAAAAGCATTTTTAGTGAACAATCAGACACTGGACATTCTCCAGTCTGCTTAGTAACAATCCCTTGTATAACATGGTCTATTTCTGTCATTTATTAAAATCTGTGATTTGAGGGAAAAAAAAAGCAATATATTTGAGCCTCAAGGGGTTTTCAAAGGGTTCAGTTTGTTTAAATTTTCAAATGTTTGTTATTTTCTTTTAGAAGAAAAATCCTTATGGTTTGTTGCAAAAGGATATTTTATTAAGTTCAGACAAACTGAACTGGCTTTCAGCAAGTAGCACTTGGATCTTGAGTCAGGAGGAAATAAAATAACTTGGTATGGTGTCACCATATTGCAAAAGTGATATTCTGGCTCCAGCAGAAATTCTGGTATTCACTTCTTTGTATTGAGTATACTGATTTGAGTCCCTGCCCACTTCCAAAGGGATGTGAGAGACCTCCAGCAGGAATTACAGACGTGTCTGTTGCTTTGGGAAAGCCTCTTGTGCAGCCTCCCTGAAAGGCTGTTTTCCCCCCTGGTTTGCAGTTGCCCATTCAGAGCCAGGACTCCAGTCAGTGTGCTGGGGAGTGAACACCCATGGGTGAGCATGTGCCTCAGCTGTCCCCATGGTGGCTATTGAGCTGCTGAACCTCCTGATGCTGCCACTGCCTGTCCCACTAAGGCTGTATTGCTGCTGCTTGTCACCCTGATTAATTTTGGTCTGGAGATCACAAGTGGCCTGGGCACGTGGCCCTGACTTTGTGTCGAGGTCACTGTCTGCTGCATGTGCAATAATTCATGGCTTTTCTGTCAATTGCTTCTTCCAGATCAAGGAGCACGTGGCATGCACTTGATTCCTGCAAAATGGTGTCATGAACCTGTGACATTCAAATAACCTGCTCAGATTCACAAGCCTGAAATTGTTTCTCCTCACGTGGTGAGAAGATTCTCATATCGTGTCTCCCTGCAGGTTTGCTGGCAGAGGTGAGAACATCTGCTTCCCCTTCCTAAACACCAGTGTGTGCTGAGGCAGGCTCAGGCAGCAGAGTTTCCAGGCAGTTACCCTTAACTCTTCATTAATGACAGAGAAATCTCCCAGGCAGGAGCAAAGCACAGGGAAGGAGGAGGTATCTGAATAATTTTCGTTCGTAATATTCTACTTTCTTCTATAAATATTAAACATTTCACTAGGAGTTGCAACTGAGAGCAGACACAATTTATTAAATTTATTTTTTTTAAAAACCATACTAGCAGACTCACAAGCAAAGGAATCTCTGTGACGGTTGTGGCCAACTGAAAATTAATTAGGATTCTGAATCTGTAGTGCTGGTGTCTTAGAGCTCTTTGCTTCTTTGGATTAAATTGCATTAAACTCTTTATTAAACAGAACAGGCAGTTTGGCACTGGAATCAAGCCCACATCTGCACCTGGGTTTTCCTATTAAAAGTGAAAAGAGCACGAAGAATGTTAATCCTTTTATCCATGATTCAAGAAAAACTAGGCAGGACATAGAAAACATATTTTCTTTTTTTAAGGTTTATAATTTTGGGTATTTACCTGCCCTGAATTTTCAATGTGACTTTTTCCTGTTTGTTTTGGAGTGTTTTGTGTGGGGTTTTTAATGCTTAGAATACATCCTTTTGTACCAATTGCCTGTCTGGGATCCCAGGATGAATGTTTTTCTTGTATTTTTAATGAGGCTGAAGTTAGCATGGGCATGTTTGTTTAACAACAACAACATACACAACTCTGCCCGTGTGAAGGAGTCTTTGTGTACCACCATCATCAGCTCTTGCAGCAGGATCAGGGAATACAGCTGTTAGTTAACTTCTGATGTGGATGGAAAATGAAGCACTGAACCTGAATCTCCTCTCATTTTTGTTGCTATGAATTATGAGTAACTTTCTCTGAGTCATCTGAATTATATCAGAAAGAGGGAATTTGGCTAACATTAGTCAAGGTCTTGCACAATTGAGATATTTGAGTCTCGTCTAAGGATCGGGTGTTGACCATTCAAAGTAATGAACATTTGGCAGTAAGTCTTCAGGGAGCAATAATGATAGAGTAATTTGTTAAAAAGGAGAAAAGAAAATGTTCTTCAGGGTCCAAAAGGTGTTGAAGGGCACATCATCCTTTCTCTCTGTTCAATAGTTAATTTCTTCCTGATAGCAATTTCAGTTTTTCAAAAGAAATGAAGTGGTGAATCAAAACCATCAGCAGCTCTGAACAATGAGCTGGGGTTCCTGTCCTTTGTGCTTGCTTGTGAAAGCCAGACCTTAAGGTTGGCTACTTCAGTCTCAGGGTTGAGATTTCAGAGTTGGGGTTATGATTTTGAGCTCTGTCACAGATTTCTTCCCTGAAAAACTTAGTGACTCATTCTTGTTTGACTTTCTATGCAGGAAAGAGTTTGCCATCATCTTCTCTCTGTCTTGGCTCCTCACTTGTTGGTCAAGGACAGTGGTACTTTGACCTGCACTGCTTACTTCCACTGCTACCTGATCTGGCAACACTTCAGGGTAGGAATTACCCCTTGGTTTTCATTATGTCTCATGATCTCACTTGGGGTTTTGGGGCACTACCATCACATAGATGAATTTATTGGTACCAACTGTGTTGCATAACTTACCAGAGCCTGGGCATCCTCTAGCCCTGCCCAGAAGCACCAATGAGCCTCCCTGAGTGATAGAGTCCGTGTCTCTTGATGCGATGTGCCTTTGAATAACTTTTATATGTCAGAAAAAACATTGGGGTTTTTTTGTTTTTTTAAAAATATTATTTCTGAGACACATGCCTGAAAAGTGGTTATATGATAATTGCTAATATTTGGATGGTAAAGTGTGTGTCTGAGTACTGTCTTCATTCTTCTGCAAAAGTAGCTGGATGAACGTCCTCCTTTCTCACTGCACAGCTATGCATCCTGCTGTAAAACAAAAAAGGGAAGGAGAATTGGCAGCTCCTGGGCCTGCTGAAGCTTTGCAGCTGCTGTAGGCTGCTCCTTCTCAACTGCTGCCACAGAGCCGAGACAGCCTGAGAGAGACAGGGTGTTGCAACAGAGGTAAAACTACTGTACTCCCTGTGGTGTTTATAATGTCTCTTTTCTCTTGGGACTAACGTCTTCCAAGCACAACCCAAGGTTTTACGTTATATATCAGATGGCATCAAGGAGCTCTGTGGTACTGTGTGCATCAAGCGGTCTAGTCTGCTTACAGAAACCAGGGAAAACCAGCAGAAACCTCCAGCTTGCTACTTCTAAATATTAAAGGGATTAATATATGGGTGTGATAGATTTGAGGAAGTTTGTGCCCCATTTTGTAGATAAAGGTTATGCAGAAGCTTTCAAAGCTTGCAAAACCATTTCAGCCGGTGTGGGGACAGAAATGAGACAGAAGTGTTCAGCTGTACCTGTCTGAGCCTCTTAGAGACAGGGGGGAGCTTGGGGGCCCCTGCCAGGAGCAGCTCCCACAGAGCCACACCCACACATGCCCATGCCTGTGGGTTCTTCTGCAGGACTCCAGCTGATTTTAGAAATGGTTTCACCTTCATACAACCTCAGCTTTTTTGTATCTCTTTGACGAGCTCTACCTTGTCCTGGAGCTGGGCTTTTGTTCCCAGTGCAGTGGAAAGCCACCAGGAAAGAAGAGCGTTCCCATCTGTTTCTGGCCTCCTTCACATTTTCTTTCCTGCTGCTCTTTATTCTGCCCCCCACAGCAAGGAGCCCCCCACAGCCTCTCACCTCTCTGTTCAGCACCTGCAAGTCCGTGTGGGACCTGATCCTGCCAGGCACTTGGTGCCACAGCAGAGACCGGCCCAGGAGGTTGTTCTGCTGTGTGCTCCCCCCCAGCCCGTGTTGGCAAAGCACTGAGAAGACCACACCTATGCTGGTGACACACTATCCTGCACTTTCTGACAGGCAAGAGAAGGCAAAGTAACAAAACCATTTGAATTTGAGGCCACTTTGCAGTCTCTGTGAAAATATTTCTCAAGGGTGTAAATGACTCTATAAGCACACAAGAGCAGGAAGCCTGCAGCAAGATTCAAACCCTACAGATCTGAACATCACAATGAATTAAAGGCCAAAGCACATGTGGTGCATTTAATCAAATAAGGAATTTGTTAAGGAAAGCTTTGTTTTTTCCTCCTTAGCTTTGTCTGCATTTTGCTTAAATATTCTCTGGGCAAAATCTGTCTCTGGTTGCCACATCCAGCATGATGCACCCTTTGGAAACACTTTTGATGTTTCTTGGAAGCCTTTATATATTTCTATTTCTAGATCTAGAATTCAATAAATACTTTAATTTCTGATTCGCTTAGGTCTGGCTCTAACCCAACCTGAAAGTCTCTAGGCCTCAGGAATGACATTTAGTTTTGAAAACATCCCAGACTTGGCAAGGTAAGAAATATGAATCTGTCATTAAACATAGGAAGGCAACATGTTGTTTGGTTTGTAGTTTAATATTATTCTTTCTGAACAACATCTCAATGAGTGGCTTTGGTTTTGTACAATGTAAAAGTAAAAAAAAAAAGTAAAGCCTTGCATGATTAAAGGAAGAAATGTAATATTAATATTAATATAGTAATCTGGAAGTCCCCAGAACCCTATAGAGAAGAAATATGCATAATTTACAGAAAGACTGAAGGGAAACAAGAAAGGTATGTGTGAAACAAGGCAGAAATAAGTCACAACATTTAATTCTCTTGAAATACCTTTTTTTACCAGTGTGCCTGTTTTTGGGGGCACCTAGCCCAGAATTACCCACATTCATAATCAACACTATTTGGCTGGTCATGAGAATTCTTGCTTTTCCTTCATTAATGTTCATAAAATTAACCCTTCACTTTGTCTCCTGCCACTGATCTGATTTTATGGGGTTATTTATTGAACACTTTATTTTTTCTTTTTAAGATTAAAAAAAGTACTTCAGAATGCTTTAACTAAAACACTAAGCACACAATGTTTCAATTTTATGTCTTTTAAGTAATACCATTCTGCTCTGCGAAATGCGGCTGCAGAGCAAAGCCAGTGTTATGTCCTTCTGTGATAGTTTAAATGAACTACCTGTGTGGTTCTCTTGGAATTTGATCATTCATAGAGGATAATGCTGAAAACAGAGGTAATAACTAAAACCCGTGGGTCAAGTCAAGCAACTTGAAGCTCTTTATTCTTCCCAAGTGCATTTTAGTTTTCTGGTTTTGTAGCAAGGTGTGGGTACACGTAAACAATACTGTCTTGGTGAGATCAGACCTGGTGTTAAGAGCAGTTTAAATGTGGCACAGGTGGTTTCTTGTGAAGGATTTCCTGGGCACTGCCTTCCCATCCCAGGTGCTCCCTGCACACTCTGCCAGGTTTTTGCCTGTGGCTCTGGGTGGGTTGAAGCCCATGAAGCTCAGGAAGGTGCCTGCCTGGTCTGCAGAGCTCCTCCTGCTCCATCCCCAGGCTGCCCCACAGCAGGTTTGTATAAATCATTTTCTCGTGACGAAAGCAAAGTTGTGACAGCTCCTTGAAAGAATGTGGTGTGAATTTTATGAGCGTGGGCCCAAAGTTAGTCAATGGAAAGTTTTCTCCCAAGCAAAGAAGAGGACTGAGTGCTGAAGTATTTGTAGGTCTTTTAGCTCAAAGGGGCCTTGAGGAACTTTTTGAACCTTTCCTGGGAATTGGGGTAATATGGTCTCTACACCTTCAGAAATGAACTGACATTGTTGTTTTCCCCTGAGTCTCAGAGAGCCCATCAGGTGCTCCAGGCATCCTGGGGTAACACAGATCCTTTGCTATGCCCCCGGGAGCTGGGGGCCATCTTGCATGGGTTTGTCTCACCTCAGGTTTCCCGCCAAAGGAGAAACCTGCTTTGAGCACGAAGCTGTCATGTGTCAGGTTGCAGAAATCTGAGGCTGTTCCATATGGTCATTTTCATCATTTCACTGACCTCGTGCACATAGAAACATGATTTAATGGACTTCCTTTTACAATGTGGTCAATGCGTATCGAATCAAAGAAACAATTCTGAGAAGCTTGCAGGCTGGGAGCCTGTGGGTTTCCACATGGCCCTTATGGCACAGAAATCTTGGCAAAACCTCTGCAAGAGAGAGAGAAGCCCATTGCTGAGCTGTGTGAATCTCCCCCATGTGCTCAGCCCTATTTGCTGGCCAGCACTGATGCTAAATAGTACTTTGGGGGTCGCAGGGGGTATTGTGTTAAGATGTAACGGAGAGCATCATAAGAAAACAGTGACATCTGACATTACCTTGTGGCACAGGTTGCAGTGGGTGTTTGGTTCTGTTTTCCGGCTGTGTCCTCATTCACTGCCACTGCAGTATGTCCCAAGGAGTTCTTCCCTCACTGTGCTTCAGCTCCTGACAGAGAGGGGACGTTCCATTAACTCTACTTTGTTTTTCTTACAGTCTTATCAGTAACAATGACTTGGAGGTACCTCAAAACTGTTTTAAACATAGTTCTTTAGGTTCTTGTCTTCAGGTACTTTCTACTATCTAAATATGTAGAGCTGAAGGAATAACAGCAGGCACTAAATTCTGCACTGCTGTAGGTACATAAGAGTTCAGTATATCCTTCAGCTGCTGAACTGTGCACAAAGAAATCAAACCACTGCAACGCAGTCTGTTGTCAAACAGCTCAACCTTTCCAATCTATTTCTCAGTGAATCATTATTAATTATGTGAAATGGACAGTCGTTTTTGAACATTGCATAGAAAATTCACTAAAATGCAGCAAATCCCTGACATTTTATTTTCTGCTGGAAAGTCTAATTCATTGTACCTATTACCAATTTGATGAGACCAGGTGTTTTTACTCAGACTCACTTTACCTGATGTAAGTGAGCAGGATTGGTGCAGATTTGTTTCCCAATAGTACCAGTAGGGTGCCTTCTAATTTGATGGACCATGAAGAGAGCCAGTGAGCCTTTGTATTGCAGCAGATCAGTGAGGCAAGCTCAGGAGTGTTTGTGACAGATAGGGAGTCAAGCATTCACAGCTAGTGAGCAGGTTGAATGTTGTGAGACAAGAATCTGTAAAACTGCATATCTGACCTCATAGCCAGTATTTCTGGAGTTCAACTATTTGTGTAAATTCAATTTCTGTCACATAAAATTCCTATTCAGATGGAATAACATTTTTTTGGAAAGAAAAGAAGTTCAGAACAAAGACGAGCAAATATGCTGGTTTTATAATGTACGTGCATCCCTGGGTAGAACATCTTATTCTTTGGATACCTCTGCAAAGAAAAAAAAGTAATCTTCAAGTGGATTAAAGCCTGCAAGGTGGATATTTCTACATAAATATGTGTGGGGGGAAGATGTTACAATCAGTTGTTTCACCTCTTCCCTAAGAATCGATTATGGTGCAGACAAGAAACCTGGTGCTGGTGGCATTATTAGTAGGATTAATTGTTCTTTGCTTGCTCATTAAGATTGTCAGCAATTTTCATACAGAAGACTCATCTTCCTCTCCTTCAAGGATTACAACCTGAACCTATCACTGGCAGCACACCTCAGACATTACACACAGAATTCAACACCATAGTAGATAAGCATCCAAAGAGTTGAGAGGTTTAATGCAGATTTTATTTGCAGCATGTGTTAGCCTTTTTAGCAAGGTCAGGTGCCTTTTAATGTGAACAGACAGGCTGGAATACTGTTCCACTAGGGGTAATACCTCAGAAATGTCCTCAGACTGGGCTTGTTTCCCCTCCAGCAGAAAGCTCAAACCAGACAGTGGAAAAAAATTAACCAAAAGAAACTGACAAGAGGAGAAATTTGAGAAGGCGGCAGTCTCAGCTTGGGGATTCAAATCAGATCTTGCTTTCTCTTAATTAGTTTGACATTTGTGGCTGACGTGACCTAGAGCAGGATGAAAAATGCTGGGGGACAGGAAGCAAACACACCTCTTCCTTCTCTCTCCTGGGTTAGTGGTTGTGTGAAGGCTTTTTCACCCACTGGGAATGCTGTGAGCACGTTGGCCGGGCCAGCAGCTGTGTCCCTGCACCCTGGGGCTGCAGCCAGGGACACCTGGTACCTCCTCAGCCACCGGCCAGGGACTGGAGCATCCCAGGAGGAGGATGGGCGGGGCGGGGGGGTGGCCCATGTGTGCACACCATACTGCCAACCCTGGCTCCCTGCTGTCTCAAGGCTGTTTCTTTGCAAACTTGTAGTGATTCTTTGCTCTTTTAGGCTTTGTCACAGTTATTAATGGAGCCTCTCCTCACTCCCTCACTCATTCTGTTTGTGTTCTGTGTCATAAAGATGGCCATTACGCCCCAGGTTAGCAGTTCAGTACCCTTCCTCTGCTGCTGTCAGTGAGCCACACACCATGTATCAGTCATCTGCTCTTGTTGGATTGCTACCCTTGCTTATCCTATGGTATTTATACCATCTGGTGCCCATTTTCCCCCTGATAACATCTTCAAATCCATTTCAAATTTTAATCCCATTCCACGAATAACCTACAGGTCAACCACCTTCCATAGTATTTCTTTTGTACCATCTTGACATCCACATACAAAGTCTACCTCACCCCACTGCCTGTCTGTAAGTTTGAAACAATGTTTCTGGGTGAAAATATTATTCATGTTGTTATATATTTATCTTTTTTTTAAAAAAATTATCTTGTCCTTTGTTAACAGATGTTCATAAGGACAGGGAAATGTCTGGTTCTTATCTGTCCACTTTCCTAACGTAGTGTTGGAGCTGTCATTTAATAATTTCAAAACAGGCATGAGCTCAGGAAAATTGTATTAATTTTTTTTTTCAACTCAGCTCATCATTTTTTGTGGAAACCAGCTGGCGTTTGCAGCAGTGGATCAGTTGTGCCTTCATGAAACCCTGCAGCCACATTGGTAAGTTTTGAATGTGTAATCCATTTTTCATATTGTGACACAGATAAACAATACAAATGAGACAAATAATTAAAATTCTTACAGAAGATGTGATTATTTCTAAAAAAACCAACCACAACAAAATAGTAGTCAGAAAAACATCTGCAGACTCAGTAGAAGAAAGATAACTGTGTCTGGATTTTCCAAGAATTGCATGTCCCAGATGAGTAGCAATTTTCCCATCTTTAACTTCAAGCATAAGTGCCTTCTGAAATCTCTCTTGGCTCCTCTCCCTCCCTCAGCAATGTTCAAGCTTTTAAGGTTCTAGTTAAGGACTGAAACCTGAAATGCCTGATTTCTGAGCGTGCAGCTGTGCGGGTGCTCCAGGGAAACGGTCGCCACTGGAATGATTGGGCTTGGGGTTTGAGAGTTGTCTCAGGGTATGCTGCTCCCAGCACTCACCAAATGGAGACTCTGTGGTCTTGGATATTTCCTTCCATGAGAAGGAGGAAATTCTGCAGAATGCTCCAGTGAGCAGTATTGTCCCCCTGAGGCAAGGCTGGACAGCTAGCAGTGGCTCTGAAGTCCAACAGGCAGCCCTCTGCTGCCACCCAGTTCCTGCCTGGGAGCTAGGACAGGCACTGGGGCTCTTTCCAGGTGTCAGCACCTCCAGTGATGTCTTAGGACATGTTTTTTGCAGTGTGAAGGTGCCCCTGCTGCTGCAAAAATGTTTATTCTTGTAAGGGCTGTTTATTCAGTAAAGGCTGGTGGTAGAAAGGTTTAGAAACCAGAGAGGACTCTGCCTTGGAGGCTGCCCCTGCCCCTGAGCCCTCAGCACTGTCTTCTTGCCTGTTCAAAGAAGAGGAAACTATGCTAAATTCCTTCAGCTTCTACAGTACATGGCTTTGGCCAGCAAGACTGGAGCTCTTCATACTGCAGACTGGCAGTATGGAGGTAGGAGGACTTTCATTAACTCATTCAGCTGTGTTGCTAAAGTCCTGTACCCTTCCTGTGGCTTATTTCCATATTCTCGGATGCAGCTTTGTATGCTGGAACCCTGTGTCAAATCCATGATGGAAGCAGTTGTACACCAAGAGAAATCTTCAGTGGTCTCCAAAACCAAAAATGAAGCTCTCTGTGCTCCCCAGCCGACAGCCCTTTCATTACAACCTTTGTCAGAAACAAAAAGTCAGTGTTTCTCTTGCTGGCCCAAATCAGGGCATTAGCAACTAAACTGCTGGTTAGTACTTCAGCTGTAAAAGCATCAGAGGTTTTCAAAGCCATAGTAAAGTTATTTGAGAAGTAAAGTAGAAAACCAGAAACAAACCCCAAAGGGGGGGGCAATCACTTGGAAGTTTGCATTCACCTCTACTATTATCTGCATTTTACTTGAAGTTGCTTTCTCGTCAGCCCTGCTTTGAATAGCTGATCCTGTGATTATTGCAGCCTGCCAACATAGGATATAAGCAGCATAGGATATAAATGTATAGGTGATTTTGTGGCGTTTTCCTCTTATTTCTGCTGTGTACTTGGTGGCCTCAGATGACAGTGCTTTTGATATTTATTAAAAGAACTGGCACGTGCCCAGCAGCTGCTGCTGCCCATGTGCTGAACTGGTGACTGCTGTTGGCAGGCTCATGAGCAGCCTTGCTTTGGGATTACATTCATGTGCACAGGCTGCCAGCCTCTGGAGTTCAAAGGGAGATGGAAGCTGGGCTCAGCCGTGCACAACCCTGCTACACTTCCACATGACTCCTGAAAAAGCATGAAAAGTATCATGGCAACAGGAGTGGATTTCTTTGGAGAGAGCAGGAAGAAGAAATGAAATGCAGAACCTGATTATGAGAAGGTTGCACAGGGCTAGCAAGGCTGGAGCATTGCATTCAGTTGTGACTTTTCCAGGTTCAAGTATCTCTGAGCATTGATCAGCCTGAGGTGTGCAGAAAAAAGTCTGTAATTCATCCACTGTTAGCTAATTTGTTTCTGGAAACTAATTACAGAACATTTTTCAAGTATTCTGTAATAATATTATGACTTCTATTTAAGTAAAAGAAGGCTAGGCAGCCTAATGAATGACAGACTATAATTCTGCATTGCTTTTCTTTATCCTCCTGAGTGAAATATGTCTGGCAGTTCTTCACAAAGCTATATTACTTTTAATGATATGGCACTTTTCAGACTGGGGAAAATTCACTCAAGTACTTTTAAACTAAAGCCTACACCTATAAAAGTGTCTTAATTTTTTTTTTTTTCTTTTTTTTTTTTTTTTTTTTTCTTTTTTCTTCCAATTTGAAATGCAGTTCCTAGGTTTTGCACTGAGCAGGCTGGCGTTCCTACTGTTCAGGCATGTTTTAGGGTAGGTAATGTCACTCACATCTGTTGTACTTTCTAATAAATAGTCACCTGATCCACCTTCTTATCAAACGTGTACTTCCACATTGTATGGCTTAAAATAATTTTCCTTTCCTGAACTTTACATCAATGAACTGAGAAATGAACAATAGTATTGTGTTGAATTTAATTCATCGTTTTTCCTCAGGCTGGCTATCTCCTAGACTTCCAGAGAGCCTGTACCATGTATTACCTTGCTGTGGACAGCTATACTAGGTCTGCCTTAAATCTGAGAGGGCTCAGTGAGCTGGAAGAAAATACTTAATGTTCTTTGATATCAGGACATGCCGTGGGGGGTAATTTTTTTTCACCAAACCCTGTCTCTTGTATTCTCTGACACAGCACAGAAATATGGCAGTTAATATACAGGGTTTTATCTTGGCTGGAAACCTCTTTAAAATGACATTGTTATGTGTTATCTATGAGAGTGTCAGGAGCCAGATCCAAAGCAAGCAAATTTCTAGGGTTCCAGGTTGCCTTCTTTCTGTCAGAAGTGATCCAGGGCTTGAGGACATGCCAGACAATACATTAGTACTTAGTTTTAAATAACATTCAGGTTTTATGCAAATATATAAAATGCAAACATATATACAATACATAGCTGTCTATAAACAAGTATGAAAACCCTAGATATGAAAGCATTTCCTTTTTAATGTTATAAACAAATACAGTCTTACAATTCTTTTGAATATGTTTGGTTTTATCAATTTTTTTTTTTTTCTGCCATATATTTCTTTCTCCTAAACAAAGCAGATATTTTTTTTTCTTTGTCCAGCCATTGCCTGGTACAGTAATATAACTCATCCCCAGAATCCTGGGATATAGAGTAAATCATCTGCAATCCACACTTACAGTCATTCATTCTCAATAACAGCCCCAAAGAGAGCTAATTTTTTTTTTTTTTCCCCCTCAGGAGAAAGTGTTTTCCTTTGGAAATGTTTTTGCTGATCTTAGAATGCCTTTCCTGTTCACTTTTGAAAGAAAATAATTCTCCATCTATTTAGGTGTCTCAGTGAAGTCAAGAGAAGAGGGTGATAAAGTCAGGGGGCAGAAATACCTTTCTACAGCAGCAAAAGGCTCATTTACTCCAGGGATCCATCAGCCACACCATGCTGCTGTAACAATCAACCCAAACAAACACTGAATGAGATTTTAAGTATCATTTAATTAATGGTATTTTACTTGTTTCCTCAAAAGGAAAAAAATGATCTTTGCCAGCTTGGATAGTTGAGATACTTTCCTCTGCCTGTGGGTCTGGCTCTGGTTAGAGCAGTTCAAGGAACAGAGTTTGTTGGCCTGTACTCCTGGCTTTTCCCTACCTCCAGCCCAGCTGTAAGCCCTCAGTGCACCCTGAAATGGTGCTGGGGTGTGTCCAAGGATTATGGCATGAAATCCCATGTGTGGCAGCTGCACCTTATCTCCTTAGCTCAGTGCCAATTTGGGGGACTGAGCTGAATGGGGTGAGTTGGTTTTCTCTGACCTCCTTGGCTTATGTGCCAGTGGGCTCGGCCTTTCCCTTCCTTCCCAGGCCAACAATGCCTAAGTCAAACATTGACATGGGTATCAGCACTGACTGCCTCCAGGGAGCTCTGGAAGGAGTGAAGGCTGAGAGTACCAGTGGGATAGTAACCGGCACTGCTCCCAGCATCCAACTGGGATTGCTGGCTTGCAGCTTCCAAGCCAGCTGGTGAGGACCTGGTAAGGAAAAAGACCTGGAGAAGCCTTTAAGTATGTGAAAATACTTTTCTGAGTACCATAACCAGTAAGCTGCTCTGCAGCACTTGAGGTCCTATGTGAATCCATTCAAAAAATCCCACTCATTTTCTCTAGGGTTGTGATGGAAATGTGACTTTACAGCAAATCCCATATTGGAAGCCTGTTCACTTAGTTACTGCAACTCAGCCTCGAGGCTGTGATTATGTGCCCAAAGACATGCTAATGCACATTGTTATTTTCAGAATCTTCATTTCTCTTCACAGTGCAATGACATTCACATCCATCACAACCCAAAACAAAGGCAAAACTTTGTATGAGGTTACTTCCTGTTGTTTGCTGCAGAAGGCAACAGAGCAGTCTTATCACCCACATTTTGGTGTTTGCTGGAGTTTTACTTCTTTTCAGTTGTGTGGTTGCTTTTGAAGACAGTGATCTGTAAGAGCTTGAGAACTATTGATGCACACAGTCACACTACAGTGATGTTGTCGATACAAATTCATTGTACCAGGCCTGTGGGTAAAGCTGCTTTTGCTAAATAAGGAAGTGAAGAAATAACACCCCATCCATTCTGTTAGATTCAGTAATATACAAACTTCCTTGCCAAGAAATGGTATAAAGCAAGTGTCTATTGATTTTCTGGTGAAATGAAGGAGGATGACAATAAATCTGTATAGCAGAGTTGCAAAGTACCTTTCTAACTAAGTGGTTTGAAACTTGTGGCAAGCATTGACTATATCTCCATAAATAACTGTATTTCTTGGTTTGTTTTTAATGCTATGGATTCTGCCTTTAATATCTTCATTAAGTGCTTTCTCTTTAGCTGTTCTAGGGTAGTTTACATACATACGTGGGCAGTTATTTCACCAGCTTTCACGTGTGCTGTACTTATGCACTGCCATAAAATTGTAAGGTTTCCATAATGCAGAGGGTGTAAGACACAAAGGGTGGAAATGGGTCTGGGTGACCTGGCTGCCTTCCTGTCTGCTTGGACAGCTGAACACTGACCCGGTGAGAAAGGGCAATGAGGTCCCTGCTTGGCATCAGCGGTGCCAGCAGCAATGGCTCATTTTTCAACTTTGGCAGGGAACATCCAGTGATAAACTTCACTGCAGCTACAAAGACAGATTGACCTCTGTTCAGAGAGAGGCAGCTCTGGGACAGCAGGCAGCCATGAATTTGGTCCCTGAAATTCTCTTTCTGAATACAAATAAGGCTTTTATAATTCACCATAAGCTATGGAACAACAGTTGGATGGTACCTGCAGGCATTTACAGACCTGGGAGAAGGAAATTTTCAGAAGTGTTTAATTGTGACTTCTGTGCATTGAAACACATGGAAACTTTATTGCTTTGTCACCTTCTAGCATAGTGGTGAATATTTCTTGGTATTGCTGAATATTTGTATCCTCACCACATATTTAGGTTTAAATTGCACTGGACAGGTGTTTGGGGTCTCTGGCATGTGACACATGGAGGGGGAATTGGCACTTTTAACAGTGCTGATTACTGCAACAGTTTGCTAAGCACTCTTCAGACAAATATGCAGACACTACACAGAACACTGCATCTTTCTCTGACAAATGCTGCAGTTATTTGGAAACACTCAGCAGCTCTATGTGTTCCTTGAGAATAGGAAGTGCAGCATGTCTTTTCTTTTGACTTCCCAGGGCATTGAAGGCAGCCTGCATTAAATTACCCACGTTGTGCTGTCATCATTGCACAGACATTAATAATCTTTTCTGTTCAAAAAGCACTTAGAGGCTTTGTTGATAGTAAGTCAATAGTCTGTTCATTTTGAGCACTGCTACATTAGCAGTCATGTAACCTTCCTTGCTGGTGTATTGCCAATAAAGGACTGGTTAACTCCTTACTTGTTAGGTGTTCACCCACGTCAGATCTTAACTGTGCAAGTATGAAACTCTGCTTGGATGCTTGAGATGCTCAGATATTTTTTTAATAGGAATTTAACTTCTCCTGTAGACTAAGTCCAAAGATTATCTTGCTGATCAGATAGTTCCTCCTGTCTACCACCTTAACAGCTCATTTGTCAGTTGTACGTTTCTCCACAGTTCCATGAGTATTTAATATTAGAAAATGTGGAGCAGCTTCAAGAGAAGACTATCTCATTACAGGTAATCTTTTGGTACCCATTCTTCTGCTGAAGCTGCTCCCTTTTTCCAAATATAGTCACATTAATCCTGCACAAACCATAGTAAGCAGCCTCACCACCTGAGCTTAAGTAATTTTCCTGGGAAACAGGACATACCAGTCCAAATGTTAATGCCACGTTCTACATCAGAAGTACTTAAAATGGGATTGTCCATATCCTAGTTAAGGGTCCTGATGAGTGGGCTGAGAAATGGAAAGAACAAAAGTTTCATCACCTTTTCCTTACAAGAGGGTTAGTCTGGCTCAGGTTCCCATTTTTAGGGGAGTGGTTAGCTGTGGATCCTGCACTGACGTTCATGTTTCTCTGTGGCCTGGATGTAGATCCCAACCAAATTCTTCCTTTGGTACTCCAAATAGAGGCTGACATAGGGTGCTGCTCTTTTGTAGATCATGTTGTAAAGTGTGATAGTGTCCCTGTGTCTGGAAACTCCCTCAAGGTCATGAAACCAATGTAGCAAGATCCCAAGACTCCAGTATTGCAAGGCTGAGACTAAATTTCACTTACGGATCTAGAGCCTCCTTCTTTCACATTATGGTCATGTTTCTGGTATCAAAGACAAACTGTGTTGACAAGAATGGCTTGTTATGGTTGAGTGAATGGAGAACAGTAGATTTGTACAAGATTTAATAATCTGGGGAGACAAATGTGCACCATCACCAGCTTTAGCTAGTTCAAGGGACAAGAGAATTGACAGAATGCCTTATGAGGCAGATTAAATATACCATCGGAAATTATATTTTTGCCTTTATTATAGTGTGTGCATGGATTCTCAGGACTTTGATGATATCTAGATCTATTAATCAATTTGATGTTCACTCAAGGTGAACAGGAGGAGGAAAGTAAGAATCACTTCTGCTTTGATTTTAGTCACAAGTTGAACACTAGGATCTGTTAATTGTTTGAATGGGACCTCCCTTTGCTAGCTAGTCAGGAGACATTGAATTTGTTAAATAGGATTACTGGGTCATGACACCCACTCTATTGTGACTACTGTTTGATCAAGCAGAATACAATGAACTAACCTTCAGACAAGGCTGTTAACACACAAAGACATCTTAAATGAAAACCACTTCACTGTGAAGAAAATCCAACAACCTTTAGGCAAAATTTCCTTTGTAAAAGAAAGATACTGAACTGCAGAGTTGCAAATCAGATTCAGAACTCAAAAAAAGGTTTCTATTTTTTATACATCAAATAGACTGCTCCACGTGGGCTCCACACAGAAAACAATGTGAAGTTGGACTCTACTTTCTAGGCCGAATGGTCAGCTTTGATTCCTAACTCTCAAGGTGATTTTTCTGAGAAAGCCATGGGTTATATTTTGGCTTCTCTGTCAAATCTGGGGTTGGCACTCCCTACTCTGTTTATCATAGTATAACAGAATGATTTGGGTTGGAAAGGACCTTAAAGATGATCTAGTTCCAAACCCCCTGCATGGACAGGGACACCTTCCACTTGACCAGGTTACTCAAAGCCCCATTCAACCTGTTCTTGAACACTTCCAGAGTGGAACCATCTACGAATTCCTTGGGCAACCTGTGCCAGTGTCTCACCACCCTCATAGTGAAGAATTTCATTGTACATAAAGAAAGCAGGCAAGGGGAGGAATAACCCATTGCAAAGAGAGTAGCATATTTTTTCCTGCCAAAAATGCCTGCTTCATTAGGCTGAACTATTTCATCTTCTTCCAGTCTGGGAAGGAGCCAGGAAACACTGGTGACCATCAGTGAATGAGTTCACAGGTGTAAGGACAAGATTAGGTTGAAAGCCATTTACTATGAGATCACAGATTCAGTTATGGATGATAAACTGCAGTGAGTGACATAACTGTCACATAACCTAAGCCACCATCTAATCCAAGCATTTTAGGGATCCTGGCTGTTCCTAAGGAAGCTGTGCATAATTCTGGCTCACTGCTTCTGTCTTGCAAACACCTTGAATACAGTTTATGAAACATGAGAGCTGTTCTCGTTGCCTCCTCTGATCCTGCGTAGCAGCTGCTTGTGGCACAGCTAGATACTTGGCTGCTCTGCTCCTTTCTCCAGCCTTACTTCTACAAAACACAGAGGTCAAAATCTCTGAGAACAGGGAAGAGCTGGCATTATATCAACTGAAGTCCTGGTGGACCACGTACAAACACTCTGAACACAGCTTAGTACAAGCAATCTGGTGTTAGATGAAGCCATAAAAGCCTGTTCCTAGCACTGAGGCAGAAGTGATCAAGACAGGCACAATTTTCATTTCCTGCTGTATTACCTAATGCAACACTCAAGCTTTGCTGTCACCACGGTTAGGCAGTAATGGCAAAATGGACTGCTAGAAAGGTGATGGTGCTGGCGTGAAGGCTCTGCCTCAGAGGAAATTGCAATTATGGACTGTGACAAAAGATTAGGTAATGCAATTTAATCACCTCCCAGCAATTGCGTGCAGCAGAGTACGGCTGATTTTATTTTCGGAAAGTGTTCAGGGCAGTGTGTCAGATGGGTGAGTTTCAGCCATGTGTGGCAAAGATGGACTCGGAAACCCAAAGTTCACAGGATTTTCTGAGCATGTGTGAGGGGAAGTAATTTGAAAGAGTGTAACATGGATCGTAAGGAGTTGAGGAGTGGGGCAAAACCATAATGAAACCTTAAATGTCTTTGGCAAAAGATAAAGTGTTCCATTGAAGAGTTCTGCTCAGGTACTAAAGAGAAAAGTTTGTGGTGTGTATAAGGCAGAATTTTCACCTGAGTAAAACACTGATGTGACTCAAAGGCCTCTTTAGTTATGCACAGATTTCCTTCTGCAGTACCTTTAATTGCAAAATACTGCAGGAGCAGGTAATTTTCCCTCTCTGTGGTAGTTCTGTACAACCTGGAAAACGAGCTCTGCTCATAGTAGAAAAAGGAACCATGTCATTAATACAGTTACCATTGTGCATGTGTAAGCTGGAATTATTTTATTCTGATTTTTTTTTTTTTTTTAAAGATCCTATGAAGTCATCCAAAGGATTTTGAAAACTAAAGGAAAACTCTTACCAAAAAAAGCAGATGGAGTGAATGTTCAGAGTGCCTGGCCTAGTCTCATTTAAGTTCAAATGGTCATCATCAGTGTAGAAAAAAGTGCTGAGCAAACAGTATTAATTAGGATATCTATTTCTATCTTGCACTTCTTTACTTTTCATCCATGCAGCCTCAGAGCAAACTGTGAGAAAAACGTGTAGCAGACAAGGATTCTGGGACTCCACCTTTACTTACTCCATGCAAATTTCTAGGACCTGAGAAGGAAACCCTTTTGTAAGTGGAAGCTGTAATGTCAAACACAGCTTGTTTCGTGCCACTTTTTAGTGTGCAGTACCAGTCTGAGGCTGGCATGAATGTAGTTATTTCATTAGCAACTCAGAAGGTGAAATCAATCTTTCAAAGCCAAGCCTTTAGAATGAAAATGTTCTCAGTTCACTGCAACCCAGAAGGCATCACAGTAATCGTAAAGCCCTCTGTGTGACATCCTTCCTTCTCCACTGTGCCCTGGAAAATCTGAAGCAACCATTTCTGTAAAGAATCTGTCTCTGAACCTGGCTGTAAAATTCATCGGAGGGAAATGCAAATGGCTGCTAATGTGCAGGAGCAGAAAGATAAAAGACCAATTCATTTCTGTGCAACACAGCAAGGGATCGTGGTGTGAGACACTATTGGGACTGCAGAAAAATAATCTCCTCTTAGTTCAGTGATTGTTTATGGCCATTGTTATCCATCACCAGAAGGGCAGGGCAGTTGTTTTTGGTACTGCATCATTACTGTGTCTATCAGAAATGAGGAGAGTGGTGTGGAGAGCTGTCTGAAAGCAGATCAACATACCTGCTTCTTGGACTGAATCTTCTTTCATAGCCTGGAAAAGCATTGCATAAGAAAGTTCTTGTTCATGACTTTAAAATTTTAGGAGAGCTTTCATATGTGAGAAACAGATCCACTTGCCTTTATAGCATACACTAGGAAATACTGACACAAAGACAATAAATACCCTGCGCAGCCACATTTCTTCCCCTGAATGTCACCTGGCCCCTTTCCGAAAACGTGCATATAAAAGCACTATGCCAGGGCTGGCAAAAGACATTAGTATGTCCTTTGTATGTAGAGAGGTAAATCTTCAGTAAAAAAAGAGTCAGGATTTGGTGGAAACCTTGCTATGGCTGGCTCAGGATCATGCCCCTGCACCCCAGAGCAGCTCAGGGTGGCGGGAGCAGAGTGATGCAGCTGAGTGACATGGGACTGGGCTGCTCTGTGGGGTGCTGGCCTCACACCCTGAGGTTAGGACACACGAGGCAAACCCGAAATAACTTTTTTTTTTTTTTCCCCAGTTTTAAACTCTGGTAAGTGCAAGCACCCCTCCAAATACATGGCTGCAGACATGGGGTGGGATAGCCTCAGTGTGTTTAAAAGTCAGTGTAACTTCAACAAAGTCATTGGTGGTTTGCTGCAACCAGAGACTTAACTCCTAGTAATCAGTGTTGGAAATCTAAAGGAAAACAACCATTTAGAAAAAGAAAAGAATCCTTCATCAACACTGCTAAATTAAAGAACTTATTATTAGTGTTGCAATAACCCTTTACATCAAATAAAAATAGCTTCCTTCTTCTATAGCAGCAGATTATTTGCCCTTTCTGGTGTTATTGTTCCTGTCGTGTGCTCCCTGTCACTTGGGATTTGGGACTAGGATACAATGAGTGGAAAGCTGATGGCTTGGCAAAAATGACTCAGCCAGAGCTCGTTTGTAAACTGCCAGTCGTGTACTGGAAAACACAGAGAGAAAACCAAGTTTGCTTTGTAAACAGTGGGAAATATCAACAATATCTATTGCAACGGTTATGTAAAGCCTGAATGAGACACTGCAATTTCTGGGCCACGCCTGCAGTGCTGTCACAGAAACACTGAAAAACAGAACATTAGAGAGAAAAGGCAATGAGAGGAAAAGGAAAACCAAGTAAACCCCTAAAAACTCAAGAACTCAAGAGACTACTATAACAAAGCACTGAAGAGATTATTCATAGGTATTGGACCCAAGAAACACAAGAGGCCAGCTACATTTATCAAGAAAAACAATTCTCCCTGCTCTCAGTTCTTTTGTGTGAGAGCTGGGGTTGCCTCTTAAACATGGGCTGATATTAGACAAGCCAACGCCTGCCTCTGCTCCCTGGCTGCCTCCCACAGTCCAGAGAAGAAAACAGAGCAATCACACACATCTGCTCTGGCTATTCTCTCCCTGGTCCTGTCACCCAACAATTCTGTGCCTCTTCTGGAGGGGTGAAATACAGCCACCCTTGGGCTAGGTCCCTGCAGGGACTGCACAGAGTGGTCGGCTTATAAAACCAGAACAAAACAAATTTAAAAAGAAAGGGAAGGGATGGGACATTTCTATATATAACAGGGCTGGGTAAGTTTGTTTATGGGGTTACTTGGGAAGACGCTAGCTTGGGTGAATGTGAGTGCCCAGCACCCACAGGGATGCTGGTTCCTAGCTGGGATGTTGGAAGTGCTCTTCATTCAGTGGTTGCTTTTGCATATGCTAAGAATATGAAAGTGGCATGTGCAGAGATTTTTGTGGGCTGACCATAAGCAGTCAGAAGTGATACAGTGCCTCTTTACTTTCAGTACCTACTAGGTGACCTGTCTTTGGTTTTGACACACAAAACATGATCAGATGCCCCTCAGGGCTATGGTGTGCCACAGAGAAATTAAGTCAAGTTGAAGGTTTGCTTTCATACTGTGGTGTGCTTTCAATGTAGTTTTATCTCTTTTTATGCTTTTTATCTTTCTGCTCATGTGCTGTGATTATCTGCACAGCTAAGCCACAATAATTGTAGAAGTCAGCCAAAGATGCATCTTAAATATTGCCAATAGGGGAGAGAAAATGCTAGATGTGCAAGGTATTAGTGGTGCCAGTCAAAGTCAGCCACTGTGGAAGTGTGTGTAATGAGTGGCCTTTTCTTTTGCTGCTTCTAAAGTACTGGGAAGCTCTATTTCTGTCCTGTTAGGCTCTAAAAAATAATAATAAATTAAAAAATTTAAAAATTAAACATTAAATAAAGCAGAAATGCACTGCTGCTGAGTTTCTGCATTACTGTTTAGTCCACGGTTCAGCAAAGCAGATGCACACTGCATCTGAAAATAGATTTTCAGATATTGCCTGAAAAGTAAAGAAAGAGAGGTTTTAAAACAAACTCTTGGTTTTATATCCCCTGAAAATCTTTCCAAATTTAGGGCACAAAGGTCCTCTGTGAAATCTAATTTCAAATGGAGCTGAAATTTTGGGGTTAGTTAACATAGGGGTTGGAAAATAATAATATGAAAGTATGTATACAACAGCTCCATCACCTGACAGGTGGGTCTCTGTCGAGCAGCTGTGCCTCTGGCCACATGGCTTCTGGGCTATGAGAAGAAGTAAATTATAGGCACCGTCTTGAAAGAGTGTTTTGTTATTGGGAGTAGGGCCAGTTCCATACATCTAGTCTGCTCAGGACTGAGGACACGGTCATTTTCTCTGAGTGCAGCCATTGTATGGAGAATTTTACTATGACAAAACCCCTCCTCAGTTTAACCTCTCTATTTCTTGCCAATAAGATATCCCTTATAATTTTCCCTAACTGTGTTTAACCCCAGTAGCCCCTTGAGGGGTTTCTGGAATGACCTCTTCTAGAAAGCCCCTCCCAAGGTGATCGTCAGCAGTAGATCAAATTACATTTGAGGTCCTTTATTTCTACTTGAATTAGAACTAAGTGCCATTCATACCACTGATTTGCTCTAATTAAGTACAGCTTGAAACAACTACTGAATCACAGCACGGGCTCCATTCCTGAAGAAATTTATGACACTGATTTCTCAAGATGGAAATCTTAGCAGACAGTAACAGATGTTTAAATTGGTCTTCTTCTAGGAGGACCTCTACATCCAGATTAAGTGCTGAAAAATTCTGTTTCTTCTTAATTTCCTTGGCTCCCACTTGCCTTCAATGATCAGAAGAATTTTCAGAGCTGATCCACCAATGACTATCCGTACACCATAACTGAGCAGCACAACCTGATTGCTTTCATCAACATTCCTGAGGTTACTGATTAGTCATGGAATAAAAAAATCTAATATTGCAATTATTCTGAAGAGATAGAGAGGGCTAGTTGAGGCCAAAACCTACTTTTTTTGTAGGTTTTTTTGTGTGGCTTTGCAGGTCATCCTTAATAGGCTGATAGTCTTCCCAAGCTGATGACTTTAAAACAACAGCACTCTTCTGCACACTATGAATCTTGTGCAAGCTTCCTCTGACTCATGCTGTTCTATAAATACTTAATGGACATTTTATTCAGAAAAAGGAAGCAGATGAGTACAATTTCAGTAGAAATAAATGATGTTTTGTGCCTATCTTATAGGACATATTCTCTTGGTAAAAGCAAACAATAAATAGATTTATTTTTTTCATATTGTCAGCTCTACTATTAGATTTTTAAATGATTGCTAATTTTTTTAAAATGCCTGGCTCAGCAATTGAGCTAGACTGGGTTAGATTTTCTCCTACACTGTGGGCATGATCAAGAGATCGCTGATGCTCAAAGTTTTGGTGCCTTATCCACTAAACCTGACGGTAGCGGCTCAAACCTATTCTGTTTTACCTAATCAAACCCAAAAGCTGGAACTTTTCAGGACCCAAAGGGTATGGATGAGCCAGAGAGGGGTGAAAAGGAAGAGGTAAGCTCTTGTGACGTTGTTTTTCTCCCAGTGGCATTGAATTGTGTGCATCCCTGAAGCAGGTGCTGTAGGTTGGGAGGTGCTGCTGCACCTGCAGGTTCCTTCATTGCTCCCCAAAGGGCTGCACACATTTGGCCAGGTCATCAGCTTTCCCAGCCTCTAAGTTTACTTGTTTGCAGATGAATTTAATATTGCTATGCCAGAAGGACATTATGTGAGGTAAGCAATTCATTAAGAGATCTCTTTAAGCTCATCAAAGGAACCCATTACAGAAATTACAAAACATTACTTCTGATGATGAAAAATTATGTGCCTGGATGCAGCTCCTGATGTTTGTTGTCCTTTTTTACCTTCTTTCCAGTTTTACTCTTGTGCTGTCATACAGTTTGAAAGGTGCATGAGGGTTGGCCTCTGTCTGACCAGGTCCTGCCTGTGGCCAGGTCACTTGATGCATTTATCAGTGACTGTGGGTTATCACACAGGCTCTCCCCACAGCAATTAATTGAGAAGAGGTTACGTCAAAGATTGTGAGAGCTGCTTGAGCTGACACTGGATCAGTCACTGAATTTCCTTTTATGAATGGAGATGGTTTTCCACTGAATGCCTCTGATGAGAGCATGCTGTTTTCTTTGGTGTTTTTTGCTGGTGAGGATGTAATACAGCTGCAGTGCCCCAGTCTGGGGCCTTCCTGTGCTAGAGCTGCCAGTTGTGTCAGATGCTGGGTGGTGGCTTTATGGTGTGGAGTCCTCTGTCCACCAGGGATGAAGGAGAGACCACCAAGCTTTTTGCACTTTTAACTATTTTGAAATTAAACTCTGCTTTTGAAGTAAAAGCTTAATACCTGTTCTACACAGCTCTGATTTGTTTGGATTTGTTTCCCTTGGGCATGCCTAACCACCTGGATTGCTCTGCAGCAGCCATCCCTGGAAAATGTTGAGACTTGCTCCCTGACATACACAGGCTTTTCTCCAAGACAGCTTTCCAGGAAAGATGGATTTCGTGTTGCTATGATGATTTTACAGTGTGTACCTGTTCTGTCTTTTGGACTGAATTGTCTAGAAGTCTTGCACAGGCTCAACACCTGCTCCCATAAATAGCCAGAATTAGGATTACTCAGCATGTCAGCATTAGTACTGTAGGTACTTAATCTCAGAAAATATTCGGAGAAGAAAATACAGAATTAATCAAAAGAAAGAGAAAGGGTGCCAGATAAATGCAGACAGAATTATGACTGCTAGACAGCTCTGTTTCCAGCTTCTAATTTTTATCTAGGCTGTGGTGATAAAGACAACTGTTATGTGTGCCTGACTTCACGTATGTCTTCCTTTAAAGCATAAGTTTATACTGGATGGTTCCTGAAGGCACTTGATGCTCAACATTAGAAATAGTAGTGCAATGGAAATAAAGTGCTCAGGAAAACAAAAGACAAACGATCTTTCCAAAACATTTTTTGTAATTTGATCCTCCCATGTAAACAAGAGACAATGCAGCCTTCTGGGACTCTCGTCAGCCAGCAGTCTCCAAACTGCAATGAAAGAAGGATTTCAAAACTATTTCACAATTGTGTTTGGATGAAACATGTGTTTACTGTATGTAAATGAACGAGACATTCTGTTCTTTTACGGTTCATCAGATCCTCACTGTGTTAGCTGGTTTGGCATATAGGAAAGCAGTCTTCTTAGGAAGATGCTGGATGGACAAATAGATGTTTTTCATTTGAGATATCCAGTCTTTAAAAAAATAATTTATGCTTAAGTGTAGATTTTTTTGGCTCAAAAGTCATTTAACTTGATGGTCACTTATTTTGCTAGCTAGAAATAATGACAAAACAGATTATTTAGCAAAAGAGAGTGGAGTCAGCATTTCCTGTGACACTAAATCACTCTTGCATTGTTCAAATTGTCAAGCAATATGTACTCCAAATGTGACTTGTCCCAACAGTTTGAAACTGTTGCTCTCTATGTATGATAATATCCTTTTCTAGCTTGGGTGCCTGCGTATGGACAGTCCTTCGCATGGCATTTGCCCAGCCAGTCTCTGGCTATGTAGCTAAGGGAAAAACCAGCATCCATTGCAGAGTGGTAAGTTGCTCCTTCACCCAGCTGTTTTTGTAAGGAAGCTGTGTGTTATACACTGAGTTTCTTTGGTTTTCTATTCACTGTTGGGAATCAGTTGTTGAATTATGGAGGTTTCACCACTCGGGTGGCAGTTGATATTTTGGACATTTTATCTGGGTGCAGTCAGAGAAAAAAATCCTCTAAGTGTGACTGAAAGTTTACATGGGTCAAAAATTTCTGTTCTTTTGTGAGTCTTACTGCAAAGGATGACCACTGCAGATCAGAGTCTGGGGCATTGCCACGAGAGTGAAATAAAGAGCATTTTATTGTTCCTCAGCCTCCTCTGCATAGCTGTTGATAGAACCTCTGCTGTTGATGGAACTCCAGCTCAGGCAGAGGATGTGCCTCATGGAAACTGCTGATGGATCTGTTTATCCAGGCTGCCAATGTCCTCATACAGTGTTGAGGAACAAATGTGAAGCTGGATAGTGATTTATTGTTCCCATACCAGCAACCACCAACAGTTGTTTTGTGCTTAGACTGCTGACACTATGCTATAACCTGTGAGGTTCCTTAGTCTGAGTTGCTTTTGTTCTCCCCCCCAACTCTTGCCACAAGGAGCAAGGAGGGACGATAGCAGAAGTCACCTTCTGCCTCTGGGCATGAGGGTCTTGTTCTTAATCCCACTGCTGGCTCTGCTAGCAAGAACTGCTTTTATTGCACTGTTTCATCTTCATGAAACTACAAACCAGTTCAAGATGGTACAGGCCTGTTTGTCATGAAATTTTGCTCCATGTTATGAAAAGAGTATTATTATTATTATTATTATTATTATTGTGAATATTGAATTGATTGTTTAGTGTATTGCCATGCTCTAGTCCCACATCACTGATGTTACTAGTGAGGGAAAAAGTGCAAACTTTGTTTTTACTTACAGTTTTATTGCTGGGATGTTGTTCTGCTCAGCAATCACAGTTTAAACTACATGGGCATCTTTTTACTATTTGATCTCTCTAAACCTTAATCTCATCAAAATCCATCCAACTACTGCACAGTCACCAGTCCAAGAGCATTTTTTTTGCAGTAACTCTCAATAGAAATATTGCACTAAGGAAAAGCGTTACTAATGTACCAGCTCCCTAACATAGTCTGCTGTTATTTATGAAACTTTAAGACTATTAAGGTAATGCATAATTCCCTAGGGATAAAGCATCTGGTTTTGTGAGATACTGAACATCAGTTCTTGCTGGAATCTTGCTGGGAGTCCTCAGAACCACAAGGATTTAGGAGCAGGTTTGCCATGTGTAAATGCAAACCAGCAGGGCCAAAGCAAGGCTGATCCAAGTTACGAAAAGTCTGAAAGAAAAAAGAAAAATCTCAAATTTATAAGTAGGTCAGCTTCTGAGAGATATTAGATGCATCTACAGAAGTATTTCTATTCTGGATGAAGGCTGTGGTCTTGAAGCAGGTCTTCTCATCACTTTGACTTACTGTGCTCTGCTTTGCTCTCCACGGGAGTCTTGGAGTGCCTGGCTGGGGTTCCCTCTGCACACAGCTGCAATGGGGACCAGCTCCAGGAGGGCACTTGGCATTCAGTCCACAGGGTAGGGCTGCACTTAGCTGTCAGTAAAACCCCTAAGACAGGAAGAGTATGGTGTTTGGTCCTCAGTACTAATTGCTCTGATCTGTGTATCCACAGCTGTTAATTTCCACTGGTGCTACTGTGCTTATCACCAGCTTTAGCTTGAGTTACAGAGATGCAGAATATTCCTATTTGCCACTGAAATCAACTGTAAATGCTCCTCCTTTTTGTGAGAATAAAAGGGTGCTCACATTCCTGAAGTAATGTCTATATGTCTTGTGAGAGATGCAGCTTTAAACCTGCATAGAAATTTCATTCTCTTTCAGTTAATAGAGGGACAAAATCTGAACTTTTTTTTTTTTTTTAAAAAAAAGGGTCTCAGCACCTGTCCTTTCTGATAATTCAGTTTTGTTTTTTTTTTCTTTTATAAGTCGCAGTACTTTACTTTAAAAGTCTGCAGGTTGCTCAGAACTATTTTTTTTCAAACTTATTTTGCTTATTTGGCCATCTAGAAATCCAGCACAGCAGTGGAGATCTTTTCAAATATTAAACATAACTAAATACATAATAAAAGCATCATTAGGAATGACTTAGAAACAACATCAGCTGTTTTACATTCATATAGTAACATAGACCAGAGACTACCCAAGAGAGTACAGATAGTTACAGTTATTTAGTCATGCACTGGGCAGCTGCTGTGACCCTCTGCACAAAACCCTTGCAGACTTGGAAAATCTGTTTTGACATATATGATGCAGGGATTAATTCCAACAGCTACATGAAGACACTTTCCATATCTTTTGGCATTTGAGTAGCTCTGCTGTCGAACAGACACAGTACATCTTTTAGAACAATTTAGTCTTGCTTTTGGCGTGTTTTTTATTGGTCTGTACTTTGTACTGGCTCCTTTCCAAGCCTCTTTTCCTATCAGTCTGTCTTTTTCTAAGTATTCTGTTATTCATTCTAAGATATGGAATTTGCAGCATCTGAATGTTTCCTGCTCCCCTGACACTTAATCTGTTCCTTTACCTATTATAGATGGTTTGTAATCTTTTACTCATGAGCAATGTAAACCAGATTTTTTGCTTCTGCCTTGCTGCTCAGCCTGCTTTGTGGGACTGGAGGACAGTCCCCACAGCTTCCACGGAGCTTGAAGTATCACTGCTGGAATGCTGGCACATCACCTCCTTCATGGTGAGAACTACTGGAGTAAATAATCTGAAATTGCTTTTAATTAAACATTCAGTATAAATGGTAGCACAGTTACTTATTAGACTGTCTAACAGAGGTTAAGCCACAGAAGTTCTAAAACTGTCTTTACACTGGCTATAGTTTGTGAACACCCCATCTAGGCTGAATGTCTCAGGAGAAGTCAGAGCTGGTGCAAGGTTGTTATTCAAGAGGATAATGGATCTCCATCAGTACAGCTTCTTATTTTATCCAGCTCATTTGCCCTTGCCAGGTTCCCACTATAGTGGCAGAACAGGAGTTGCCAGATATTGCATAGGGTCTGTTCTATCTAATAACACGAGCTCATTTTATGATAAAAGTTTTATTTCAAATGTACTCTGCTTCATCTTTTCACACAGTGTAAGTCTCAAACTGTAGTGTCTGTACAGATGTATATTAGGAGACTGAAACTGTAGAACAGGCCTGTTGCATGTGTTGATCAGGGCAATGCTAACTCAAGCAGCCCCTTTGGGTGCCATACGTATTCCAGGTTATAGGTATGGCTCAGACATACGGCCCTCAAGGCTCAGCACTCTGCAACAACCCCGTGTGTCATGGTTGCACTCTGGGCTGTGTCTCCCAGGGGAGTGCAGAGCCAGCAGCAAGGCTGCTGTCATGCCAGGCAGCACACACCATGGCTTTGCTGGCACATGGCCATGGTGCCTCCCTGTACACTTGTACAGGTACAGCCATACACATATATAGATTCAACAGAACCTTATGGACTTGTCGGGTACTATAAAGAGTGGGGAGGCTGTTGGCAATAGGGATAGGGAAGCAACACGGAAATAGGTCTTAAAAGAATGGTTCAAACTGTCCACATCAGAGGATGTGAAAGAGGAACTTTCTGCAGTGTTGGCAGTGACTACATCTGCCAAATGAGCACTAAAAAACTGTGCTGAGTCTGCATTACCAGAAAGGCCCCAGCAAGTGACTGTCTCTTGACTGTCTCCTTCTCCTCTTTTAGTCATAATTTTGGGACAGTGAACCTGGACAGAGTAACTGGGATGAAAGGTCAAATGAAGAAATACATCAGAAAGGAATCATAGAATGGTTTGAGTTGGAAGGGACCTCTAAAGGTAACCTAGTCCAACTCCCCTGCAGTAAGCAGGGACATCCTCAATGGATCAAGTTGCTCAGAGGTGTTTTAACTTCCTAAGTCCACTTAAGTGCTGTTTGGCAATCAGAGAAAACTATAATATGACATTTTATCTTTTAGTTGTTTTCATTGTTTATTTTTCTAATAATTTTTGTTCAGCTGTTACATTTTATCTTCTTTGAATTTTAGAATTTGTTCAAATCTGATGCCTCTAAAGCAAAAATTAAGCAAAAAATAGCCAAGTAGAGAACTGATATAAAAGCAAATAGTTCTGGAATATCAGTGACTGTAGCCTAAAATAGACAAAAGTACTGTGTGCTTTAGTCAGTCAGTCATTCTGATGGTTGGTAGGCCATTTTTCAAAAATTCAGTGAAATGAATAACATAGAGTTTCTCTGACCTTGCAAAATAAATAGCAAGGCCCTGAAGACACTCTGGAAACATATAAGGAAGTAGAGCTGTTTTTGCTGTTTATAACAACATTTTATTCAATGGAAAAAAAGCCAAGGAATACATTTTTCCAGATGATTTAAGATGTAGTATGCAGCTGATACTTGTCTTCCAATAGCAACAATTAAAATAGCTTGGTTGTGTAACCAGACTGCAGACATTTTCAGTATTAGCCCATGTTTCTTAAAACATCATTAGCAGATAAACTGCACTTTATTTTGAACAAAAAAAGAATTTGTTTTTCAGGATTTGTGGGGGGATTTTTTTCTCCTTTTTCTTACCCTAAAACCTACTTTCTGGATGGTGATTAGTGGTAAGTCCACACAAGAAAGTTCAGCTCAGAACTCAATGTTAATGTCTCCAAAGTGCTTTTATACTGAAGTGTTTTCAGAGTCCTTTAAGGAAACAGGGTCTGAACAGGCTGCAATATCTTGGATCTTCAGTCAGGGCTCCCCCCAAAAGTCAGAAACGTGCTCAGGTCTAATTTCTCAGTTTTTATCTTGTTATCAATAGCACTGTTTAACAACAATTGCTTAACAATTAATTTTAAAACTATTTAAACACAAATGGAAGCTCTTCTTGATTAAGAAGTGCTCTGTAGGCTCTATATCTGCATTTTATACTATCAGATTAAGTCTAACAGCTAGTAGACAAAATAAATAAACAGATAAGAATCTGAATAAATATGGATCTCTTTTTCAATGCAAAGCAAAACAATTATACTGTTTTAGTGCAGGAGACTGCATTCGTGCTCAAAGACTAAATGATGTTGCTGCTTGAATGAATAAACAGGTGAGTGCCACTTCAGCCCATGCTCCACCAGGAATAGTGGAAAAAAGATGCTTATCAATTACGAAAATTCAGAAATAAGATTTTTTCCTTTTCTTCAGCATTTTAGTTTTTCAATGGAACAATATAATGGAAGATTTTTAGAATGATGACAGAAACTATCAAGGAATATGGCTACTGCTGAATCTCCTTGCAGAAGATAGGCAATGCTGCCCTGACCACTGGTGACAGCAGCTGTATTCTTCTCCTGATGTGGCAAAGGTCAGGGTGTACAAAAGCAATCACACCAGACTACATCTTACTGGTAAGTGGCCATTACTAAATAGTCATTATTTGCTAGCATGTACCACTCAGTAGTACAAGATTTTTAGCATACATCTTTATCCACCTTTATTGTGTGGAGAATGCTGGTTGACACTTAGTTCTTCAATTGTTTCTGGCTGCATCAGGGACCATGGAGATGCAGAACTCTCTTGGGGCTATTCTGTGTAAGTAATGAACTGCCTGGCCCCAGGAGTTCAGTAAAACAAACCTAATTTCAAGGAAGTTATTTTCTCCCTCCTGTTGTAGACACAGTGGTCCTACAGCTCTGAGCCAGTATTTCTGTAAGTATCAGTTTTTTACTAGTGATTAAGTTTCTTTTAAGAGCAGCATAGACCCATAATTCCAGCTGAAATCAGCTCTTCCTTTAGCCATCACCTTTAGAATCAATTATCCCTCTTGGGCTTCTCTGATTTGTGTGGTAGCTTTATGGAAAGCATGCATTTAAGACTGGATTAAATTATTCTGAGAATTCTTTTACTGGTTCCCACCTCAGGAAGATGCAACAGTTCATGCAGTTTTCATAAAAAAATGCTATCCTGTCTCTTCATTTTGTCAGAAAGAATTATTGAGGAGAGCAGAAGTCACACGCATTGCAAATGTGCTTTTGCTAAAGCAGCATTTTCCTGGAGGAATAAACACAGACAGTAGTGAATTACTTTGTCATCATTAGAAATTGTCAGAGTCCCATAATATTTGGGAGAGCAGACAGGTTGGCAACTGCACAGAATCAGAAAAAAAAAAATACTCATGCTGAAAACTGCAATGAACTCTTCAGTCTAGTAGCTTTCTTCAACTGGTAGTAATGAATCAGATGGGCTGCTGGAAAGGAGTACAGTTTGTAGCTGCTTCAGTGGCTAATGTGGAAGATTTCCTGGCAAAAAGACTCTTTGGTGTTGCACCTTAGGGAAATAATTTCCCAGTCAGTGGCCAAGGAACTTCTTTTGAGAAAAAATGATAATTAATATAATTTTCGAGAAAAGTAGAGAATCAGTCCTATAATTACTGGTAACTCATTTAAGTGCTGCAAAAGAAAAATTTCACTGATTTATTTTTCAATGTGAAAATGGGATGTAGTAATGGAAGTCTTTTTTAAATAAGAGTGAAGAAAAATTATTCATTTGGCAAATGCATACTGAAGAAGGGCTAGGATGAGCTTGATGCTTCTTCCTCAACTGTAAAGATGCGAATTATAAATATTAAGTTGAAAAGTTTACTTTGCTCCTGTCAGATTCTTAACTGAAAGATTTTGCTTAGACACTTCCTTACTCACATGAATGATGGTTACCAATATTCTGTCAGTATGGACAGCCTTGAGGCAGTGATGTTTGCAGGGGAGATGACTGCCCTGCTCTGTTGGATCATCTGGCTTCTTTTCCCCTCTGAAAAATACATGTAACAGTGTGGAAATATTGTTGTCACATACTGGAATTAATAGCAGTGGTGGAATTTTGAATGGGCAACTTCAGACTGCAGTTAAAAAAAAGGTAATTAAAAAACCCAAAAACCAAAAAACAATCCAGTACTTCCCGGATTCTAGACCAGAGCAATTCATTCTGGGAGATGTTTTACTAATCTGTAGCAATTACCTAGACAAGAGAGTTATTTTATTTATAGCTGGTGCCTCACAGAACAAGCACTAGCATGTTTGTCTGTCTCCAGGCTTTGCTGATCAGAGGCAGTTCCTAACCCTCCCAGTATAACCAGCTCCATTAAGGCCTCAGTAATGCTTTGTCACTGCCAGACCCACGTCCTCATGGGGTCACAAACCTCTTTGGAAGATACTCACTGTGTTCACCTTTTCTTTCAAGACAGAAACACCTTCCCTTGTCCTTTGCTGTCGAATTTCCATTAGCCAGATGGAAAGTGTGCTTCACTGTCCAGGGCATGTGAAGTACAGCTCCTTAGTCCTTTCTGTCTGTCTGCCTGGATAACAGCATTTCAGTCTCTCTGTCTCCAGAGCAACTGAATTTTAATTCACCCAAAGGCAGTAGCCACACAAGCAGGGCAGAAAAATGCCTGCTGACTCTGCGTCTTCAGCCTCTCTAATGATCACTGGCACAAAGACATCTCCTTTCTCATGGTTGCTGTGAGCCATCACAAATCCTTATGGCCTGTAAGGGTTTGACTGACCAGCCAGTAAAATAATTTGGTACAATAGACTATTTCAGGTGGAAGAGAGCTACAGTGGTCATCTCATCCAACCCCAACTATTTCGGATGTAATTTCCTATCAGTAGATATTCAGGTATTTTATTTTACTAGAATCAAAGTATTCCCCTATAGTTTTGGAATATCTCATAGAGGTAGAAAAAATAAATGCAAAACTATCACAAAAAAGGAAAAACCATAAATTCTTTACAGTTTGCTAGCACTAATAAAATACATGGGATATAACAGAGCACCATGCTGCTGAACAACCGATTTTATATTTCTGTCCCTTTAGAAATTTAAAAATATGTTTCAATTCAGTAAGTTTGCTCTAGCTATGAGGTGAAATATCAAACCTCCTTCTTTAACTGTCCCTGGAAATGTTACTCCCATATTAAACTTCTGCAGAAAAGGTATTTTTTGTCCAAGTCATGATCACTCAGAATATGGCAAGTAATTGTGTCAAGAAATCTGGAATCTTTAAAAGGTGTGTGTGTGTGCATATACATACGTCCATCTTATCTTGTATATCTGCTGCCAGCCATGCAGATTCCTTTATCCTCACACAATGGCTTTGTCTTGAAAAAGGCTGAAGGGGAAGTACCTAATTCCCTGTTGGTATTGTCACAGTTCTCAGGGAGCTAATGGAGACATGGCATGCAAGGACTACATGAGGCTAACTATTCAAATCATGTCTATCTGAGAATTTAGCAGATTTCATGATTCTATAGGTGACTAGAAAACCATCTTGAAGATGAATACAGGTGGAGTTGAGCCCATCTTTGCCACCTGCCAGGATGAGAATAGGAAATTGAAGCTATGCGAGCATTTAATGGGCTAGAATATAATGTAAGAGGGAAAAAAGGAAGTGACTAGAACTACTAACATAGAAACCCATGAATTTTTATAGTTTCTTTGAACTTTCTTTGTCCTAGAATCTTCCAGAAATATCTCAAGGCTTGTTTCTATCACTGCACTGATTCAAAATAATAAAGAATGCAGCATTTGAAAAATTTGACTCACAGCAAATGGCTTGTTAGAGCATGAGGCATCTTTTTGGTATACATTTTTCATGTCCTGCTACAAAAAGAACAAAACATTGTGAAGGATGTGTATTCAGCTGAGAAATGTTAAAAATGCCACTTCTAGCTTAAGATGTACATTTGATATTGTAGCTACTGCACATCTAAAACTGTCAGGGTACAACAAAATTTGTCACCTATATTTTACACTTCTATTAAGTGAGAACATGAAAATTGGCCACTAGTAACACTGAGTTTGAAAATTCTTGTACATGTAACTGTTAGCAGAATGATTTTATAAACTATGTGTCTGTCAAACACATCCTGTTGTAATCTTTTGGGAGACAGGATGCTATGCTGTATTTTTAAAAGCAATTTTTACTGTCTTTCAGTGTTCTCTCAGGTCATATTAAATCATTTGTAGTGAATTATTTTGTTAGGAAGAAGAGCTTATCAATGCCAAAACTAAGACTTTCTCTGTGAAGTTAGAAATGGAAAAAAAAAAAAAATCTAATTTGTGGTTGAATCCACATATCCTTTGAAATGAAGTAGCTAATATAAAAATAAGCAAAGTGAAATGTTTAAAAGTACAAGAGAAAAGTGATATCCACTCTGGCTAGCTAGTGGAATTGAATCATAGAAAGGCTGGTGTTGGAAGGTACCTTAAATATCATCTAGTTCCTGCATGGGCAGGGACACCTCTCACCAGACCAGGTTGCTCAGGGCCCCATCCAATCTGGCCTTAAACATTTCCAGGGAGAGGGCATCCACAACTTCCTTGGGCAACCTGTTCCAGTGTCTCACCACTCCCAAAATTAAGAATTTCTTCCTAATGTCTAGGAGGGGACTGCAGCCCCCACCCTACCAGCTCCCTCCCTCTCAGGCTTATTGGCTTTAATTCTACACTGTCTTTTTCTGAAATATATTTTAAGAGCTGTATAATTTATAGCTAGCTTGAGAAAAGGGTGTGACGAGCTCAGGACTTTTGAGTCTCTGTATTTCACTGTGTGTTTATTTACCTTTTTCTTCTGAAATACATAATCTGTCAGCTCTGTGCCTGGGCAGTGTAAAGCAGCCTCCAGTCACCTGGCATCCAGCTCTTTGAGATGCTTCAGTAGAAAGCTCCTGCTGGCAGTTATTTATAGGACAACATTTCAGTGAGATTATAGCAGGTAACTCTCCTGGAAAGGCAACTGAACAGTTATTGCTTTTACTGTGAGGGGAAGCAGCCACATTAGTTACCAAATCTCTTTGAGGTGCCACTCTCGGACATGCTGAACTGCAGGGACAATTTCCAACCTGGTTCCCAAATCCCAGCAGCCCTGCACTTGGCTCCAGGGAAGGGCTGCCCTGCCAGGACCCTTGGTGCACATCTCCATCTCTCATTAAATCAGGTATGATGCTACTGTCCTCCTGGTGGATTTTCAGAACATTATACAGAAATAGAAATGCTTTAATCTCCCTGCTTTTTCAGTGAGTTTTCTTGTGAACTTTGATTCCTATTTTTAATCAGCCTATTAATCTTACCTATTTTTAATCAGCCAAACTCTGCACCTTGAATGACATTTTTGCTCATCATCTCTACACTTTTGGGAGATAGATACACTCAGTTGATATGAGCTCCTTATCAATGCTTTCTGTTTTCCCCAAATTCCTCTTGATTTTGGTGCTAACCTTTTGAAAGTGTATTATGATCCTTTCAGTTAGGTCCTGCACATGACATGGCAATTATTCATCCTCTTGTGCTGAAACCTCTGGTTACACAGATGTTCTGGCAATTCTATTATCTCTGCAGTTTTTCCTGAAAATATCGGATCTGGTATGAACCCAGCACCCTCTGCAGTGATGCACACTGCACCCCGGGCATTCTAGCTGGGGACTGCCAGACTTCTCTCTGCAGTAGTTCAAAAGCAAAGGTATTCAAGCTTTTAATTCTAGGCTGCTTTGATGGTGACACCTATGAATGTTTCCTCCTTGTTAATACATACTATAGGCTCTCACTGTGTCTCTACTTCTTCTTTTAAAATGATCAGGAGTTGTATGTAGTTTGACAACATGAAATGTGCCTGTGTGGAAAAGGAATATTGCCTTGATTCAAGTGGTTCTCCCTATTACTTGTCATGCAGGTTTTTGGGAGGTGTTTGTTAAGTTTATGTAGTTTTATTTAAGTTGCACTTCATAATCACTGGGCCTGGCTCTCCATTCTTATCCAGTTGTGTAACTCCAGAAACTATTGTAAATTTGAAAACCTAAGATTCAGTTGTCAGAGGAGTAACTGGAGCTTTGATGTTTAGTCTTTGATCATATTCACTTCCAGTGGATTTAGCTCGTGAAATCAACTACTGCCTATCATTAATAGGTATTACTAACCAATTAATGTAACACAGTGATGTAAGCAGATGTACAGAACAGATTACAAATTATAGTTACAGAATAAAAAAAAATATCTTAGCAGACCTAATATCTGATGTGATGCCACCATTCTGATGCCACCTTTAGCATTTGGACCTTCTGCTTGTTTGCTGGTTGATAAATGTCTGTCACCATGACTTGATGAAATTAGAAGAATGCTTTTATTCCACATCTGTATACAAAGTTGAGTAACTGGGAGTCATTACTGGAACTGTTAAAAGAGGAAAAAACCATGTGAGAATCTATGTCCTGAGGGCATACAGTGCTCTGAGAGAGTCTATCAAAATTAAACAAGTTTAAATAAAAGCAACACAGCTGACAGGAACTCCATGGAGTAGATACAAATACAGTTTATCCAGCAGATGGTTTTCAGTGACAGTGGCAGGCTCAACAAGGCATGATTTTTAGTTCATCTGTTGTTGAACAGAGGCCCCAAAGTTGTTGATCTTTAGTAAGAGGTCATCGGCTCAAAATGTACCAACTCCAGACCATGAATGGCTTTTCCTTGTGGGGGACAGAGTGAGTTGATGTGCACTAATAAAGATAACAAAGAAATACTGTTCTGAAAGAGACATTGTGTCTGACAGGCAGTGGTTGCTTTCCAGCAAGTAGTATTTTACTCCCAGGAGATGAAGGCAGTACTTTGACCATGTACGTATGCAGCATGATCTTACAGATCTGGAGAAGTCCTCCTGGGGTGCCATGTGTTCCCTCCAGAGTGTATGTGGGGCAAACAACTTGCATTCTCCCAAAGGCTTTGCCACAAAAAAATTACCTGCAGGCTGTGCCTCAAGAAATGGAGTCTTACTACTCTGGTTAATGAAAGCTGCAAGGTCACTTTACTTCTCTTGGACTGAAAGAGAATTAACCACCCCTGCAGATGTGGAAAATTTTCTTCTAGCATCCTCAGAAAAAAACAGGGAGGAGACCTGAGGGGAGGCAGTGTGTACAGCAATGTTTATTCTCTTGTTCTTGCCAGAAAAGTTAAAGCATAATCTTTATGGGCACTAATAGTGGTTAAGGTGAACTGAATTTATGGCTCTTAGTCACTTGCTTATTTTGGAAGGGTACCTGAACTCATATATAGTGGAATTGAGGCCAAGACACCACTTGTGGCATTTAAATCCCATAATGAATCACAAGTTGAGGATATGATTCAGTATCTTAAGTTGCTTTATCAGATTTGTGACTCATGGTCATGACACCAAGTCTGGCAGTGTTCTGAGTGGTGCCTTCAGGAACAACAATTTTCTGGCCATGAGGTCAAGGTGGTTCTCACTGAGGTCACAGTGCTGTGTTGCTGCAGCCAGCCTGCTGGAAATGAGGTGCTGTGCCTCAAATAACACTTTTGAAGAGCCATTCTCCCTAACTTGCACCAGTTGCTCCAAACTACGGCAAGAATTTCAAAATGTGATACCTTCAAATCTATCATGTATATGCTATATTGCTATATATAAAAACACATAACACTAAAAATTCTTTTTATCCCTTTGTCTCCTTTATTTCCCAGTGTATGTAGTGGCAGAGAGGCAGCCCTGGTTAGAGCCCTTCTACCCATTCCAGCAGCATCTTGGACTACATCCCTTCTTGCCACACTGGCTTATATCCCTCCAGGCTTCAGTGCTGTGTGGCTGGCAGGATCTGCAAGGCTGGCCAGATGTGAGTGCTTCAGACCCATGCTGCACAGCTAGCAATGACTACACCAGCAGCAAGGCACTGAGGATTCAGCCTTCTGAAAGCAAACCTTTTTTAACAGGGAGAATTAAAAAATTAAAAAAAAAAACCAAATAGAAATATTATACTTAAGCAGGGAGATTAAGGAATAATCAGTTCTAACTGCAGGTATTCAGAAAACACTTTGGAGGAACCTCCAGCTAAGAGGCCCAAAAGTAAGTGACTATTTCTAATACAGCAATATTAAAGAAGCCTATGAGTTACCTTCACAATCCTCTTGCTGATTTGAGAAGAATTATGCTGTACCCAGTGGTATTAAGGGCTGTGCTGAGATCCAACCAACAGCAAGTACTCATTCCCTAGTTCTGGTTTTAGGTTTAGTTATCTTTACAACACTAACCACAGGAATGATTCACAGGTCTCTCTAAGGACTGCTCCACACTGAAACTAGAAACTGTGTTTTGAGTCAGGCACTGTGGAAAATATCTGTGAAAGCATATGAAGAGAAAGGAATCATAAGCAGCTCCTTTCTCATGAAGTTTGTCTTCAGATGCTGACAGCAACGAAGTCGTATGAGTGCCTTTGCTACAAGAAAACCTCTGAGCTCTTAAGGTTACAAGTTGGGTAACATCATTAAGTGTATGAAAATGTGCTTCTAAACTTCCTTCTATGATTTACACAGTGAATAGTGCCACCCACATCCAATCTGTGTTTGGCTGAACTGCCAAAACATTCAAATCTGTGAAGAAAGCTGCTTACTGAATTTAAAGTGGTGCCTTGCTTTGAGAGAACATGTTCTTAGGACAAACACTCCAAGCTGGGGGAAGCCTAGAATGACTCAAAGTCTGGAGCAGCTGTTATAGTGAAGTTAAATAATTTCATCATCACTGACCCTTTTAAATACTAAGGGGCACAAAACTAGTATCTGTAGTAGCAGAGGACACCCAAGCTGTGAAATTCTCCACTACTCTATTGTTTCAACAGAAAGTCTGTTCTTTCACAATGGAAATGACCTGGGTTCTGAGCCAGCCAAGCACTAGCACTTGCTGTTGGTTGGATCTCAGCACAGCCCTTAATACAACTGGGTACAGCATAATTCTTCTCAAATCAGCAAGAGGATTGTGAAGGTAACTCAAAGGCTTCTTTAATATTGCTGTATTAGAAATAGTCACTTACTTTTGTGCCTCTTAGCTGGAGGTTCCTCCAAAGTGTTTTCTGAATACCTGCAGTTAGAACTGATTATTCCTTAATCTCCCTGCTTAAGTATAATATTTCTATTTGGTTTTTTTTTTTAATTTTTTAATTCTCCCTGTTAAAAAAGGTTTGCTTTCAGAAGGCTGAATCCTCAGTGCCTTGCTGCTGGTGTAGTCATTGCTAGCTGTGCAGCATGGGTCTGAAGCACTCACATCTGGCCAGCCTTGCAGATCCTGCCAGCCACACAGCACTGAAGCCTGGAGGGATATAAGCCAGTGTGGCAAGGAGGGATGTAGTCCAAGATGCTGCTGGAATGGGTAGAAGGGCTCTAACCAGGGCTGCCTCTCTGCCACTACATACACTGGGAAATAAAGGAGACAAAGGGATAAAAAGAATTTTTAGTGTTATGTGTTTTTATATATAGCAATATAGCATATACATGATAGATTTGAAGGTATCACATTTTGAAATTCTTGCCGTAGTTTGGAGCAACTGGTGCAAGTTAGGGAGAATGGCTCTTCAAAAGTGTTATTTGAGGCACAGCACCTCATTTCCAGCAGGCTNACCTTCACAATCCTCTTGCTGATTTGAGAAGAATTATGCTGTACCCAGTGGTATTAAGGGCTGTGCTGAGATCCAACCAACAGCAAGTACTCATTCCCTAGTTCTGGTTTTAGGTTTAGTTATCTTTACAACACTAACCACAGGAATGATTCACAGGTCTCTCTAAGGACTGCTCCACATTGAAACTAGAAACTGTGTTTTGAGTCAGGCACTGTGGAAAATATCTGTGAAAGCATATGAAGAGAAAGGAATCATAAGCAGCTCCTTTCTCATGAAGTTTGTCTTCAGATGCTGACAGCAACGAAGTCGTATGAGTGCCTTTGCTACAAGAAAACCTCTGAGCTCTTAAGGTTACAAGTTGGGTAACATCATTAAGTGTATGAAAATGTGCTTCTAAACTTCCTTCTATGATTTACACAGTGAATAGTGCCACCCACATTCAATCTGTGTTTGGCTGAACTGCCAAAACATTCAAATCTGTGAAGAAAGCTGCTTACTGAATTTAAAGTGGTGCCTTGCTTTGAGAGAACATGTTCTTAGGACAAACACTCCAAGCTGGGGGAAGCCTAGAATGACTCAAAGTCTGGAGCAGCTGTTATAGTGAAGTTAAATAATTTCATCATCACTGACCCTTTTAAATACTAAGGGGCACAAAACTAGTATCTGTAGTAGCAGAGGACACCCAAGCTGGGAAATTCTCCACTACTCTATTGTTTCAACAGAAAGTCTGTTCTTTCACAATGGAAATGACCTGGGTTCTGAGCCAGCCAAGCACTAGCACCCCTCACAGGTGGTAGATCCAGTGTGCTTTCTGATTATGTAGCTGTTAGGTTTTCTCACAAGTACCCTCATGTTTTGCTTCCATCTGGTTGGTGTGGCTCAATGAAGCAACAGAGCTATAACAGCATCTTCCTTCCAATCCCTCCCGGAATCTCTGCTTTTCCTACCTAAGACTTGATGTCAGTTTAGCTTGCTGATGCACTGGGGCAGTTGATCCCTAAGATGACCAAATCCTAGCTGCATAGACCTATGTGTTGTCTCTGAGACTGCAAAGGCAACATAGCAGGAACTTCCACTTTCTGTTATCAGCCAACAAAATAAAAATCCATGGCCAGGAAATGGCTCCCAGGCTTTAGAGGAATAAAACTACTAATGCTCATGTAGTAAAATGAAGAACATACTGAGCAGCTCTGGAAGATCTGGAAGAGCCTGATCAACATCCTGCAGGAGAAATCTTTTTTTTGTAGACAAACATGAACAAATTCTATCTGTTCCCCAAGCTGGCAGGAAGAAGATTGGGTTGGATACAACAAATAATCAAGATAAACCACTGGATTCCCAGGTTATATTTTTTTGTCAGGAACTCATCTCATTTCTGCTGGGCTGAAAACCTTTACTGATGCTCAGGTAATGCAGTTTTTGTCTTGGGCATGTTACAGTCTTAGTGTAAAAGAAGGAAGTTTAGCCTCATCATCTCCCAAAGTGGCTTCCTTAGTCCTGGATAGATAGAACTGGTTGAAACCCAAACAGGTAGTGCTGTGTGCTCAGTGATTCCTCTGCTGCCAAGAGGTGTTGATTTTTCAGAGGCAGATAGAGCAGATGGGGTTGGTGACAGGTTGAGTAGGATACACCTGGTGAAATCTGTGCATCTGTCAGGAGAGGAATCTCTTAAGTTCGTAAAGATAATCTTTTTGGATTCACACAGATCTAAGCCTTTGATTTGGGCTCTTGTCTAGGATCAAACACTTTTGTCATAGTAACCAATTACTGTGGGTTATTGTGGGCCTGAGATTTTTTCTTTGAAAATTTGGAAGTGAAACTTTTGTTGGAAATCATGCATTCATTGGGACCCTCTTACATCCAACAGCTGGCTTTTTTCACCCTGTGTTCTCCCATTCCTAAATGAGCTGCCAGTTAGCCTCATTTCCTTAAATCCTCCTAAGAACACACGTATTTATCTTGTCTTCAGCATAACAGTAATTAAAAACCAACACACAAATGCTGTGTGATAAAATTAATACCCACCACATCACTGCTGATTTGTTTCATTTTCTGCCCAGTTTATACCAAGAAAAATGATGCTCAGAATATTTTTCCTTTGAGAAGTGGTAAAATAAAAAGAGCATTTAAAACCCACGGTGTCACTAGGCCACTAAAGGGGAGCAAGGATTTTCTCTTGCTTACACTGGAAGATGAAGTCCCGGGCAGTGAGGTCTGATATGGGAGTAGCAGAGCTGTTTCTTTGCTGGCTTTTCCATCACCTTTAGTTGCCATCATTGATACGCAAAAAAACCTTTTCAACATATTTTCATTCTAAAGACCTCAGCATTGTACTGTAGCATTTTATTCACCATCACACCAGTATCATGCATAGGTCTTTCCTCTCATTAAGATATATAATTTAAGAAAGAAAAGCACCAGAGAGAAGCACAAAAACAGCAAAGAGTTTTATTCCTACACACTTTGGAGTTTTTCTAACCATTGTCCCAACCTGCCCCCATGGTGCTCAAGAGAACATGATGTTGCTGTTGCTCTTTTGACCTCCAACACTGATCTGTTGCCCAATAAAATATCTCTCCAAGGACAGCAGGGTGTCACAGCTGGTTTATAACCTGAGAAAGCCAGTTCTTTACATAAACAGGCTCCATCTTCCCTTTGTCCTTTTAAGAAACGTAGCCAATGATATATTATTTTGTGGGATTACCTGCTATCCAGTGCCCTCCACTTGGTGCAAAGTACAGTACAGAGAATCCTTAACACAAGTGAAGGATGTTTTATTTGACTGAGATAGGTTAAGTACAATAATTTCTTAAGAAAGACTGAACAAAAAGAAACTTAATTTCTTTTGTAGCTTCTCTGTTCACCTCTTTGTCATAGATTTCCTCCCTCCTGTAGTGAAAAAGGTACATTAAAATTAATATCCTAAGCTGGGATTTTCAAAGCAGACTATGACTATGAAGTGTCCAAAAGCCACTGACATTCAATGGGAGCTAAGTCCTTAACCCCTTTGAAAATTCTTAGCAAAACCCATTAATGCATACTTCAAAGAGATAATATTCAGTTCTAGGAGTCTGCTCATTTTCCTAACAGCCTTTCATTCTCATTCCTAACAGGCCTGTCTTCCCTAGATTCTAGCCCCCTGTTGGGGTACAAAACCAAATTGCTTCCATTTCCTTTGTAATTCAGACCTCAACCCTAGGTCTGACTCTTTTGAGTCCTTGACACACAAGGATCTGTGTCTCAAAGAGACAAAATGGAACTTTTAAATACTGCTTTTCCATCCTTGTCTTTATCTTACCAGTCATTATGCCTCTCATAAATGAGCACAGGTACCAGTTCATTAGGGTATTTTGACTCCTGACTGTGAAGAGTTAATAAATTCACACGTTGTGTCTCTTGCTTATGGTCACTTCTTACATTTTGACAAAAATTGATTCACCCCCACCAGTCTAAAATCTCCCTTTGTCATCTTTTCCTTCTAAAGCACAATGCTATAGCTTCCTGTAGCTTGTGGTTTGTCACAATTTTTACCTCAGTCATTTGTATACTATTTTTTCTCTCCCTAATTTTCTTTCCCCCCCACATAGTATGAGAAGAATTACTCAATTAAATAAATCAGGTACAAAATATGTGGTATTAACTGAATTTTTTGCAATTAGCTGTTGAAATAATCTAGAGAAAGCAGATTTTAATAGCATTAACAGTCAAATGATGCTGTAATAACAAAACCTTACTAAGAATCTGCTACCCTATATTGACACCATGTGGCTGGTTCACCATAATGCACAGTATTTATCCAGACTAATATTGGGATGAGAGATTATAATATGAAACCTGTAGGGAATAATACTTTCATTTTAAGTACACACAGTAGATGGCAATCTGATAAAGTGTGTCTAGATCAAACTCCATTTTAACTTTTAGTCTGATCCCAGTCCTAATTCAAAACTTGAATGTCCTCCAGTGTTGAAAACAGGGACACAACCTGTAAATTTCCCACTTGCACTACAATCCAGATCTCTGTGGGATTCAGCCTAGAAGTGTGTGCCCTGAGCTTACCTTGGATCCAGCATCTCGGGCTGCCCTGTGGTACTTCAGTGTCCACACTAGAGGCAGTGAGATGAAGAAGGAAAAGTTTTTGTTGCAATGGTACCTGCTGCCAAAATAGAATGAGATTCAAATTACATTTGCAGAAGGAAATGCAAACTTTGAAGTATGCATGTGAAACAACACCCTGGAAAGGTCAAACTGCATGAAGACACTAGATGTGAGCAGCCTTTTTTCTCCTTACCTGATGGCCAGGGAATGGCACGAGGTAGGAAGCCCGTTTGAACCAGGCAGATGGGCTGCAGTGTGAACCCAGGACAGCTCATCTGCTCAGTGTGTAATCGTTGTGCTTGGAACCATTTTCATACAATCACCCTGAGTAACACATAACTACCCCAGATTTACAAAGGATTGCTGAAATGTTAACAGGGGGGAAGCTTTTGAAAAGGATTCAAATAAATCACTTGCACGCAGTGCTCTGTCCAGCAGTCAGTGAATCACTGAGCAACCTGTAATGATTTCCCAGGAAGACTGCTTCCAACATCCATCCCTTGAAGACAAAAAATCAAATAACTCTGCTAAACTTCACAAATAAATTATCCTTCCCCAAAGATCAGTGAATCTGCTCTGGTTTTTTCCCTTCAAAATCTGGAGACTCCCTGCATCAGGGGAGTTTCACGTGAAACTCTGAAGTTAATGATTTCATTGACAAATGGTACTTGATTCATGACTTTGGCCTCCTGTGGGCATGTACTGTCCCACAAATTAAGGGCTAGTTACCTGTTTTTGGGAAAGAGGGAAGTGAGCATCAAGGAGACCTGTGTTTCTCCTGCTCATTTTCTGCTTGTAACAATTCAAGGTGGCTGCCTGGGGGCATTGCTGCCATCCTGAGCCACTGCTGGAAATCATTCACACCAGGAGCTGGGGGGATGCTCTGGTGTCCACAGAGACCTTGGACATATCTCAGATTACTTTGGGCAAAAATTGTTGAGTTGTGAGGCTGACTGCACTGATAGCTGGGGCTGGCTTGGTTGTTGGTCTGTCTGAAGGAGGAGAGCAGATAAAGGGATGTTTGTGCATAGAAGGGCCTCTGAAGTTTGGAACAGAAGGGTGTGGCAGTGCCTCCACAGTCTTCCACAAGTATAAAACTGTCCTGCAAGATCAGCTCCAAGATCAGGAAAAATCAAGGATGTGAAATGAAGGAGCAGGAGAGCAGGACGTGGACTGACTGTCATCCATTTCTCTGCCCATCTAGAACGCCACAATAGTTGTTCTGAGGTTTAGACTGTTTAATTTCCTGTGCCTGTTTAATTCTATTTAATAAGAAAATGATGGTCTTTTGACTGCACAGGAGTCTCTATTGACAAATCTCTCCCAGGAGGAAGGTAGGGATTGAGTTATGTGCAGCTCTGTCTGTGGGAGAGCTTCAGGAAGGCCAAGACCTGTTGGGTAAACTCTGCCCCTCAAAATGGATCTCAGCCAAGTAACCTCATCCTAATGACAGCCACTGATATTAAACAACCTACAAAATTTTGTTAGTTAGAGGTTTGGTAGAGTTAAATTATGGTTCTCTGAAAAGAATTACCATAATCATTCATTGCCATGGAACAAGATAAAACTAAAGAAATTCCTCCCCAAATTACTTAGTGTTGCATATTTTTTATTCAAAACTGATTTTTTTAAAGATTCTCTACATGAACAAAGATTCTTTACTGACCACAAAACAGTATCTCAATGCAATAGTAACTACCTTTGATGTTCCCAGACAAGAGGTTACTGGATAAGAAGCCAGTCTTTGAGGAGAGGTATAAAGGCAGCATGTCCCAAACCTGAATTGAAGCCTTCTGTACTACTGATGGAAGTAAGTTGACTATGAATATCTCTCACCTCTCCGTTACATACTTACTCTCTGTGTTCAGAAAAGGAAAAGAGAGCTCTTTGAAATTACAGAACCTTTCTCCTCTGAGTCAAAGGAGAAGTGAGGTTTGGAGGAGGGTGGAAAAAACATGGGAAGTGTTCTTGGGAAATCCAGCATCCTGAAGTACAGCAAAAAGAGCTGAAACTGCTCTCCAAAGCTTATATGAGGAAAGAGCACATCTCAGCAGCACAATGCCCTTTTCCTCTTATATAGGAGTTACATTGGCAAACAGCTGTGGTACACATCAACCCAAAACTGTGGCCAGTCCACAGGGTCTTTCCATTAGAAGAAGCTCTCTGTCTGAGGAAACTTTTCAATATCCAGAATTCATCTTGCAACTTACACAGCCTTCTTCCATGTAGTACACCATTCCTGACAGGCTGCACAACTCCATCATGTTTTGAGGACTGGGACAAATTCAGTAACATACGTGTGAGCTGTTCTTTGCCTCTTGTCCTCAGCAAATACAACATTTCCCAGGGATTTTAATTTTTAAATTTATTAAACCAGATTGACCAGAAACCCATTATAGGCCACACAGAAAGTCTATGGTATAGAAGGTAATGGAAACAGATATCAAGGTCATGCTATAAACACAAACCAAGTTTCCTTTCTTCTTTCTTATTTTCCTCTTCCTCTTTCAGTCCAACAAGGACCTATGAAATCTCTTTTTTAAATTCCCATCTGCCTACCCTTTGGGATCCTGCCCACCACATGTTCTCATATCCCCTCTGCTCTTCAGGTAAATCCAGGGGTGAGCCCAGAGCTGTCTGGATGACAGCCACCAGCCCAGCTTGCCCTGCTCTGTGCTTTACTCAGCTCTTGCAAGGAATACATACTGACTCATCAAAATGATAACAGATGTGAAAAAAATTACAGCTTTACCACTTGTTTCTAGTATAATGGATTTAATTACTGAATTTCATAATTCAAGACAGCTTGAATTATTTGAGGTATGTTACAAAAGGAAGAGGTTTTTTTTTCCCTCTGTGGGAGACCCTTGTTGAGAAACTTGTGGTTCCATAAAGGCAAATAGCTGCAGGGACAGCCCTGTGCAGCCAAGCCCTTTGCTTCCTCACACCTCCTCCCTCCCTGGAGTTTCCTCTTATACCATTCTCTGATGTATTAATTATTTCTTTGCCTAATTGAACTGATTAATTTATTTAAGTTTTGTACTTTCAAACTGTCCATAAACAGACCATAATGGCTGCAGGTGTTCTGCCCACCATGTTATCTGCCCCTGTACACACCAGTGGGTTTGCTGCTATTGTTCACACCAAAGAGAAAGTGCCCTAAAGCATAATCCATGCTCACTTCAAGTTCTTATTCCAGCTGGGAAGGTATGTGTGAATTCATGCCATGTGGTCACTTTTTCTTTGCAGCTATGGCCTTGTTGAGGGAAATTATTTCTACACAACAGCTGCATGAACAGCTGAAAATTTCTGTATTCATCCTAATAAAAGTGGAATGATGACTTTGGTTGAGCACTGGTATGTTTGAGCTAGATTCTATCTCCAGTATATGCTTCAGGCTGGGAGAGTGGGAATTAATATTCTTTTTTCTCTCCCATGATTGAGCAGCCATTGAGCCAAGAAGTTAAACTGAGCCTCTTGTTTAGGTATTGACCTTGTAGTATGCAGACAGAGAAGTGAGTGAGCAAGAAGGAAGAATCTTGTGCTGTCCTCTCTATTAACTAGTAAGAGAACTTGATTTAAGACCTAGACCTGCTTATAGTAGATTTTGCCTGAGTCCCTAGTCTTCTGCATCAACTGAAGACGTGTGGGCACCACGCATAGGAAAGAGACTGAAGATGCTTTTCTTGCTTATGATTCCTATCATCATCATCATCATCATCATCAAAATCTAATCAATAATTTTATAATAATATAATAGTCTAATTTAATTATTATTACTTTAATAATTAATTTTTAGTTATTTTACCACCCAGAAGACACTTTCACTCCCTAGACCTGCATTTCTTAATGTGGCCATGAGGTGGCACAGGAGACCAAAAATCGCAGCAGAATTGCTCCCAGACTTTGCTGGAGCTGGGGCAGGACTCTGCTCAGGAGAGTTCGGAACCGGATAAACCCGTTCCCAGGGACCCGAGTGCCGGGACTGATGCACAGGACCAGGACCACCCGGGATCCCTTATGTTCACCCCGACCAGATGGACTCCTGCCTTTCCAGTTCAACACCAGGCACATCCTCTGTTAGGGAGCCCAGAATGATGACTACGAGCAGGTAAAGAACACACCCTCCAGGTGGCAGTAACTCCCTATTTTTCTCTATTTCTCTCTCTCAATTTGACAGAGAAGCTGCTGTCTTGGTTTCTGGACAGCAAGAGCTTATGATCTAAAACTGATATGCAAACACTGACTTTCCTTAGAGTATTTATTTATAGTGACAACTAGTCAGTGTGTGTGTGTGTGTGTGTGTGTGTGTGTATCTGTGTATATACATACATTTTAAAACATATGTCTCTGTTATGTACATAGATACCTACATCTACTTCTCCCTGTAGCCATGCAAGCTGCACGTCTGCATCCTGCTCTGCTCTGCCTGGGCAGAATTCTTGCCAAGGAATAAAGAATATTTCCTGGTGGAAAGGCAAGGAGAGTGATGACAGCAGTTTAATTTGTAACTGATTTCTCTACCAAGGTTTCCTCCTGACCCTGAAGCAGTTGTGTTTAGTCTCTGCTGAGAGTCTGACCCGATGACAGCTGCAGTCAGTGGGGAAGGGGAGGACTGGTTCAGACTGGGTGCCGATGGCACTGGGGTGGTTTTGCAGTGGGAACTCCCAGGGGAGCATGGGGTGCCCTTCCTTCCCTCACCACTCTCCATGCTGGATTGTAGCCAGCTCCAGAGCAAGAAAGCAGGGAGACAGGCTGCAGGGAAGCCCAGTTGTGAGAACAAATGAAAAGGAGGCTCCTTCTTGCCTCTTCCTACTTGTAAAATATAAATGGGTGCTCTGAGAGCAGGTGTGTGACTGGGAGACTCATAGAAATGTAAAGTTTGAATCAAGTTGTTCCTCTGAAGTGACCAGTTTGTCGTGGTTGTACTCACACTGAAGTGGATTGGGAATTTTTCCAATGTGTTCCAGATGCTGTAGCAATGCAAGATACACGGACTGCAGTTTGGATTAGGAAAAATGAATGACTGACAAAGCATTATTTTTATAGTAATAATAATAATAATAATAATTAATAATAATAATTATTATTATTATTATTATGGTGAGTTTACTTCTTCCTATAAAAGGCAGTGGCATAGATAGCAGCATGCAGCTTTGCCTCAGGACTGTGAGATGCCTTCTGGCTGACTGCCACCCACAGTGCAAACAGTTTTACATTTTCTTTCCTGCATCCCCCCTGGAAATGTTCTGATTCACAGTCCCTGTGGCACTTGCTAGTCACTAAGCAGCAACACACGAGACACTTTTGGTGGAATATGTGTTTACTTTGATGAATTAATGAATTATAGACCTGTCCTAATAGCCCTGAATATTAAAAGTGGAATTTCAGCTTGCATATGAAATGTATATCAATGGTCGAAAAAATAATCCAGAATAGCACTAGAGAAACAAGATGAATTGAGTTAATATATAATTCAAACAGCATAGCTGGGAGCAACATTTCTATTTGACTCCTATGGATGTTTCTAAATCATAACCAGGTTCTGGTGTTTGATTTATGTTTTTCTTTGAGCCTATTTTTTTAAATTGGAGATACAAATAGTAATTAAAAGTAATATTGAATCATGAGGCTATTAAGATCTAAGATTAAAATTTAAATAAAGGAAATACTGTGATTTATGTTACTGAACTCCTAAGGCACATTTAAAGGAAACTCACTAAGGAATTCATGTTGGTTCCATGTCAGCCATTTTATTCAATACAAATCTCATTTGCTGAAAATAGCTTTCCAGGTTCCAGTTAACACACAGTTAAAATTTTAGTTTGTGGTTATAAACTAACTTTTGAGAGCCCAATTGTTAGTGGCCCCGGGTAAAAAACTGCTAGAACTTGGCCAAAGGTTACAATTTTATCCTGCAGAAGTAAAGATGATTTGTTTAGGGAGAGGTCTCTGAAGTCAGAGGGTATTTTTGTGAGCAGTAGCACAGCCCACCAAGGCAGCCCCTTTTGGAAGCCTGATAGGGCCACTTGCCTGACTGTCATGAAATCAAAATTCAGTGTCAGAACTAATGGACTGCAGGGCCTGATGGAGCTGGACATGTTCTTGGGGCTGCAGAGCACCCAACACCTCTCTGTTTCCTTTGGGGCTCTTTGCTACAGCAAACATGCACATGCAGGATGGAGTGGTCATTGCTAAGAGTGAGCCAGTGAACAGGTTAGAAATAGCAGTGGAGGGATCTCTGCATGTTTCTTTTTTAAATCTGCTTTTTTGCTTTCATACCATCATGTATATATGAGTTATGAATAACACCTTGTATAGTGAACAACAGGGTCTAACAGAAAAAAGTAAGTAAATACTTAATTACTGCTGCATAACTGCTTCAAAACCCTACCATGTTTCAGCTCCATGTAAGCCATTTGGGACCCTAGAGCTCCTGTGAATTTCTGCAGGATCTAGAAGAACTTTAATTAGAAAGTGTTCAGTGTTTCATTATTTTAATTGATGTGATTACCATAAGAAACACTATCACTATCCCACTTTCTGTTATATATTTATTAAAAAAATGAGGTGTAGCACAATGATATTTTCTCAGGCCTTCACAGCAACCATCAATAAAAAAAGATGATTTTAATTATTCAACAGCATGGAGACAAGGGCAATTACTAAATATCATTCCCCCTCACCAGGCAATCAGGTAATTTCCTGTGTACAGGTACAAATTGCATGGATAGTCTCTTCTTTGTGATACTATGAGGCAGAAAGAAAGAAAGAATATACTTACTATGTTTTTTTTCTGTGAATCTACAAAACCAACATAAAAACAAATGCTTGTTCTCTTTTGGCTAACAATGACACCCCAGAGGACAGGTTTATAAACCGATGGAGAGCGTTGGGATGATTTAACTCACAGAGGTTTCATTGCTCGCCTTTAGGAGTTAAAAAGAAAGTTGTCAAAAACGTACAGATCTTTACACTGCCACTGCTTCCCACTGGGACAGGCAGGCTTAGATGGACTGAAGTGATGAAGGGGCCAAGATTCAACTTGAGCCAGGTGAAACAAAAAAAAAAAGTGGAGCAGAAACCATGCTCCATTACCTATGACATTCTCTGTTGTCTAAAACCAAAGGAACAGCTCACTAGCACCCACTAACCAGGCCTGGCTTGCAAATTAGCACCTGCACAATCACTTTTATCCCTTTTCTCCCTTTTTACTTTTAAACCAAAATTAGGTCAGTTTGTAGCCAGATGACAAGATCTAGATAAGGAGATGGGTTCAAGGAGAATTAGATGCATACTGAAGCTGATGTTGGTGGAACTGGAACTTGTACCTTATCAGTCATAATTATAATGACTCTTTTTTTTCATAGAGGAGAAGTTTTATCTCAGAGTGCTGTTCAGCTGCTGTTTTGAGGTTTTCACATAACCATCTAATGAAAGGAGAAGTTACCAGGTCAAATTGTTCCTTATATCAGAAGTGAAAGCACCGAAGTCCAACAATAAAACAGGATATATACTGACCCAGGCAAGAAATGGGTGAAAATGAGTCAGAGCAAAATAAGGAAGACAACCTGCTAGCTCACTTGTCATTCAGATTCTGTCCCCAGGCTCCTTGAAAAGAGGAAATAGGACTATTTCACCCAGAGGAGGGGCTGGAGTTTGTAATACAAAGCTGCATTTTCTGTAAAGCACTGCTGCTCTTCCTTTAACAAAGCACTCACTTGGCTGGGGCTGCTGCTTTCTACAAGATCACCTCCCTAAGACTTAGCACTGTTTTCCTGTTTATTGTACTTCTCATCCAGCTGTGGTTTCACCTACAAGCAGTTTGATGCAAACATGACACCTTTGGCAGTTGTTTGTGAAGATCCCAGTGTTGTGAGGCCTAGGTGAACAAATTAATAAAATTATAAAATAATAAATATTAATAATAAAACTGCAATAATAAAATGAAGCTAAAAACATGCAAGTGAAGTCACAAAATGTTAAGGACAAACATAACAGCCTGAACAGTTTCCTTTGGATTTCCTAGCTTAGGTGCTCCTGACTCCAGTGATCTCCATGGGTTTGCCTGGGCAGGATGGAGAGCTGGTCCTGAGCCAGTTACTAGCAAGGTTTGAGGGTGAATGTCTTCCATTGGCCCAAGGTAATGCAACAATATATAAACCTTTATTTTATTTTATTTTCCTTAATTAAGCAGAATCCTGGGAATTCATACTCTCAAATTGTTGGGTTAAAATCCTGTGTTAGGATTTTCCTAGATTTGTCCTTAATCACTTTGCTGTTGTTCAGCTTATTAAGTGTGTTTCTGTCTACAAATTGGAGTGATAGCTGCCAACTTGGAATCAGGGAAATTTTAAAAAATCACCAGGGAGGCAATATGTAGCTAGAAGCATGCCTCTGTCAGAATGCATGCAATTTTTTTGCATTGCCTACAAAAAGTTGAACCTGCCAGAAGGTGAACAAACCATAACTAGAACAGAAAAAGCAATATTCTCACAATTTTCTTTTTCTGAAAGAAATACTGTGGTAGGAATTAAAAATGCTCCAAATAAATCTATCTTTAAAGGTCTGAAGCCTGCAGATACACGTTATTGCTGGAGATGTAAGTAATCTAAGATGATATTAATGAGAAATTATAGCAAAGCCTGTGGGTCCAGAAGGTACTGCTGTCATAGAGGATCTATGCTGCACATTTAAAAAGCACCAGAACTTTTTTCTAAAAGCATTGATATGATTATTGTCTCATTTTGCTCGCAATACCATACATTTTTGTTTTTAAGAATACTCTTTCCTTTTGTTAATTCTCTTCCTTTTCCTCTCTCCAGGTCTTGTTTCTTGACAGTCTTTGCACTGATCTAATTTGAACGCTGATCTAATTTGAGTAGTTTCTGTCTCCATTCATACTCCCAGTCACATTGCATGACCTGCCCTTTGAAGCAAAGCATCTTTCATTCCCAATACAACCCCACTGCTGCACTTTCTGTGCCCATCACTGCCACTGCCATCCTGTTTAGAATACCTGTACTCTATCTGAGCAAATCTCTATGGATTTGGTGATGTGCTGCTCCTCACTAGGCAGATGAGCCCTTCTGAGGTAAAGCTTGTTAACATTCCTCTGCTCTTTCCTGTAGTGTCCAATCAGAAAAAAAAGCACAGGGATGGAGGATCATTTTTATTTGCTCAAAAATAATTCCTGATACAGTAAGAAATAGGGAAAGTTTATCCTGTTTCATTTATAATGGAAGCATTGTGATCCTGACTCTGGGAGATTTGATCTGCACTCCTGACCCTATGTTTGTGAGCAGCAACAAGCTGCCATTCTGCTTTCAGAGATGCTCTCTGATATGATCAGGTAGATGCTGCCAGAGGGCTAGAAATCCCATGGAAATGCTGACCACATTGTGCAAATCTTGCTAAATAGTTTAAATCTGATTGAACCTGTAGGGACATATTGCAGACCTGTTTGCATCAACAGCTCCTGTACAGATGGTTTTGCAGGGTGCTTTCTCTAACCTAAATGTTAATAGTTACAGAACTGAAATATTGTAGTTTGAAGAACTCTGTTTATTGTCTGAAGAAGCAAACTCACTATAAATAAGGCAGTTTCGATTGTTAGCCATGCAGATCTTACAATCTTTTTGCAAGTGAATCTTCCAAACTGCTGAGTAATCATATTCCTTAAAGAAAGCCCAGGAGGAAGCACAGCAAAGGTAGATCAGGCAGTTCCAGTCTGAAGGGTGCTTCACAATGATGACCACTGTAAAAATTCTTCTTAAAAAGTTACAGCTGTCTAGATGGGAATTGGTCAGGTAGTGCCACTCTTTTTCTATGTTATAGTTACAGGCATAGATGTCTAATATCTAAAGGTAGCCCAAAGATCACTGAAAGTATGTGTTAAAATAGATAAAACACTTTTACACATAAGGGTGATGGAAGCTATTCATGAATAGTAAAGATGAACCCAAATGTCTGTTAAAATACCATCTATGTCATCAATAGCTGGGTTAAGAGAAAAAAAATATCCCAAATTTAAGCCAGATATGACTGTAGAGAATTCTCTCTCTGCAATCCAAACACGTGGTAACTGTCTCACCACTCACCTCCTCACCAGTTGTGGACCCAGCCACCTGATGTTTAAGCTGCAGAATGTTTTATTTTTAAGATGCCCACAAATTGTCTCTGGAGAAGGGTTTATTCCAGACCTGGCACGGTCCTGACTTGTCTAAACTGACTGAATTATGTTAAAAATCACAGCTTTGATTTACTATTCTCTCAGTTGTTTAACAGCCTACAGCCCTACTGCAGGGATGGTCAAGTAAGAACAGTTGCTTCCCTTAAAGGCTTTGGCACAATACGTGGTGGAGCAACTCATGTGAAAATCAAAAAATATTAAAAACACAATATATGGCAATCATGCCTTTGGCCTCGTTTGGCTTATTTAGGAGAAGTGAGGGCAGTAAAATGAGGCTCATCTGTTAATGCTTGCTAACAAGACTCTCCTTTTGAGAGAGTTGTCATAAACAACCAAACTGAAGGGCAATAAGACCTGGGAAAAAGATTGCAATGGCAATTGCAATTTTTTTGCTAGTAATGCATATTGAGTGAAATGTGGTACAGAATGCATTATGCTGTGAGCCTAGAAAAAGGACATGCACCCATTCTTGGGACTAGAATAGTCAGATCTGTCAGTCATTCACCAAACTGGTAGCTATTTCTCCCATACTGCATTGGCCACTAATGCACAGGGAGAGGCTTGCAGCAGGTGGCCATGTTACAAATTACAGCACCATAATTGTACTCTTTGAAGGAGTGTCCCTTCATCCTATGTAACTGAAATTAATGTGATCCTAAGAGATTAAATTTAATTCTTTTATAGGATATAGCAATAGATTTCTCCCAGAAGTAGTACTGTGTCCTTCCATTAAAATTTCCATGGTTACAGTTATTGTTGAAGAATTTTAGCCTCCAACTGATTCAGGAAGAGAGTTGCCTAATATAATTTTCTCTAGAGAAAACAGTTATGATTTCTAGTTTTCTAATCAACCTGGCATTTCTGACCAGTCACTTGCTCTACAACCTGCCGTGTTATTAAGTGATGCTCAGCTAAATGAATCTTGCTGTATAGTGCTGAATCAAGATGATGATGATGGTTCTCTCAAATGAAGTTCAAGAAACCTCCCCTCTTCTGCACTGACAGCTGCCAGAGCAAACAATCTCTGCCATCAGCTGGATGTAAACTGAGCACCTCCTGCCACCTAGCTCAGAGGCTTGCTTGTTTCTCAGAAGGAAAGAGCAGCTAAGAGAGAGTCTTCCTCTGGCCAGGAGAAGATGTGAGTCCCACGGCTTCATCCTGAGCTGCCTCAGCCCAGGTGCTGCTTGGTCCTCACCCCCCCCCTGGCGTGCAACAAGGGAGAGAAAAGGAAATTTCTGGAAATCTGATCTGGAGGTGGCTCTGTTTACCTTCTGAATTTTTCAGCCTTTCAAAGAGGCTGAAACACTTACGGGGTACTTTCTTCCCCTTAATGGAAATGCTTTGGTGACATTTCATGTTCCCTTTGGAAAAATCAGACACACAGACATCTTTGAGAATATTCAATTTAAAAATACAGAAAAGTCTATTTAGCTATTAAGTTCTTTATGAAGATTAATAATCCAGTTAATCCAAGTGCCTGTGGCAATTCCTGGCAGGACATTTTAATCCTCTGTTTGAACCCCCTGCAGTTAGCTGGTTAGTTGTTCTGTGCATGAGTTCCAACAGAAATACCACTCACAGCACTCGGTATTTTCAGGCTCGATATCTTCTCATTGGAGTTTACAGGACCTGTGTGATAGGATTAGTGCCCAAACTGTCATGCTGAGACAAAGAAAAACAAACCTCAAATTAGCTTAAGGAAAAATAACAGAGTTTCCCTAGGGAAGACACATTTTAAATTGCTTCATTTCAAAGAAAGTCGTGTTTCAGGTATTTTACCACTGCTGAACAAGTCTCTCTCCCTGCTGCAATTTTGTTGTTGACGTTGTAGTCAAAATACAGCAGAAGAGAAAGGAGAAGAAAAAGGACCTTCTGTTCACACACGAGAAGAAAAAGGACATAATGTTATGGAGAACACAATGTACCATATGTACCATGGAGAAATACATTCAACTATCAGCTACTCCAATTAAGAAATCAAGGCTGCTACCTGGGCTGCCTATGAGAAAAACGAATAGCATGAGGGGGAAAAGAATTGTGCAAGACCTCATGCTTTGTCCTGGGAGAACAAAAGAAGCAGTGGGCAATCCAGCTCAGAGACACTCTGGGGCACACATCCAGCCTGGCTGAGCACTGCTTCATACCCAGGGGTGTGGGCATTGATTCTGTCCACATCTAAGGCAGCTTCACACACATACGAAAACCTGCTGGTATGATAGAGTCACCCCGGCTGAATGGGTGATTTTTGAAAGTCACCCCACTCACCCAGAACAAGGAGCCAGGGGACAGGGCTGCTTTTTGCAGACACTAAAAGGGAAAGGAGCACGGAGTTTATATTACCGACAGATTACTTTTAAATTATTATTGTTATTTTTTATCTTCTGGCACCTGGCACCAGCTTATCCACTTTAAAGCTGATCAGATTTTAATCTGTTATTCCTGCTGGAAAACAGCTCCAGAGCCTCAGATGTATGTTAAACATGAATTCTAATTCCAATTTTCATTCAAAATGCACTTCTATACAGATTTTAAAAATGTGTGTCTGTGTTCAGCATTGCCCTGATGCTTAAGTAGCTGTTCTTCCAGCCTGCCATATATCTCTAATCTTTATAGCAAGCAAGTCTGTCCTCTCTCAGCCTCTTCTTTGGCAGTCCCTGTAAGATAAGCTTATGATGGTCTTCTTGCCAAATCAGCTATCCATTTCTTGGTCATCTCAGAAACACTTCCCTTCACCTGTTTCAGTTTGTACCCATTGATCTCTAACATGGTTGGTCAGGAAGGCATGATGAGTATCAGTACTTTAAAAGGGCCTTGAAGAGCTGCACTAGAATAATAGAATCATAGAACACCAGGCTGGAAGAGAGCACAAGGACTGTCTGGTCCAACCTTTCTGTTCTAGACAAGGTGGCCCAGAACCCTGTCCAATTTTAAAAGTGTTCAATATCTGGGAATCCACAACTCCTCTGGGGAGATTATTCCAGTGGCTCTTTGTTGTCACTGGGAAAATTTTTCCTCTTGTGTCCAATAGGAATCTCGACAGCAGTGAATTGTACCTATTGCCCCCCCACATCTTTTCCATGTGACTTCTTGGAAAAATGGGATCTCCATCTTCTTAGCCAGCATTTAAATACTGGCACATGATGAATTCCTTATTGATGGGTGTCTTTCCCATGTCACGTTAAGAAATACTTAAAGGTCAAGCACAGCCATTCAGAAGAATCTGGAGGATGAAATGCAAATCACAGCATATGTCAACCTCATGCTATAGAGCATCTGAAGAAAAGACTGTCAGAGTAAACTGCCTTCTGAATTGCTGAGCTATGTTACCACTAGATTTACAAAGCCAGGTTCTCACAAAGGATTTTATGATCCTTAAAGGACCTTTCCAACCCAAACCTTTTTGTGACTCTACGATAAAATAGAGTGGGGTTTAAGTTATGAATAAAAATGTAGTACCAAAGTTTGTATCAAACTCTTCTCCCTGTAATTGTAGGGCTTGGATAAACCTTTTACTGCTATCTGCTATGCCAGCAAGGTGTGGGCACTGTGCAGAAAAGGCCAAGTATTTAGTCCTCATATGACTGATGACAAACATAATTATAAAAATAAGTTTTAAAATATTTTGTGGGTAGCTGTTGCATTCTTTTCCTTGTACAGTGCCTACTGAGCTGTGACAAACAACCATGCTATAGAAATAATATATTTACCAGTGTGCTGATAACAGATTGACTGCAGAGCCTTAGCTCTTGCAATGTAGTATCTCTGCAGACTTCAGTGCTTTAAAAAGCACTCTGACCAGCTGCACAGATAGCTTTCTAACATCATCATTCCAAAATATAAAAATTAAGGTTTATTTAAATTTTATATGTAAAATTTCCCTTTAAAATTCACATCTCATCACATAACACAGCACAACAAGGACGGAGAAGGAAATAATACATAATTTGTTTAGTAAAAGAATAAACTTTTAAAATTAGCATTACTGCCAGGCAAATTGTTGCTCTGTGGTTGTAGGTAGTGTGTCTTTCCCTAAAAAGTACTCTTAAAACTCCTGTGTTATGGGATATTTCATTTCCCCTTCCCCTGCTCAATATCTGGAACATCATGAGATACATTCATCTTAGAAAATGGCTGTTGCTATGGAGAGTTCATATATTTAACAGGGAAAGGAACAGCTGAGTAAGCTTTCATTTACGAGCTCACAAAAGGTGCTTTGACAGCCTTAACTCCAGGAATGCTTTCTTCACCCTTGCTGCCCTTATACTTGCTATTTTAGTTCTGTTATATATTCACAAAACACACGTTCCCACTTATTTTTCTTTCCTGTTCTGTCTGTATTTGAAGAGAAAAGGGGTTTCGGAAATCCAGACTGAGGACTTTCACTTGAAATAAGAGTGATGGCCTTTATATGTTTCTTGTTACAACAGTGCTACGAGCTGAAGGGGCTGCATTTCTGCTTTAACCAGGAGGAGAAATTGGTACCCTGAGCACACATAGCAATATTAAAACTGAAAAAAAAATCCGTACGACACAGCTGTGACCAATTATTCTCCCTTACATGTGCCTTTAGTGTCTGGGATTTGATGAGTTTGGGATGAGTGAACATGATGCTTTTTAAAGGTAGCCCTACAGCTATTTCACATTTACGCATAGATAGGGAGAGAGTAGCTGGGCTGGAGTCAAATGGGGTTCTATAAAACTCTCAGCTCCAGCATATTTGTTTTTTGGGAAGAAAAGTCTGTGCATATTTAACTTTCCCAAGAACAGTTGTGCAAATCAACCAGAACCATCAGCTATGTTTATGTTCTCATGAGTGGCATTTTTTTTTTTTAAACCTGAGGTAACCATCCAACCTCCCCATTTGCATTTCTTCCTTTCAGAAAGATGTCAAAATATTTTATAAGTAATCTATAGAAAACAAAATGAGGTTTCTTTCATAAGCTTAGAAGAAATTATGTTTCCTGACAGCTGCTACACATGAGGCTCAGTAGAGCTCTGCTTCTTCCCTAACCAGCAGTTTTCCCCACCAGAACAGCCGATAGCTGCAGCACAGCTGGTGCAGGAGATAAACTTCAGCTCAACAATTGCAGAAAGACAGAAAGAGGTTGGGGTTGGATTGGTATGATCAGTATTACCATATTGATGTGGTAAAGTCCTGTGGCCATATGTCCTACCATATGCTTTAACATTTATTCTGAATTTCCTCGATAAATTATTAGAAAATTTAATGGAGGTCTTGCTGTATCTAAATACAGATTTGATCAGTGCATTGGCTTATTTCTCTCAATGTTATTTTCAGTTTCTGGATGGTTTTTTTTCAAATCCACTTGTAATTTAAAAAATGAAATGGCAGTGTTTGTACAAAACATACAGAAAGTGAGATTACTGAATCTCAGGTGCTTACATATACTCAAAAATACCCAAAAGGAATTCGTTCACAGGTTTCACAAGAACAGAATATTAACTTGGTAGTTCCTAAATGTACTTGTAATGTATGTTCCCTTGCTGTGAGATCTTCTTCTTTGAACTTATGCTATTTAATTGCTTAATGTTCAATACAGAATAAAACACATTTCTATGAAACTTTAACATGTATTATATCAGCAGATGGATGATAGCTTTTAAATGTGATTTTATGTCCTGGAAACAATAAACTTTCTTGATGGAACAAATTACAGTTTTAGAATTGGTGCCTCGAGCCAGATGAAGGTACAGCAAGTACTGAAATGAATAGAGAGCCCTGGAAGCAATTGGAAGGATGTAGAAGAGATGTTGGAAGCCTTTACCTGGCATTACTCATAAAGAACTCTGCAACTAAGTGAATTTGGTGGTTGCCCTTCTGCTGTACCAATGGCAATAGAGTTTTAAATCCTTTGAAAATTAGTATTAGCATAACATGATGGCTGCACTCTTAGAGGGACTCTAGCAGCAATTAAAAAATCGTTGCCTTATCTATGAAGTTCAGGTCCCTACATGAGACTTAGGGGTCCCAATCAGTTTGGGAATGGAAGGAAAGGTTATGACACAGGAACTAGCCCAGGGACAAACAGGCTTCAGGAATATACTGCATGCCAAGGCTTCCCAGTCAAAGAAAATATCTTTCTGAAATGGAACAGTGCACTTCTGGATTATTTAAGGATTTTGACAGCTGCATCCAGTCAGTTTGGATGCAAGGGCACCATTGTGTTGAATATTGTGGTGGATACTGCCAGATTCTTTCACGATGCGTTGGAAAAAATAATATATATGTATTTTTAAAAAATCAACAATTCAAACAAGTGGGAATTATGCTTCCCACTGTATGATCATGGGAACAGTTGATGTGCATAGACAATGACTGAGATAAAAGATAATTTTTATAAACAAAGTGTGACTTGAATAAAAATAATACATCAGGTATTTTTTCTGCATGTTTTTTGTGAGCCATTTCATTTGTTTCTCATGAAGGGTCCCTAGTGCCCAGTTGTGTTTGTCCAAGTCTAAGGGCTTAAACTCCTCTGTGTAAACATGAATTTCATGCTGTGGTTCACTGATTTCCCAAAGCAGATACACTCCAAATGAGGCTATGGAAAAAGGAAAACTTAAAAAGAGATTTCTATTTTTCAGATTGAAACCAACTAGATGCTCTAAATCTCTTCTCCATAATGGTATTTCTTCCTACAAACATTTATTAGCAAGAGTTATCCTTTTCAATTTGGTTACAAGCCCATTCTAGGGACTCTGAGGGACAAAATTAGCAATGTTTTGATCACTTACGTTCTGAAAGAAATCTTTAATTTTGTAGAAAAAGTAGAAATAGAGACCAAATGTTCTGCAGCTTGAATTCCTCTCCCTGGCCAGTGAGTCTCCTCTTTGCACTTTCCCCAGGGCTCTCTGCAGTTGTTGGCAGTACAGAACAGGTGCTCATGCTGGAAAAATCAATCAGAGAACATATCAGGTATTTCTTTAGTTTCTCTAAGGTCAGACCACCTCATCTGTAGCTGCTGAAGTTGGAAGCTTGCCAAGCTTCTAGGTAAGTGGCATCTTTTGAATTATATGGTCCTTCTTTTGTCCCAGTGCAATCTATATTGCTTTTTCTCAAACAAAGACCGGCCAAAATCCTTACCTCTGTCTGTTCTCTTTGTTTTATTTCTAACTCTGCAGACTCTAGGCTTCTGAAACGGAAAAAATTCCTGAATAGTGGCAGCCAAAATGAAAGTGTTTGGTCCTAACCAACAGGAAACAACAAGGAATATTGTCCAGTCATCACAAACACATTTCCTACCTTGCTCAAGTTGAACTTAGCATGATGAATTTTTTTATTCTTGGAGGACTAAAAGGAAAGTGAAAAGTTTTTACATCTGATAATTTTGGTTTGCATATCTTGATTTTTCTTTGTGGTATTTGTGAGTTGGGTAGAGACAGATATTTCCTTTCACTGGAATATTTCCTTTACAGCCTACAGGCATATGTGGCCTGCACATTTGTATAGCAGCCCTTGTCACAACATCTAGATGCTTGGTAGAATAATCAAAGGTATTTTTACACTGCACGTAAAAGGGCATTAATGCATTGCCAATATAGGCCCTGAAATAAAACACACTCTGTGTCTACATCAAGTTACAGCTTCCCAGGTCCTGTGTCCATCAGATACTGCAATGGAAACTGCTTACCCCCCAAAAATCTGACATTGCTCAGATAGTGACTTCAATAATATGGTTATAACATAAAGAACATAGCATCAACCTTCAGACTATTTGGTGCTGCAGGAATTAAATTTGGGTATGTTCAGAGTAGTGTGTTACACAGACCCAGTTTTACCCCACTGTTTCCAGTGCAGAGTTATTGTATCCCCTGCTAGGAAAAAACCCCGAGGAGCAGCAATGACAGTTCATTCAAATAGGATAGATCTATACTTTAATTGCTGGGAAATCCTCCTCCTCCCCACCTGACTTTTACAAAGTCTTTAAAATAGGGAGACATTTCTACAACTTAAAAAAAAAAAATTCTATTGAATGTCTGGAGATTACATCAATACTAGGTATTCCCTCTTTATGTAGCTTCATATATTTCTTGTTCTGCATTTTCCTACCACGATTTTGCAGTAGCCATTGTGCTCAATATATGGTCAAGTATTCAGAAACCTCTAGCCAAACCTCTAATATTTTCTTGGAGCTTCAGGAGCTGTAAGGCTTAGTAGTATCTTCGCATAAAGAACATTAATGGCTTTGAGTGAATTAATGCAGAAAACATTAGTGACTTTTAAAGCAAAAATTCCATAAAGAGGAGTTTAAGTGAATTATGGATTGCCATAACAACTGACTTCACAACAGAGCTCACAGATGAACTCTAAATCCATGAGGACTGATAGCTAGAAATGTGCTCCATCTTCCATTATTGCTGTCTTTAGTTTACTGTGTGGTTGTTTTAGGCTCATTTGTATTCTACTTTTTTATTTGAGAAAGAGTCAGAATAGTACAAAACACAAACTTTTAAACTGTAGAATTAGAAAATTGCTTTAGAATAAAATCCACATAACGAGATCAAGATGGGAAAAGCTAGTTACTTTTAGGTATGCTGTCTTTAGCCATGTTTCATTTTGACAAATGAAAGAAAACTCAGAGAAACTTACTACAGAACTACAAAGCAGGTCTGAAAACTATTGCAGATCCTGAGCTGCATAAAAATATGTATATGGTATACAGTGCTATAGACTATTAAGGATGTAATTACAGCTATTCAATATGATCAACATTTTTTGACTGAATTCAAGGAAATCCCATGTTAACAAAATATGGTGTTGCATCAGCAAAGGTCCAATCTAACACATATTTCCTTTTTTTTCCCTGAAGTTCACCATTAGATACGCTTTTTACAATTTTTTGACATCTGAATATCTGTTCAAGGTTTAAGGATATCACTTTTGCTAAATGAATAATTTGAAAAGCTTAGGGGGTAAATTTTCTTGCAGTGCCTGACCTTGGAATGGGGCGATTTCCTAATCTTTCTTTTCACTAAGCAGTTAACTGAAGCCACATACATACTCAGTTTGTTTCTGTTCAGTAAAGGGCCATAAAATAAGGTGACATAGAGTAAAGTCAGTTCAGAATGGTAATTACGTTGGCCTCCTGTGACAGTTCAAGTGCTATATCTCTCTTTATACTCAAGTAAAATTGCTATTATATGCCCTTTCCCTTTTAATTGATAGTGAAATGCTGCTCTATGGGAACTCTAGCACAGGAATTGTAGGAGACAGTGGAGGATTAAAGACATTAAACAAATGTCTGTCTGTGGCCAATCGTGGCAATACCTGACACTTGGTGATTATTCAAGACCCAGCCTTCCCTGCAGCAGCCAATTCAAATGAAAAATCTCACTCTAGTAGTCCAGTAAATGGCTTTGGGGCATGGAAAATCCTCAAGTTTGGAGGCTCTGAAATGTCACTCAAGGTAAGCTGTCAGCGAAGAGAAATCCATACAACCAAACAAAATTACTTCATTACCTATCTCCAAGGGTACTTCCAATAGCTGAAGTACTCTATTAATCTGTTTTACTCTCGGTGCTTCCTGCGCGGTTTTGTGGACACTTCGTGTTTCAAGCAGGCAAGTGGTTACTTTTCTGTCCCTTAGTTTCCTAAAGCTAAGGAGAGAGGCTGATAGGATACAAATAAGCTTTCAGCATAGGGTAATGACTTTTTACTTGCAAGCTAATATGTATTTAACACATTCTGAACATGGAAACACTGATCCAGTTCTTATTTGACAAGCAAGATGGCTTGGAATCTAATTAAAATTGTCACTTAGTCCTTTGTTTCTTTTTTGCACCTGTCTTTTGTTTGAATAGGAGTGGCAGAGCTGAAGGGCTTGATGTGCATCCACTAAAAATGTTGGACTGCTTTGTGTCTATCCTCTCAATGGCAAAAAAAAAAGTTTAAAGAGACCACTTTATACATACAGAAGCTGATTAGTCTCTTCCTGAAATCTTTAAAATAATACTAACTTTCTACACCTTTCTACAGAATGTGGAAATTTAAAATGTTTTTGCATTATGTTACTTAAGTACTTAAGTTACTTATTAAGTAACATAATGCAAAAACTTTAAAATGTAATAGTTTATTTTAAATTTAGTTGGTTTTGTTTTGATTTGTGGTGGTTTTTTGTTTTGTTTTTTTTCTCCAGAAATTCAGGAATTGCTGTTTAAAGGAGAAAACTTTTCATATAATACCATTTATTTAGCACTCATAATTTCTTCCTGCTGTCAGCTGGAAATAAATTGACTGCTACAGGAAAGCACTGAGAGGAAAATGTACTCTATATGGACTTCTAAATTTGGAAAATCTGCATCCTTCCTAGGGTACAGGTGCTGAGTGTTACAGCTCAGAGGAAGGTATCATGACAGCTCTGTGTGCTCTCCTGAAACAGCCTGTTCTCTCATATTTTCACACACAAAAGGGAGATTTTAAGCCACTGCTTACCTGAAACGCCCTCTTGTTTGTCTCTCATTCCATCTTCTCTGGCCTCTGAATAGAATATTATTCATTTAATATGTGAGGATCAGTGGGATTTATATGAAATGGCAACAATTGTGGTTTAGTAACAGTCTACATTCTTTGTTGGAACCAAGAGTGCAGGATCCTTCACTATGAAATGCTGGGTATGAGCAGGGCACTGTCAGCCTCTGTACATCTGCTTCACAATACAAAGCTTTCCATCACCTTCAGCCTGCCCTGAGTTGTGATCTCATCCCCTCTCCTGCTGTGCAGAGGAGCTGTATGGACATCACCACGATCTGAAAGCTGGATGTAAGGTAACCCAGGAACCCTGCTCCAAGCAGAGGTTACTGCTGCCACAGGCTCTGTCCCAGGTGGTGAAGCCAGTGACACATGATAAGGGTCAATGTAAAAAACTTCACTATCATCAGGTTGTTCTTACTTACGGCATGCAGCTACCCCAGCTGGTGCAGAGGAAGCCTGCACACTGTGCCAGCAGCACACGAAACCCTGGTGGTTTATCAACAGTTTTAGCCACAAATTCAATACACTGCATGGCCTGGCATAGGGAAAGTTAATTTGATCTCTATTTTTAATTATAAAATTAATTATACAACATCTAGGTTAAAAAAATTATCAGCCCACATTTTTGATCAGGTCAGAAACATTTTCACATAACCACCTCCTATCTTCTACTGTTGCACTCTGCAAGCGAGCTGAGTTTTGCCAGGGAAGAAGCATTTGCAATTAGTTTATAAAAGATGAATGGGATAGACAAAAGCTTTAACAGCTCTCTGGGACTAAATTTAGTGAGCCTTCTGGCCAGCTTTTACTCAGCAACACCCTAGTCCCTATCTGGTTCCACTAAAATCCACTAAAATTACCTATAGGGTCAATGTATTTGAAATCTATCTCAAATGTAATACTTCTTTTTGTTGATGGCATAGATATTACAAGTTTTTCCTGTACCATAAATAAAACAGGTAAAAATTGAATAATTAAAACTAAATTATTCAAACATTAAAATATATTAATGCTCTTTGCTAAATTTTCTACATTTTCTTCCTTTCTGTAACAGTATAATGATAAAGGGTTCCTAGAAAATAAAGGAGAGCTTCAGAAGATATCAAGATTCTTAGTAGACAAGAAAAACTGCACAGAATGATCACATTGTTACCCTTGTGTAATTATTAAAAAAAAATACAAACCAAAAAAAGCACTGAATGCTTTCATAGTGCCCAAGGAGACTCAATTACAGGCTTTTAGAACTGTTGGGTCAGAGTGTTATGCTCAGCAATTACTAGAGGCAATAATTTAATCCCCTTAATAAGTTTCTTAATGGTCTAAAGTATTCTGTCAATTAAGTTATCTTGTGTTAAAGTGATGAAAGTCAAAATTTTCACTTTTACTACAGAAAACTGAAAGTTAAGGATGAGGAAAAGTCCTTATATAAGAAACTCTAATTTCAAGGAAATTAAAGAATTATCCAAAATTATTATGCATATTACAGTCTAAAACAGGCTTGGAAATCCAGAGAAGTCTAATATTCAAAATCCCTATACTGCAATCACAAAGGCACGAAGAACTTTCCTTTCTTAATAATTAATTTGAATGTTTGGAAGATTTTAATATGTTCACTTGAAGCTCTCTGAAGAAGGTTCTCTTACTTGTTAATGTTCACAGGAGTAAACAACTGGTGGGCTGTGCAAGATTGAAGCTAAATCATTATTTAGCAAGATTGAAACTAAATAATGCCATTCCCTGTACCTGCACAGATTTTCTTTCTCCTCTAGATTGTTAAATATGATTCTTGTTCATTTTCATCTTTCAAATAAAGCGTTTGGGAATTTGAACTTCAAAGTAGCTAAAATATGGAATGTATTAAATCAATACATTTGTCCTGCCACTGATGCCAGTTAGCATTTCTTTGCTATTTCCTTCTATATTCTTTTACTGTCATTTCAAGTAATGGCCATCATAACTGAATAAATTCTTAGACCTTTAAGTCCCAGATGGAATGGGGAAAAAAAAAGAAAGTGTAACTAAATGTAAACCATGCAGAATTAAATGCATTTTTGCCTGGAAGGCTGGGGGGGCAGCTTCTGAAAACAAACATTGTTTTATTGCTGATTGAGTTGTAGCTTTTTTTTCAAAAAAATATATGTGAGAAAGAAATAAACTAACCTGACATTTAAATGGAAAAAAAAAATTCCCAGGTCTGAAATTTTATTGCCTCAGTAAGCAAGATTAGACCAAGACAATTAAATGTGCAATTTGCCACAGCTACTGTGAAGAATGACAGTATTTTGCAATTACCATTTGGAGGGGTTCTTGATGTTGCAGCATTGCTTCTCAGTAGGTAAGAAATTAATTCCTCCTCCTCCTTCTTACCTATGTATTTTTGTTCATCTAATGTAAAATTTAAAAAAACCAAAACCCCAGAAAAACAAGGAGCAAAAATACTAATAACAGAATGCTCTCTAACCTTTATGCTGAAAATATCCTAAGATGTCAACATGAGCCCATTAAAACACACACATCAAAATACATTTTAGTAACTTTCTTCATGACTTGAAAAATCAAAATTATTGAGAAAAGACTGTTATTTCCCATGGAAACAGTAAAGGTTTCAAATCATTTAGAACAGAACAAAAAAGCTCACAACAGAGGGTTAATTTTAGCATTTAACATAATCACCGTAAAAAGATATAAACCTCTAAAAAATAGTTTTTAGGAATATTCTTCCTTTAGATACCACTAAAATAAACTGTATGTTCCTTTTTCACATTATCTGTCTTTCCAAAGTATCAGGTGAAACAATGACAAGCATTTACTCTGAGGAGAGAAGGTGAAGCATTTGTCTTAAAAGTTTATTGGAAACAACAGTCTACTGGGAAAAATCCCATCACATGGAGATGTTTACTGCTGCACATGTTTATAAACACTTCACTCCCAGAAGCTTTGTCACAAGTGACATTGGGATAATTGGGACATACTTGTTGGCATATCATTAATAAACTGCTTTGTTACATTTTAAGGGCTCTAATGCCAAGAAAAAAAATAAATCAGAGGGTGATGCCGCAGTTATGGAGAACGTTATTGGAAAACCTAGACTTTTCCAGGAGAATTAGAATATGAAAGGTATTTACAACCTGGGACTCAGTTTCTGTTGTCAGCTCTCCCCAGGGCTGCAGGGAGATGAGAGCTTCTCCCAGCTCTGCAGCCAGCAGGTGAAAGCAGCTGCTGGTGTCAGGCTGTGCGGCTGGAGCTGCCAGCAGAGGTTGTGCTGCAGCCAAAGCCACTCCCAGGCTATTCCCACCGATGTTGAATCAAGTACCCCCCAGTATTTCATCTCTTAGGTCCAGTACAGGAGGAGTCACTTAGCTAAAAGTCTCATTTCTGATACAGACAGCATCTGGCTGCACCTGGCATTAAAGGTCACTGTCATTTGTACCTTTTGAAGCAAATGAGATGGACCCCACAGGTGTAGTTAAGAGGCACTTGCTGTGATGCTGAGCAGATGAGTAGTTGGTTGGGTTGAATGAATAACTCTTCTGTCCCTCAGCTCCAAGTGATTGCTGCCCATCCTGCTCCAGCAGGTTGAAATCCCGTAGAAACCATTAAACTAGATACATTTGGGATCTTTCTGTTTTAATTCTAGAAAAACGACAGACAGAAGTTTTTTATTTTAATATAAAAGGAGCAGACAAGGTGGAGCAGTGGGCTGGCATCCCCCATCAGCAGGGGAGCTCCTGGGCTGGGAAGAGCAGCTGTGACTCTGCTCACAGCTCTCTGGAGCAAATTTATTAGTTGTGTTGCACTCTTACTAGTGAACAGACACATAAGAAAGAAAAATAACAGGTTAAGAAAAGAAGCAAGCTCAGTCAAAATGGTTCAGTGATTATGAAGATAAGCTGTTTGTTTTTTTTCCCTTTGTACTTTGCATTTCAGATATAAGCAAGAGCTGTTACTGGGCAGGGCTCTCATCAAAGCATTCTCCCTAGTTTTATTTCCATCCTCTGTATCTATTTCCAGTGTGGATTAAAATAACATGAGTTTGTTTGCAGCATCAGCTCTGATCTCCAACTACTGTTATTCTCTCTAAAAATAATTCAGGTTTATTTATGGCATTGTTTTGACTGCAAAACTGCTGATGTCAACCGACAACATAGGAAGAGAATGAATGACCAGGCTCAGATTATTTTCAACCACTGACAAGAAAATTTGACAAGACTGATGTGAAATCAGGATGATTCTGCAAGAGACCCTCTGGAATATACTGGCATTTCAATTTTATTAAGCAATAATAAACAGCTTCTATCAACAATATGTTTCTATATGACAGCTGCAGTCTCACAAGTGTGCATATGCCAATGTTTGGTTATTTTCTCACCAGGTTGCTTTGGATGTAAAGCATTCAGACCTTGCACTTCCACAGCAGAACTGCCAAGGACATGGAATGCCATTTCCCTCCCAGACTTGGCAAGTCTAGGTTTGTCCTATGTCTTCAGCTTTTGTGTAGCCATCAAAAAATGTAGGAATTTAAATTTTTTTAAGATACAAAATTTCCTCAAGAATTCAGTGGCCATATTCTCATTCTGAAAATAAATAGTAGTATCATTTTCTGTGGAAAAGACTTTTCGTTCTGCTTTTAAAATTGTTATTATTTTCATTTTTAGTAGCTTAGTTTTGATGTGTAACTTTTGCCTTTCTGCCATAGCTGGAACTGTGGAGCATTTTTCCAATTAAAAAAGTGAATTGTGGCTGATTCATCCCTGACTCATTTTGCTAAAATTCTTAAATATATCCAGAGAATCAGGCCTAACTTCGAGCAATTTATTTTCTTTTTTCATGTAGATAGAAAACCCTTTATGACTGTCATGGTACAATTCAGGCTGAAAATAGAACACAATAAAATCCAGCTACTCAGTTCCTTTTGAGAACCTGAGTAAAGCCAAACGTTGGCTTGCCCAAACGAGAATAAAGCCAAGATGTTTGTCCTGGGAGTCCTACAACGGTGACTTCCGTTTGTGCAGGAACTTTATGACTCATTACACTCTCATGAAGCTTTTAATTTGTCTCTAACCTGAGATAAAATATCAGAAAGTCTCAGCATTTACCTTTATAGCAGATTTTTTTCTAAATAGTTACTAATTTTGAGCTAATTGTAAAACAGTGCCATCATGATCTGAACCAAAGTCCCAGTATCGCCAGACAAGATGTCAAACTGAATCCTCCATCATATGAATTCATATACAGCTGTAGCACTGCTCTTCAGTCCCTGTGTGTCATCCTCTTGGAAGAGTCTGATTGCAAAAGCAAGGAAGCTCCTTCATACCTGACATTCACAATTTCATATTTAAGATAATGCCATAAAAAGCTGATGCATAAGACTTTGCTGGTTCTGCAGAGCAGAGTTTGTCTCTAGTATCAGATTTTAAAATACTATTGGAAAAGTCTTCCCTCAAAGGAACCCCAGATCTCTCCTACCAAGATGTTTACTGAGGATAGTATTTGCACAAGGACACACAAAAGGATTCAAAATACTGTTACTTACTGATGTGTATGAGCAAGCTAAAGAACAGTAAACTTACAATATTTCACCAACTTTACATACAAGAAACATCCATATTGGTAAGAAATTCTTTAATAGCAGTGAAGAAGCCTAATCATTAAGCAGGAATGAAAGGGTACAGGAATACCTATTTACAGTTTGGAATGTATTTGCTAACTTTAACATGAGACCTCAGCCCTTTCCAGTTCTTCTGAGGCTTATTGCTATCTGTTTCCTAGCTTCATGCTCCTTAGTTTTTCTATTAGAAGAGAAAGATGACAATTTACCTTTTTGTTATGTCTTCAGACCAGTTTTGCCAGATTTAGGTGTTCTCTGTAAAGAAGCCATATTATGAATTTGATTAATCAGCTTCCATTTCCTTTGGACTTTCTCCAGTTGTAATGTGTCATTTTTAGATGAGAAAACAGTGTTCAAGACACACAAAAACTTTGGCTTCATGCATCAGGAAATAGAGTTTCTCTATTCCTGTCCCAGGATCCTTCCTTAACACTGGGTTTTTTTGAACATTGCTAAGCTGTGGAATGTTTTTGTTAAGTTATCACAGCCTGAAGATGTCATTCTGGAGGCTTACATCATGGGGAACTTTTGTTTTGTTACACAATGAAAAGAGAGGACCTAGTTAACTTCTCTACAGTGACTTTATCTTCTCTGAGTACTGCCTTTCTGCCACGATCATCTGTCGACCCTAGAAAACCTCTGGCAGACTTCCTATGCCTAATGTGAGTGAAGGTTTATTCTTATTATAAGTTCATTTTGTTTGTGTTTCCTTCAAATATTTTGGGGCTTTCTCTGTTTTTATTTTGCTTGTTTTAATTGGGGTTCTAAACCTACAAAAGAATAGTCTGTTTTTTTTGTTTATTTGTTTGTTGGTTTGTTTTTTTTCATCTTTAATGCATGCACTTAGTTGCCTACCATACCACAGAAGAGATCCTGTCAGAGTAATGAATAATTCTCCTCCAGCTCAACAAAAGATGGATTGATAGAATCCTTACTTCCATTTGTTTCCTGGCCTCCTCCTTAGTGGACTTTCTGCAACTGAAAAAAAAAAAAAATTTAAAAAACCCAGTTTTTTTTCCTAAAGAAGCACTAAATGTTGCATGCACAAATATTCATTAGCATCTTGCTTTGGCCTCCTGCTGCTACTTGGAAAGCTGCACTGAGCCTGTGGCAGAAACTTTGCATGCAATACATTAATCATGAGGGAAGATTTGCCAAGTAACCAGGTAAAAACTTTACTAATATTTGTGCCTTTAAAGACCAGGGAAAGTTCAGCAAACTTGTTAAAATGCAGTTTTTCTAAGAGAGCTCAGTATTCCAATGTATCACAGCACATTGATTCAAAACATACAGATTACCATAAAACAGGCAAAGCTGATAACACACTGCTATGTCTGCATCAATCTGGACTTGCTGTGCAGAAAGGAGCAGGTGTAGAGGTTTCACACAGGTGTGCATCCTGGAGATGGGCCAGCCTCTGGGGAGAGACCCAGGAGGAGAGGGGAGGAAGTCTGGGGGTCCCAAGCCCCAGCCCAGGTTGTGTTTGCACTGCAGAAGAAGAAGAAGAAGAAAAGAGTCACCTCCCTGGTGCCTAGCAGAGGCTGCTCTATCCTGCTGTATGTAATAAATGCAAGTCTTGCACATGCTACTACTCTCTGCTCATTTTTTCAGATGTACTTTTTCAGCTCTACAGTTTCTTGCTGTTTTACACTGTATTGTATCTCTTTTCCTCAGAGATATGAGTACTTTGGTTTTTTACATTTAATTTCCAATATATTTGGAAAATGTCTGTGTCCATCTGCACCATTTAATGTCACTGATTGAAGTAATAGTTTCAATTTCATAATCTAACATCTTATCAGACAAAATTAGAGGAATGGCTCATCCCTTTATTGGTTTATGCTAGGTTTGATGGCAAAAATGCTATAGACTTAAATAAAACAACAAATTTTACCTGTAAATACAATAATCCATAAATAATGTGTACCAGCTACACTTGAAGAGAAAGGTGTGAGTGGATGAGAGAGAATCATAAGGAAACTATATATTTTTTTTGTCAAAAAAGACACTGTTTGTTTTTAATACCTTGGTCATTTAGATTCATGGCATGGTAAAATCTCAGATTTAAACTCCCCTTATACTTTCCTTTTCATGTTATGATGTCAGATGGTCAATTCTCTTGTCCAACTACAAAAAAAAAAAAAAAAAAAAAGGGAAGTAAATTTTGAGGAATAAAGCTATTATTTTCTAGCTGAGTTCACATAAAGGAGAAGAAAGAATCAATGACACTCCATCACCAGAAAACTAGTGGTGGGAAAATTATCCCTTTTTGAAAAAGAACTACAATTTTTTTTGTTCAGTGACCTGAGTTACTGTATTGAGCAGCTACAGCTCAGATGCACAGTTCAGACATAATCCCAAAAAGGCCCAATTATAAACATTGTGCTCACAATGGTAAGCACTGACTTGCTACCTTCAATCTGACTGAAAAACTGCCTGAAAGCCTAGACACTTGCTGAAATACTCTTAAGACTTTTATGGTTGTTTCAGCCTCATATTTTTAAATTAATCAAATAATCTACTCAACAGAAAAATTGGAAGAGTGTAGATCTAAGAAATTTAATTTCTTAAAGGCAATAAAAACAATGTTTGTAGACCAGTATAGTCTGTGAGGATGTTGCAGACTGTATTTCAGTCACAAAAAGTACCATGTGATGAAGACAGAAAAAAGGAGCAGTTTCTGTTAAGCCCTGTTTAAATATAAAAGCCCAAGACAGTTTTTAAACAATTCCATTTGAATACAATGGTAAACTACTGGTTATTCATACTTCTGTTCTTATCTGGGTGGTGGTTTTCCAGCACAGGGTACTGCTTACCTCAGGCCCATCTCCATGGTTTTTACCATTATTTTGGATTATTCCTCTGGTATGTTGTTGCCCTGGTTTGAGCCAGGATAAAGGTAATTTTCTGTCTTGTACTTTTGCTTTCAGCTCAGTTTCTTGTAAGTAGCTGCACTTGCTGAAATTAACAGAAGTTTCTCAGACAGTGTCTGCTTCTAGGACTGATAACGCTGGATGTTTATAGTTACTGCTAGAAGTTGGTATGCAGACCCAAGGACACTGTTGCTTCTGAGGAAAACATTTTACCCTGCAGAAGGAGTAAAGAGGTCCCACCTGAACCCCTCCTCGGGGGAGGCCCGAGACAAGATAGATGTCAGAACTGACCAAACAGAGTATTCCATCCCATACACGTCATACTCAGTATAAATTTGAGGGATCACGAGGGTCAAACATCCTTTCCTGCTCCTTTTCCTGCACCTTTCCCTCCTTCCTGCCTTCCTTCACTGGTTTCCCTGTGTGCTTCGGCATCCTGGGAGGATTCCGTCCGTTCGTCTGCCTGTGGTCCTGATCCGTGCCAGCCTGAATCTGTGTGTTCCTGCCTCCAGCTCCCGACTGCTCCTGACCCCAGGGTCCAGCCTGGACTTTCCCAGGGCTGCCCTGCAGCCTCCGTGGTGACGTGAGAGTTATTGGGGGAGAGGGGGGAGGAACGTGGGATCAATCTTTTCTTGTATATTTGTATATATTTAGTAATCTTTCCTATTTATCATTACTGTTTCATTAAAGTTTTGTAGTTTAGTTTCCAACCCGTGAGTTTCTTTTCTTTATTCTCTCTCCTTTCCTTATCAGGGAGGAGAGGGGGATTAATATAAAATCTGTTATTCGGTTTAATTGCCGGGCCAGTGTTAAACCGTGACAGTTGTGACAATGAGGTTCACTGATTGATTCTTGCCTATGAAATTAGTATCTAGAAGTATTTCAGAGATTCCTTTCGATCACAGACCTCAGCTGCTTCTCAGCAGCCCTGACCCCTTTATACATTATGTTCATAATCTTCCTTGCTGTGTATGGAACACTGGGCCCTCCTTACCAGGATGTCTTATGGCTGCCATTTTTCATCACATGATTAATTCTACCTGGTAAGTTATGTAAACCAGTTTCTTTTTCCAGTTAGTCATAACTTACGTACCTCATTATGGGACAGAAAGTCTGATTTAAACAGTGGGGTTTTCTTCTTGTTTTTTGGGTTGCATAAGTCTGAATACCGTTGTCCAACTAACATCAGTGGGACCTGCAGTGTGTACATTTAAAAGCAGCAAAAAAACCCAGGACCTATAAATCTCAGTTAGTTGCTGAACATGTAGGTGGATATTGCCTTTACTCACTCTTAGGTTCTGCACTTGTGATAGGTGGATTACACCACACTTTGTCATCCAACATTGGGAAAACATACCTGTGCCAGGACAGAGAAAGGCATCACAGAAAAGGTGTTCATTAGTAGCAATTTTTCCGTCACACCAGGGTTGGAATCATCACTAGTAAATGGGCCACAAATTGAAAAATTAGTATTAATAGCTCTGTTGATTTTGTGACTTAATGAAGCGTATGTACAACTATGCTTGATTATAATGAGTAATATATTATATGTGCAGCAGCACCAGTGCAGCATTTCATACAGATGACCTGACTTGAAAACTTGAGTTTATCATGTTAATGATGTGTTATAAACTCATCTGGCATTGATGCTGCACGTTCCTTCTGCTCTGCATGAGAGAAGTTAAAATCGTGGACATACTTACATTACACAAACCATATGTCAGTCAGTGTGGGACCTTCTGGGTAAAAAGTAGAATAATTTGCCTGCTTTTTGGGCTCTTGGAGACCTCTGGATAGAGAAACTGCACCCTAACTTCTCTGCAGCCCCGTAACCCTCTCTTTTCCTACGATGAGAAATAAACAGAAACTGAATTTTCAAGTACTTTTTTCCTAAGTACTCAGTTTCTCCAATAGAAATTTTTGTGAAAGCATGTCATGTGAGCCAGGCAGTCCATTCCATACTGTTTTCCAACGCAGATGTCAACCATGAGGGCCAACACTCACTGCTCATCCTGCACAGAGCCTGTACAGAGTAGTGCACAGAACCTGATACAGTTATCTGGGTGCTACCAGCAAAAGGAATAAATAATGAAGAAGAAGTAAGGCATGTGATTTTTCAAAAATCTTTTATCCTAGCTGGTGTAAGAATCCCCTAACCTTCTGAGATTTCTATCCTGAGTATGTTCATTACACTTTGGAGATTCTTTTATCTGAATCAGCTAGGAAATGACCCATTCTGGTCCTTTCCTGGGAATCAAACAGATTAAATTCTAAGGCATCTGAACAAAATATGCATAAACTTGGGTAAATTAATTATTTCAAGAAAAAAAGGTAGCTTTTTTCCCTCAGGTCTTGGAAGAAAGAAGTCCACTGTCTGGTTTGGTAACTATCTTATCCCACAAAATAATTTAAAAACTGTTTTTGCATGATTAAAATAGAAGTTATTTTTCTTGAGCTATTTTTCTTTGCCAAGTTTTATTTCTCATTGCCTAGTACTGATTATCATCACAAGTTTTTGAGCATTTACACCATTGGTGCTTATGATATGGATATTACATCAATTTCCAGCCATAACAAATGGGCCTCAGAATAGGGTTATTTTTCTGTTTTCCTACAAAACAAACTGTTGCCTCCTTTCCATTTCCTCTCTGATGATTCTCAGGATGCCTAATATCATTTTAGTTTTCTGGCTGAAACGTAGTTTTCAGAGAAAGCAGCAAGCAGAATGAAAAGGAATTGCCCTGTGTCACTCCCCTGTCCTGACTGTGACCTCCTGGCAGCATCCGGTTTTGAGACTGAGACCCTAACCCAAAACATCCATTGGCACTTGGTTTGCACAGTCACATCACTCTGCCAGGAGAAATATCATTATATGAACACCATAATAAACATTATGAACAAAACCAGCCTGGGAAAGGAACACTGCTCTGTTTTCTGTGTCCTGTAAGGGAAGACAAAGGAGTTGTGACACCCATTGGGAGTCAGCAGCAAGAGGTATTTTTGTGGTAAACTGTACACAAGCAGGTTCCCACCTGAAATCCTAAATGTCCTGTCCAGTTTTGTGACCTTCAGAACTGTTTGTAAGGGCTGACACTCTGTCCTGCAGAGTATGTCTTATCATCTGATCACATTAAATTAATTAAATTGATTTCCGTGTTCCTGATATATCTTTGCACAGCATCCCACAAAAGCCCAAGGCTGAAGCCTTCTTAACACTGGGAGCACAGAAATTTCCTCTTGTAAGAGTTAGGAAGCAAAAAAGTGGTTATTATGACTCTGAAATCTGTGCCAATATGCTGCATAAAGAGGGATTTCCAAAATCACCATTTTGTTTAGCATTCAAACACAGCAATAAACTCTGTTGTTGCAGTTTGCTTCCTTGGTTATTTGAAAAAGATACATTTAGGCCATTTTTTCTGGCCTAGCAGAATTGACAACATAAGCTGCTTCTCCAGGGTGACTACAACAGCACATTATGATGTTTGAAAAATACAAATCTGACACAATCTCTTAAAGCTACAAAACAACCTGACAAAGCCACAGCTGAAACCTCATATCTCACATATCTCATACCTCACAATCCTTCTTACTCAGAACCTGAAGCAACCCAGAGCTGTGTGGAGCTTTGAAAGAAGCTCTCAGCTGGCAAAGGGCTCAAAACCACCTCATGCTCTGTCATCCTCTCTTCCTTGTGAAGTTGACTAATTACCATTGCCCATGAGAAATTCAAATGAAAGAGTGTCCTTTATCACTTCTCTGCTCCTCTAACAACAATTATTTTCATGGTCACATGTATTTTTAATAAAAAGTAATACCAACTCTTTGTGTTTTGCAAATAAGGAAAACTGCATTTATACCATTTTCTTTCTAAGATGTTTTGTGTTACTAGAAATAACAAAAAATAGTAATAGAAGTAAAGGCAGTAATAATTTAATGTCTTACTTTAGTCTCTGAATTAGGGAATAGCATCAAACTGTCTGTGCCCACATACCCTTATGCTCACTACACATCTGTGGATATTTTGCATTACGTGAAATTATTTGATATCCTGGAAGAAAATCATAGTATCATTAAGGCTGATATCTGGAGTAAAAAAATCTTCAATCTGATCTTATTACAGATATTTCACCCTAAATTGTAACTTTCTTTTTAGAATAAATTTTTATAGGTCTCCAGTTCTGCCAAGGTTATCTTCATTTAAGTAGGTATAGGTGGAGTAATCAAGAGAAGGAAAACTTCCCTTTAAAAATAAACCAGCCCATTATCTCACCTATCCAAGTGTATTACTCATGTTGCTTTCTGCAGACACCTGCGTCTCTCTGAAGAAAGATCAGAAATCAGTATGTGACTTGCATTTCATTGCACCTGTGTGTGCTCATGCCTCCACTGCTGCTCTCTGTGCAGCTTCCATGTTGCAGGAGGGATTGGCCATTTCTCTCCTTGGGTCAGCGACCAGTGGAGAGGGAGCTGGTTCTGATGGGCCTTTGGGATATTACAGTAATAACAACAATTAATAACCTTGCACCAATCGATGATTCATCCTTTTCCCTGTTGTCTACAGGGAAACATGAGATGAGATGAGACAGTGCCTGCAACTGTTCTGTCTTGCTCAGCACTTGAGAGGCCATCAGCTTTCCTTGGATGAGCGGCTCTGTGCCCTTTCCCCGGCGCCTTTCAGGCACAGCAGCCAGCAGCAATTACTGTCACAGCACAGACTGCGAGAACAATATAAATAATGTCATCTCCCTACTCAAATTAGGCCCATGGTTTTGTTTAAAATGGATTATTAGAGAGCACACTGCATGTGACCTTGCACCCCCAGACCCTGCACCAAGGGGAGAACAATGTCTTCACCCAGTCAGCCTCCAGCATCACAAATCTGTCCATAGCCTCAGGCCTCTTCTGTATTTTCCTTTCTGCTTCCTTGTGTTTTCCTCCTGCTTCAGCTACCTGACATCCTGATACAAAACCCAAGTACAGCACTGAATATTTTTGTAGGTATTTCTGCACAAAACCTCCTTGTCTCTTGTGCTCCACCTGTGACTATGGTAACAACTTCCTGTGATGTTACCCTTCTGTGATGAATAAATTTGGTTTGTTTGCAGTTTATATTTTTCACTGCTGTCAGAACCATTAGCATTTTCTTGAAAAACAAATTTCAAATATCAAAAAACCCCTTCCTTCTTCCTGGCTCAACTTAAATGACTGTCATTTGTTGAAAGTAAGATGAGTTATTGTTCAGATCTGCACAGCTCTTGAATAGCACAACAAAGCAGTCATCAAAACAGACCTTACTGCAAAAAAAAGTGCTGGAACATTCACATGCCAGCATAATTGGAAGCAGTCCTCATTATCCAAGCAAACTTTAAAAAAGAGTAATTGTGTTAAAATAATAAGTCAACTGTCAGATGCAATGGAGAACGTTTCCCAAATGTGGTATGTACGTGGTGACTGCTTCAGTATTCTTTTTTTGGAACAGCTTTCACTACAATTTAGTGATGTATTTCTCCCTCTCAATGACTAGACTGAAACCAGGTAGTGATTGTACTTCCCTAAACACAAACTTAGTCTCTAAGAGCAGTGTGAAAAGAACACTGAATGATTCTCAGTTATAAAGGGGAAGCTTCTTAAAAGGCTGATAGAAGAAATTAAAGGAAGAGAAATCAACACAGAAAAAAATTCCTACTCAAACATTTGCCTTGAGACACAAGCTATCATTTACATGCTGGTTTTCCATCTCTATGGCAGGTTTAACATCCTCAGCTTAAAACAGCTCCAGTAGCAATGAGCAGCAAAATGAAGGCAAAGCTTATCAGCTAATTGACCTGAGTAATTATGTGTGTCTGTCTGGGCACTCCTAAGAGCTCATTAACATTCTCATTAGTTTTCTGTACACATCCACTGATAAACACAGTCTGCTCCTGCTTTGCCTCCATTTCCGTGTATGTCTGGCCTAGTTACATTCTTTCCTAAGACCCTGGTGCTGGGATTTAATATCGTTCTTGGCTGGCTAACTTGAAAAATATTTCACATCGAATGCTGATGTTCTCCCACCTTTAGCACATCTCAGTGCAATGTTCTTTTCACTTTGTTTCCTTGCACACAGATTTGTTTTACAGCAACTTCAGGATTAATATCTGCCTGTCTTTGATGTACGAGCTACATTGCTAGAAAGAAAAACTTTGATTTTCTGCTCCTCAGTATTCTATGCTGGTCATCCTATAAGATCTATAAACTATTTAGCTGTTACCTGAATGTTACATGGGCAAAATAGTTTTTCCACTGATTGCATTGATTCACTTTTTTTTTGCTAGCTCATTTGACTGCGCAAACATTCAACAGCACGTGCTTGAAATGATACATTAAAAAGTATTGCCACAGTTACTTGATTCTGTATACATCATGATATAAGTGTATGCCTTCTCTGAGTTCAGAAATGCAATTCAGAGAACAGAAAAATTCTTTGTTTCGTAGCCTTCCAATAGACAAAGGCTCCAACTATCAAAATTGAAATAAAAAGAGGAAGATGACTGATAAAAATAATTTTGGACTTCATATTGCCTTTGGCCCAACAGGATCTTTTGAATTGAAAGGAAATGGTTATTGTCCTACTGCTCAATTCAAAACAATTAAGTTTTTGCACACTGCACTGAATATCAATCTCATAAACCACTAGAAATCCCAGTTACTCACTGTGGTATTGCAGAAGAGCTTATAAAGGATAAATGGTGCACAATTTAAGAGTGACTCATCCCAAAGATTCTTTTTGAAACACACATCCAATAAAACCTATTGGTAAATACAGCATTTTGTCATACTGAGAGATCCCTCCCAACTGTTGGAAATCACACAGAATGTTGGGGGTTGGAAGGGACCTCGAGACATCATCAGACCATCACTGTTTGACATATAAACAGCTCTTGTTGATACTTCTGATCATTTCATGAAATGTCACAGATCTAGCAACACAAAGGCTCTGCCTCTGTTATTACTTGTGCTGGCTGCACCTCAGTTCAGCTCTGTAACCTTGGCCCCATCCTGGGTGATGAGTTTTCAGTACATCCATCCCAAAATGTCACATCCGGGGAAATTTCACATCAAACTGGTAGAGCAGCTGCCCTGCACATGTGTCAAGTGCCAGATGTGGCTTTCTTTCTTCCCTGGACACCTGCTCACTTTGTTCATGTTGTCTATCTGGTCCCTGACAGACATGGACCTCCCCTGCCATCCCCTGGTTACCGAGTCCTTGGTTTGGACCTCTCGTGTCCCCAGCCAGCCTACAGCATGCCCAGATTGCACTTCATATTTTTGGAACTACTTCCTCAGATATATTGTTGTTGTTCAAAGTCCTCTAGAGAAAAGTTTGAATTTGGTTCCTTACTGGAGTAACTTTCCATCGGAAAAGAGGCAAATGCATTACAATTTATGACCCTTGGGAACTGCAAGTTTATTGCAAAGAAGACATTTCACTGGTGTTTTCAGTACTGAGGAAAGACTTACTGTGCCAAAAAGCTTGTCTTTTTTTTCTAACTGTATCCAATACCAGACACTGTCTCCCCACTAACCCCTTATATGACCATGCTATGGCAACACTTTTTTCTGAGAAAGGTGAGGGCTTTTTTGGAACGAAGTGGGGAGATTACTTTGGAGATGTAAAACTTTTGCACTCTGAAAAGAATGCATCTGAACATGGTGATTTAAGCCCATTCTGAAGCTCAGGGAGCAATATATTCTTTAAGAATAAATCTGTAGGCTCACGTGCTACAAAACACAATGTCAGAACTATAGCAATACAGAACTACACACAAAGCAACATCTGTGACTTTCTGATGCCAAAGATAACTCCATAAATGATTGTTCAAACACAATTTTTCCCCTCTTAATAATTTTCCATATATTTTATCAGCTGGCCATATATGTATATTTTTATATGATATCACATATGATATGTATATTTATATGATATCACATGTACCTAGACAAAAATCTATGTGGCAAGCTAACAGAGCATACACAGAAGATCTTGACAGAAAAAACTAAAATAACCCAAATAAACTAGGCCAGTCTGAACTTCCACTCTTATTGTGTGCTTGCTTTACATCCTCTGGCTATATGCCTTTATAACTGTGACTAGACATCACATTAAAAATTCTGAGTGAACATCCCTGAATTCCAATGAATGATTAATAGCGAAAAAAGTTGCCTATAGAAGAGATTGATTATTCTTTTCATGGGGAATTTGAAAGCCAGACAAACATCCAGGAACTACAAAGCAGAAACATCAAGAGCATGTTTGTGACTAGTTTTTCTTTAATCTATTTCAAGAGCTCTGTGAGTTTTGCTGGAACACAGGAAAGGGAGTAGTAGTACATTATAGGAAGATATACTAGATAAAAAGTTTAAGTCTTGCAAATACAGCAAATAGTGTGGCCTGCTAATACAGCTTCTTGGGTTTTCTACCTTCTTCTGAAACTGCAGATGTAATTTTCTCTCATAAGGATTCAACTGCATTAAATATAATGCGTGGCAGTAACAGTTTAAAAAAGGAGGTTGCTGGAAGTGGTCAAGTGGAAAGTGAATCCTCTGTTGCAGCTGCAAAGCAGGTACCACAGGCTCAACAGCTCTCAGATACCTCCTGTTCCTGCCGGACTTACTGTGCATCACCTATTTCCTTTAGTGGGCTCTCAGGTAAAACAAGTCAAGAGAACAAAAACCAAGGCAAATTTCTGTATCAACAGCTGCTGTTAAGAATGAACTAAAATAATATCCTAGCCTAGTAGAACAAGAAGACACCCTAGCAGAAATCACATGCATTAATGGATGGATAAGTTATCAATTATTTTATAGCAAAAGCAGCTTATGAGAAATGAAGACACAGTCACACTTTTCTAAGTAATCTATCCTTATTGTAAAAGGATGAAGCACTTACATCCCATGTTGTTTTAAAAACAGTGTTTAGAACCACAGTCCTTTCCCCTTGTAGGGTGTGGAATACCATTAAACTGGCATGCAAAACCTTTAGTAAATTGGAGAAACACTTAAAACTGTGTGGACTAAAATCATTAAGCATCTCATCCTACCACCTATTTGCCAAACTTCTGCTGACAACTATCATGCAAGCAGAAGAGGGACCTATCATGTTACAAATAGTGGTCCCAAGTATGCCAGAATGACAGCTGGAGAATGGATTGCTCATCTGTGCAAGAGGTAGCCCTCTGGGTAAGATCCACAGTTTCATATTTCCACGGGGCAGCTCTTCCCAACTCCTATTCACCTTGCTCCAGATTCACCTCTTTCAACCAGAATGTTCATCTCTGCCCAGCAAAGAGCAAACACACCCCAGGGCATCTGGGTGCTGGGGGAGGAAGGGAGAGAGAGCAGCTGCCCTGAACTACTGCTCTAGCACTAAAGATGGCCCCATGTGTTTTCTTCTGCTTACACCTTGAGTATGTAGTTTTGATGATATTCTAGTTTTGGTTGTTCAGACAGCTGCAGCATTGACTCATGCTGGGTTTCTGAGGAATGAATAGAAATGAATGCAAATAATTTTGCCCCTCTTCCAGCTTCTCAGGGTAACGAAATTGTCAGGGTTTTTTTATCAGTTTCTAAGCGAAATTTTACTGGTGGTTTTTTTTTGGTTTTGTATTTGTTTTTTGACAGTTTAACAATTAAAATATTGTTTCCACCATCAGGAAACTTTATCATATTACCCAAGACACTGCTTGTTCAGCAAGTTGCAATCTTGGAAGAACCTCTGACCAGTGGTTAATGGAAACAGAATAACACCTTACATGAGTTCACTTATAACCTTCTATGCAGACACTGGATATTTCAACTACCCTTGAGATAAATGAGGGTTTAAAAAGGGCCTGTCACTGGTCTAACATAAGAGTCACCAAAAAATGACAGGCAAAAGAGAAGACAAATAAAGTCATTCTCACCTCCCACAGTGTTCATTATGTTCTCAGTGAGCAGCACATTTGTCCCTGGGATGCACGACTGTAAAAAAAAAACCCACCACATGCATTGGAGTGGAGAGATGAGACAGAACCTCTCTGTACCAAGGGCCAAATGCAAAATGGAAAGGACAAAGATGTCAAAGCCTCTGTAGTCAGGTAAGACTGAAAGATATAAATACATCCTTTCAACAGCAGGTGCAAATCTCTATTGACTCAGAAGCATAACAGAAATAAGAGAAAGAAGACTGCCAAAAATAACACCCAAAAGTTGTAAGAGGCACAAATTCCAGTCTCTTAACAGTGTCATCTCATCTTTTTTCTGTAATTTTTGTTACTTTAGGTAACAAAATACAAAGTACTGCCTCATGCTTGTATTTACTGTATAACTTTCAGGGTACTTTAAAATTTCAGCTAGTTAAGTGTGTGTGTATGCTTTGATATAGTCAGCTCCTGTATGAGGGATGACTCTAATTTTGGGGAGGAAATAATAGAGAAAATTTTAACAACTGGCACTGCCCTATTTTCTTCCAGTCAAATGGAAATGTTAAGAAAATGTATTAAAGCTTTGGTCTTTCCTGAAGCTGTGTGCTATATCCTCATTTTTCCATCCTACAGGAATAGTTTATATTCAAATCCTAAGAAACCTCAAAGCAAAACAATAGTATTGCAGAAAAAATAAGACGACACTGGTGGAAAACAGAGAGTTTTACTTCAGGAAAACACCAAATGCAGGCACAACAACAGTGTGCACTTTGTCACTGGATTATTTCATTAGGAAAGTAAAAATACAACACAGATGTTCTGCACTGGCCTCCTGTGAATATAATACCCCTATAATCTGTAAAGCTTTCTAAATTGGCTGCAATACCCTGAACCAGCCTTGGTCAGCTGTTCCCAGGGCTTTTGGCAAACCTCAGTCCCAGGAGCCAGCTCCTGGGGAGCAGATGCTTCAGCACTTCAGCAAGAGGAGGGATGAGTATCAGCACTTCCTAATGGATCCCAGGCATTTCCAGGTCCTCCTTCATGTAGCATTCCCTCAGTGGGCTTGATCATACATAGTCCAGAAGACTACATATTAAACATCATTTTATTTTCTTGCTTCTGCCTAAAGGAAATGAAGAAGTGAGCTTCTCAATACTCACCTTCCCATGAGAAATTTTGCAAACTAGGATGTAACTTTGAGACATGTCATAGTTTGCTGCTAATGGTTTTCTTACAGTCTGAGTAGGTGCTTTGGTGGGAGATCCACAGAAGTCAGATGGAGTTCCCAAAACATTCAACTGGGAACTATGTTTTGAAAGGCAGGGATTTTCTTCAAACAGATCATAGAATGCAAAACCCAAGCAGAAAGAACTTTGTGTTCCAACAGTGTTTTGAGCCAGAAGTGAATTCATTCACAATATTTCTGAAATATATGCCAACGAGCTGAACATTTTCTGGCATACAGAATTTATATTCTATAATAAAATAATATGATTGAATAATACATTGAAAAATAAAAGACTAAAAAACTACTTAAAATTTTAATCTTTATTTCCTTAGTATTTTGACTACCAAAAGACATAGCTCAGCCTAAGTGCAAGCCATAGATGATGAGGGGAAATTTTTTATTCCCTCTGGCCTCTGCTCATAAAATGTCATTCACAGTACACATGCTAAACTCTATTAGCAGGACCAGCATTAAATAAACTCAGCTGGCCTTTCCTCACTCCTAGAAAATCTCATGCAAAATAATTTCAAATAAAAACTGTTCTTGTTTAGAAAGTGCAGGAGATTTGCTCCAATAAACAAAGCACAAGCATTAGGCAGGACTAAATTGACTGAAACCTTTTCCATTTACTCTAAGCACTGAATAAATGGCATGCCTAATGTGTGCAAATTGAAGGCTAAACCAGCTGGTTCCAGTTTGGATTATTAGTAGTGGAAATCTTTCGTTGCGTACTTGTTTTTCTACCCTCTATGGGTTTCCAGAAGTAGTTTGGCTGTTGACCTCTCTTTTCTAAATCATATAATATATATAAAAAAAGAAAATTAATATCCTGTTTTTGTGGACTTCTCAAGGATGGACTGAGCCTCATAATAATATGTGGTGGGTTTTTACCAGAGTATAGCAAACTAACAGATCATATTAAACTAAATAAAGCATAATTTAATAAGTTACATTATAAAACAGAATATGAGGAACACAGTGGCTTACTTAAAAATCTCAGAACTGTAGCACAATATAGGTCAGAAATCTCCTGGACTGACACAGTGCTCGAAGTGGGGCCCACACAGAGTAGGTTACAGCAATTTACAGCATCTTTGAGCAACTTCTTTTAATTCATTCAATTGGAGTACAGAAAAAAATGTGGGACCAGGAGGGAAAGGGAATCTTAAAGCAAGGGAGCTCTTTCATGCATTCATCAGGACACTCACAATAGCTACTTCCATTAGAGTAAAGAATTTTAGTTGGAAATAGAAGATGATTTTTCAGTGGACAGCATTGTTAGATACTACTATATTAAGATGACAAAAAATAAAGATATTCATAGCTAGTAAAAATGAAATTAAGGCTTTAAGCAAAACAATAAATGTTGTCATTAGTTCTGGGGTGGAGCTGGTGATACTATTAGCCTCTTTCACCTAAAATATTGTCTTATACTTCACTGTGGAGTACGTATAGTCAGGCAGATGCTCATAGAATATGAGATGCTCATGAAAACATGATAAAACCCTTTCTGAGCACAAGTCCCATTTGTACTGCACTCACAGAGGGTCCCCAAGAGTCTCATTCAGAAATCTTACATCAGAATTCAATCATGAACTTTTAAAACCAATTTTCATTACCTTATTTATATTTAACCTCAAAATTTGAGAGAAGATTGATCTTGTTCATATTCTTTACAAAAACCCTAGGGAAATTGTCTTCTAGAAATGATTCTCAGTTAAAGAAGTAGAACAAAATTGTGTTAATGAAATGCAATAAAATAAAATAGTCAGTATTTCAATAAGGAATTACATTTTTCTATTCCATTATCCATTTGTTTGATGGCTTTATTCTTAAATTTGTATCACCAGGACTCAGCTGTCAGGAATACTGCAAAGCTCCTGCATCCTTGTGCTGTGGTTTCTGTTACTCTACATCTGCCCAAAGCTGGCACAGGTGAAGAATGGAGAAACAGACCTTTTGAGAAAATAAGAAGTTACAGATACTGACAATAAACATAACAGTTTGGGAAACTTCAGAAAGCTAACAGATTTAGCTTCAGTAGGGACCCTGCATGGAAGTAATGATGAAAAAAAATAACCAGTCAGTTTACCATCACTATTATGTTTTGGAATCTTCTTTGTTCATTATTCTTTATTTAAGTGTCTAATGCCATAATCAAGACCTCATTCCTATCCCCCAGAAATTACAAATTATTTTAAAAAGTGACATTTTTTGTTAATTATCTTCATAGTGATGCTCAGCCATCATTATCATGTAAGATGCTGCTAAAAGTGTGCTATCAAAAATATTCCTATTTTGCACAGTTCTTAGTGCAGGAAGCAAAGTTGTTTATTATTCTGCAAAAGCCAAATTGTTGACTTCTGCTTCTTTTACGGAAAAGCAGAAATTTAGTTTCTGCCTTCGACTGAATTATTCTTCATAGCTATACGAAGAATTTGCCACACTGGTGGCCACTGGTCCAAGTGAAACTATAAAGGGCAAAATTTACCACTGACCATTGAAAACACAGATTTTTGCAGCCTTGTCTGCAATACAACTAAGTACAGGAAAAATCTGGCCCAAGGTCAGCCCATTAATTTTACATGCATTTTCTTCTTGAATTAAAATGAATCTAATTTTCTGGAGTGCCTTATAAATTCTGTGTTAGCTGAGGTCCAGAAAACCACAGGCAAGAGGATGTAAACAATGTGGGGACCCAGTATGCTTATCATCCTCAGGCTTTCCTGTCAGCAGCTGTCACTCAAAGAATGCATCAAAGCTACTGCCAGTGGATCTGCTATCACTGTAACAGCAAACCTTCTGGATTTTAGGGTAGTTTGGTAGCCCTCCTCTACTATTTGTGACCTAAATATTATTATTTACTTACAGTAAACACTGAAATCTTTGATCTATTGAAGTATTAAAACCCACCAAACCAAAGGCCAAAGCTCAGTTAAATTCAAGAAGTAACTTGCTTTTTTTTCTTTTAAATACACAGACTTGCAGACACACTGCACCTCTCATTTCTACTCACAACTACAAGGAACAAGGAAGCAAGAAAAAGTGAGATTTAGCAAAATGAAGATGACAAAAAGGAACATGGAAAGAGAGAAGAGATCAGGAATGGATTGGGGTAAGGTGATGAGACTTGCCAGTAATAATAAGGGGACAGATCCCCAGCCAGGATGAATGAATGGAAGTGATTCATAAGATAGACTGATTTTTTCCTGTGCTTTCACAGGTACCACTACAGCCAGAGGTCAGTAAACCAGTTCACAATTCCTCTAAAAAATGCCCATATCATCTGGTTTCTGATCTGGTTTCTGTTAACCCTGCAGACCCTGGGAGGAGGAAAGAAATATTAGGGACAGGTAAACATTGAGCATCAGAAGAGCAGGCTACCTCTGACACAGTGCTTATTACCAGCTGCCACAGACTGAAATGTTTTTCTTGGATAAATCCTCTTGATGTCTAACTGATTATTTATTCCTACAGGAAACCCACTGTTATACCTGCAGACAAACAGGGTCTGATCCCAGCTCTGAGAAATCATCCTAGAGGCAGTCTGTATGTTTTAAGACAACAGAATGTACACTGTTGGTGCTCTCCTTAAGCACTTGCAAAGCTCTCTGCAGCAAGACACTTCCTATACTAACATTTAACTGTGTTCCAATTTAACAAGATGGCTATTTTTAGTTACAATTTGGAGAATTCCATGACATATTTCTGCAGTAACTTAATCTTTCATTAGTCATGGAGATGAAAGCATTCAATTAGCTGTTTTGACACTTTTGACTGTGCTAAAAGAAATATTAAAATATTTCTGAATGGTAATTCTCCTATCTAACTGATTTTCTAGCAAGATTGCACATCTTGCTAGATGGGTAATTCACTTCTTGAAAGGAAATGGGGCCATAATCAGTTATATGGACAGTCCACCAAGAGAAAGGACAATGCCAGATGATGAGCCTCTAGAAAAAATTAATAACTTCTCATTAATTCATGCTTAGATTGCTCCAGAGTCTCCATTCAGCAGAGATCTTTTCTATTCTGAAAAACAGGCACCACAACCAGTAGGGACAAAGCCCTCAGAAATTCACCTGAGTATCTACAGCACATTATAAAACACATTTGGTACACAAAGAGAAGACAAACAGCTTGGTTTTTTAGAAAAAACTATCACATGACACACAGCAGCCTGCTTTTCCATCCTGGTCAGACCCATAGTTCAGATGAAGCAAGTTTCCTTCTGTGTGAACTGAGCCCAAAGAAGATATATAAAACCAGACACAAGATCCTGCTGGGACAATCTTGGAAATTGCTTCATGGGTACATGAGCCAGAGACTTCAAACACCCCAGGGCCAGTGGAGCTAAGACAGACCCTGATGAATAGAAGAAAACACAAAACCATACAGTGATGGAAGGACATTCTCTGCCATCAGGCAAGAGGTGGTCACGATCAGGTCCCTGCAGATTTAAAGAGAGGGAAGAGATGTGTTCGACCAAAGCCCTTCATGGGGTTCAGCTGCTATTCTAGGATTAGAAGAGCTTCTCCAGAGCTTGATTTAATCAGTTTTAGTATAATTAAAACTTTCCATCACTGAGACTAGCTGGTAATAACATCTCCTGGCAAATGACTCACCAAGCTGAGCCTGGGTTGTTTGCTGATAAGGAGAAAGAGTTCAGTTGACTCTGCTCCCATTCACACAGTCATGCTGGGATGCACTGTGGGCTCTGCTGACAGAAGCCTCGTTGCAAACCAAATAAGAAGGAATAACACAGGTTTCAAATGGGTGGCACAGAAATGCAAGGGATAATGTATTCACTGGGAGACAAACTGCCAGTGTCTTTAATAGGAAATTTCCTCAAGAGAGGAAACATTTTTTTTCTTCAGTGTTGAGATTCTAGTTCAGAAATACTGATGCCTCTTGTAGTATTTTCTTTTAAATGATCCATCTCCTCCTAATTGGCAGTTTGGCTTTTGTAATAAAGGTTTTTAAAAAATTATTTTCAAGTTGACATTTTCTTTCCTTACCATGCAAGGAATTCTTGGATGCCCCAGACACTTGTTAGCTAAGTAAAGGAAAACCTGGGAACTGCTGGTCAGAAAAGTTCTTCAGAAAGGCCTAAACATTACCTTTTGTTGGTATTTTTAACAAGAGCAAGATGCAAAACATGGATCAACTATCATTACTGTGTTTTTATGTACAGTATTTTGTTTTGCTTTTTCTTTAGATGTCCAGACTCTTTGCCTCTTAATCATTAAGAAGAAGCATACCGTAAGACTGAAAAATATTGGAAATATTGAGGCAACTCTACCTTTTGAGGACAAGTCACATTTGGCTTGACCTACTTCATCCCTTCTTGGATTATTCAATGAAGACATTCTCAACACATACTTTCCTAAAGTTCATCTGCTTTGTTCACATGAACTATTTTCTCTTTCTCTAAGCACAAAGTTTAGACCTTTTTTAACTAGGAAAGGGTCTGTTTAATTTTCCTTATCAACAGCTTCCTTTCTACGTTATCTTCCTTCTCATACCTCCTGTCCACTCACCCTTCATCCCATTATCTACAGTAGATTTTTGAGACAAAAAGGGTCATTTTGTCCTTAGAACTGCTTAGTCATTTTGTGATTAGAACAGCTAAGTAGCCTAAGTCATCATCCTAATTTTCACAGAAAGTTGATTGTTCTCTACAGAAACCTAACCTTTTGCACAGCTAGTTAATGCAAGTTGTTAACATGTCTTAGTTAATTTTCGTATCAGTGATAAATGAATATGAATTATTCAGGAGAAGAGTGAAAAGAACCCAGGCATTTTTTAGGAAATCAGAAATTGCTCTTTCTGGGTCAAAATTTCAGAACAATCTAGGTGACTCTCACTATTCTAATTCTAATAGTATGTTATATATTAAGCAAGGGCTTGGTCTCTTTTTTTTTTCCTCAAGCTAACCTTCACTTTCTCCCTAAAAGTATGTATACTCTAATCTTCCATGAGAGAGAGATATTGTAAGGCTAAAAGAGGCTTGATTGTCAGACACACATAAAAGTGTTCACAGAACACCTAAGACTGCTGAACTCATTGGGCTTATTCCACGCAACAGGTTTTGGATAAAGAGCATGCTGATCACAATTGCACCATTCATATAAAAAGGACTTCCCTGATGTAATGTTAGCTGTATTTGAATACACTAATGAAATATTAAATATGCCCTTTGAGAATATAAGACTGATGCGAAAAAAGTATTTGATTGAAAACAAAAGACTAACATGAGGCCCACAAATTTAGCAACTGTGTTGAATTTTCCATAAGGAACCACAAACAAGTTCTGGAAACTAAATAATACAAATAAATCAAAGAAATGAGCAAGCCTGTTTTTCAAAGTGGCAGAGTTATGCAAGATCTGAAAAGAGATTGGGGGGAAAAATCCTTTGTTCCAAGTCACATTTCCTTCCCAAGGCATATTCCTTCCATATTCTGTCATGGAAATGTGTGTCCTCTAATATATGAGTTGGCAGATTTCAGAGAACCTGGATCTGTATATGGGCGTTCATTTTCATGACTGGAATTGCACATTTGGAACCTGAAGTGGAAAGCTCTGCTATCTCTTGAAACTGGATATCAATTTGATATCAATTCAAAGGTTCAAGAGATGAAGACAGATGTAGTTTAGTTCTTCTCTTATTAGGTGAGTGGGCTAAAAAGGGCAGAGTCTCCTGTACAATAATTCCAGGTTCTTCAGTATTAAATGAATAGTGTGATTCACAACACAGGGACCTCGACCTGCTAGGGCTGCTATTTTAACCAAAGGAAGATGAACACCATCTCAGTGAAGACAGCTACTCATCAGCTTTCTGAAACAGAATCAATCTTGATAACAAAGTATTCTGAACTTCAATTAAACAGGCACTACACAGTTAACTCCCTGATTTGAAGGTCATACTAAGGCTGCAGTGTGCAGTAAAAATCCTTAGTTCCCAAACATTTCTTTTTTTTTGTTTGCAAAAATAACAGCTTTTCAAATGTGTTAATAACCATCTAATTACTTTTAACCAGGAATGGGTTTTCTCTCCACTTTTAAGTTTGTTAGCAAATTCATATATGGTTTTAATTTATCACTCTCATAAGTTCAAAAATTATATAAAACCAGAAATCTATTATAAACAATAACAATGCCTAGGGAAAGCCTCAGAATTAAGGCAAATAACATGCAACAAGGAGACTTCCATGCAGGTTTTATTGACCCAGTGGTGTCAGAAGACAAAGTTTTTGAATGATTCCTTAGATCTGCTCACAGAACCATGGAGGAAGCATATAGCCTCAATCCTGTTTGGCTGTTATATGCCTCTGTTGAGTGAAAGAATTGGGACATTGATAGATACTTGACAATGGCATGTCAGTTTTAACAAGTTTGCTGGAATTCCTGGAATGGATTGTTGTGTGCTCTGTTGATAAACTTACATAAAGTTTCACTAGGGTGCTCTCAGACATTACATTTTGTCTTGCAATGGTCATTGAATGCAAATGAGATTTAATCAGACTTATACTCTTCCCATAATTCTTCTATTTGTGCATTCACTCTACACTCAACCATGATAGGAAGCATGAGGCTCATTCAAGGCTTTGCCAAGGATTTTAGTCTTTGGAGAAGAGAAGCAGATGGTCCCAGAAAGACAAGCACTTCAAACATCACAGTAGAATTAGGAAACAGACCTACAGCTGCCTGGGGATAGACTTCAGAATTTTAAAAGGTTATTAACTGAACTACCACAAGCTGGGAAAATAACTCAAAAACAGATGCAATCACTAATTGCTCACTTGAACTTTGCCTATGAAGTTATTTCAGCAGGAAGAATATTTTTATGCTGACTTACTCTAAACAAGAGTTAGAAAAGGACATTATTTTGTAAGATTAACAAGGCAATTAGAGCTCATGCTGCTTGAAGCTCTCTGTGAATGCTGTACATTTGAATTCATTAGGTGGCAGTAACTGCACAGATTCATCACACATGGAACACCTTTGTCCTGGAATTGACACTGACAAACTAAACTGTTCATTTTTATTGGTTCACACACAGTTCAGAGAAACAAAACAAAACCATAAATACCAAAACAACTTTCAAATACTCCAAATAAGCTGTATTTTAGTTCCCCCATAGGGTAGAAAGAGTCCTTGTGCATATTAAATCTGTACACGTAGAACAAAACTATGAGCTGCCACCACTGATAGAAGACTTGGCAATTTAACAAGGTACAGTAATCTCATCTCTTGTCCATGTCTCCAAATAAAAGCATAAAAATAAATCAAAGCAAAACAGTCATCACCAAGTTCTGACAGCCAAACAAACCAAACATTTAGTCTTTAAGAGATTCCAAGTATTTGCAATGGAAAAGTAAAGGGACATAAGAAGCTACAGTGTAGCCATGGCAGTTGAGAACACAGAAGATTGGCAAAATATTAGTGCAAGCAGCTGCAATATAAAATTTAATGAAATGAATTTCAGATCTATTCTGCTGTAGGACTTAAAGCAACAAATGAAGAAAAGTGAAGATGAGAACTTCATATTTGCTACCACTTCAAGAACTTTAAGGCTGAAACAAACTTTTTGCTATAAGGCAACAACACTTATGGAGTCTTACAGGAACATACAGACTAAAGATTTGGAAGGCTGCTAATAGTGTTAAAATACAAAGCAGATGAGTGCCTCACTGCTTGAGCAGAACTGGGTGTTGGCTGTAAAGAGGAACGATACACACACGTATTTTGCAGCTAACACACAGCTGCTCAGAAACATCAGCAATACAAGATTCTCTGAAGAACAGATGTGTTGCCAAGTAGCTCAGAAGTCTCCCAGTCCTGGAGACTTGAAGAGTCAACTTCATGGGATGAAGTGAGAACCACAGTTTTTTGTCCTGGCTGAAGTCCTCATTTTGTGCAGACAGGATTTCTTCAGAAGGGATATTAAGTAGAAAAAAATAAAAATACACTTCATCAGGAAGGCCACCATATCATTCTGACTAGAAGTCCGCTGCCCACTATCACCTTTTCACCTTTCCTTAATCTGTTGCTTAGAAGTTCCATGAATTCTCCCAGCAAGAGACTATCAAGCCATAAGTGACAAACATGTTAAAAAGTAATTTTGTAAATACATGTGACTAGCAGGAAATATAACCATAGAAAACCAGGATTTTCCTTGTAAGAGATCTGGAAAAAGAGAAAAATTTGAAAATTTATTCAAGCTGAATAATTCAGATGGCTGCCTTAGCCACTCTGCTATGGTTCCAGGACGGGACATCAAGGTGGATATCAGAACGGTTTTTGTGTTTTAACCAAATTATTATCTTCCTTTTGACATATGTAAAAATGCATGCATGGAAAACTACAGGAGCACAATATCCTTAATTACATTTCCAAATACACTCTAAAGTCTGCAAATGAAGCTACTAATTTGTGAGCATTAAAACATGTGCCACTCTAATTAATCTCCTTTTCAATCTGAGCTTCAGTGTTTGTAGTTTCTGTAGCTAGGCTGTTTTCTTGTCTGTATCTATTCCCCTGCCCAGGATGCCAAGACTTGACTAAGAAATATTAAAAAAAAAAAAAAAAAATCCAGCATTTCTTTCCTTTGCTCTTCTTGATGTCTCTGAGAAAATGCAGATATATATTCATGTTTTCGCATTACCAAGATAATTTTTACTACGTGCCCCAATCTTCTAGTCACCCCCTGGAGTCCTTTTCCCCCACTGTACATGCTAGAGACTGACTTATTATAATTTCAAGCAGAGAAATTAAAATTATGCTCCCCATTAAAGTCACTCTGTTTCTGTTTGCAAGGGGAGATATCTATATAAACAGATGTACTTTAGTTTGCACTAAGGTTTTGCAAAATAAAATATTTTGTAATTTACTCAATTTTTTTTAAATTTCTGCTTTCCTTCCAGTTGCTGTCCTTGCTTTCCACCTGAATCACATATACCATTCCTTCAGTAGAAACATCAAATTAAGCATGCATACATCTTGTGAGCCACTTATGCATTCCAAAAGGAAAAATACCTCCCTTTGGTGTTTTCCCTTTCTGTAGCAGTCCTATTCATTCTGTCAGTGGAATTCAAGGATCTCTACACCACCTTTAACAGTAAAATCTATGAAAAGAAACCTTCCAGTTTCTCCACTTTTGATAAGCTAGCCAAGACTCTAGGCTGTTGTTGGCACAGATGTAATCCTTGACTGAGCATTAAAAGTACTCTGAGCTTTGAGCAATTTTTCCTCAGGGTCAGATGAGTCAACTGCTGTTTGGCCTGATAGGAGCTCAGCATTGGCAGCTTCATTAAGAACTGAGCAAAGACATTGATGGAAATGTAAATACAGCAGCAAACCCCAAAAGGCTTTTGTCCTTTGTGGAAATCACTCTATCTTTGGTGATGAGATTATGTATAAAGATTGAGTGCCATATTTTGCAGACCCTTGCTCACTCAAGGAGTTTTTTAAGCTGGATGTTTCCATTGCTCAGGGATAACATGCCACTGGGGGTTCACCAAAGCACAAAATAATTGCATCAGACACTGAAAGAGAATGCATATTTATCCTTTGTGTTTATGTAAGCAAATGATAACTTACACTTTAAGAACTACCACAGTGTGTTGTGTTTCTGCCTCCCTTATTCTTTATGGAAGGAAGGGAGGGAGGAAGGAAGAAAGAAAAAGATAGAATTGGTTTTTCTTTCTGATGGGACACTGACTTAAATTGCAAAAGAAAAAAAAAAATAAATTTTCTTTACTGTAGTCTTGAAGCCACTGGGGCTCCTCATTCTCCATCTCCCAACACAGCACCCAGCATGGTCAGCCACTGAAGTTTCTGTGCCATCAGATCAAATTAGAATAAAGAAAACCTTCCTACCTTACAATGTAGATAAACATACTAAGTTTAGGGTTTTGTAACACTAGTCTTAGCCCATTTCTTTAAATCCCGAAGAATGTATAGGTAATAACATAACATTGTCTAAGCCTTGAGCACACCACAATCTGTATTAATAAGTAGACCAAAGATATATACTAAAAAAGGCAATTCCTGTTTAAGAAATGGATGATTTTTTTGTAGAGGCAACCAGGTGAACACAGTCAGGTGTTGCCAGTCAGGAGGAGGAAGGCAGGAGCTCCTGTTCAGCCCCCCTGTGCCCCATTAGGGCTGGTCCCAACTGCACATGAGCAGAACTGGGGGACCAGTAACAGGTGAACTTCCAGAGGCGAGCTGGGTTCCCTCCTGACCAGTCTGAAGCTGAACAGTCTCCCGTTTTTTCGGTGACCCTGATGTGATTGTAACACTCAACCTTCTGATCTGGGGTCAGACACACTACTGTTGCGACACGAGGTCCCAGTCAGATGCATTACTACTGCACCACGAATTTTTATTCAGAACTTCATACCTCATATGAACTAAATTCTGCTCGCTCGATTTTTTTTAAAGCACTCTTCAGAGCAAACCTGTTTTTTACAGTCAAATCCACTTAATAGATAAGGGGATAAGAAACAAATATATTCAAAGCTCACTGTTTCTTTTTAAACAATATATTTTAAAAAATGCATTGTTTCTAGTAATGCAAAGATTTATGTACTATTTATGTTAAATCTTTTCTCAGAATGAATATTTTTTACCAATGTTTTGCTCAACTAGCCAACTACCAACTTTTTTTCCATCTCTACATTTTCTTTTTTCACTGAAATGCCAAGCAAAAGGTAATAAATATACCCACCTGACTGTTGTCCCTCCCGACACCACTGCCAGTCTCATATCTTCCTTAATCTTCCTTTGCATTTGGATTATACAGGTACATACATCAGGAGCATAGGTCAGAACACACATAACAATTCAATTAAAATTTGCTGAAAACGTTAAAAATTCCCAACTCTCCATTTTCCAGTCATCAGCAATGAGTTGACAGCAATAGATTTAAGTATCATCTTATTAATAAGTCATCATTACCAACCACATGATGCAGAGATACTTTGTTAAAAATACAAACAACTGAATATTATGAATCTACCATAATAAAGTTATGTGCTGTGTGTGTTGATGTAAACTTTGCAAAACATAAGATAACAAATTTCAGAAATACCCATGCACCTGCAATACTCCAGTGCTGGGGCAATGGGAAAAACAAGAGAAGCTTACTGGTGTCTTGCTCCCTAAAGAGAGCTAGGGCAGAGGTGGCAGCTGGTCTGGTCTCAAATTCTGCTTTTCTCTGGGAATAAGCTATCCATAGTAGGACTACAGCAGGCACAGACTGCTCCGTATTCTCTGCAGGCTCAGTTGAAAGAGTTTCCCATGGGTCAGTCACCAAATACACATCCAGCTCTGCTCTTCCCAAGCCTCTTGGACCATCTGAGATTATCTGCTGTGCGAGGCAGGACACCAGGTGAGAGGGGCACCTGGCCTAACTTTGTAATGCCTTCTCACATTCTTAACAGATGGAGAGCCAGGGCTGGTACCCCAAACCCCAAACAGCTTCCTGTACCTGCAGACAGCTGCACTGCTCAAAGGAACCACGTCCCCCAGCATGAGTACAGGTGTTTGGAACACCACACTGCAGTCAAACCACATGGTGCATCCCAGTGCTTCAGATGCTGAGGAGACTAATTATCTTAGGCTCAGCAGCCTTATTAGTGCTCTTCAGGGCTTGGAACCGCTTTGTACATCAGTTAATAAACCTCCCTGACCATCCTGCTCTTGTGCCTTACTAGTCTCAGGGCTCCAGCAACATTTACTGGGGTAAATCCAAGCTAATAGGCCCATCTGGAGCTTTCAGAATATGTTTGTACTCATCTCCACCACACTGATGGGGCTATCTTAGCACACATGGATCAATCAGCAGGGTTGGTTGGCCAGACTCTGCACAACAACAACAACAACAACAACAACATGGCTGTGCTACTTCTGCAGCCCCAGCAGCTCCCCTGAACTCTTCAGTGTGCTGTATCTCAGGCATGAAAAACATGTGAGCCATCTTATTAAAGAACCACCTTGTAGATTCTGCTGTTATTATTTCAGCTTTCAAAAAGACTGTTTTACTGCATCATTCTGTGTCTCCCATTTTGCTACCATTGAACACACACTAAAACACTGCTGATGGTGAATGTGCCAGGAACTCTTTAACAAACACTGAGACACAAACCTTAAGTGCTATTAATGGTTTTCACAGGGACATGCAAGGGTTGATATAATCTTTACATTAGACCTTTCCAAACCTCTGATAGGCTGCAGAGATGATGGTGAGAAGAGACCCAGCAAAGCAGTAACAGCATGCTGCCTTCAGCACAAGCCCCACTACAGCTTTCAGAGGGGTAACAACTAGACCAAAGCTTGGCCATGACAGTGTGGCCCCTCTGGCACTGAGTGCTACTGACACCTTAGGGGATGCCACCACTGCCCTGCTGCTTTGTTACAGTGGCCCTTGTATCAGATTCCTCACACTCTCTGAACTCCCTCTCCCTCAAAAAACCCTTCACAAGGGCAGGGGAGCACTGAACTGCTCTTTTCACTCAGGACCACACTGTCAAAAATAGAAGTGACCTTTAAAAGCAACTCTATTTGAGAGTTCTGAGACAAAAACTCCAACTGAATTAACAGATTTTGCAAATACGCATCTAATTTTGGGGGCTGAGTTATTTGCAGGACAATTTATAGTTATTCAGTTTGTCATGCCCTTCAAGTAAGAGAGACCAAGTATGAGATGCCACATTGTCAAATTCGTGTGGATGATGGAAAACAGGCTATCTTACCCAGTTAGTGATAATGTCAGAAGGAAGCTGCCAACAGATAAATAACGATGCTCGTGTAAGAGTCAGGCAGCTGAAATACACCCCGCTCAATGTACTACAAAGACAGATTTTCTGGACTGTCCTGTTCAATTATCCCCCTCTTGTTTCTTGTATCTCAGCAGATAATTGGATTTTAAGAGAAGGCATCTCCAATTTCCAGGGCTTCTTTTCTCTTCTGTTTTCCTTCTGGTTTCACATAGACACCTATCCCCAAGTCCTACCTGAAATCAGCCAAAACCTTTCTTAACTTTTAAGTTTCTTCTGAAGCCAAAACAAAATAATACAAATGTCCTCCAAAGTTAATAACTTGTTCCTCCTAGGTGCTAAGAGATGTTTCTTATGTAGTGAGGGCATCGCTCTTGTCAGAGCTGTGGAGCTTGCAGGAACACAGGACTCCACAGATTCAGTCTTCTAATAAAAATAAAATATCATTTAACTGAGCAAAAGGAATTTCAACATTATTTAAGCACACATTCAAAATGAGAGTAAGCAGCAAGTAACTGTTTCTATCCTAATATTAAGGCCATTATTCAGCATGTATTCTTGCAGAAGCATTCCTTCTATAACAAAAGGAGGCATTATCACACACTATGGGACAATGTATCCATTTTATTAAAAACCAGTGGAGGAATTTCTCAGCTCAAGACTCATAAAATGTGTATAACTTGCCAGTTTTCAGTAATTTTTTTTTTTCCTCTTTGCTCAGGGGTTCTTCCTTAGCATAAAATAAGTACTTATAGCAACTTAGAGAAAGATCTGAGTTGACTGTGATGCCTGACTACCTCTTGAGCAGACAAGAGACATTCATTTAAGTACTTTCTGGAAGACGGAATGACCAGCTCTCATTTGAAGACAAAAATCTTAATTTCAGCCCAGAAAGGCAATACTCACAAAACTCTCTAGGCAATTTTTTCCCAGCAAATGCTTCCCCATCAGCTGAAGAAACAGCACATCCTAGTTATTCATGGATCTGTACCTTCCCTTGCCACACCAAGCAAGGTTACAGTATTTTCTACATTTTGCTGAGTCAGAGAGTGGCAGGCCTAAAAATGCCCAGGAAGCTTTGCTTGGAATGGAGCCATAAACTGCAGAGCACAAACACAATACTTGCAGCAGCCCAGCACCTCTGTGGTACAAGACATCAGGCCAGCAAGTGCTGTGGTGTGTAGCTATAGCACAGCAAGCCCATTGAAGCTGCTGTGGAAAAGCAACAACTGCAGTAGCAGACTCTACAGGTACATCCTGACCCTGTCACAGTCTGGCTGGAGTGTACCTGATTGCAGGGCCTCTCAGAATGATGTCAGAACAAGCACTGGAAAAACAGGGGATATACTACACACAAAGCTTTTTACCTTGAGACATGAATTGGACCATACATGCACAGCCTGTGGAAGGATGGGAATAACTTTCACTTCATTCTCTTCCCAAAGAGTCCATCAGATATCTCTTTTCAGAACACCTGGGGAGCTTCAGGGTGCTGAAGCAATTCCAAGGAGCTGCTCTGGACAGGACAAAGGGTGAAGCAAGAAACCACACACAGCCACCCATCTCTTCACTTTATCTCTTCACTTTTGCTTGCTACCACAGGCAAAGGGGCTCCAGTGCCTATTTTTACTGAGGATTTATGCACCACACTTTGACACACAATCCAAGCACAACACATAACTTGTATCAGGTTATCATCTCTTTGTTGCAGTGCCCTCTGTAAATCCTTAGGATGTTAGGGCAGTACAGAAGTATGTGCTACATAAAATGTCAAATACAGTCAGTAACTGCTACATTACATCCGCAACTTTGCCTTGCTCTACCACTTAAATAACAAGACAGACCTGAAGAAGACAACATGGCAAGTATCCCACCTGATCTCATTTTTTTCCAAATGAAACTACCCTTGGACTGGTTCAAAGCCAACCCAGAAGACAGCCATCTGGCCACAGGACGACGAATGTGGCTTCTGTTACTGAAGAGGATGCCACCTTCAAGCTGGGAGTAAACGTGTAAGCCAGGCACTCCAGGGAGAACTCATGTATTTTTAAATCACCCTTGTTTCTCAAACCTTGTTTCCCTTTTTAGCTTTGGAAAGTGTCTTTCTGAACAAAGCTAATATCATCTTTGCACTTCACTTCCTGCAAATATGTCCAGCCCCCTGCCAAAGTGCTGTTGTACCGACTAAAATGGAAAACCAGCATGTTTTCCAGGAAATTACTAAGGTCACATTTTCCCTTAAAGGCATCTTACCTAAGGGCATCTGGTTTATCTCTTTGCTAGTATTATGCAATTGCCATGTTATAGTTTGACAAATTAAAAATAAAATAGATTGCCATGTGCCTCTGTAGTCAGGATTTATCTTTAATGATTTATCAAATTTTCATTACTCAAGCCTATGCAGAATTAGTATTGCTAACTAGGATTACTTAATAACTTAAGACAAATATTAATTCAGTTAATTATTACAACAATTTCCCCCTTTTAAAATCTATGGGGTTTTTTAATTAAAAAATATAATCTGATTAATGGCTATTCAGAGAAGCAGAAGGGTTAATAATGGGTTAGGTCTGCACCCATACTGGAGGTGATGCACACCCAAACCAGATTTCTAGCTTAGATTGCCAGAAATGCCATGGAAAAAAGAATCCTCATGGCTGTCAATAATGTAGAAGTCTCTTCTGCAGAAGTTAGCAGAAACTCTCAGGTAAATGTGGTTGTTTGTCCCCACTGACAAGAAGTATAACCAGAAATGTTGATATTCTTGACACAAAACATTAGTATCATTCTTTCAAACAAACAAAATTATCTGAGAGAGTACCTGGTGTGTTGACATTTTTTCCCCTTGCTTTAAGATGAGAGCAGAAAGCCCACTAGTGTTGTCTGCCTATGAAGACACTTCTACCTGAGACACTTACACTGCTTACTTAGACTTAAAGACAGTCTTTAGGTATTTTACAGCACTATTCTCATGAATGGAGTAAGGCTATGCTATAAAAAATGGTTGTGTTCAGGTGTTATGAATCTATTTATTTATGCTTTTTCAGTGAGAATTTAAAAATGCCTTTCCTCAATCTTTTTTCTGCTGACAAATTAGTTTCAATTAGTACAATTAGTTTCATCCATACCAAATGAGGTTGTTTTCATGTGCTAATGCAGGTAAGAAGAGATGACATCACTAAATCCCAGAGCTACATTGAGAATGAGCTAGATATAAAAGTTTAGTTTTCTACTTACATAAGTTCAAAAGCTTCAGCTTTTGCCAATGCTTTTGAGTGGAATTCAAGAATTCTCATCAGGAGAGAGACCTCTTGCAGTCATTAGCAAACCACCACCTAGAGGTTCTACCTACCTTGTGTCTATGGCAAAGGACAGCTACAGCATAGATTCCTGGCATAAAAAGAAGTAGTTGTGTGATTCTCAATAGTGATTCTTCAGTTTTCCATCAATTCTGCTTTGTCCCAAACAGCAGCTAATATGTTGTATTCTTGTAGATCTGTTTTGCAGCCATTTCCACCCCCCTGTTTGCTCACATACTATGTGGATTCAACCAGCCTGTGTGTTTCCTAAAAGCACCAATCATCCAGTTCCCCTGACACCTCAAAAGAGCCTGATTGTGGACCCTTCCAAGAGTTCTCACTTTTATCTTAAAAATAATGATACATAAATGTTATCCCTTAAACCTTCATAGCTCAGGAAAACCAAAGCATCCTGAGGGTAAATGTAGGTATAAAGGAAAGCCATTTATGTCTGTGGTCTGTTGAACTCACATAAGACTGTGCCTCAGGCATTTTATCTGTCATTTTAATCTGTCATGCAAATGGGTTATTAGCTTATTTCAGAGAGCAAACTGTCAAATTATGAGGGGACAACTTGACTTTTATCTGACCTGGCTTTCTTCCTGAATACCCAGACTTTGATTCAAATGCAAATATCTTCAGGACAGCTTTCAACACGATCAGTGTGCAAAAGTCATTAATAAAAGGAAAAAAGAAAAAAAGCTTAACATAATAAGTGTCAAGCATGTGAGATGACCGTTAGTTGCTTCCTGACCTAATTCCATAAAATAGAAAGCAAACAGCAGGTGTCTGACAAATGGATCCTCAGGAGTGCTTAGAAAGCTTAAGCTTCTCACACTTTATCATCTACATCTCTCCACTGCAAGTTTAGCCTGCTGAATAGTTCCAGCTTTCTGTGCACCTCAATTTACTTTTTATTTATGAAAAAGTGCATATCATTGACCCGGCCCTGCTCTGTGTGTCTCATTACTCCAGTTCTGTTTGTCAGGAGAGGGATGCAGGGAAATAAGCCATTAGGCAAGACCTTCATGAAGTCTCCAGCAGATCTTAGAGAAACTTATTCAAAAGTTAGAATTAACTGCAGAGAGAATTTTTCGGGCAAGTTCATATTACAAAATCTTGTAAAGCTATCTGTGGTGTCAGGAAAGCTCCAAGTGGGAGCTGAAATCCTTGGCCTGTACCAAGGACACATTGAAGTCACAGTCAACGTGATGCTCAACAAGACCCCCAGGAACTTCTCTGCCAAGCTTCTTTTCAGCCAGCCAGCTACTGCTGCATCCTGTACCTAACACAAACATGGAAACAGATATAGAAAAGCTACACAATCCATTGCTTTTGAGGGATGTTAATGAGTCAGACTAGAAGAAAAAAACCCACAGAGATAATAAAAGGATTATAGCAAATGCTTTGGAAGTGATAATCTAAAAATGTTAATCAGGAAAAATATGTAATCAAGTGACCACACCAATGAACAGAGCTCATTCAGGAAGAAAATACCAGGCAGAAAAGTGGTCTCTTCTCCATCAGGAAACATCATAGCCAAAAGCAGTGACTGGAAGCCAAATATAGGAAAACGAGATGTAAGACTTGAAAGTTAAGCAACAGAGACAAAGAAATCTCATCTCATCCGTTGATGGAGACACAGACACTATGTCCTTGAAGATAAAAGGTACAGCTATCTTGCCATAACAGCTTCAGTCATTCCATGCTCTGATCATGAATATTTTATGCCTATTAGTTCATGCTTTGGCTCTATTTTGGGTTTGGATGAACCAGTTTCCTTTCAGCACTGTAGTTCGCCTGGGGATAATTTGTTCCAAGGACTGTTCTCTATGGGAAGTACCCAAGAGCTGCTGTGTCAGACTGAACTCCCTTGACAAGGTAGCTCATCAGCATCACCTCAAGTCTTGCCCCCTCCCACACTCCTGACAGCCCCTCAGGCCCTGCCCAATCCAGGTGGAGTCCCTAGCCCTTCTTCAGCATTTGGGAGGCCATGAAGAACAGGAAGCTAACAAGACTCATCACTCCTACATATGACCCAGCAGGCTCCTGAAATGCTAGACATCATGCCAGCAAACCTGAAGTGTGAGGGAACTTGCACTGCATTAACATCAAATTCAAGATCCTGTGTAGGTATAAAAGCTTCCCACCAAAGGGCAGAAAGACATAAAGAAGTGAGGAGTAAGTACACAGCCGAGTAAGTCACGGTACACAGGAGGGTGTTTGAGTGACTAACACTGCAGCTTCTGTACTCTACTGGATTCTGTCACAAGCTCTGCAAGAAAATCAAGGGGTAGTAAATCAATTTGTTAACAAAATGAGCTGGGCTAGTAAACTCTTTGGAGGAAGTCCTTTTGGAAGGTAAATGGAAACAGACACTCAAGTTCTCCCTAGGGAATATGCCAGTGGAACGAGTGTCCAGTGCAAATGCATCTTTAATATATCTTAAAATAGCTGCACTGAGATCTCTCTCTAAAGGACTTTTTGTGGATCACTGGGTTTGGGGTTTTTTTGTTTTGTTTTTTGTTTTTTTACTAACTTGGCTGCCAAAACAGACATGAATGCTTTCATGTTCTTACAGGGTGATCTCAAATAAATGCAGATATTTTTGCACAAAAAAGCAGGACATCTGAGTTCCCAATAAAAAGTCAGAATTTACCTATAGTTATTGTAGTCCCAAAATGCACCAGAGGCAGAAAATGATACTGTACATAAAGGGAGGTTTAAAAGCTAAGGATCAGTACATATAAGGATATAAAGGAATCATATTTTGCCAAAATAGAGTTTTGGCAAATTGTTGATTTTACTAAGGTCTAAGAATGCATCAAATATGCTATTCTGATTGCAGTTCACAAGCTACAGATTTCTGGCAGCAGGCTATTCAAAGGACCTAAATACATCTCAACACTAGATTTAGTCACAACTTGCTATAAACTTATTTCAAAAGTTGAATTTGAAAAGGTACTTTGCAAAAAAGGAATATTTTGCCAGATAAAGACTTAAAAGGGCAAAACTTAATAAACTTAATTTTTTTTGTTGTTTTTAAAAGATGAGAAAAAAACATCAATCCCATCTTACTCTGCCCTTATCTAAACATAAAACTAAGAAATAAACTTTGCCAGTTAATAAGAGGAAATTAATCACTACTGGGGACCTGATGCCAAGAAAGAATTTATTTGCATCAAAACCATCATTAATACATTGACAGCTTTTAACTAAAAATACAGTAAATGTGGAAAAGCTAAACAAGAGAGGGATACAGACACATTGTTCCAGCACTTGCAGCAATAGTGCATTTCTACTTCATTATTTGTTTCCTACATTATACTCTGTAGGATTTTCACACACGATCAGCATTCCTCTACCTCTGCCACCACTGAAGTTGAAGAGGTGACACACACCCCTGGGAGCACAGTAGCTTTTCTTCAGTAAGGCCACACAAAAGTAAGTGGTTCCAAGAGATGATTTATCAATAAAATGCAGCGTGTGTTATAACTCCATTTTTCTTTGCTGCAGGTAGAACTTGAGTAACTATGAAATAGAGCAAGTAAGTTTTGCAAGGTGCACCTAAGAGGAATGCATGGCAGACTCACTGAATTTCCAATGAAACTCCCAATTATAAAGCAATGTATGAAAAATGCATGTAAACGTATATTGCCAAGGGCAATATGTGAAGATTAAGATCAAAGTTTATTTCCTCAGGAGAACAATGATTCAACCAATCAAGAATTTTTTGCATAAATCCCATTAGCTTTCTATTGCAAAAATACCCCCACCCAAACATAGCTTCCTAACCAAATTATCATCTTGGCTCTAAAACAGAGAAATAAGCATTAGTGCTTAAAAGAAATGACAGGTTTATCAGTGGAAAATAATGTTCAGAAAGCTGTATAAAACAGCATAGCTTTTAAGTTATCATCTCTTTTGATCTGAACCAAATTAATATTTTAAACTATCTTTCTTACAATATATTGATCAAACTTGCCTTCTGAACACAGCAAGGTAAAATGTCTAAAAGGCAATATTCATTTGGCAGTATCCCAAGGGCACAATCTCTAACATCATAGCCTGTCCTTGAACTGTGGAAAAGCACAAATGACTTGTGTCAGGTGAACAGCATTATGCCTAGCTTAGTATTACCAAGATTTTTTAATTTTTTTTTTAAATAAAAAGGTGACATTTCTACAATACTGCATTCCAAAGTTCATTTCATAATATTGAAGCAGAGGCTTTATTCATAAGCCTGGACATCAGGGTGACAGCTCAGGATGGTGTGAGTTAGCATCAGTTTTTGGTATTTCATCAGTTAATGGCTGAGCACCAAGGAAGTGCAGCTGACAAAGTGAAACCTCACAGTTTACATCCAGTTCTGTCAATACGATGCAGATGATGTTAATCAAGAAGGGATTCTCTAAAATGCCTATAAGAAAAATCTGATCAACATTTAAGGAAACAGTTTTTTTACTTGAAAAATCATCTGATTCTCTCCACAGCTGCTTTTGCCCTCCTGTCAGATGAAGAAAAAAGAGGTTTGATTTTACTGAAGAAGGTGATGAGTATTTTTGATTTACTACTTGCATTCATTCACTTGCCAAATATCACTTCTAGTGACTATTCATGGCTTGAGCATACCACACCTCCTTGAACTCAGAGACTTTCCACAGTGACACACCTGACATACATGACTCAGTTACACAGGCACACACACAAAAGCATCAGACTGAGCTAAAATAGCTCTCAGGATAAGGTAACATCTGAACTGGTTCCATGTTGCTCATTGGTACCCAGCAAGCCCTAGTAACTCTGCCAAAAACAGTCTGGAAGCAGAAGAACGTGGGCTGCATACTGCACAAGTTAAAATCTCAAAGTTTGTCAGTGACATTGTGCTTCCCAACAGTGGCCCGTTTGCAGACTGCTTTCAAATGAAAGCAATGAGGCCTGTCCATTAGTCAGACTGGAATGAACAAAATCAGACTTTCTGTAGTAATGCTCTGTCCTGCTTTTACCAAGGGAGAGGGGACAAAAACAAAAAACAAACCAAACCAAACTTCCTTATTGTAAGGAAATATCAAAATACCTTACACACTAGCTTGTAGAAGAGCTTGGGGAGTTTTAAGCAGGGAAGATCATCAGGTATTATTTATCTGCAAACTTGTTTTCATTTTTGCCTGAACTTCAAAGCACATGAGAAGTTATCCTTTAAAAGTAGAAATAGAAAAAGAAAAAAGGGAAGAAGAAAAATAAAAAAAGGAAGATACATTGGAAAAATATCTACTAATAGAAATGTCTCAGCCCCTGCAAAAGGTCATTTTCATGGGGGAAGAAATGAATACATCAATTGCTTCAGTTCTGTCTTCAAAGGCTACTTGGAAAGACTTTCATGTATGTCTGATTACAAAAGCTGGAATACAGCACCCCAGGCACTAATAGTGGTTTCTAGCTTGCTATTTCTTTAGGGGCTTTTTTAAACCAAAGAAGAAACTCAAGTTGCTGTTTCACATCTAACATGTTGGAACGAGACTGGAAAAGTTTGAGACCAACAAACTGAGAAGAAATAAAGCATTAACATACTATTACCACTTTGGAATATCCATTTTCAAAAAACATCATAGGCACAAACAGGAGAACATCACTAGTTCCTTGTGCACACATTACCTGAAACACTGCAGGCAGTGGGAACTGGCAAAATGGAATGCAGAACGTGAGAAATGCCCCAAGTTCCTTGAACAGCTCCACTGTGCTCTGCTCCAGCAGGTCTCAGGGTGATCAGATGTAACTGTAGGAGATAAGGGTGGAGATGAGAGAATCAGAGAACTTTTCTGTCTCTGGTCAACTGCTTTTTTGTTTTGTTTTTTTTTCCAGGCAGCTAAACAAATGTTTCTGGAAAGCAGAAATCTGAGTCAAACCCTTCCATTAATTTAAGTTAGGCTTGATAAAGACCAATACAAAAAGCTTTTTCCTAGCACCGAAAAAATAAAAAATTCTTGAACATAATATGGAAGCTAATTTTTCCTGTCTTTTCAGGAGACTCACTTTCATTTGCAAACCATTCTTCTTCTTTGACCAGAAAACCCTGCTGAGAGTGAGGTGTGACAACAGCAACATTGGGATATTCACATCCCATGTTACCCATGGAAAGAGTGGGCAGCTGTAACCCAGAGCTGAACTGCACACCTGCATCAGGTTTGTTTCTTCTCCAGGCTAAAGGAATGGCTTCCTCCAGTGCCATTAGGCACAATTTTTTATTTCTTCTTTCATGGTCACTAAAATATTTTTCCAGTGGCTTGGAAAGATTTGCAAAAATAATATCTGCACAAAAACTTCAGTTTGCCCAAATTAACGTGTCTGCACTGAATTAAAGGAGGATCAACAATGTGATTCAGCAGAAATCCTGGCTGGTTTAGGTGTTTGTTGTTCATTTGTTCCTGCTGTTCCTCAGAATCATTTTTTTGCTGCGAGAAATATCTGATGGACTCTGGTCTCTCTCAACTCACATCACCATTCAGGAAAAAAAAATAGCCCAGACCTGTAGCCTGGACAAACTGATGCTGAACTCAAGTTATTTCATACTTGCTGGAGGTCTGACCTAAGAACTAAATTTCATTTTCAGAAATTTCAGATTAAAATGTTATGCAAAATGCCACAGAGCCTCCAATGGGTGACATGAAAAACTTTCATAAAAAATATATGCATGCATTATTCTACTCAAGCATTCCTGCATACAAAGAGATGCCAGTACAGAGACATGCCATGCCCCTGTGAAGGGACTTGCCATTGAGCAGTTCAGACTGTGAACAAGTAATAAAGGACAAATAAACCCACTCTCACCAAGACCACGTGGGGAATAGCAAGGCTGACAAGGCTCATGTCATCAGCCCAGCTGCCTGCTATCTTTGTAAGCATTGAAGAGAGCAGATTCCCAGCACCATTTGGAAGGGATGATGATCTATTAAGCTTCATCTGGAGAAGTGTGGTGGCATCCCTAATGCTGCCAGAAGGAAAAATCTATGATGACGAAAAAAGTTGACCTGTGCCATTTGGGTGCCGATATCCTATTCAGTAGTTACAGGAATTAATTTTTCTTGAATGTTGACCCTGGGCACTAGTTTAACTTCTGAGCTTGCCCACATGTATTTAAAGTCTTTACAAGACCTGCTATGAACAGACATGTAGTTGGCAGCCAGAGATAAAAACTGCAGTAGCCAATCCAGGAAACATAGAGGGTCCAGAAGACAAACAAAATTCCAATAAGTGTGAGGAATAAAGGCAAAAAAGGGAGCAGAGATTTTTACCTGTGGACAAGAGGTACCTCTTGGTTATTCTTTGTGTCCCAGCTAATACAGTGGACCTACATTTGGTTCTCCTACCTACATTTGGAAGGAGAAAAAGGGTCTGAGTTTATTCGGTCAGTAGAAAGATTTCAGTAAGTATCAGATGGGATGTAAGCAGCAGGTAGAAAAAAAAAAAAAAAGCCACTCAGTGGCTTTAAACAAGACAGTTTTTACATGGTCTGTCCACTGGGAGACAATAGTTCTGTTTAGGGAGATAATTGCTCTAGATAATTGATCTAGAAAGCAGTATCTTTTTGTTGCTTGACAATCTACCATTTTAACAAATGCAATCTGGATGACAAGACTGAATATTATCTAGGTTTAGTTTCAAAACAAGTTCTAAGCAGGACATGTGAATCACAGTGTCTGGCAAAAGGTCAAGCGAGTATGATTTAGTCAAATGTGTCCAGTGGGGACAGTTTGCAGAAGTCACAAACAAACACTTCAAAGACAGCACATCACTAGGTTTATTCAAAAACATGCATGCTCTTTTCAGCACAGGAAAAAATAGTAAAAAAAACCCACATCAGTTTTAAAAGAATCAGTTTTGCTTTTTATATGATGTTGTTGGCCAGTAAAACATCTAAGTCTAATCCATACAACTGCATTTGCAAGCTGACAGAAGGCCAGAATCACCAAGTGAAGCATCATTATAATAAATGTTAGAGTTAACTCAGAGGAATTTATTTTAAGATATTTTAAAGAATCTGCTTCCTTCTAATATAATACACATAACTTTCTGATGAGGTATTTAAATAGTCTAAAAATTAAAATAAATGCAGATTCAATGTATACAAAAAAATGTATTTTTGTATACTTTTCCATCACGGATAGTGAAATTAATGCTTTGAAACATGCTAATCTGCAACCCCCAATTATCTGAATGTGTTTCACAAATTATACCTTAAAAATATTTAGCATGTAATATACCACCTCCAGTTTCCTTTCTATAAGGAAAATTATCTAAACAGTGTCAAAATGCAGTGTGCTCTATAGTTACATGCAAGTTTTTCCTACAATAATTCATTTGACATTATGGTTATACTCAGCACTCAGCTACACTTGCCAATTCCTTCTCCAATATCTAAGTACCCACTTACCTAAAAAACAAAAAAAAAAGCTGCTCATCCTGGCATTACAATACAAGAAACCAAAATGAATTTTAAATTCACCCTGTTGATGGCAATAGCTGCCACATTGTCTCATTTCTCTACATCAGTTAGGAAAAAAGAAATTAAAAAATCCTGCTTTCAAATAGCAGACATAAAGCCATATCCTGATGTTCACATTCCAAGTATTTTTTTCACATGACTTAAAGAGGTGGGAAGCTGACACACAGCTGCAATCTTCTAGAAAGGTCAAAGTATTTACTGTCCTCTACCACATGCGTTTGCTGTAGATATTCCAAAAATTATTAACCTTAAAATCAAAGGCCTTGTCATTAAGTGTAATCTAAGCAAAAAACAGATAATTATGCTCCTAATGGTAAAACCAACAGGCATTAATAAATGGGAAATGTGGTAAACCAATGGATTATGATCAGGATGTCTCAATATGACAGACTCATTCTGAGATGCCACAGGAATATTCCCCTGCAGAAAGGCCACTTCCTATAATAAGATCAAGCAGTAAAATTTGTCATGGAAGTTATACTTCAGTTCTAGGATTTTGACTTTAAATCAAGTGGCAGCTCTGTGTTCTATGTTCCATCTTGCCTGAAATGCATTTTCCCATATTACGTTTTGAGGTCGACAGAATCACACCATGGTTGGTTTAAAAATAAATGTGATTAAATTCTTCAGTCTTGTTTTAGAGGCTGGGTCAGAAGAATACATCCTTTATACCAGTTAAAAAGATCAGTTTGGGGAACACTAATTTAGCAACGCTCAGTACAGCCACACTTTTTTCATTGTTAAGAAGCTCAGGCTCCAGTTTAGTGTGGGTGGGAGCACAACTATTCTGAACATTATGTACAGACTTTTTCCATTTGGTTCCATGTACTTCTTCATCACGTATTTAAAATTAAGTTTTCCTGCAAGTAGCTAGAGGACATGTTATATGTGTACAAATAAGTGAAATTGTAATTCAAATCATATCTGGAGGAGAAAACAAATCTGTGAGGGTTTTCTGACCTTGCCATCAGCATGAGCTGGCAACAGAGAAAATAGATATTTATAATTTTCCTTTTTTATATTCGCTTAACTGTTTTGACTCAGAAATTCTGCTGTAGATCTGACATGTAATTACTGTATTTAATCATTATATGTAATCTGCACATAATGAAAATATCTATTAGATAATAGAATTTACTCTTTTACTAAAAGAGTAAAAACGGAATTGAGAATAGTTAGAAACAAATAGCAAATGAACCTTAGCAAAATCTGCAGACTTGTAACTGTCTCTGGTATACATCTGTTTTTTCTGACAGTTCCATTTCGGCTTTATATAGAGAGAATACCTCACTAATATCTAGAAGTCTGTGTTAGTAGACTTAAAGAAACCTTCCTGTATTCACCCTAAATATCAGGAGAATATCAGTTACAGGATTTTTTTATATGATCCCCATCATAATAGAGCATTAAAAAAAAAACCTAAAAAAAAAAAAAAAAAAAAAAAAAAAAAAAAAATTCATTCATACTATTTATATACTATTAACTGCAAGGCAGTGCAAATATCCCTAGGATTAAAGCCAAAATGACAATCCAAGTACTAAACAGAATTTTTTGTGACAATGACCTCCCTGTAGAAGCAGATGAGTAGAGGCCAGTGGAGAGAGAGGCAAAAGACTGGCACTCTGATATGTGCATGTGCACTGGTAGCACTGGCTGTGCAGAGACATCCAGTACAAAAAAAAAAAAGTTACATGATGCTTGCTGTTCTAAATCCATGTCTTTTTTTAGCCTTCCAGTTAAACTGAGTGGATAGAGGGTTTGAAGAGATTTGAACCTATTTCCCCTTGTCCCTTCCCTACACACACCTACAGCCACCCATTTCAGCAGATTCTGGTTTTCTGCCCTATGAACTGCAGGTTTCATCTTTGCAGAGGAGTAGACAGTTTAGTTATTCAACAATGTTGTTTCTGATGAAGCAGTTTCATCTCATGAACTTCAATGTCTGCGTACTGTGCAGTGCACAGGTTTCTTCACACCTGAGAACTCCCAGGGGCAAATAAAGTAGCCCTAGGACAGCATGACATTGCTGCTAACAACCCTATGGACTAAGGTCATGGATTTGCATCTTTGGCCAAAATAAGATTCTAATAGTAACATGGTAGTAACAGTAGTAGCACGTAGAGGCTACCAGTGAAGCCTATGCAGCCCTCTCTGCATAGAAATTTTAATTCATCATTACCCCACTCAGGAAAATTTTAGCAATAAAAAGAAATAAAGAGGCGTGTTGGTTATTCCCTCCATCCTAGATGTACAACATGATTTGCAGCAAACAGCACCCTTCTCTGTTTGCAAGATTGTTTCTAGAGTATTTGATCAGCTTTGAAGCGGTTCAGACTACTACAGAAATCTCAGATTTTTTTAATATATACATATGTGCATATATATAGAAAACTGCCTTGATCTTACAATTAATCTGGCTTCTACTGCATCTTAAAAACACAAATATTTGCACTGAAGCCAACAACATTTGTCATATGTTTATTACTAAATACAGCTGGCAAAGGCTGCAGGACTGGAAAGAAAAATGAAACAGTATTTTCACCAGTGTTACACAGCAATCCACAAATGATTCCTCAAAGCTTTATCCAATTGTAGAACTGCTGAGCATCTGAGTTTCTTTTATTAGTCTAGGCAGAGAGATTACAGATAATTTTCAAGTGTGTAGACCAGACCTTTGTGCCTCTGTTAATTTACAACATGATCTGAGGCTGTTTATTTATCCTCACAAGAGCTAGACAAGTCCTGTGACAGTGCTTTGCTCAAGACTAGAGGACCTAAAACTCCTCCTAAACTCAAACACGTAGCCAGAAACACAAGAAAACTATATATTCCATTTCACAAACTGAGGTTTTTTTTTCTGAAACTCTTTTGCATTTTTCACTTGACATCATACATTAATTTGGAATGGTCTCCCAGGGAAGTAGTAGATTCTCCCCGTTCAGAAAGTTTTAAGTCTGACCTTGACAGGTGCTGAGACGCTTCACATTAAAGAGGAATATTAGAAGGCTTGGACAGATGACCCCTGAGACCCCTTCCAACCTGACACTCTATGATTATATGATTAATTTATTCCATTAGAAGCTTTAAAATGTCATAATGGGTGGGACTACAAAGGAGAACATTTATGGCTATTATAAACCTGGTGAAATCAGACTAACTCACGGTGTTGCTAGCAGCAGTAATCCAACAAATGCACAGAGTTTCTGTAAACCTGTGTGGGAGTATATTTGATTCCATTTTTAACAGTTCTGCAGTACACTTGCTCTGAGAAATTCAGACGAATTGGAAAGTTCAAAGCCTGGATTAACTGAAATATTTTTTTTTCCAGAACAACCTTGTCTTAAAATTGTTCTAGTTCCCTAGAATTTTACATTTCTTTAGAGCTTTACCCAGACTATAGATATTTAGCTTATTTTATTTGGGAAGAAAATCGTTATAGTCTCAAACACTACTTTCCAGAGCAAGCTGGTATGAAGAACACTCTAATTATTAGGATCTGAGGTGAACGCAGGCATGTTATTTCTGAAAAGAAGGAGGTTTTTGCATACCTAAGTAATTATTTAACTTGTTTAGCAACATTTGTATGTCACTCTGCCTTGCAGCAGTATTGCATAAATTAGGACATTATGAACTGCTTAGTAAATTGTTTCCAACTCAGTTGAGGATGTCTTCTGGAAGATTGGCTTTTCCACTGAAACAAAAAAATTATTTTCCCTTCATGGCTATTAGAAACTCCCAGGTCAGCTGATAGACCAGGTCAAATAGACAGACAAATACCTGTCTCCTCTTTTGTTTGAATACTGAGAAAAAGAGAAGTAAATTTGGGGCTTTGTGAGTTTTGTTTGTTTGCTTGTGTGGGTTTTTTTGATATACCAAAGGCTGTCAATGAGGGTTGTGTGCCATTTCTTTCAACAGCTGCACTTTCTGAATTTTTTGAAAAAGAAGGAATTACAACAACTCATTATTTTTAAGAGTCAAATGGAAAAATGTCAAGAATTCAGTTTAGGCAACCCAGTAATTTATCTCCTTTCAAGTATATTTTACTTCTTATTTTTTCACTGTATTAACAGTTTAGCACAGGCTTTTGTTCTGCAAAACACCTTTGGAGACATTTGACAGGATTTTCTTTTGTCACCAAAGACAGATTTAAGAATAAAAAGATATAAGCAATTTCTGCAGGCAACTTCCAGTTTCATATCAAAACCCATCAAAATAGCACTGTGCTTCCAGTAGTTTAATCCATCATATATAAGCAAGGGAGGATTACAGTATCTATACCATACTTTTTACACAGAGGAAAAGTGCACCCCACCATGAAAAACCAAAACCAGTAATGCCTTTCAAGCCCAGTATGCCCCTTGTCAGCGTGTCAATAAACACAATCAGCAACAAATTCATGCTAGATCTGGCAAAAGGGCAGAACCATATTCTGTTTGTGTTGAATAAGTCATAGCAGTCTGTGTTCAAGCATATTATCAAGAATTCTTTGCTCAATAAGGCCAACAAAGAACACTGCAGTGCAACTACTCTTATGCTCCTGTAGTCAAAATGCTTCTCAAGTTACTGAAGAATGACAGCACAACGTTTTGATTTATTTTTCCTCATAGTTACTTGGTGAGGCGAGACTATTATATCTACTTCTAAGCAACTAGAAATAGAATGGGCAGCTAGATGTGTGGCTAAGGGTCTGACTTGCAAAGATGTGAAGTTGTTTAAACACTGCTAAAGCACCTAAGCAGCTCAGGTACCTTTCTACCATTCAAATTATAGAAGGGAAATCCTCAGTATTCTGGAAATCCTCAGTACCTCCAGTACTTAAGGATTTTTGCTTTTTTGTTGGTTTTGTTTTAGATGTAAAGGGTGCTGCATCTGCATTGTCGGGCAGCAGCATCCCTAGGAGATATAAGTGCCTTATCCAAAACCATTTTTCTTTTTTATGATTGAAAGAGAAGATTTATAAGCCCCTACTGCTGAGCTTTGTCTGCCCGGATGATCCATTGTATCCATTCATTACCACGGAAATTACACTGAGATAGCCCTGAACCCTTGATGCCTGCCAGATTGCAGGCAGTGTGGTTCTGCTGTTCAAATAGAGGGGCTCTGCAGAGCCTGCTGCCTGACACACTGCATGAACACAGAAGCTCTGCATGTAGGGTTGCACCTGCAGTTCAGCAGGAGAAAGAGGAAACCATGCAAATACTCCTGATTTCCCAGAAATTTTGGGGTGCAGGAAAGCCTACAGAAGGAGCTGTTACTGCTGCAGTGATTGCTACGGATCAGTTCCACTGCATTTAGAAAGGCTTCTCTGACCCTCCCACTCCCAAATCCTTCTCCACATCAGCATAAGGTGTTCAGGGCTAGAAACAGCATTTATTAACAGTAGAGTAACATCCTCTGCACTCCCTTAGCTTTTTTTAAAGGCTTTGAGCCAAATTCTCCTCCAATGTAACTATCATGTTAGTTGAGTTGAGTGAAAGCTTTATATTTAGCACTAACAAGAAGACTGCACCCCAGCTGGCCCTGCTTTGCTGTGTAGTACTGCACATCCTTACAGTACACAGGCTCCGTAGTCTGGCCTGGAGAATATAAAAAACACAGAAGACAGGCAGGAAAATCATGTCAGATCTGTAAAGGAATATAGGTGCTACCTTGCTGAAGAATACTGTCCAAGTGTTGGTGTCTGGCTATTCACAGAACTAGTAGTTCTGGCAAACCAAGAACTAGTAGTTACTGAGAAACCACAGAACTGTCAACTGTCAACCCAGAAAAAACCCACCATGCCCCCTTGAGTATGTCCTGAAGCAACACACTTACGCATTTTTTTTTAATATCTCCAGGGATGGTGACTCCACCACCTCCCATTCCAGTGCCTGACTACTCTTCCAGGAAAGAAATTCTTTTAATACCTAGTCTAAACCTCCCCTGGTGCATGCGGTTTCTCCTAGTTCTATTGTTATTATTTACTTGAGAGATGAAGTTGAGGTCCAGGAGGGGTGTAAAAGGGACCACCTCAGAATGGTGCAGCTGAACCACAGTATTCAGGATTGAGATTCAGGTAAACAATGGTATTTAAGACACCAGATTGTTTACTGTCCCCCACCTGCCTTTTACCTTCAATGTGTAACACCATTCTGGCCATTTCGTGACACCCAAAGCTGCACCAGTGGTGGAGCAGCAGCTCTTGCAATGTTTGTGATTAAAAAAAGAGAAAGATAACTTTCAAACCTTTTAATCCAGAGACCTGCCACTTAAAATATTATTTAGAGAAATAAAAGATCTGGAATTAAAATTTTATCTGACAATCTGCATGGTTTATCAGCACATCAGAAAATCTCAATCTCTTTCTAGATCAGAGTGCTGGGCTTTGCTCTGGATGTAGCACTGTGGAGTCAAGTGGAGCTTCCCCACGAATGTATGGCAGCCTATCCTGTCTCCATATGAAATTCATGGAACAGACCTGACCTGAGTATCAACATTAATAACACAAGCCTCATAAATTTGGAAAAAACAGACTTCTCTGAAGGGAAAGAAAAAGGGGAAAGTCTATTTAAGAGAGAAGGGTATCACTGTTCTTCTGGCTAAATCTGCACTACCCAGATAAGGGAGTTACACTCCACAAACCACACACACAAAAAGAGTTGAGGATTTCCACAGCATAAGGAATGTCAGTGCTAATAACTTGGCACAAATGACCATCTGTTATAAGGAAAAAACCCACCCATTTATTTACCCATAAGTTTCTTGTTTCAATATGCCTCATCCAAATTACAGACAAGACAATATTGCACAAAAATTATACAAAAATGCCAATGTGTGCAAAGGACTATTAATGGCATTGATACACATAGAAACACAGAAATTAAGATAAATGTATCCCTGTCACTTAGGGATCCAAACCATTTCTATGCTCATATATTTATTTTAATCTTTTTTTTTTTTTCCTTATATGCAATGAAAAAAGATGTAAAAAAGCTGTTGGCATGCTCCTCCCAACTATCTTTCAGAATGGAATTTTAATCAAAAAGTTTCCTCAGTTACAAACTGTTATCAAGAGATTAACACTTGTAAGTCTAACACCACAGTACAAAGAAAAGTAGCATTCTGTTCTGTTTCAAGTGCTAACCTGAGAGCCAGGACATCTAAATTCCATCCCTGATACCCTCATTCATTGTCTTAACACTCCATCATTAAGCCACTGAATTTCACCATTCTGTTGTATATATATGTGTATTTGTTCACAGTCCTATCAAAGTCTGCAAATACCTCCCAGAAACACAATATTCCTGGTTACAAACCACAACACATTCCTCTCCTTGCTCTGATTTCAGCCTACAGGTATAAAACAGGAGTATTAATCCCTTCTTACCAGTTTCAGGGTTATGGAGGTTAATTTATTAATGCCCATGAGATCGTCTGAGATAGCCAAATAGAATATGGGTAAATGCAAATATGTTCGATCTGCAGGAATGCTGTAACTAAACTAGAGTTGCAATACATAATTTAGTAAAGCTGATTAAAAAAAAAAACACCTGCTTGGCAGAAAACTTGTACAACAGCTAACAAACATTTACAGAACTTTTATTTTTACATGTCATTTTAGAAAAAAGTTGCATAAGTATTTATCTGTGCATAGGCAGGGGTAGTTATTTTCTTAATAATTTTGTAGTCATTTTGCTGAAATTCTTTCTTCATTTTTAAAGCCACTCTGTTCTAGATAATCCAATTTGAAATACATGACAAGACCAAGCCAATTTTCAGTGCTCAACTCAAACAATTGCAATTTACAAAGCAATTAAGGGCTTTTGTTAACTCAGAAGAGTTGACCGATTTTGAGGATACTGGCAAGGTGCTCATAAATAAGGGGGTTTGTAATATTTGTCTGTATAGCATATGAAAAGGATGGAGAAGATTTAGACTCTCATTGAAATAAGTGATTCCCAGGAAGCAAGTTATATCATAAATATCTCAAATGTATGACAGAAGAAAATTAATGAAATAATAATAGAAGTGTTCTCTAAATGGGTATTTTCATAAAGTTTACAAACACCACCAAACAAACAAAAAACCCACAAAAAACCCAAACAGTAGGAAGAAGGCTGCAGTTACAGAAATGATGCAGTGAAATACCCATTTTCTTTAAAAAAGAATTGTCTTGAAGAGTATATGGGATGGGTCCTATTGGAATTATCAAGTTGTTGGTAGCTTGTATGTTACATCCAAAGTCAGCTGTGTTGTGAACAGAATGAATTCCCACTCTGCTCTTGGTGTGTTGCAAACGTGCTGGTGTTTGACTTACTTTAAACACCAACCATCACTACACCTCAGCCTTCCCCTCCACACACAGCTGAGTTTTGAGCAGACAGCCTGATAAACAGAGATGTGTTGTAACTGCTGCTGGAACACATCCAGGAACAACAAAGGACTCGGACAAATCCAAGTGCCGGTCCCAGCTCCCTTCTGAAGCCCTCAGAAGAGGTGCAGTGCTGGTTCAGTCCCAGAAGAGCTTTGTGGTGAGGACAAGGCTGAAACACCACAGAGAGGCAGGAGCTTTGGTTTCAGCTCCAGCCTAGACAGGGTCCCTGGGGCAGGGTGGGCAGGGTCAGCCCAGGTTTGCTGTCAGCTCCTGGGGAAGTCTGCAGGGGATCTCCACTCTCAGCTGGAGCCACTTCTCCTCACTTCTATTTGTGCTTGGAAAATATCCCTTTGGGCTTCTCTTTCACAAATATTTACATAACTAATTAAGAGGAACCCACTAGTGACCTTTGAAAAGTAATTATTTCTGACAGTGTTCTAGAATAATTAAAACAGGGATAATGGAACTGCTAAAGGAAAGGGCTGTAGTGTGCTGGAATGCTCTTCCTGCTGCAGCTGCCTCCCCTGCCCCACACATGCTCTCTCATCCAGGAGCCCCTGTGCAGTGCAAAGTCACTGCAGTGGTTTCTGTTCCTGCTGCCTTCTCAGTGCTCGACCTAGGAAATAAATCCAGACCTTCCTTTTGCTCTGCTGACAGTCTGGCTGAAAGGAAAACTCTAATTTTGTTCCAGCTTGCACCAAGTACTGGCTGATCTTGCAGCATGGCTGTCCGAGAAGTAGATTCACACTCTGGAAAACAGAGTATCCCAGCAACATCCTCACCCTCACCAAACAAAATACCCAGTCTGCAGTGCAGCCACATCAAGGAAACTAATTCTGAAGCAGAGAAACTGAACAAAGTAGTTAAACTTCATTTTTGCAATTATGTACAGCAATTACACAGGAACCGGGATTTCTTTATGTCAGTAGGTTGAGCAAAAGCCAAAAAGGCCCACTTATGCATTACAGCTTTCCAGTCATTTCATACTTTGGTGAACAACTTGAAAGCCTTGAGAGAGCAAACAACCAGCAATTTTGCTTTGAAAGGTTAAGCCCAAAGGGAATTGGCACTTGAGGCAAGAACTTTACTTTCTGAAAAATATACATTCTGTGAACTGTAATTAGAGCTGTGAGAATAATTCATTTGTCAGCCCACTGGCCAAAAGAAGGGAAGAGAGTTCACTTTAGGTCAGCAAAGTTTCCTCCCTAGGAGGATGTCACAGCAGAAATGACCACACTCAGGCCCAGCAGCTTCACTTCTACAGGGGTCACTCCTGGACCTGACCTGCTGCCCTCACAGAAATCTTCTGCATATGCTAAGCAAGGTGCAGAGAAGTGGCTTCTTTCAGTCTGGTGACAGCCATTTGCAACTGAATTGGAGCCAAATTTGTTTCATGCTCAGTTACTAGCAGGTCCTCCAACAGTGACAATGCACTGCAAACTCTGCTCTTATTCCTTGTGCTGCTCCTTGTGCTTATTCCTTGTGCTCCTGCATTATGTGATGGAGGAGTTGATATTACATGATGCAGCCCATCTGAAGACAGTGGTTACATGTAAAAAAAAAAATAAAAAAAATTCAAACTGCACCTCTCTCAGAAAATAAAATAAAAATAGCATATGAAACAAAAATTCCAGATTTCATAGAAAAAGAAATAAATGCAAATGACAATGACTCCTAAGTGTATTGATATCATTTTGAAATACACTGCTCATGAATCATTTTCTTTTGAATGTTAAACACAACCACAATCTACAGAATGCTTTTATCTGCACATAACATGAAGGAGGGGTCACTGAGGATATTAAAAATATTATTATATAGAAACACAAATGTCCTTCTTTCACCTATTTTATTACCAATAGCTGTGAACAACAGACTATATAATTCTATAGAGCCTGTGCTAAATAGAATTAATATAGAATACAGAAGTATAGACATTCTATACTACTTAAACCTAACAAAATCACAATACACTGTTCTGAAGGGCACTGGAAATGTAAGTTCTGGCTACCCGTCAGCCTTCTATAAATTCTCTGTGCATATTCGACACTAGCAGACACGGGAGTTCTTCTGTCTTGGATGATATACAGCTTATACTCTGCTTTACAGAAGCACAAAAGAAAGGAACCTGCAAACAAGCTCATTCATGTACTGTGTAAGGAATAATGGTGTCCTGCTTAACTGCACTAGTACAATCCCTAACACCCTTGCAATTGTCACAGCACACATCACATATTTCAAGGCAGAAATATTGGTTATACTTCCACATTAGCTGACAGCTTGAGATGCAATAAAAGCAAAAATCAACAAAACTACACCATCCCCAGAAAAAAAAAAAAAAACCCCAACAAACTGTCACCAGCAGGCTCCTCGTAATCCCAAACAAATATTGCACCCTTGAACTCAGAGACAACTTTGAATGCTGATGATAGGAGAACTTTTTTTTGCTTACTCATTATTTCTATCCAATTATTACCTCTGGCACTCTGTAGCTACAGAGTTATTACCTCAGGGCACTCTGTAGCTACAGGTCTTGTCATTCAGCTTCTTACTTCTAGGTTGCTCAAAATCCTGCATATCAGAGGCTTAGGCAGCTGCGTTACCTGAATTTACCCTGCAATTAGTGTATGAGAAAGGGAAGGTCTAATTAATAATAATCAGGTGGTCCTATGCATATTCATTACAAATTAGGTCTGCTCAGGACATCAGGTCGCATGTTGCAAGACCTGAAACATCTTTGTGCTCCATCAGGAAAAAAACCAGAGAAACAAAACAGTTAAAGCAAAACCCAAGAGAATCTAGTCAAACAGTTTTGTGGTTTTTTATTACTTTCCCCCTACAGTGTAGAGGGCACTGGCTACAAGCACCAATGCTGTGCAGGGTAACCCTGCTAACATTGCAGAGAGGCAAAAGTGGGAAAAGTGTCACAGATTAATGTCTCTTTGTTGGCCCCTTCCAGCAGGTGTGATACTAGATGCCCACACAGCCTCAGCTTCAGACCTTCTGGCTGCAGCTTTAGAAGGTTAACACTGTAAGTGCTTAGTGTTTAGCTCTCAAACACACACAAAAAAGGGATCCCTGTGACCTGTCTTAACTTTACAACTTTAGTATAACTTTTCAATATCATTTTATGCACCATAAAAGCTAAAAAGAGAGTAGGCATGCTGGTTTCAGACACCTGAAACCACTTTTCCTAGAAAAGATCACTTAGTGGCAGTCCCAGTGCTGCCATCAGCATGCTAAAGGTACTGTGCATCATCTTAAAATAGAAGCAGCTCCTGCAGCCCTGGCCCAGCAGACAGTATCTCAGTTTTTCTTAACTGATTTATCTGATCAAGTGTCAAAGCTGAATATCAGACCTAAGCTTCTTCCCCAGCAAACTGGGATGACAGCATTACTCATTCCTCCAGCCAAAACAATGAGGCATCAGCAGAGAAACATGATTCAGAGCACCAAAACTTAACTAGATACAAAGCACAGCAACAACGTCCTTATAACTGGAGGTGACCAAGTCCTAACAAGGAGCAGAATGATTCTTGATTTCAGTATTAAAACACCAAATTTATATTGCATTATGTAAGGATAACTACAGCAACCCATTTCTTTCTCTCTTAACCCTTATAATAATGTTTAAAATATAATAATAATGTCTAAAATAATCCTTAGTCTTATGGAGGCACAAGCCTTCTCTTTCAAATAGCCTCTACTGTAGAAAACAATAATATTTAATAAATGGCATTATTTCAAAATTTCATTTAATTGCCCTGGTGGTGGAAGAAAAGCAGCTAAAAAAATGGGTGAAAAAGAAAAAATAGAGAGGTGAATCAATGGGATGTATTCTATGACCTTCTAAGGTGCCTATTATTTTGTGACAGTGCAAAAAGAAATAGCAAAACACTGGTGCCCTAACATACTTTTTTTTCTGGAGCTATATCAGCCCCTTTCTTCTGAGGTTTTTAGCAGCCAGCTGATTTACAGAGAGTACTGGTTTAATACTAGAAGTGCAAAAACTTCAGGGTAATTGCAGTTCCCAGTCATTTATTGCTATTGCTTTGAATGATCTTTAATGTTACAATCAAGGCAAAATATCCATAAACACATTTATGAGTCTTTCTTTCCAAATATGTCTCTCCTTAAAACTAAAAGGATCCATCTGTGACAGAGGGAGGAGAAGGTAAACATCTCCTGATCACACTCAGTACTTCGAGATAAATAGCAAGAAAACCAAGCTTTAAAATTGCTGGAATCAAAGGCACAGAAATAGCCAAGCTCTTCCCCAGCACAGCCCATCCAGATGACTGCTTCTCTTATACTGGTAGCCAGCAATGAGAGTATTAATTACCAAAGGGAAACAGTATGAAATGAATTTTCTCACTGCAAACACACAAACAGCAGTCTTTACACATACCTGTTAGCTTAGCTCTTGCTCTGAAATTCTCCCATTTCTCACCTTCCACATCAGCAGGTACAGAGCACTTCAGCTGCATTATCTGCTGACTTTAATGGTGCCTACAATTACATTTTTTTGGCATTATATACTCCACCACCCCTGGGGAGTGATCTCTCTCCCACTATTGAAAGAACAGATCACAGAATCTGAGAAGACTGGTCAAGAAAGGGCCTCTCCTGAGTTCCTACTCTACCTTTACACACCATTTCCCCTTCCCAGGCTGCAGCTGCCAGCAGACACACTTAATTTAACTTCTCCTAATTGCACTGAAAACTCAGTTAGATTCACCAACTTCAGCTGGAGCAGAATTAAGAGAGTACTGAACAAGTCAAAGCTTAGAATTCTCTTCCTTCTAAAATATGTGCAATAAATCTACTCAAGTCACAGACATACACTGGAATTTATTGGTTTTTTTTCTATTATGGGTGTAAGGAAGTTGTTAGTGTTGATGTTAAACAGCTTTTACAATTTTCCTTCTGAAATATTTATCAGTACACTTCTATGTGGAGATGCATGTTCTTGCAGAGGTTTAAGACCAATTTCTGTGAAATTAGTTTTGAAAAATTAGGGCTGATTAATATGAACAGTGAATCTGACCATGTTCAGCTGCAAAATTCTAATCTTTATTTAACATGAACACATTCTGATGATTTGTCCACTAGGGAGAAAATTTGGAGCATTTTTCAAAGAGCTTTAAGTGATGAGATGAAGGACTAATGTCTGAAATAAGAAAGAAAAAAAAAAGGGAAAAAGAGAAAAAAAGCAAAATATTGTTTTGGGGTTTTTTTACTTTTCCCCAAATGCTGGTGTTTGCAGGAGGGTATTAAATTCTTCACAGACACAGATTATGAGTAATCAGGGCAATTCTTGCCTCTATCTAGCACTTAGAGAGGAGCCCTGCCAGCCTCATGTAGCACTGGGGCACATCATGCACATTGGCAGAGGCTATTGGCAGAGGCATCTGGAGCAGTCAGCTTTGGGTCAGCTCAGAGGGCCCTTCTGCACATTTTGTCTTTGCACCTCCAGTTACAGAACAACACTTTCCCCCGTGCTGGATTGCTGCTGCAGCACAACCTCAATGGATCAACATGTGAGCTGGCTGCAGCTCGTGTCCCTGTAGGCTAAGAGGTGTTATTTTGGTTAAATCTCACTGCACAGATGCATTCCAGCACTGACAGAGCTCTTACAGATATTAAGTATCTTGACTGACTTTAGAAAATGCTTACTGTCAGCTGGGGTGTTAGAGTGCTGAGGGGAGAGAAGCAGAAGGAGGTAATTTAATTTTGAATTCTGAGTCTAAATACAGTCCTGCCTTGCCCCTCTTCTGTACTTTCTTTAGCAAACAAAAATACAGTCTTGGTGTGTTTAAGTCTCTGCTCAATCACACTTTTCAGACAGAAAGAAAGAAACCTGTTCTTCATCCACAAAAGCCACTGGATGATAAGAAGATTGCTAATGGTATACCGAGGCCTGCTATAACGATGAGCAGCAGCATTCACATCACCTACATACACATTTGGTAAAGAACAGATCCTTCTCTCATGTTTACCTTTATCTATTGCCAACCAGTGAGAATGCAATATTTCTGTCTCTAGCCCCACTGGGAAGGGTTAGGGCCTTCATCCAGCCAGAAGTCGTTGAAAATCCAACTTGGCTTTTTGTTAAGCGTTCAGAAAAGAGATCCAAAAATCTGCTTTTTCTCCTGTATAAATTTGTAGTCAGGGCTATATCTCTTTTCCCCACTTTCATTAAACAAATAAGAATGCAGCCAGCTCTCTTCTGGAAAGCCCTTTCCCTGAAACATTTTCTGGTTTTCACCCTTTGGAGGAAAGAATTAAGATACAGAATTGAAATTTTATTAATTTTTTTCCCACTTCTTCTAGCAAACATTTGATGAATTCTTATAAGAAACATATAGAAAAACTACAATTTGGGTGTTTCCATGTTTCAACACAGTGGCAATGGGAAATTTGAGTATCTTGCACCAGACAAGATGCTGCTAGTCTTGTAGCAAGTAAATATTTTTCTTTTAGCTATAGAAATATGCTGTATGTTCTTGTGCTGAATCAAAAGGAAAGCATGAACAGAAATAATAGTTTTTGCATATTTCAGTTGCTTGCAGCTGTGCAAATTGAAAAGCATAAAGGCCATGATTTGCAAAAATGATGAGCCAGAAGCACATCTGGAAACCAGAACCTAAAAACTTCTGTTTGTCCCAGCCTTGTCATATACGAAGAAATCTTACTTCAGTTATTTTTGTAAACTATCACTGCACCTACATAACAATTTTTTCTATAGACCTCACTTCTGATATCTGTGGGAAAATATCACAGATACGTCCATGAGGAATAATAAGCTTTCAAATAAACTTCTCGTTCATGCAGAGAATCTGAAAAAATATTTTTTCCTCTTTTTCTTCATGTCATCTTTCATTCTGAAACTCAAATCTATTTTTATGCTGGTAATATCACTCACATTGAGGTTTTCCCTTGTATACCTGAGTCCCAATTCACAAGTGACAGAAGGAGAAAAATAATAAAGAAAACCACCAAACCCAAACAACACCACAAAACTAAGCCAGTAGGGTTTCAAGGTGACTAAGGGTTTTGCTTTCCACCTTCACACAGAGCTCTCCTTCAAAAAGGGGCAAACTCTGATTTTAACTGCGTAAGAGCACAGAAGAAGAGAGACAGGTCCTAAGATGACTTTCAGCATAACACAGCATAATTATCCTGGTTTTAGAACAAGGTACTTCTAGCTTGCAGATCTTAGTGTTATCTTTCATACCACATACTGCAGATGTAAAAAATATAATTTAACAGAACTATTAATTTTCCTTAAAAACACTGCTGAAGTTGACTTTTGTAAAAAAGGATTCAGAAATCACAGCCTCTTAATTTAGAATCATTAACAGGATGCTAAAGCACTAGGATGGAGAACTCATCCTTTTCTTCTCCTACTAATGAAATAGGCACCCAGTAATTGAAAGGTTTCATACGGATGTGTTAAAAAGCCTGAAGAGCCTCTCTGTGCAAACTGTCGTGACCAAAAGAGAGTTACCATACAAGCCTCAACATAAAGTAGTCTAGCTGTCATCATATGGAGGTGCAGTGAAAGTTCTGGACAAGGATGCCATAGCAGATTAAAAAATAAAAAAACTAAAAAAAAATTCAGTAACTTCTTCCAGTGACTTTTTTCTGAGATGTAGATTTTAATCTCTTACCATAAAAAATTTGTGGAATCTTATCTCAGCATCTTTTCTATGTGTTTTATTTAGTAGCTAAATCCATACATATAGAGTTCTCTAGTATGTTGTCTAAAATAGACTCTGAAAATGTTTTTACTTCTGACTCACTTTGACATAGAGTTTTTGAAGTGAAGGGAATTTCTGAGGACTGTAGTAGAACCTCCTCTTAAGATCTATGCCTGACTGGTGACCCAGAGATAGCACTTTGTATTACCTGCCCAGCTCTATCCAGCAAGAGAGATTTTCTAAGATAAGTATCCTTTTGGTTTGGAAAGACTTGTTTATGAAATATTTCCTCCAGTCTGAAAAGCAAATTAAGAGGATTAGAACTTGACAGTCTTACATGAAATTGTCCAACAACCTGGCAACTAATGATTTGTACAATAGCCATCAGCAATGGAAATTTTTACAGGGCAGAAATCACCTGGTACCGCACAGGTGAGATTAAAAAAAAAAAACCAACACCACCAAAAATCATGAGATGTTACTGATTTGCTTAATGCATAAATATTTCCTGTCCTTTGTGGTACATACAGATTATGCCCACACACACGTCAGTACACAATAGAATTCTCAAATGATTTCTGTAACACTTTACATTATCATTCAGGTCTATTTGATTTGATCCAGAGAACTGAAGAGTCTGCTTTGAAAATAGTTTGAATTATAAAGACTGCCAAAAATCAGCAGCCTTATTGGAGCTGTTAAAAAAAAAAAAATCCCAAGGACGCCTAGTAAATATATAAAGGCTTTGTCCTCCCTTTCACCTACGTAATACACACTGTCATTTTGCAATGAATAGTTAAAAAGGATTTAAAAATGCATCTGTTTTCTCCACAGACTAAGATAGCTGAAAGGCAACATAGAAGGTGGCCTCTCTGCGTGTCAGCTTTCCACACACCATATGCAAAACATCCCTGTAGCAACAAGACAACAGTGATAAAAGCTGAATGCCAACATTCTAGCTGAAACCAGATCTAGCTGGGAAATGAGCTATAAGGGACACCACAGTTACTATGGCTGGCTTTGTTTATCACACACCACTATTCATTTGTTACAGACTAGCTACATAAGTGAAGCAGAATTTCAAGGTGTGTTACCTGCAAAGATAAGAACTACCTGTATTGAAATATTTTTTTTTAATAACCAGACAATTGATACCTTGGAATATGTCACCCAACTTGTTATTTAGAGCACTTGTTATTTAGAGGAGAGCCTTTCACATCATGGTGCCATAGTATCTTCCGTGTATCACTCCATAAGAAGTACTTTTTTCCTTTGATAGCAAATAAAAATCTACCAGAATTATCTGTTATATTACAAACACACACAAGATGTTTGTTCTGCAAACAGGTCTCCTGATTCTTAACCAGGAAATTTCTGCATCTAACACAGATATACTTTTAGTTCTGTGAAATACTTTTAAGGAGCCAAGAATGACTGTGAGCCATGTCACGAAGAGAATGAGAATGTGATGCCAGATGTTGTTGTCTAGTCGAGTACTATTCCATTTCATGCTTTTTGAGCTTGGTACACAATGTTTCTTCTTGTAAAATTTATTGCATTATTCCTCTGAAAACATTAAAAACGTGGTGAAAAGTGCAGCACACATTTTATTGGGAAAATATAGCAAAGTAAAATGGTCCAGAAGTCTTACACATAAATGAAACTTTGTATTTAACTATGCCCTTGTTAAACAAAGAAGAAAAACTCCCTTTATGATGTAGGCATGGGCCTTTAATTTTGCTCTAAATTTACAGTTTCTAGGGATATGAAAATCCACATTTTTCTCTTATTGATTTAGATAAGAAAACAGAAGAAATATCAGTCTTTAAAATGAAATTGAAGAGCTATTATCACTGTATTGTATAAGGGGAAAATTTTCTGGATTCAGTTCTAATTAGACATCAATTTCATGTTTACTAAAGCCAAACAAAGCCTACAAACTGAAATTATCACAAGGTTTCAGCATTTTTTCTTGTCTGAAGAACTATATTAACAGCTAGGTTTCACCTAAATAACTAATTTGATTATACTTAGTTTACCTTAAACTTCCTACATATAGCCATAAAGATCAATCATTCATGGAACAAGTTTAAAATACATCATGTTCCTAAAATACAGAACCAGAGATGAGAAAACAAATATGTTAATTTGTTGCACATACATTTACTGTTGTATCTATAGATTCAGTGGATTACTGTGATGCTGAGACATGCCTACAACCTTACAAATAATCCATTTCTTTTGCAATGGTTCCTTTTCAGCTACAGAGAAATTCAGCCAGTTAGTGTGGACAAGTACATTTCCAGTCTGTTCTCAAAATAAGTGTACCAAATAAAACACTGAGGAGTTCTTAAAAAAAAAAAAAATAACAGGAAGTTAGATTTAGCTGTAGAGTTACTGATTTTGAAGTAAATCAAATTTTCTAAAAGTGAATCTAATGTCCTTGTAGAGGGTAACAAATGTTAAAGAGAATGGGAATTAATGTTGCCTGTGAGACAATTAACAGTAGAATTAAACACAGAATTAAACACTTTTCATCCTGGACTCTGTATTAGACAAAAATCGTGCATACAGAGAATGGCAATTGACTGCAGGGTCTGTGTAGCCTATTTCACCAAACACCACCACCAATGGGAAAAAAACCCAACAAAACCAAAAATCAAAACCCCCACAAAGATTTATCAGAACTTTGCAAATTAATCATCTCCTAGCTAATGATATTCTACATTTTAAAATTTATTTTCCATCACAATAATTTTAAGGAAAAAAAAAATTTTAAACATTTTGAGCAAAGCATTCGGTCCTTAACAAGAGCTCAGCAGAGTTTTCCATACTCTGTTTGAGGGGGCCAAAGTCCCAGGCTGAGCAAGGTGGGTGGAAGCTGTGGAATCGTGTTTCCACGGAACATCTCTGTGTGCCAGAAAAAAACCAGAGGGCCCTTCCATCCATATTGGTTTCCATTCCTACCTTTTACTTGTACAACTGACAGCACAAATGGGCTCGTACTCCGTGCTGGACTGTCTGAGATACTTGAGAACCTTTTCTTTCAGTGTGCAATACCGTGATCCTGACACCATAATCACAGCTAGCAGAGAAAGATCAGGGCTCTCTCTCTCCAGAGCCTCATCTGGCAAAGTGCTCTTTAGGAATCCAAGAGCTTGCAAACCCTTGTAAGCCCCTCTCCACTGTAACCCACCAGACACAGTACAAATTTAAGACACAAAGTCAAAAGCCATGCCTCTTTTTAAAAGTCTATACATCAGTTTAGAAGACGCAGCTTCCATGTGTGTTGTCAGGAAGCATGAAAAGGAAGAAAGGCACCAGAGGAGATCAACCCCCCAGCTATGTCTTGCTGAGAGTTTTGTATACTTGAGAGAGCAGAATGATGCAATGGCACTGGGCAGAAGAGCAACAGAAGGCAACGCAGGGGAGGTCAGGACACAAATCAGCCTCTTCAGTGTGTGCTCTGAAGACTTCTCTGATCATCTAAACCTGAGTACATCTCAGTCTGTAAGAGCAACCAGTTCCTACTAACCCTCACAAAACAGGAAAAATAATAGAACTGAGTAAATTAACTAAACCATCAGTAGTTCTAATTTATTATCTTGACTTTGTATGAGGTACCAGTTGGGAGCTACAGCCTCTGCCTCACACACTTCTCTCTCTTTCCTCCCCACACTACATTCAGTGCACAGATGCTTTCCCAGCAGTGGGTTGTTCTGTCGCCAGTTCCTTTGTCTTTCTTGCACTGCCCCTGACTGTACTCCTCTGGGGGTAGAGCTTTTCCTGCTTCTAACAAGATGTAGTCTACAAGATGTAGCCTACTTGCAGTCTAGAAGTCACAATTTAAAGCACCACAGCATCTCTAATGACATGTACAGAAATAATGTTCTTGCTTGAGCACGAGAAGAAAGGAGGAAGAGAATCGTGGCCTCCATACACATATGGCTATTAACAGGACAGCTGCTAAAAATTAATTAAAAAACCTAAACCAATAATTTTGGTGTTCTAGAAGCAATTTATTACAGATTGACTTGATGTACAATTGAAGACACTACCATAAATCAAGGCATAAATGCTCCGTCATAGCATCTTTGTGTACCCATGTATAAAGCAGATACATCTCTAGGATGGGTATGGCAGACTTATTATAACAATTTGGAACATGCAAATGCTACTTACAAAACCCCTATTCTGTTTAGGGACTAGATGAAATTCTAAAAGGTTTCTCTTTTCAGATATAAAATTATCATTTAGAAAATCTAATGTTTGCTTGTATTTGGAGAGGTGGTCACCTTTCAATCAGTGTTTTACAATCTTCCTGAAATACATGGTAAGAGTTAAAACACCCTGGATTCCTGTTAAATGGGAACTACTCTTCCAAGTGGTCAGGATACTTTTAAGAATAGGAAGTTTTACATATTCTCACCTAAAATGTTTACAGAAAATTAATCTCTAGCTAGAATATTTTAAAACTACTTAGTTTATTGAATGTAAGTCCCAATGAGACACTGTTCACTTTGGCTCAAGGAAAGAATAATTCAGTACATGTGTTTTGGGACTTCTGTTAACTGCAATATATGAGATTCCTTATTAGCAAGTTTAACAAAGCAGCATTACTTTTCCTGTGAAGATCCTTTTCCACCTATATATTCTACAATGCCATTCTCCATATGATAGCTTTGCCATTATAAATATTCAAACATCTAGAATAACATTCCAAGGCCAAAGCCAAAAGAAAATGAAACTGAAAACTTTCAATTCATTAAAATTAATCTTAATTCATAATACAACCAAAAAAAAGATAACAAGAGAGAGGATAAACACAGCTAGTTGTACAATTATATCATTAGGTTAAGTACGTGATAATTAACAATACATTGTAATTTTTTTTATGTTTGAAAGTTTTTATTGGTATTAGAGTAGCAGTTGAATGAGCTTTGTTATTATAAATACACCCAGACATGCAGTGCTAGAGATGAGCATTTGTTTCCTGCCAGAGATAAGTCAGCCTGAGTGAGTACTCTTTGTTGCTGAGAGCAGTTTGGGGCTCAGCCATGAACCAAATCCAACAAGTGATATGCAAGCACGGATTTATTTAGCCCCCCTTCAATGGCAAGATTCAGTAATTGTCTCAGTTACTTTTAATACACTGAGAGAATCTCCTTGAATATAATTTTGTGTATGCCATAACTTTATTTTAGATTCAATAATACTGATTATTTGCTTTCAGCATCAGGTTTCTTAAGTTATCTGAATAACTTCATCTTTATAATAAACACAGATGAGGTTATCTAGTTTTGAGACACTGAAAGGCACTCTCTCCCAATTTGCTTTTCTACTTCATTTCTATATTTGCAATTGACACTGCATGTTTTAATTATTTTACAATTCAAATACCTAGAAGGAAGAGGTCTTCTAAGTGTCTGAATTGAGTGAGATCTGTTTCTTGCTATACTCTTCTTTTAGTACTATTTCAGACAAATCCAGTGACAGTACATTTAATCAAACACAGCTTCCTCATACAGCTTGGAATTCAGTATTGGGGTTTTCTGTTGTGGGTCTTTTGTTTTTTTTTGTTTGTTTTGGTTTGGTTTTGGGTTTTTTGGTTTTGTTTTTTTCGTTTCTTTTGGAAAATTTCACTTGCATGCTCCATATCTCATATTTACATTTTCTCCAACTGCATTTTCAGTTACCTCTGTAAAAGTGCAACAGACACCAGTGTTGCTCCATAGATTTATGTAAAGCTTAACTGAATGACAGAAGTGAAGAACATACCCTAAAATTAGACTGACTGTTTCCATAGAAACAGGAGAGCACAAACAGAATTGTAATAACTTCACTTTATAGAGCCAAAAGAAAGGGCATTTTTAATGTATTGCTGACAAAAAGGATAGCAGCTAGCAGTTTACTGTTTATGGCATTTTACCCTTAGGCATAACGCTGAACCGTATTTTGTTCAGATAAAATGAGTTGCTTGTTTTGGTGCCAGGAAGGCACACATTTGTATAAAATGTGGAGTGTACCACTGTTAAGACATCGTTTTCTCCAGGAACAAGACGACCACTGCTAACCGTGAAAAATAACTTCTATCCCTACTGAAAAATCCCTCTCTTTCTGCAACTAGTGGCCATAGTACTCCTTGCTCATCTCTGTAGCCCACCAGTGGCTTCAGACCTGGACACAGGACTTCATGTTGTCCTGTCAGCCTGGCTGCTTGCTCACTCTTGTGTCACACACAAGCTTTAGCTTCTATCGACTTCAGTTTTCTATCCACTACTTTGAAAACAACAAGAGTGAAAATGTTACAGCCTGAAGGAACTAACAAGGCAACTCCATAACAATGATTGCTACTTAACAAATATTCAGGTTTTAAACCCTTCTCTACATGGTGAATTTTACATCATTCTAATGTCACAGACACAATGCTGACTTTCTATAAAATCCTATATCAACACTATCGCCTGCATTAGCTAAACTTGTAAGCCAGTCAGAAGAGACAAATCCTTTTGAGGGGTTTTTCTGGTTGGTTAGCAATAAAATTATTTCTTTTACCATCACTTCTTGTAATAGTTATTCCTGAATGCTACATCAACTGTTCAAAAACTATACAACAGATCAATGATTGATTGTTCCTCTCTGCCTTCAGCAGCCATTCAAATACACAGCTTTAGCTTCCCTCACTTTTAGGCAGTTCTTCCAGTATTCTGAAATGAGCTAAACAGATCAATAGTCAATAGGCTGTACAATTCCTCAAGGAGGAGGCCCTGTAAACTTTATGATGTGAGTTTATTAGTGAATTCTAACTCATTTAATAATGCAAGTTCTGGTACTTTTTGTAGCTATAGTTTGAAGAGCTTTGTTTTTTAGCCCTAGATAAGGGCTCCTTCCTCCTTCCTTTAGAACAGCCTGAAAGCATAGCTGAAATTCCTTCTGTTCCCCATATACTTCGTTTCCATATCAACCTTTGCTCTTTGGATGTATAATTCTTCTCATGACATTGGGCATATCTAACTGATTGTCTGCATTTCTGAGGCTCTAATTTAAGCCCTCACTGCCTGTTTTCTTTTTCTTTCCATTTACCATGCATTACTTTATATTTTATAGCTGCCTTTGCTCTTTCCATAAGTAAAATTGCTCTTTTGCAAGCTAGAGGATTATGGAGCACCTCGTCTTAGATTCCAATTTCACAACTATCTTTCACATCTTTATAATAAGCAGTTAATTTCGTTTTCTGCAAATTCACTTTCATCCCTAATAAAATATTACCTTTGTGTGTCCTGCTGTGATATGTATATATGCATTATAGCTCCCATGAGCTGCTGATTCGGATCCCTGTGCATAAAAAGAATAAACTCATAAATACCTGTTTAAAAGCTACTCCCTCCTTTACAGCTCTTCATTCTCATAAAAATGTGTTAAAATACAAATTTGCTATGTCTGAAGCACTCCATAGCACGTACTTCAAGGATATTTCAGCAGCATAAGGATGCCATCACCCATCTCTCAATTGACTTTCCCCAAATGACAGCTTTTAATTCTTCAGCACATATTAGAAAGGCACTACACAAGATTGTTATTCAACTTTACATGTGATTTGATAACCCTGTAACAATACCAAAGTATACTTCATCAGTTTGGAGATTAAATCCTCGGTATTCAAGATTCAATGTCTCCAATATTTGATTTAACCACCTTTCACCTTTCCTCCTCCCCACACAATTTCTTCTGACTTTATAACCACTTAATATTGCAGTCATATCACTTCTACCAGATTATCAGTAATACTAGAAGTAAAATTTGTGCTTATAAATATGTGCTTATAAATAATGAATGTTAATAGTTCTCAGCATGGATATATAGGTAAAAGAAAACCTCTTAGTGACATTTCTCAGCTTCAGTTTTGGAAAAAACAAACAAACAAACAAAAAACAAACAACACCAACCCTCCCAAAAGCAAAAGNACCCCACCCCCCCAAAAAAAAAAAACAACCCCAAAACAAAACAAACAATAAAACCAAGCCAAAGCCCTCTTTTGCATGCATAGACCTGAGCTTGTATAAAAATTTGAACTATTGACAGAATACAATTTGGAACTTGCATGCCAGAAAGAATAAACACTCTTTGATTTGTTAAAAAAAAAAAGGAGATGTGGTCTGGGACAAGAGGAATCTTCTGACTTCAAGTAATGAACTGTACCTAGTCAAAGGAGCTGTGGATACAGCCTGTTAGGGAACATTTCTTGGGTCTCTAGGACCTCACACCAGCATGGGAAGACTCATGGGGAACTCATGGAAAGACACATCAAGAACTCCTGATGGATTTGCTTTCAACCCCACTGTTTTCTGGATTTGCCACCAAGGCGAAAAATATTCCTGATTAGACAGCTATTAAATATTTTACTTTAAAATTCTAGAGGAGCTCAAAATGAAAGAAACTACCTTTATTCCAGCAGAGCAAGGTGGCATGCACTTGATTAAACTATTGAAAGGATACTGACAGAAGACAAACCATAAAAAGAGTAAAACACCATGAAAAAGACCTCCCTTTGTTCCTCCTTTCCCAGACAGTATGATTGCAAAACTTGTGGTTTCTTATCAATTTATAATCTACATAACGGAAAAGCATTTCCTGCACATTTTTAAATTGTTCACAATTCACAAATAGCCAGGGCAACATATTGTGTAGTCATAATACTCAATAGTTTATTGCACTTCACATTTTCCAAGCACATTACCAACACAAATTTTCACAGTATTCCTGCCTGATAGTAATGCATTCAGTAAGATAACTCATGGAACTAGGAAGCAGAGGGATCAAGGGATATTTGAAGATTGTTCAAAAAGAAAAAAAAAAACACAAAAACCACAGAGCAGTAGAGCTGGTAGGGGGACACACACATGATTGCAGACTTGCCAAACTGATTTAATAGCAGGGGCTTTCAATTAGACTAGGAGGAGTCTAATTGAAAGGAAGGGGGGATATCTATTTGATATCTATGTAGAGGGCCCAGTGAAGGTGCTGGAGACCAGCATGTTGAAAACACGATGGAGGATACCTGAGTTCACAAAGACAGAAGTATTCAGGAACTGAATACATTACTGAAAAATTATTCTGGATGACTTACTAGCAAGATATCAAACACTTCTTTTTTTGGTTCTACACATATGCATGCAGACACACACAAGCAAGTGCTACTCCCACCATCTTCTCTCCTACTCAACACACAGAGTCTTCCACTGACTTAGGAGGGAAGCTCAAGATTTTTCTTTTCCCTGTCTCCCCACTGCATTTGATCCCTTGTGCCTTTTCCACCTAGACTGTAAACTTCTTCCACAAATGCATTTCCATATTGCGTGGACCATGGTTCACGTGGTGTGTTTGCTGTCAAAATGGTTTTATAACAAAGAACACATGCTACAAAATTAAAAGGAACAAGCTTTGTGATTACACTAACTGGGATTTGCATTTTTCAGGGAAGAAATATCACACTAAAAATGGCCTGATTGATCCAATGGACATTCCCCTAGAATGAATTCTTCAAATACATAATGGTTTAATACTGAGTGCTGAGAATAAGCACAGGTTGTTTCAATTTGATAGTTAAACTTTGTTAGTTTTGGTTTTTCTGAAAAGCTAAATTCTTAGTCTGCTTCATGATTTGTTTATTCCTAACTGGGGAGATAAGTTATTCTGTAAGTTGATCCAAAAACATATTGACAGCTGCTGGTACTGATACACTATTTGTACAGTAGCTTCTCCCTGTAAGGTTCCATCTGCTGTGACATCTCCACTTTAAGTTTTTGTCATTAAACTTCACAGCTTTATAAACACAACCTGTGCCTTTAATTCCTGTATGTACTTCCCTGAAAAATATCCAAACATACCAATAAACGAACATCTTCTGAATGATCCCTTCTAAGGCATACTTTCTGTTATGATTGCTTTTTCACATTCATACTGTAACTGGCTCAGTATTATATGGTTTTTAAATGCTGTTTTCATTGGCAAGGATTATACTCTGTGACACAGATCAGGAAAGGAACCAAAAAGAAAAGAAACTTGCGAAATTGAACCTGTGAAAAAGGAGAATTTAACACAGATCTACTAACATAAGAGTGAGAATACAGAAATACAAAGCAGATGCCCATCCTTCCACTGCAACTTGTACCAACAAGGAATACAGCTTCAGAGGTGGCTAAGTGAGGTGATCTGCAGAAATGGCCACAGTTGAAGATGCAAAATTAGCTTTCATTTGTCAGGTGTTCCACAAGACATGGTGTGTGGACATAGTTTGAGTGTGTGTATGTTAGGAATCTAACATCACAGTAAAATGGCCATATGCCTTCCTCTCAGTATCTGACTTAATAACTACTCTAAGCAATACACAACCCTTTGCCATGGGAGGTCAAACATGGAAGTCCATGACTCTCCCCATGGCTCCTGCAAGTCTCATAATATTACAAAATATTTTCTCAACTTGCACACACAAGAAGTATAAGAAACATGACCTAAGAAAACACACATACCTGTGTAAATCATATAAAAGATTAGTTTTAGACCATAAAGTTTTAGACTCTGTTCGTATACAGAATTTTTCATACATGAAACTCGATTTCAGAGGAAAAACAAAGGGAAGATATGAAGCTATATAAATACAGCTAAAAGATTGTGATTACTGTTATCTGTAACAAATTATTACTAGATTTGAATTTAGGATTTAGGCCATGAAATCTCAGATTCCTTAGCTTTTTTCACAATGTCCTTGTAAGCCTTCTGGCAGAGCCTGTTATGATGTTAGCACAGAGGTCCCAACCATCCCTTCCCCTTCAGGGCATCACAGTGAAATCAGGAAGCAGTGGAACTAGAAATGATGCAGGGATGCTCTTTTAGCAATGGAGATGTGAATTTCCCATTCCAGTTTGTGGTCTGCAGAGAACCAAATGTGACAGAGCCCTGCAGAAGTGCAGTTCTGCTTCACAGTATTTTAAAGGAAGAGAAGTGGAAAAAACCTGATGCTTTACAACAATAGGCATGTTTTTCCACAAATAAGTTGCATACAGCAAGTAGTCAAATGTACTTAGGAATCATTTTAGGGTGGGGAAAAAGCAGAAAGAAACAGAAAGCTGCAGAAATACATTTGTATGTCCAACATTGACCTTGGCATAAATGTACCTCATTACAACAGATTTTTCTAAACAGCTCAGATTTGCCACATTGTGCACAATATCATCCCCCTCACCTGCACATTTTGACAATGAAATAAAATGAAAGGATGGGTGAATATCAAATTAGTTGGAAGGTTTCTCCTGCAGTTTTCCTTAGTAAATTTCCTGCAAAACCAGACCCCTGCTTAGCAAAGTTTTACTACATGTTTTCCATTTGCACTAAAAAAAAGGTTGTTCCCCAGCACTGAGGCTTCAGCACTCATTTGCAATACAGAAAATGCTCAGGAGTTCCAAGTACTAAGTGAAAACTGCAAAAAATTAATACAGTATAGAGGTTAATCAGGGACAGGGAAGGGAGAGGAATGAGTAGGATTTCCACATTAGAATTTAAAGGATCCTTTTGATGACAGCTTTGCCAAACTAGACCCTTGCCACAGAAAGATTTGTTTCTATGAACTTGTATTTAGCTGGAGAGGAAGGTGTTTTAAAAAATGCATTGCTTGCCATATGGCAGCAATCCAGGAAGTCCAGGGCTTATAGGATTGCATACTAAAATAGGATGCCAATATTCTGTGTTAGAACTTGGCTATGAAATGTAAGAATCTCTGCCTCTTTGTACAGAGACAGTTTCTACTCTGGGAATAGGTCACAAGAAAAAGAAAGGCATATTTTATGATCTTCCTGTAGGAGCTTTCTTGGTTCAGGGTTTATTTTGTGTTGGGCTTGGGGTTTTTTTTGGGGCGTGAGGGTTTGTTTGGGGGAGGTATTTGGCTGGGAGGGTTTTGGTGTAGAAGTTATACCAGCTGGAAACCTTGTGTGCTAAAACCAGTCAAAAGATAGACTGGTGATATCAGTCTTATCTGAAAGTTAAAGTTACAATGATAAGAATGAATATAATAGAAAACAAAAACCAGATTTTTATGAAGTCATAATCAGCTGCCACCTACCATTGCTTTCAGAGGCAAATTTAGCATAGTCTGAATAGCAATAAGATTTAAGTTTGCAGTCTAATGTCTGTGGTTTCTAGGAGGTAAATGAAGGAGTTAAACTCATTTCAGGAAGGTAGAAAGTAGGAACTACTATATTCCATAATCTAAATACTCACAAATAACTAGGAACGTGCACCCAGTGTTAGGATAGTTATGCTTTAATATTCCAGACCTGCAAAATCCCACTGACAACACCTAACTGCAACAAAGAAGAAGCAACAACTAAGTCAAGCCAGGAAAACTATAGCTACACCTTCCTTATGTGTAAACTGAACTGTGTAATTTACCAGCTGATTGTGCTGCTCTTACCATTCAGTCAATGCAACATGACAAGAAAATTAGTTATTCTAGCACCCGAGGCTCATTCCCAGTCTTCATTTATTCTTCACATTTCCCTTTACACTTTGAGAGATGCATGTTAGCCTTGCCCAGACAAAATTAAAAATCCATTAGCAAGAAAAACCCCACCCTACGGCCTGGCTGCAGATAAGAATCATCCAGTACTCATTTTCTTCTCTTCCAATTCTAACATCATTTTGTCCATCCTGCAAACCACAACCATTGTTCCCTGGAAGTGCCCAGGCATCCTCAGCTCTAGCTAAACTCATGATAAAGCAGGCATGATCTCACAATCAGGAGCCCTTCAGGCTCTCATTGCTCTAGATCTTTAACCCTTGTGTTGCCAGGGTCTGCTTGTAGCACTGCTGTGACTTACCAAGCATCTTGCAGAAAAGCCACTAGCATGGCCTGTGCCAAAGGGAAGGGTCTGAGTGGAGTCTCTGGAGTTGACTGGCACAAGCCTCAATGACCTTAGAGGGAACAGAGGAAAAGTAAGGATGTCAGCATGGCAGTTCTGCATGTTTAGATTAAAGCCACCATATGGACCTCAGCAAAGTTTCCTTCTGTTAGAGCACAGCTCCCCAGTACTTAGCAACTGGCATTAGGAAACAGAAAGATTAGCATAGCCTGAATCCTCTAGAGCTCCAAACTACTGAAAATGTTCTGCATTTTGCTGTTTTATCATTTTTAACACAACAACAGAAACTCTTGAGTGCCACTGTACTCATCCCAGAGCTGGAATTCATTTCCTCTTGTGCTGAATTTTTTGAAGCAGTTTATGATACTGATATTTTTTGTCCTTCAGTCATATCACAGAGCATGTGTGGCACTCTTAAGCATCAGGACACAAATACTTGAAAACATTTAAAATAAATGCGAAAAAAAGACAAAGCCAGAACTTCTTCACTGGCCTCCTTGAGTCTGCCAGACACCCAGCCTGAAAGAAGCTGGGATGGCACATGCTGATGGAGCAGGGCCCTTTGCATTTGAAGGATTTGTTTATATGTGTTTTTATAGATATTTCAGAGATTATTTGAAGTAAAAACTAAAATTAAGTTATCGGATTAGCATTAACAGTAACTTAGCCACATCTCTCATTTTGGACAGTATCTCCCCAGGTTTGGATCAGTGGCCCAATATTTCTCTCTCTCCACAGCTTGAACAAACTGAGAGAGGTGATGGCAGAGGAGCACCAAAGTTGGCAGACACTCCCTTCTGTCTCCCTTCAAAGCCTTTCCTCTCAAAGTAAACTTGTTTTTAATACTGGAGAACTCTCTAGAATTTCAAAAGGCAAAAGTCAGATGGACAGAAAAGACAACCTAAATTTTGGAAACTGCACTTTTTATTCTTCATGCATGTCATCCCACATATATCTAACATTAAACCTGTTTCAGCTCAGACCTCACTCCTATGCATTTCAAATAACATTTTGCCTCATGGAGAATTGTGAGAACTCATTACTGCCCTATAAAAATAGGAGTTTAAGTCAGGTCTCAATATATGCATTTAGAAATACATTCAAGTGTTACTCAGTTCCTACTGTACAATCCCTGAATTTGCACTGTTATAAGAAATATTTTTCTCTGGGGACCTTTGTTTTTGTTACCATTATTTTGTGTAAATTTAGAAAGTCACTTGTCAATATTTATTCCTAAGCCAACACCGAAGCTATTATTTACCACAAAGACTTAACATTGGTCCATGCACACAAAAGCTCTATGACACTTCATTTCCTTATGCTTCATAATCATCCACAGATAAAGCATAAGCCCAGCTTGTTTAATACCATTTTTAAAAAAAATCCTACAATTTCAGCTTCTATTAAAAAGGTAAGGAAGAGTTCAAAATTTTCCAAATGGAAAACTATAAAATCACCACTGGGAGAAAAAACTTAAAATTTCAGGCTTTTGAAAGGATGCAACAGACAATTTCTCTAGAATTCTCAGCTTGCAAAAGTTTCAATTACTTGCTGAGTCAGTGACATTTGTTTTAATTTTCTCCCTTTGAGGACTTGTTTCTAGTCCTACTGCAGGCACTAACAGCACCACTAATGACCTCAGTGAGCAGTGTTCGAAGCTGAACACCAGTTATAGTCAGAAAATAATACCTAATACTGAAGCACATTAAATTAGATTATCAAGTTTATGGTTATTGCCTCCTGATGAATTTCATATCACATTTTCTCTGTTTACAACCGCAGTATTCTTCTCACAACTAGCTACAGAAGAAACAAAATACAAGACTTAAGAATGATGCCACTCTTGAAAACATAATCGGCAAAAAAATATATTACTTAAAATATTGCCATCGGCCCTTGCAGACAGTCAGGCAATAAAGCAACACATCAGGACACCTGCTGCATGAGCAGTGTGCTCTCTGTAGGACCCCAACCCAGAAAGCAGTGCTGTCTGCACATCAGATAAACTTTGCCAGGGCACAAAAGGAGGTTACTTCGTATAGATCCCATTTTGGCAAAATAAAAAAATTATTGCTATTTCGATTAGTTTCTCATTCAAAATACAGTTTTCTAGCCAGCACATTTAATTTACAAGTGAGGCTGTCTGCATATAGTACACTGTGCTGCACAGAGGCAAATCTTCACCAGAATGAAGTCTTAGCAATGTCACACAGCTACTTTCAGTCCAGCTTGTGAGGCCTAAGTATGTGCTGTGTAAATAGGTTGCTGGAAAATAAGTAAATATGAAGTACATTAATATTACTAATAGTATTATATTAGTATTTATTGACATTAACAGATAAAGAATGGGAAAGGGTGAAGGAAAAAGAAAAAAAAAAAAGAAGAAAAGGGTGGGAAGAGAAGAGAAGGGGGAAAAAGAAGAAATCTTACATAATTTCTGTGCTGCCCTTTCTCTCAAGATAGGTGTTCTGGAAAGATGAACAGTAAACTTCTCTAACATTTTAAAGTAATTGAGAGGATGATCCAGTTGGCTTTTTTTTTTTTTTTTTTTTTTTTTAAAGTTGATAAGCATAAATGAGTTTGCTGTTCTTTCAGGCTTTTTTATCTGCCCCTTGTGATAAAAAAAGAAAAAGTAATAAAATGTATTTTTTGGTTCCATCAAGGAGACTCTGAATGGACTTTTACTGCAAATAGTTATTTGCACAAGTGCCCACAAGTGTTTCATTCAATTAGGAACAAAACCCAAACAACCCAACAGGATTTGTCTGGCAATCAGGTATTTACAGGCAGTCTCTAGATTGCGGCACACTCACAGAGACACTTCACAAATAATCAGTTTGATCATCAAATACTGTTCTCATATGATAAATTGGACTAGTGGTCACAGAGGACTTGATGGTTTTGCTGTTGCTGCTACTACTGGCTAAATCTTATTAGCAAAATTGCTTTTCTTCCAGTTCAGAAGCCTGTGATAATAATGGTGGCATTAGGATGCCTGTGCTGAGCATTAGATTTTTAAGCTGTGTGTGCATGCATTTTCATGAACACAAGCAGGCTTGTCAAATGTACTATTCTATGCTTCTCCATCTTATTTCTCAGCTGATTTATTTTTGCAGCCAATATTAAGTAAAACACTTTTTACGTATGAATGTTTAATATCAATTTAATTAAAAAAGTTCACAGTTCTCAGTCACTCACTACTGGCCCAGGTAACCTGTACAGTTTCTGTCTCCAGAGGTTTCTGAGTAATTTAAACCCAGTGAACACGTTACAAATGAACAGTTGATCGAAGTGGTACCTGATGGCTCCCTGTCCCTGTCAGCTGCATATTGGTGACTAAATTCTGAGTCTTTATTATAGGCCGGATGAAATTAGGTTCTTGTTGCAAGAGACAAACAGTGTTTCTTCTCTGAATGTGAGTTAATTAAGTGTGGAAATATAAGACCTGTGCCAAAACCTCCCCTTCAAACAGAATTTCTTCCACACTATTAGCTGATGTAAACTCTCAGCCCACATTGAGCAGCAGGGTATGTTGTCAAGGAAAGGATTTGGATTAGTTAAGGTTTGTGAATAAAGTGTGGGTGGGTGACTTTTAAAACATGTAATCCAAAATGTGGAAAGATGGTTATATTTTTTTTTTCAACACTGAAGAAACTGAAACTGGTGTGTTTACCAGTTTAAGATTGCATTTCAGATAAATTTGGCTATATTATGGTGTTCAGCTAATACTCCATCTGGGTACTACTGTTAATCTTTTTTTTTTTTTACTTAGTCAAGGGTACAACATATCAGCATCCAAAATATCTATTTAGAACAATGAAAGATCAGTGGAATTAATTTTCAAATGTTATAAATAAAGGGAATTCCAATTTTGTGGTGGTACCCATGTTAGGTGTTCAGTAGAGGGCAAGTCAGTGTTGAACCAAGAGTCATATATTCATTTATGCAAAATTCTATTACTACATAGAATCTTTTATACTAAAATTGTAATAAATGTTAGTTATAGCTAAGGAAGCAACTCATAAACTTATCTTATTGCAGCTGCTTTTTCATTTTCCTTTCAAATATTTGTAAGTAGATTGTGTATTTCAGAAATACTTCCTATTTAAATGTCACTAATGAAGCCAAGGTTTCTGAAGACAAAAAGGAACAGAAGATCCAACAAAGACATACTTCATGAAAATGTGAGTATGCACCCTTTGTTACTAAACTTAGCCCATAGGATTTAGAAGAAAGAAATGCAATTCTTTGTAACCAGGCTGCTCAACTTTTGCACAGTGAAGTTAACCTTGAGAAAGGAAGTGAAGCAAAAGCAAGAGTTGGAAGGAAAGAGCTGTCAGTCTCTGTGCAGTCAGAGGCTACAAAAATCAGTGGCATTCACTCAGAAAGATGCTTCATGCCTCAATCTGAGCATCATCCCCTCACTTATCTATAACTGCTAAGCTAAAAGACAATTTACAGGAAGAGATGGGAAGCTAAGAAATACTGAAAGTGGTGCAAACTTTAATGAGGAAGAAGTCATCAGCAGTACCAGGAACCAGCAGGCTGGAAGAGCAAAAATAGAAGCACCAAGCAAATACAACATTTAGTGGGACACCTCTGGAAGTACAGCACATTACTTTCCTGTTGAAATCAATTTTGTTCTTTTCCTCTCAACAGTCATTTTAGAAATGATACCTTTGCAATCTCAAAGTCTAACTGGCAGTGTAAAAGCTTTCCAATATTAGCACAAAATTTGTTTTGAAAATTCTAACTAGAGTAAGTTTAAAATTACCAGGGAAAACTTTGAGAGTTATCAGAAGCAAGGAGAGACTTCTTACTATATACTAGTCCTTTAAGATATGTGTTTTCTCTATATGCAACAAAAAGGGCCCAATTTCTAAACAAAACAACACCTCCACAAAAGAAAACAAACCACACCACCAATACTCATCCTGCTCACTAGAAGTAATTTGAATTATTTCATAATGGAAGTAGCAGACAAGTTTTTAATCAAGGATAGGAATGAAATGACATCAGTGCTGTAAGCATAACAAGGAAGAACTTTGTCCAATATGCTTACTAGAAGTGCTTTCTAGATGTCCTTTCTTAAACATAGCCCAAGATTGTTTTTCTTAATGGAACAGACTGAAAACAGTCAAGAAAAATTGATAACACCTGACTTTCCACCAGCTGGAGAGAACTGAACTATCCATTCTCTTTCCAATACAAAGAAGTAAGGTACATCAAAACAAATTAGTGGGGACATGCAAGTAGAAACCAGCTACAACAACAACAGAAGATTGATTCTTCACTGAGCAGATACTTAATAACCTTGGGAAAACAGAAAGCAGGACAAAACTGAAGAAAATTCAGCCAAAAGTGAAATCTCTGAAATCTGAATGTGAAAGTCTCAAGGCTAGCCAGAGATTTTTAAAAACTTGCTAAAGGCATAAAAATCAGAACCCATGCTAGACAGTGCTTTAAGCACAGGAAAAACATTAAATGAAGGAAGGACCATAACGTAAAAGCTCAATGATATCTCTGTGTTGATGTGCACAAGACAGAAAGAGCTGAGGGGACTTTCTGACACCAGAGCATTTCTTCTCAGAGACACATCTAAGGATCTGTTAAAATCTGCACTGTCTGCAGATTTGGCTCTGGAGAAGAGCCAAATCACCATCTGAACAACTTCTTCGTATTCAGCCAAGACTTTAAAAGAATTTGGTCACAAAATTGCCTTTTTACTCACTAATCTGAAAAGCTCTCTTGTTTAAAATGGCCTCCATTTCAGGTGAATGAAAGCACTAAAGCAACTAAAAACCCCAAAAAGGACTTTTGGCTTGGGTAGACAGGTTGCAAGCATTTTGTTAAATATGATAGAATGGAAAACGAGCCAAATTTTCTCATTTTTTTAGTAAAATTTGAATCTCAAATTGATTATTTTTTGAAACAAATAAGCTAGTAAATTTCAGGCATGGAGTGTCCTAGATTTTCTGAAAGAATTAATTCAGAAAAAGTCCCTCAATGACCTTTTAAGAAAAAAAAAGCTATTATTATATAAAAAGGAACGTCCCCTGGCAGATTAATAATTCACAAAAGAATAGGAGGTGAATGATAAGAATAAACAATTCCCTTGTTGATGCTAAATTATTAAAAATAATGAAGAGTCTAATAAATGCAGAAGCATTCCAGAAAGACCTGACAGTGCTGAATGAGAGAGTACTTACTTACAGAGCAGATAAAATTCATCATCAAGAAATGAAAAAATGTGCCTGGGGAAACATAAGTACAAAATTATGTGCTCCAAATTATCTGTAATAAAATAAGTAATCTAGTACCTTTGCAATTGCTCAAAAATAACTGTTACTTTGATAAAAATATAATTTCAATGGCTAGTGGTCTAGACGTAAAAGCTGCTAGAAATTGTTTGGGAAAGAAGAGAGAACAAACCATGCAACCTCACCAGGCTTTTGTATAAATCTTTTGGGGGGCACATTTTGAATCAACTGTGATTTTAATTGCCCTACCTCATAAGGCAGAGAAGGGCAACAAAAGATTATGAGAAGTACCAACTTATTTTCCAGAAATAGACACCAAATAGAAAAAGTCTCTTTAGAACAAGAACCTGAAAACAAAGATGGAGTATGCTCATTTCTTTATCAGCATGGAGAAGATGAATAGGAAATTATTATTGACTCTTTCTCCAAACACCAAAATCACCCAAGGCACATTATTTATTGTTTTTTACAAAAAACATAGAAGAACAAATATTGTTACATCCTTCATTGATTATTTTGCCACAGAACACTGGGCTGATCCAAAACATAAGTTCAAAAAGGAATTTAGAAATTTTATGGGCAATAGATTTTTTGAGAGACGTAACACAATTCATGCAGTGTTTGGTAGGGCTTTGACTGCAGCCTTCCACAGGTTAAGGGGGAGTGGATCACTCTTCATGTGTCCTGCTTTTACACCTGTTCACTGCTTCCAGAGGTGAGGGCAAAAGAAGACTAAACAGTAGTTTAGTAATGTAGTTTTCTGTAATTTTCTTGAAGTATCATTACATTCTGGAAAAAGTAACCTTTTCCTAGGAAAAGAGGAAAGATACTAAGATGTGTTTTCCTGTGGGGGAAGTGTTTCTTGTTTGCAGTGGAGAACAAAGTGAAGGTGATGGCTTTTTGTTAGGCAACATCTAAACCTTTTATGTCACAGCTATCCATTTTCCAGATTAAATGAGCTTGCTGCATTCCCAGCACAAGAGGAACAGGTAAATTCGGTGGTGAAGTGGGACTCCCAACTTAAACCATGCCAGTGGAAGCTGCTGTTTTGTTAAACCAACTCACTGTGAAGAGTAACAGAGAATAGCAGCCACATTATTTATACTACCAAGTCTATGGCTGAAAAAAAACCATTCACATGCCAGGGAACCTGGGCAGTCAAACCTGCATTCTGCCAAACCCTTACTAACAACTTTTGTCCACTATTTATCTAATGGAAAATAAGCTTCAGTTCCTAATCAGCTGAACACCTCTCTACCTGAATACCCACTGATTTTCATATAAATTCTCTTTTCAGACTATAAAAGCCAGTGCAAACCTATATAGCAGAAAACTCTAGAAACCATAGATTCCAAAGGGCTCATTCATTTTTCTAGTCATGAAGCAGAGCAGGCAGCCAGGCAGCTTTCCCTCTCCCTTGTCATTTACTGAAATATGGACTCATCATGTCCACACAGGGAATTAAAAGCAAACTGAACCATTTGTGTTCAGTTCTTCCTGAGATTTTTTCCTTCAAGTCTCAGCAGGAATTCCTCTCTACCCCTCCTCTCCCAAGATCTAGAGTGGCAGTTTTCCTGAAGTGTAATAGCAAGATTCTCTTTGGTTCCCCTCCTGCTCCCATCAAGTTTAATTAGGATCCTAATTTTTTTTATGGATATACTGGACTCTGTGTGGAAGAAATGTAGACAACTAGAGGTTACTCCAGAGGTCTGGTTACTGATGTTAGTTAAGTCACCTATTTTAGCTGCAGTGATATGTTTCAAAGAATCTAAGTAAAGGTTTGAAAATTCTGGCTCAAACTCTTCCCTTTAATATACACACCACTTCTAGTTATAACTCCAGTGAGAGCACTCTAAAGAATGACATAGCCCCACACCAGTCTTTTACTGTGTTCATCACCCTTCAGAGTGCAGTAGAAAAACATAGTATAATGTCATATATAGAAACTGAGTTGTTTGATTTATTCCTCCTTTCCATTCTTTCAGAGTTTTTGGATTTATGTCTTCAACATTTTACATTTCTTCTTACTAATGATATGCTCCCAAAGCTATTTCCCATTCCATACTCCCTTTACTGTTTTCAATACTGAGCTATAATGACTTATTTCCACCCACACTACACAATTTCTCCAAGGCCCCATCTTCATTATGACCAAACCTACCATTAGATAGTAGTTTTTAGCTCTAGGAAATCAGTATTATTTTACAAACTTAAGAACAATTTCAAATGTAAGGAAGATACAACAACAACGTGCAAGTTCTTTGGAGAAAAGAAAAAATGTTCTTTAGAGGAGGTGTGATTTGTACTCTTAAGTCACTTCTTTACCCACATGATGACCCCCAGTTCCCTTCTTACCCCATGTCAAAGCCTGTAACATAATTCATCAGGTTACTGTGTTTGAGCAGCAACTCTTAGGTCAGCAGCTATCCTTGAGTCATTGCCAAGAAAACATTTTCAACAGGAAAGGAAGCAACAACATGCAGCAAGATAATTTAGCATATTCCACTATTGACAAAACCATTTCCCTGCCAAAACATTTTTTCTCAGTTACTCAGAGAAGGGTTGGTGACCTACTTAATTCTCTGAAGAACGCCTCCGAAGATACAGACAGTTCCCTTAAATAACCTTTTAAATCAAAATATCTCAAACACTTGGCAATGTTTTAGGTCCACATCATGAAGGTACTTTGTAACAGACCTTGCCAAAGTCACAAACAGGTGACCAAACCCGGCCTGTCAAGGACATGCTGCTAGGGTCATACCAAAGCAATCAGTTTTCTGGGGCACTACCACACACTTTCCCCTCCTGTTTCCTCTCAATACCTGCCAGGTATTGAAAAAAAGAACTTTGCAGTTGCAGAGCTGTGCAGGACACACACAGCTTCTCCTGCACTGCTTCCAGCTCTCTGATGGTGGTGGCACCTGACTGACCAGTCTTGATAGAGACAGCCCAGAGGCGAAGCAGAAAAAGGCACAAAGAAATGAGTTCTAAGGTTGCTTGGACTGCTCAGGCTCCAAACAAGGAGTGTATCTTCGGCCCTGTGTTAACAGCTTACCTTCTGGGCTTTCCTATTTCTGTTTCCTTCTCCAGAGCTGTCAACCTGCTTCTTCACAAGTCCTTTCAATACTTCTCTCCACTGATATTCTGGATACATTCTAATGTAAAGAAAAGTTTGGTGGCTGGTTGTGGGGGCTTTTTTGTTTGTTTGTTTTGCTTTGTTTTTTTCTTTTGGATTTTTTTTTTTTTTTTTTCTAATGATTCAAGATTTAGGGCACTATGGAAGTCACCCTGAAGTAATTTCAGAGTCATGGATACAACACAGAAAAAAAAAGCCTGGTAAGTATAAACATGCAGGGAACCCAACTACACCTGAAATGGCAACAGACTGCTTTGAATCACGTACTACTGCTCTACAGAACATGATGTAGAACTTTAAAATGCTAGAAGCTGGGGAATTGACTCTGTCCATTTTATAATATGGATTGCTGTGGTTACTCCATTTGCTTGCATGGCTTTTAAAAACAAGAGTGAAGCAAAGTTGATGCCACAGTTATACACAATTTTATACCCAGCAGAGATGAGTTGTTTACAAGTCATGCAGAGAAATACTGCTCTTTAACTTCAGGGAAAAGTATGCTTAAAAAAAGTAGGAACATCTTTGTTGGGTTAAGCTGCTATAACTTACAACTAGAGCAGAATTGAATAAAGTGAATATCAAAATTCTCAGCAGCAGCTTTTCTTCTGAATTCAACCCAAACTAATAAATCTACTGTGGCTCTCCTTTTTCTGTTTGTTTGTGTTCTTAACTAGATGACAAGTCTTGTCCATGTGCCATAGATAAATGTAGCATAGTGTCAGGGAAATGACAGAAGCATCCTTAGTTCTGCCAGACAAATCACAGTAGATGGGACATTATTTTTTCGTTGGTTATTTGACAGTGCCATCTGTAACTCCTGACAATTTTCATGTGTTACTCGGGGCAACCATTTTCCTTTTGTTAAGAAGAAAAGAAGCACATGAAAGAGCTGCCCATCATAAAGTTCACAAGTTAGGGCAATAATTCTTGTGCAACTTTTCAAACACTCCTACCTGCATTATTGAAGAGAGATAAAACACCAAAGTGTACAAGGGAATCTACAGACTGAAAAACACTGATGCAAACTCAGAAAATGATTTGTGCTCGATGTCCTATGATTCAGAGCACCACAATTGCACACCACTTGCTTTGCACCTCAGGGCCAGAATGGGCATTTGGTTAGAACACCAGCATGGGAAACACCAGGCTATGGGGGCTGGATGCACATGATGTAGTACAGAAATGCTCTGTTGTGTTATAACTGAAGCCATTTCTTCCTTCTTTATGGAAAAATAAGACTCCAACTTCCTCCATGCCACCTGTTCCGTGTCAAGGAACAAGGCTACTGCAGTTCAGTAAACTGGAGAAACTTATCATAAGAAAAACATAGCTATGTACACCTTCACACTGATTGTTGCAGATACTAGCTAAGCAGTTCAGCTCCTCTAATATTGCAGGAAAAGAGAAAAAGAGAAGGAATCCTGCATAATAAGCATCATCCAGGTATAAAAGGTAGTTTTCTTTACTAATACTACAAGTGCCAAAAGATGGCCTTGGTCCCAGAGTTATTAAACATGTTAATAAGATTTATGTTGTATCTGCAAGATTGTTGTAGGAAGGTCTGAAGCATTAAAGCATTCTAGACCTATAAAGCCTCATGCAGGATTTCTACTTGACTTTTCCTATGATACCATTTAAACCACAAGCCTTTTGTTTTCAGCTCTCTCCCACAGTTCGGCTTAGAATCCTGCATGACAGTGGTTTTTTGCAACTTTTCTACTTTCCTCTCCTCAAATTAGTCTGCAAATATTGGTCTGCAATATGATATTTTGCTTATTTGTCTTAATGATGGCAAGACATGACACAGGGGAGGCATGAGTTTCCAACACTGGTTCTACAACTAGCTTTCTGCACAAATCAGAGTACATTTTGCAGTCACAATGCTTAAAATCTAAAGTCAGTGTTAGTTGCATATACTTAACATCAGTAAGAGAAAGAAAGGACTTCAGTACCTAAAAACTGTTTAGTCCTGCCTTCCAAGAACATCCTCTGGAGACTGGATACTTTCTAAAAATAAAACCAAAAACCACAGTGTAAAACAGAGAGCGAGTTTAGATTTAAGCACATATGTTTGAATAACTTAGTCAGCAAGCATTTTTTTGACTAATAAAAAAAGTTTAAATCTTTGTCATGCAAAATGTGATGGATGGTATCCTTTGGGATTCTCCCTTTCTCCACTACAGAGAAAGATTCAGGAGAAGTATCCTTCTGCTGCAGAAATTCACCACAAAAAAATCAGATGCCTTCATGGAAGAGATGTGTTTTTCTCAAGAAAAGTTGCTCTTGAAGTAAAATAATAAGTTCCTAGGTGATCTTAGCATGGAAATAACAGAAAATGCTCCAGAAAATCTAACCTGTTCCTTTCTTCCTTAAAGTCAAGGATGTAATCACTCTTGTCAGAAATGTTATTATGCCATATAGTAAAATTTGAGATCATTAAAACACCAGAAGGGATTTGATATTATAGGCACTGCTCATGAAATTACTTGCTGCACACTGACAAGATCTGGAAGCCCTGTGAGCTTTTTCCTTTAAAATGATATATTTTATTCTGAGAGAAAGAAATTTGAAGAAATTATGTGCAGACTACTTTCCAAGTAACAGCAGAAACCCAATTTGTGTTCAAAAACAAAAGTCTATGTACAATAGCCTTTAAGGATTATATTGAAAATGTTGACAAATGAATGGTGAAGAAGTGAAATTCCCTGTATGAAAAAATAAATACAGTGATTACAGAAAGTACATCAAATTCTGTACAGGAAACTTTGTAGTGCATTAATATTTTCATTTAAATTGACTTGTAGCATATCATGTTTCTTTGAAGCAGTAGAAAGAACCATATAAATACTCCATTAGTCACAGAAGAGATAGCAAGATGTACCTGTAAGTGCTGTTAAACCTGAAGTCAATGTATAAACTAAATCAACTAAACTAAGAAAAAAAATAGAACTTTCAATATAGAGAAACAAGCGAGTCTTAATGACGACTCAGCAGCTATGGACTAAACATATAACTTCCTTTTTCATGCGTTAAAAAAAAAAAACAAACAACACAAAAACCCAAAAAACAAAAAACCCAGGATGTCATAGAAAGCTGGGAGAAGCTTAGCAGGCCACCTTCCCCTGAATTGAATTCTTAGAGCAAAAGACTGGAATAGAAAGGTTGATAGAAGCATCATAAAACACAGGCCTCCTCCTCACACACACCAGATTCCATATCAGGAAATTGCATCTGCTTCTAAAGAAGCAGCACTAAAAATATTCTCTTAGTCTCCTCTCATCACACTATCAATCTGAAGAAGAAAGGTACAAGTTTGAAGTAATCCCTCCAAATCTGCTTCTCAGATCCTTTAAAACACTCTCAGCATTTAGTGTCAGAGTGCTTTTTAGGGACTCAGTGGCCTTTCTGACAAAGGACCAAGCTGACCTTTTTCTAGTCAAAGAAGAAAAATATGGGATACCTGACTGCCATGAAGAGTTCTGCATACAGATTCTTTCCCATGCTGCCAAGATGGCCCAAGACCATGGCTTAAGCCTGTTGGTAAAAGACTTTTTTTTTTTCTCTAGTCCTAATCTTCTGCTTTTCTAATAGTACCTCCTCTTCAATATGTGAAAACCTTTTTACACCAATAAAACATGAAAAGTTGGGCAAATGTTTTGACCCAAGTTTCTTTTTGGAGCAACTAATCCCATCTCTCTATGGCATGCAACAATCATGCATTGCATAAAGCTAGAGAGTTTTGTATTGAGGTTATTCCTTCCATTATGTTAGAATCCCTATCACTGTCCCTCTTATCTTAATCCATAGATGTCCAATATCAGAAATGTTGTGAGTTTTTTTCTGGCCAAACATTGTATTAATGACATATTCCCACATTTTAATCCATCACTATGGGCTCTGCTAAAGCACTTCCCTGCTGAACAATATGGATAATATTCAGTTTACCTGACCTCCACTTCATTTAATTGCTGAATATCAACTTGCATACCTAGCAAGTGCGTGATCAGAACTCATACATAATTATGACATTGTCTGAGATGCTGTCCCAGAATAAGTAATGAACAGGAAGAAATAAATTTAGGTAATTGTGGAATATAATTAGCTTATTTCATGAAAAATGTGGGCTGCATAAAAAATAAAGAAATTGTGATTTTATTTAGACATAGCTTTAAGAGTATTTTTAGAGCAGCTGACTGGGAACGTTTCAGCTGAGATGTGCTCTGAACACAGAGACAGATCTGTAATTTACAATAATGAAAAGTCATAAATGTCTCTATTAAAGAGTTATTTCCTGCATAAAGAAGAATAAGGGACTGAGGGGTCTCATAGGTGAATGCAGAAGGAGTAGGTACACTATTTTTTATAAAATAGTTCCAGAACAAGCACTGAACAAGAAGCCACATCCAAAATCCCTAAATGACACTGATGCAGATGCCAGCTTGGGGCCATGGTTTTGGATCAGTGTAGTATCACTCTCTGTATGGAACACATTAGTTTCAGCTACCACAAAACTGAATTTAAAAAATTAAAGCCTATTGATCTTTTCTGAGACTAAGAAATCATGTAACTTTGTGCCAAAACCTTCCACTAAAACAAAAATATTAACAAAAAACCCCACAGCTATGTTGTCTTTAAGATTATATCCTCGTGTAAGACTCCAACACATTTAAGAAAAGTATCCTAAAAAAAAAAAAGCAATATTGTACTGCAGCACTCATGAGTGCCAAGGCTGGTGGCTGACAGGCCTAAGGGGGGTTTTAGAGTATGACTTGTAGCAGGGAACTTCTGCCTTTATGTGTAAGACTTCCAGTAAATATATTCACTGACGAGGAGGCCAATATGAAAAGATAAAAATCTACCTTAAGTTTTAAGGGAACGGAGTCCACAATTTTTTTGAATTGCGCTCAGACTTTTCAGCATCAAAGTCATTATCTCATTGTTGCCACATACCAGGAGATATTTGTGGGTCCCTGGAGTACAATCATGGACTCACTTGAAAGGAAGGGAAATACTTTGATATTCAAGAAATAACTTTATAAATTAGGAGGATTTCTGAGGCACAACCTCAGAGATCCTCACGAAGGGGCATCCTCAGACCTCAGGCCCAAGATGGCACCTGTGAGGAACCTCAGAGTACCAGGGCCAGGCTGGGGCTGGGTCACCAGAGAGGGGGGTCCCTGAGCCTGACGGGTGACCGGATCACCAGAGAGGGGTCCCTGAGCCTGCCGGGGGGCCAGGTCACCAGAGAGGCAGTGGTTGTCACTGTGAAACGTGCAGCTGTACCAAGGTGGTCACTCAGGAAGGGGGCAGCCACCATCACTGTGGGGAGCTGGGCCCTGGGTGGTCACTGGGGAGGCAGAGGGCAGGGACAGGCCAGGCCTGTGATGTTGGCAGCAGTGCAGAGCCCCTGGGCTTCTCTGCAAAATTTATTTTTTTTTTTGTGGACTAATTCTCATTATGAGCTTATAAACAAACTATGTCATGCCATGTTCTTTCTGAAGAAAGGGCTATTTTCAGCCCAGACACTTAAAGCTGTTTTTCTTCCTCAAAAGGCAGAGTCCTTTAGCCTCAGACAGTATACGCACCCAAAAGGATCACACACACATTTTTGAGAGGAGGAGTACTTTTTTTGCCAAAAATAACTTTTAATTCTTGCAATAATTCCACATTCCACTCTCAGACATAACTAGGGTTGAGATGAACAGCAGTAGATATTCTGAATCTCCAAGTGACTTGAAGCCAGATGGAGCTTTGCACAGGCGACTCACTTGGCCCCATGCTCTTGATCATTCTGGAAACCACCAGACTACAATGACAGCTAAGAGCTTAAAACTGCTGGTGTAATTTTAAAGTGCTTGTTAATTCAAGTGTCACAGTAACGTTAAAAAAATTACAACATCCGTGCTACCACTGTCAGCGTCAGGATGCTTCAAGAGTCCTCAGCACACAAAACCTTCCTGCAGCTTCCTCCCTCTCCCTCCACTGCCTCATCAGTTGGGTAGCTCAGATTGCTGTAGCTGAGATAGCTGAGACCTGCCCAGGTCTCAGATCTCAAGATCTCATTGTGTTAAAAAAAAAAATTCTATCATATTCACTGTACTTTTTTGTTTTGAAGAAATATGCAGCCATCACTCTGGTTATTTATAAGGAACTTATTCTTAGCTACAGCAGATACTGCTTCTGATTCTTTAATTTTACAGGCCCAAAAAGACTATGAAAACTTCATTTGGGTCAAAAACTCTGAACAGGGTGACAGAAGAAATAGTTACATACCTAAAAATACAAAGTTAATTTATGACCATGCACTAAGAAAAAGTAATGGTTACTGGGTTGCAGGCAACTGAGAAATGAGAACCTTTCCTCTGGAAATGTTCTATAAAACAAGAGGAGAATGGAGGTCAGCCTGACAGGATTTGTACCTCTGTAAAACCAACTGAAATGGCAAAATAAATATTGTGTATTAGGGTATTCTGAGAAGGACACCAGTTATTTAAAGGTGAAGTTTTGAATTTTAATTATCATTTGATAAAATAGAATTCTAAACTTGTAGAAGCAAGCCTCAATTGGAGACATCACAGAAAAAAGGGACATTTGTTTGATAAAAACATTTTGGTTCCTTCACATCTGATCTTGCAATCCAGAATTCATACTTCAGTCATTTAATACAAGCAAGATTGTTCTATTTCTGTGAAAGATAAAAACACATATAGAGGAACCACTTCAAAATTGAGGTCTGAAATACTACCAGTAAGGCTCTACACTACTCAGGAGTGTAGAGTAAGGCTGCAAGCATGATATTGATGGAGTTGTTTAATACACAGTTCTGTGCAAAATCAAGACTGCATTGCTTATTTTCTATTCTGCTTAAGATTTTGTGCTATTTAATTTCTAAAAGACTCAGCTTCTGACATAAGGCATTAATTGAGAACACTTTTTAATCTCCTGGTTGTTTAGAAAACCCTCTATACTGCTTTGGTGGTTTTTTTAATCCTTGAAGGAGACAATACTGACATTTGTACTTGGGAATTTTGTTGCAGATCCTTTCCAATAGAACTACTAACACACCTCAGCTCACTTGTTTGTGTGGATGACCATATCCCCCAAAATGGAGAGATACTTTCTGCTTCAAGGGTTTTGTTACTTTGCACTTCTCTTTATGTTACAACCACAGCAGACTCCAACACTTACCCAAAAGAAGGTTCATAGAGTAGTTTAACTCACCCAAAGCAACAGCTTGCCAATAAAACCAAACAAAACGAGACTCTACACACAGTCACATATTGGTTATTTTTATCTTGTTCATCATGAGAATGGTACCAAACAATCCCTGCTTTCTTTCAACAAATAATTTGATACCTAGTGAAAGATCTGTGCCCTTAAGCACCCTAAAAAGTTATATAGTTATGTTTAAAATTCATGATTGTAGGCAGATCAATAAATAGCAGTAAGAAAATTCCTAACAAGCATCTATTTTATTTATTCTAACATCCCATTTTAGTACTCTACCATACAATGTTCTCAAGCAATGCTGAGAGCTGTGCAGCAAACTGGGAAGTCATAGAGATTCCCATCAGTGGAGAAAATTTCAAAAGGGCAGTCTGGGAATAGGTGAAATGGAGGCTGTTCATGCAGCTGAAACATTTTGAGAAAGCCCATGAGCTAAATCATAAAAGAGGGATGTAAATGAAAATAATCAGAGCAAGCAATGCTGCCTAAAGGTAACATTATAGTGTCTAGCATTTTAATGGATGTATCAGGCAATTTTAGAACTTTTACATATTTCAAGAAATGAAGCTGAAAATTTCCTGCACTGTCTTACAGAGGCAGTTCTTACTGAGGCTTTTTCGGGGATGTTATATCAGATGTACTTCAGTCATTTGTAAAAACTAGCAGAATTAGTAGAAACTTCTCTTTTGTCCCTATTAACAAAATTAAATTCCAACTACTTTCTTAAAGAGCTCGCTATGTACTAGTGTTCCTTGTCATGAGGAAATCCTTTTTCACCCCTTCTATGAAAAACACTATTTAGCTGTTCCCTTGCAGTTCATAAATGCTTAATCTGCTGGCACTGAGCAGCTCCAGCCTGGGCAGTTGAGGCAACAGGCACAGAAATGCAAGCAGGCTCTAGGGCCAGGAAAGCAGACGGGGGGCTGGGACAAAAGCCAGGATGAAGGGGTGGAAGCATGCAGGTACAGAAACAAAGAAGTTGCAGGTGGAAGACTAAAAGCACAAAGTAACTTTATCTTGTTCCTACTGTCTTTGTTAAGTTCGTAACCTCATTGTCCTTCTAAGTACCTTTTGTGTTTTGGAAGTCAAACGCTTCGCCAGATTTTTTTCTTGGTCTATATTTATCAGTCCATTGGCTGACTTAAAAGACAAGATGATTATTTAACTATGTCTTCATCTACTATTGTGAACATGCACAGAACTCTGTATACATAGGAATCTGCAGCACTACAAAAGAAAAAAAAATTAAAAAAAATATCACGCTTTGTCCATACTGAATATAACTTTTCAGTATAGAGTATGTAGACAGTTTGGTTTCAAGAGGAGGGCTAGGTATTCCTAATAGTACTCACATTTAGGTGTAAACATCTTTTATGGTGTAGCTGTGACGTTAACAGATGTGTAATGACTTCCAGTTACTTGGAACAACAGGTTATACAGACGTGAAGAATGAAGAACGCAGCAGTACTTCTGCGGCACAATCCTTTTTAGAACTCAGCATCACTATAACCTACTGGAGATGCACACAGACCCCAGATATCTACTTGACTAATGTCACTGATATTCATGATGTTGAATTAGAAGATTTTAACCCCAGCTATAACTAGATTTAGCCTTCAACGTAAACACATTTTTTTCCTTATGCTCACAGGACTGTCTTAAAAATGGTCTGCACCAGCACAAGTAAATATGAGGTAAATATCATAAAATTGCTTTTGACGTTGCTCCCTGACTCATTTCCTTCAAGACCAGTGAACCCTGCAGAGCTGTTATTAACTACACCTCACTCACTAAAACTTCTTTTTGGGTGCCACACCATATACCTTGATCCCCTCTATCTTCATGCATTTGGAAGGAAAATTCAGAGCATCAAAACCAGTGAGTCAATGCAATTATATAAATGACTAACAGCACTATAAATACACACTTGATATATCAACATGCCCTCTCACTCCCAAAGAAAGCAGAAACCAAAAAGCCCCCAATATTTTTTTTTGCCTAGGATTTTCAATCTTTCACCCCATTTATCCTGCTCTTTGGGTTTTATAGCGGCCTAAGTAACAGGATAGTCACCCTGGATATGAAAATCGTGTAACTCCTTGCAGTTAAACAACAATCCAACAAAACCTCGAGGTTCCTTCCTGACACATGTTTTTTACATTAGCATCAGTAGCTCTTACTTTCTCTAAGCCACATCACCACTGTACCTGGACCTGCTGGTAAGGGCTTGCCTGGTTCTGTTGTGCATCTCCTACTGCTCCTTAGTACTCCCATTTTCAAAATCACAGGGTCATGGTTCTTTTTCAAGTTTGTGCTTGCATTTCTGCAGCTTGACAGCCACAGTGGTCTAATACATGCCAGTTCAAATTCATAGCCAGGAAAGTTAGTGGAGTAAAATTAAAACAGAAACCCACAGTTATTTAATCACTTGGGTCCCAGCTTTGCACAAACATGTGCATTCCAAGCAGCAGTTGTGCCAGCTTCAATGAAGTTGGCTCTGACACAGCTAATTAGCACCAAAATGTATCCAAACAGGGCCTCTGCTACAACACCAGTGAAGATCTGATCGACAGAGTAATTAAAATGCTTGTAGGCATCACAAGCTAAAACAATTCATGTGAACACAATAGCTGCTGCATGCTTTGTGCTGCAATTATGTTGCAATTACAACAGTAGCTACACATCTGTCAAGTATTAGGGATTTTTTCATAAAGACCCTCTGCAGGAAGACCACCAGATAAAATCCTTTGGGAGATGCCTGTTCATTCTAATCACAAGATAAAGCAAGATGTGTGAATCTAACTGAACTCTGAAGTCACTGTGCTCATCTCTGATGCCCATCACTGAGAGATGTGAGCAGGCAGTTTGCCTGCCTGAAGCTATGCCATGCTCTGGCAGGAGCAGTCTCCACAGCTTCACTCCTTTTGGTCCTATGGACTCTGCAGGCAGCTGACCATTCTAGGTCACCTCTTCTGAATGAAATTTTAATACATTTAAAAAGCTGACTGGTTGAACTGACCTCTTTTTTTGTCAGCTCTTCAGACTGGTTTCAGAGATCCCAAAATAAGATTTAGACTTCCAAAGCAGTTTGCATGGGAGCTCTGTAAATTCAGTCTGAAGAGTTTTACTACAGGAAAATGAGCTGGTATATCATTTTGCTGCAGTACATTTTAAATACACCAAAAGCACAGAGTATCCAGGTTCAGCATTGATTTGCATAAGGTCATATGAACCTGGTTGTTCTCCCTATAAAAAGCGCTTTCGCTGTAGGAAATTCAGACTGCATTGCAGGAACACCATGAAAGACAGAGAGCACAGGAACTCTCTCACCAGCTTCCTCACACACAGAATAAAAAAGAAATCAGCCAAGGTGTTAGACAAAGTAAGAAGGAGGCCTATATTTGGCAGCTCTTCTCTACATGCAGTTCTACTTCAAAGCAGCAAATGTAGTGCCTCTGGTAGCACATTTCAACCCATAACCTTCATTCAGCTACGCAGAAATTTGTTAAATTCCACACACAGCTGAAATATTCCATTTTTTATTTTAACAGTTCTCGAGGTTTTTCATAAGCATATGTAATAGCCATTAAAAGAACAAATCAAAAATGAAAAAAGTGGATGCACACACAGCCCCAAGACAATCCCCATGATCTTCCTTTTGCCAGTCTTCTGTGTTCCCAGTCTTTAGACCAGGAACCTGAATTTTGGGAGAATAGCATGTTTAAGCACATGCTTTATTTTATTTCAAATGCACTAAACCGTTGAAAAATATCATGTAAATCAAACCTAAAAGCTGTTGGACAAGGTAAAGGAGACAAGGGGATCAGTGAGAAGGGTTGTTTGCTTTTTTGGCATCCTTTCAAAAAGCAGGGATAGACAAAATTCACAGAGAGAAAGTGATCTTGTTTAAAAGATTCCTGGTAGAAATAACCAAGACTTTGAAATCTGGAAAAAGAAATATTAAACATGCAACGTAGATATTCTAGCACAGAGCTAGTGTGTAGAGATGACCCATTCACCATATCTTACAGCACGAGAATGAAGGGGCCTCAAATGAATCAAGTGCCAAAGTCAAATGAAAAAGGGTTGTAGAGCTAGGGATCTCCTTGTTAGAGAACACTGAAAGTTTATATTAAAAATTAAAGAGAAACCATGCAGGTTTCATGGAAGAGATTACTGTCAATGATTACTGACTCTATATCACCTCAGGATGTTTCTGCATTAAAAACACATGGAGCTGTGGGAAGGCCCAGCGGATGCTGGTTGTGTATGTTTGTCCTGTTCTCATGCTCTGTCTGACATGCCTGCTTTTGAATTCCCTTGGAGAAAGGACCTTGGTCTATAGCTTTTATTATTAAACAAAATATTAAAAACTTGCAAAAATATCCCTTTATAAAGTTATTTCCATGCTGTTATCTCTCAAGCGATGGTAAGTCATAGAGAAAAAGCCGTATGACTCTCTCTGAAGTCCCAGAGACCTAAAGGCCCAGAGTAGACAGGTTTCAGAGAACATCTAATGGACTCCTGGTTTGTATTATCTAGTACTTTTTATTCTTCCCAAAGGCTGGTCTGACTGAACTTTCTTCCTTTCATACATGGCCAAGTGCCAAGAAAAGTAGGAAAGAAAGGAGAAACATGGCATGGAGATTGTCAACTTACATCAAAGGATGTCACATTATATCAAGGAGGACAGTCATTCTGCCTAACTTTCAGCTCTTATACAAAGAAGGCAATTAGCCAACCAAAACAAGGAGAAAGAGGGAGACTTCTGTAGGTTCTCCCAGACAGTGATTCAGAGTTCAACACCTACTCAAAAATCCTCTGCTGGTGTATTCATCTCTCCCAGGCAGACTAAGAGACAAGCTGGCACACAGAGAAATCCAAGCAAAAAGGCTGATTTTAGGCAGATAAATACCCCTTTGTGTGAAGATTGTAAGTAAAGAGCCCAAAGAGAGACAGCTATCAAATAAATTGCTCGTGATTGCTTTTAGACTGCCCAGGAATGATAGTATTTTATCATGTCATCATATCTAATAAACAGAAAATGCAACTGAGTCACTCAGTGGGCAATTTGATTTGAATTTTCATTTCTCTTTGATGCTTATAATTTCATTTTATATTAGAAGTAGAGAGGGTAGGCTGTGAAAATTATAATAGATAATCTAATAGTGCATATTTATGCCTACGTTATCATGAAAGTAGCAAGACCTGATAACCCCCTAGCAGCAACTAGGACTAAAGATGAAACTTTCACAGAGACTTTTGCAGCATTACTGCCATCATTACCCTGCCACTCCATAGAAACCTGATGGTATTTTTCAGCACAATAGAGCAACCTTCCTTTGGCAAAATGCTGGTATTAGCTGAACTACTCTGCAGCTCTGGAAAGCCCAGAGGAGCTCATTTAGAAGGGGGTTAATGGACCAAATTCTGCACTTGAATTCCCAAAATCCAAGCCTCCATGGGGATATTCTCCCAGTTTTACTACCATTCAGCAATATTTGCTTTCTGCCTTTCTGATCATATGTAAATTGCATGGATTAACTGTCTTCACAGCTGTACGAGCTGCTTCAGGTCATGGTTACCTGACTTCCAGAAGCATCACTGCGCCTGTATCACAATCCAGACAAATACGTTACACAATTTCACTCAGTTCCTCTTCCAAAAGTCCTTGAATTAATTTAGGTTCATAATTATCCAAGTATGCGCTTAATTGGTTTGGGGATGAGTCCTTTTTTAATTATTTTTTTTCAGTCTCTCTCAATTAGGCTCAATTTAAATGCTTCCATATGAAACATCCTAAGATAAATACTCTTCTGGAAACTATTGCAGTAGACAGCTCAAAGCACAGCACAAATGTAGCAGAATATACCTGTCTGGGAACATGAAAGTGTATTGTGAACTTGATTCTTACATAAACGAAGTTATGCCTACTTCTCTCCTGCTGTTTCAATTCAGCAAGTATTATAGGCTTCTGAATTGTAGTACAAATGCATCTTAAACTGCTATAATACTGATGTGGATTGCCTATCTCATGCTTTACAGCACAAGAATAGATTACCTGCAGCAGTTAAGAAATGTCTAGCAATTAGAATTTTTAAGAATAATTTGGAAAAAAACACTTCTGACAGTTGCTTAATAATGTAATTGACATTACTACACTTAAAGGCATTATCCCCAAACCTATTTTGTTGGATTTCATGGTACAGCAACATTTAAACTACAGTACAAATTTATAAAACAGCAGCAATTCAGAGACTTTGGGAATTGGTGTGGCTATATGGCCTTCTAAAGCCCTTTCTAGCCTGAATTATCACCTGTTTCTCTCTGTATAGCTATATAGATTGCTGTATATCAAACTGTTCCCTTCTGCACACCTCTGTGATTTTAAAGCTCAAAGCATCAAATACTGAAAACTATAAAGGGTAATCAGTTGGCAACATATATGCCTACATAGAAACATGGTTCTTATACTGTACATCTCACACCCTTAATCTTGGGGTCTATATACATCTCCCATCTGTTTCTGTCTACATTGTGGTCTGCCTATACTTCCCCCTCCATTTCTTTCATCTTTTCTCTTTTCCTCTGGAAAGAAGCACATTCTAAGAATTTTAATAGATTTCTCTGTGTGCTTAGAATTTGTCCAAAGTGTTCCAACATTCTAAAAGATCTTCACACCTAAATGAGCTATGTTTACAGATAAACACTCAGAACAATGAAAAAAATATTTGCATTTTAATTTGCAGTAAAGTAAAAGCTTGGCTGCCACATCAATAAGCTCTTATGTAACTAACTTTGTGAGGCAGTAAATTCTTTTCCCTATAGGTAGTGGATTATGAGGATGTAATACATTGAGTTTGCTCTGTGATCTCAACACAGAAATAAAGAAAAAGAAACCAAAGAAATTACCACCTTAGAAAACATGCAGCATTCTTGGGCTCAGTGTAACTAGCTTCATAATCTGAATGAGCTTTTGATACAAAATGTTACAACTAAAATCATGGTGTGGATTTGTATCTCTAGGATCTATTTTTTTAGCAAGGGTTTTCTCTCAAGAAAAACAGATTCATGGTTCCACAAGAACAAGAATATTGAGAGATCACTGCTCATGACAGGCAAAATTTAATTACACCCAAAGCACCATTAAAACTTTAACATTAGTCTGTTGTTTTTTTCTAAAACTGAAGAACTACATAGCTGATATCCCAAAAACAAGAAGAAAAGGTAACCTTATTCTTTCTTTATTATTATTATTATTACTACTACTACTACTTCTGGGGTTTTTTGCTTCTTAGGAGAAGTAAAACTTCTTAGAAGTAAAACTTACTTAGAAGGATTTGGAGATGTCAACTGAATTGAAATGAGAAAACCATGCAAAACACTGTACTTTATACAAAACAGAAATCAGTTGAGTTTAAGAGGTTCATGAGAACTGCACTTGCTCATACAAGCCAGGGAAAAACTCCCTCTAAATCACATTGCACCAGTAGCATTTGTATTTCCATCACAAATCAATCAGGTCTGAACAGTACAAACCTCAATTCAGTCTTAGTTCCTGCCGTTTTCCTTTAAATCAACCAGAAGGTAAGAATAAAAGCAGAGTTTGCCTTTAGATTTGTTAGTAAAAAATAATTTTAAAAACCCAACCAAATGAAACAAACAAATGAAAAACTCAAACCCCAAACAAAAAAAACCTACCCCCCCACACACACACAAAACACCACAAATACACAACCCAAACTTAAAAGCCAAAATTCCAGTATTGTTCACATAGCTGAGCCCTTGCCAAATCCCACTGTTATGTATGAACTGTATGCCAAGGCTATTTTTTATCCAGTGAAAACAGGGTCTAAACATCTGTGTAGTTCTGTGGTGTTATATGCATTGAAATTTTTCAAAACTGAAACCAAAGTTTCTGAGGGAATGTTTAATGCAAAAGCTCTGCTATTGCCATTTCCCTTTATATTATAATTTTAAAGAAATATGCCAAAACAATTATCTTGTGAGTTCCTAAAAGAATGAACAAAAACCAATTGATAAAGACTTTAAAGACTTTCTAGTGTGTCTTGACAAGCTTTAAGTGACTTTATTAAGTCAGAACAGCACAGATTTTTTGGAGTTATTTTATTAAAAAAAATAATTTCCATTTTCAAATCGTGTCCATTTTTGAAAGAAAAATATCAGAATTTTTGGTAAAATGGAAAAAAATATTAAGAATTAACTGAATTAGAAACACCAAGTGTGAAATATAGGTGATTCCACAGCTTTTATAAATGACTTAGGGGTTTGCATCCATTCCTGGACAATTCTACCTCTAGAGATATACTAATCCTTCAGAAAACCTTTCCTGACACCAGGAGACCATACTGACCTGGCTCAGAGATATCTTTGCCAAATACTAGACACTGGGAAGGTCAGTCTAACTTCAAAAGACTGAGAATTACCATTACCATTTGTCATTTGACTGACAATACCATTTGAGTCTCTAAAAGCATTTGTGCGACATGTTGACAGACAAAAATAGAGTTGTTCCTAGAGAAACCATAATTAAATTTAAATATACCTATTCCACCATGAGGAACATGGCTTAAAAACTGTATTATGATAGTACCATTTCTGATGTAACACTGTTTAAAACCACCAACTTACATCTAGAATATAAGGGGGACCTTTTTTTTGGTGGTTGTCCTTTTGATGAAAAAACCCAAATATCTGGCCAGTATCCCATCCGTTCACATCATAATAAAAGGCAAAGGTCAAGCCCTTGAGTGCATAACTGTTGTGGGAGCCTCTCACCACAAGGATTTTCAAACTTCTGATACCCGACATGCGACACAGAAAAGTTTATGCAATGCATAAAACATTTTGATGTTCCACTGAGAAACAAGAACATTGAACTACAATCAAAATGAAACTGTTTGCACCAACAATTATGATAGTCATTGCACAAATGTGGGTTTTGAAGATAACTATATGAAATACCAGTATACACACAGATATACTTCCAAGTGTTCATAATTTATCCAGGAACTTTTATATATACTAATCTGTAACCTTCATATAAGGCTTCACATATTAAGATGCACTTTTAATACTGTTTGAAAGAAGTGGAATGACACCTATTTCCCATCTTTCCCTTTCTCTGCCCCACTTGTATGTCTTCAAATGCAGCCTCTGAAATAAAAATATTATGTTTGTCCCAAGGATTTCATAAAGAAGCCTCATATACCCGAGTAGAGATTATTTACTCATAAGACTCAGATTGTGCTAGGGAAAATCAAGAGTTCTGCCATTGATGGCAGAGAGAGCAAGACTGGATATTAAAGTGGATTCAACAACAGAAAAATAATCCCAGTAAGTGCAAGGTCTGATAGCATTACCCAGTGGTTAGGTTTTTGAGAAAAGTATGGGAATGATTGCATAGATTCTGGTTTAGAAAATGACAGTGGAGAAATCTGAACATGTAAAGGTGTATAAAAGCAAACTCCTGAGGTCTACTCCAGATTTTTTATAGTATGTATATATAAAGCTCAACCAAAAGGCTATCCATTCAATGTGACATAAAATAAAGTAAATAATTCAGAGAAAGAGGGAACAATATAATTACCAATAGTTTCACCTTTCCCTATGGTTTAAAAACCTGCAATTGAAAGCCATGGGGAAAAAAAAAAGCAAAAAGCAAAATGAACATTAAAATTGGTCTAAGCTTCAATTAAATTATTGAACTACTAACTCAGTTTAACAAAGCTGGTTTTTCATGGCTCTACTGCATTTTCATTTTAAATTTTTTGGTCATAAAAGTAAAATGTAAGGCTGACATTCAGGAAATTATTTAAACATACCTTAGTGTTTAAACACAATGGACTACCTTTAATGAGATCTACATGTGCTTTATGGTATCTTGCTGAAGGCTGGTTGAATAGATGCTTTAGAATATAAATATATATTAAAAAAAAAAACTAAAAGGGAAAGAAAAAAAAAGGACTAAATCTGAACCTTGGAATCCAAATACCAAGCTGAGCCTACTCCCAAAAATTACAAAAGGAGCTCCAGTACTGCTGGGCTAGAGGTTTGAGCTGCTTGGTGGATGTTCAGGTTGTCTGAATTGCATCCAGAAATATGTTGAGCTATTAACACGGCAGATGTCAGAGAGTGTCTGGAGTGTCTGATGTATTTGGCAGGAAATGATAAGTTTAAAATTAGCTATTAATTTTAGGAGTCTGAAAGCAGGTGGTACAGTCAGATTTGAACAGAAATTGAAGAAACTGTCGTTGACTTCAGTAAGAGGAGGAGAGAACCTTCACTCTGAAAAATCAGGGATCAGAATAGGCTCAGCCTTCCAGCTTGCATTCAGATCAATAGTCAGGCTGCATTTATTAGAATCTTGTCAAGGATTCTTCCATTTGTATCTCTCACCAGTAGTCAATATGGAATTGAAACTGGGGTCCCTGGAAATACGCAGTAAGATAGGCCACTCGTTTCTGAAGTATAAATCTTTTGGCAAGACAAAAGGCAATAAAAGTCAAAGAAGAGCTCTGTCCCACGGTATATTCCAGCTCTCTGGCAGGAGTTATGAATAGCTCTAAATATTAGAAGAAAGGAACAGTTATTGTATTAATGCCCTGCCCCTACTCAGCCAGCCCAAGCAACAGATGTATTTTGAAAGACTTACGGATGTCTCTGAGAGGTGGAAGTTGAGATAAATAGTGCAAATTTCTCATACATCATCATCACAAACTAAAAATATTAAATTATAAATTATAATTCATGTCATGAGCTATACTAAAGAGCTTTGATCAAAATATCCCCAGCAGGTGGCATAGTCAGTAAGCACAAAAAGTCAGACACCCGAATCCAGGATGTAGCTGCCATATGGATGGGTTTGAAGTGCAATAAATGAATGCAAAAGGAGTCCATTTGCTATCTGTTCTCTTTTCTGAGGACATCTCAAGAGCACTCCAAGAAGATATAGACTGGATTAAGTACATCGGTAATGCCTGTCTCCTAAAAAACCCCCCAAAACCAAAACCAAATAAACCACACAAAAACCCCCAGCAACCCTCTTTCCTAGGGCAAATGCAGAATGCAAATGATTTGTGCAGAATGCAAATGGGTTTGCTGGCTTGCAGAGCACATAAGGAAGAAATTCAGAATTTGGAAAGGGTTACTTTTCTCATGTGTGCAGTGCAGTCTCGTACAGATACAGAGCATGAACACACACACAGAGGAGCTTTGTGGTACAGAAGATGCAATCCAAAAAGAAGTGCCATCTAGAGGAAGAAAAATATTAATCCTGCAGAGGATCAAAATTAGTTTGCTTTGGCCATGAAATATCTTCTGTAGAATGAAGCATTTTTCAGATTCCACATGAATTGGCAATTCCAGTTCCCAAGTTTATAAATGGAGGCCAGCTTCACACTGCAAGCAGTAGTGGAGCTGATACAGTATATTTCATGCTTTTTAGATGACCAGGAGAGCAAATATTACAGAATTGCAAAGAATTCTATGAAGAAAGATGAGACAGTTTTTAGGATTACTGAATTACCAATTAGTGACTGAGAGCTGAACTAAAAAATCCCACTGGGGTACTGTGACAGTCACTATGGAGAGTTTGTATAATGCTCGTTGCTTTTGAAAAATCTTGCCCAGTGAAAATGTAATACAGGAAATTTAGGAAAAGTCATCAGGCATGTCTGTAAAAGCCAAAGTGTCATGTGATAAATATCCAATGAAAAATGTGAGTGTGTTAAAATCCTGTGGTTTTGTACAGGATCTTCCCAAAACTCTTCTGAGACAGAGAATCTACATAATCCAGATGTTTCAAGTGGTTTTTGAATTTAAAATTGTCATAATTTTCAAATGCATTATAGACTAATTTGTTTCAAACATCATGTAGCAACAGTGCAACATTTTAAGTTCAAATAAATTGCTAAAGAACAGCAAAACCCTATTCCTGATTTTAATAGACTTAAAATGAGATGTGCATGGTAGATATTCTTGCATATTTGTTCTATTAAAAGGTGCTCTTGTTTTCTGTTAATTCTGCAAGAATACTTTTCTCAATTCTTTCTTTTAAAAAATAAATACCTAATAATTAGTACTGGGTTTGGTGCCTTTATTTTTTAAGCAATCTAACTCATCCTTCCTATTAAAAATAAAACAAATAGCTAGACATTGCTTATCTACTTGACAATAAATACTTCCCAACTTTGGAAAATTGAAAGGTTAGTGATAGGCACCATGAAATCCAATCCTTACAAGAGGTCTTTATTGGTATAATATATTATTTCCACTTTTTGTCAGCATCTTTGCCATATTGTTGTGTACTTTCACCATCAGAGCATCAACATGCAAGAATGAACTTCTTAATAATAATCTTCATATTATCTGTAGCTCCTTAAACACAACCAGTCTTTATATTTCCAGCATGAACCTTAACCCACCTCTTTATTGTCACTGAATAAGTGTGGCCTCATTAAAGCTTCATGTCATGGCTACTCTGTTGATGACTGCCTAGAGAGTATCACTGCCAGACCCATCTAAGTTTCAAAGACAGCTGAGGTGCTAAAAGCATATAAAAGCAGTAGCTGTACAGTGGCAAATTAGAAGCACTACCTTCTCTAAAGACATGCAGGCAGCAAGTGCACTCTGAGCTTGTGCTGTAATTCACACACTGCTTAGGAGCTGCTGACCCCAGAAAGGTCTTAAAGAAAAAAAAGAGAAAAAAAAAAAGAAAAAAAAAACCACTAAAAAAACCCCAAACAAAAAACCCAACACAACCACCAAAAAACAAAATAACCACCCACTAACAAAAAACAAACACCAAACAACAAAAACCTACTAAAATTCTCTCCTTCCTGAAGTTAGATTAAAAGTTACACAGATCTTGATTATCAGTTTCTTAAGAGGATTTCTTAGAGCTCCACTTTATCAGTTTGAATAGTTGTTTTCTCACATAACCAAAATCAATTGCACTACAGAAACCTCCAAAGTACAATAAAAGCCCCCAATAATTACTATGGCTTGCTTTGATTATTGCCTTATCGTGTTTGTTCATACTAGAGCAAACTAGTGGCAAACTCTTCTCCCAAACTGTGACAGATTCCCTTCTAAAGCAACAAAAAGCACAAACCAGGATGTTGCAGAGTGGTCTTGCCACATTTTTATGTTTGCATAAGAAAAAAAGGCAATTGTATTACCATTACTGTATTCTTGAAACACTAGAAAAGAAAGTGGGTTCTTGAATATATATGTAATTTAGAGTAATCTAAATTAATAAGATGAGTTCAACCACAAACACTAATTTTCTATTGTAGGACTGATATTGGACATTGTGTTAATTTTCAAAGGATTATTCATTCTATACTAAAGATAAAAATTCATTATGGGCAAAACCAAACAGCACTAACTCTTGCAAAACAGAATTTCATACAAAGTGTATTTTCTCACCGCTAAGCAATCGTCATTTTGACAATCTGTAACAGCTTCTTCATGATTAGGGCCAAAGACATTATTATCTGGTCATAGTATTTTAGAAAATCATTGATGCAACAGTGAGCAGAATGTAATCCAGTGTATGAAGGCAGTTTTAGAGAAGCTTAAGAGAACCGATTATTATTTTGCATGGACAACCAATGAACAGCTAAAAGTAGTCAATAAACAACTCATAACAATATTGTCAAAAATTACAGACTTTATCTAAAAGCCAAAGGATGTATTCTGGTTTTGTTTGGGGTTTTGTTTGTTTTTCTTTAAAAAAACCATTAATGCTTCATTTCAAAAACAAAAATAAGGCTGTAAATCTTGCAATTGTCATTCCTGAAGTAGGAAGGACTGCACTGATATGTTCTTTCTAGGTAACCTGTAGGAACAGAGGACTGAAAGAAGCTTGTCATGCTTCCGACTGGAATTTCATGGTGGAGGAATTTCATGGTGGAGCAGTAGAATAGCAACCCTTCCAGAGAGAACCAGACATACCATGCATGTGGCACAGCTGGGCTTACACTGTAAATCTGATGTTGTCACATATTAAGCATGCTCTGCATGTAGTGCTCAACTGTGAAGTACATTTCTGATGAACTGAACATTTCTGCACACCATGTGGTGTGGTTTCTCAGCATCTGCACTGTAGGATTACCAGTGGTTCCCAGCAGGCAGCAGCCCAGGGGGAGTACAGCAGATCCTGTTGGATTGCCCAAAATAGAGAAATGTTACACAGTTGGTGAATCCCCCCAGAGCAGAGCCTGGGGAGAGCCTAGGGCAAATCAGTGTGCATACAGCTAGAAACAAGGCTGAAAGCCCTGACAGTTTTCTGAGGGAATCACCAGTTAGACTGGTTCCAGGTCCGCCTCCTGCCCTGATCTATTTGTACACTCTTCACTGACAAAGGACTCAGAAGAAACTGTTCTCTCAGCTACATAACTAGTGGATGATGCTCATCAAATGAGTGTTATCCTTAAGTATCCTTAAGTACTGATATCTAGAAAAGTAATAAAATGACCACCAGAAACATCAGGTTCTAATATTGTTCAGAAGGTTCATAACTATATAAGCAGTCTGTCAGGGGGTAACTCTTGTCACCCTTGGCAGTCTGGGATGCCTAAAAAACATCTTTTCTGCTGAAGATATGCCATTTGGTGAGACACTGGAGTAGGTTGCCCAGAGAGGTGGTAGAAACCCCATCCCTGAAATATTTTAAGGCCAGGCTGGAGAGGGCTCTGAGCAATTTGATATAGTGGGAGATGTCCCTGCCCATGGCAGGCGTGTTGGAACTAGGTGATCTTAAATGTCCCTTCCAACCCCCAAAATTCTATGATTCCATGATTATAGGGAAAAGATTTAGAGATTCAGTGGGGTATGAAAATAACAAAAAAGGAGCAAAACTCATCTGGGAATGTATAGTCTTGGCTCCATTCTATACTCTCAAGCTAATAATTCAATTTTTTAGAGAATGTCTTTCTTTATATGTTATCTCCTTGAGCTCAAAATCATGAGTCTGTGAGGCCAAGTAATGAATTTTCAACTCCATTTCATTTTAAATTTGAAGATATAAACTGTTGAGTACTACAGAAAATATGCATACCCCAAAGCCAAAACAACCTGTAAGTGCTTTAGAGCTTGGAAAAGTAGTTTTCTCCATCAAATCATATACCTTGCAGGTAACATTTTACTACACCACAAAAAAGTGAACTATAGTTTACAGCAGAAAATTGCTGCACTTACTCCACCTTTCGATTTTCAAATCAAAATATCATAATCTTACATTTTAAACTAGTCTCAGTATTATGTTTGTATAACTTAATAGTTTAGTATCACAGATCCTTTTTTTCCAGAATTAAAATTTAATTATAGTGTATATTATATATATGGCCAATTTTTAATATAACACCTACATAGTAATAGCCTGATCATTCATTCATGTTAGCTTATCATATATTAACATCAGAGCCATACTCATACTTTATAAAAGCCTAAGAGGATATCTCACAGGAGAGGTCATTAAAGTGTGGCTACTTCTCTTATTATGCTAATGTAGGTGGGAGTTTTCTCAAACAATCAGAATCCATTACTGATTTTCTCACTTTTCATGCAGAAAACGGGACCAGAAAGAAACAAAAGTCATCCAGTCCATACTGTAACAACAGCGTAATGCCAACCCCATTCCTTACTGGTGGCTTCCCATCCACTCACAAAAACATCCTGTGATAGAAAAGTCACAGATCTCACAGTAATTGATTCCAGTGACTGATTGCAATTAGATTTCCAGCCCATCACCTAAACCGATTTTCTTAAGATACTGAGAATCTCTAAGCACTGATATCTGCCAGGACAGCAAAACTCAATAATGCATTAATCTAATGATAAATTATGAAATTTCAGGGAGAAACAACAACAAAAAAAAACCAGACCAAACAAAAAAATCAACCTGAAAAGAACCAAACCATCACCCCAGGTAGGACTCATTAAATAGTACTGCAGATTTACTCATTTATGGGAATGCCTAGTTAGGCCAGAAGTCTTCCAATTTTGTCCTGTTATGCATCTTGTTTCTTTGTCCCCTCAAAATTCACAGCACGCAACATGATTAAGAATTATGTCAAACAATTAGAACTAGCATTCTAAAAGCATGCTGAATTTATTGCCATTAAAAACTTCTTTGCAGGCAAAAATCTTTACCAGTTCCCTTTGTATCTCTCTTTACCAAAGTGGGTGGAATTAAAAAAAATGGTGTTTCAAAATTTTTCACAAAAAGACAAACTTTATTTCACCCATTCCTCTTCCAATTAGGAGCAGTTCATCCAATTCAAATGAACTTGGGCTGAGCTTCCACATGAACCACTCAGTAACTTGGAATTTTACAAGCTTCCTCAGAAAATACAGATTACTGATGTAGAGACTGTGATATTTAAATTTCTTCAAAAAATCGAGTAGGTCTGAACTACATAAAAGAGGCTGTGCAGAGAGGCTTTTGTGCCTGTGGCTCAACTGTACCTGTTACAGTGGAAATACACATTTCATTTGAAGAACTGGTATTTATGATTCTGGAAATACCATTAGCTACTATGGTGATGCAAATTGATTTCATAGTAATTATGAAGCAAACTTTTAACTCCAATAGAATTCTGTACATGACTGTAGGCATCTATTTACAGTTTCCTCTCCTGCAGCTATTTAAACAACTGCACACAGTTACTTAGAAGCAGAAAGCATCAAAACCAAGAAAGGTCAGTGTTTTCATGTTTATGTAAGCTGGCATGAAGGTTGCTAGCTTTTTTTTATTCTCTTGAGCATCCCGCCAGAGATGTCCAAAATGAGTTTGAAGGACACTCGATAAATTACTTTTTAAACTAAGTTGCTCTTCTCTTTTCATAGACCTGCATTTCATTGCCAGTATATCTGGTCATTTATTCAAATATATTGCATGAGCGATTTCTCACATCACACCTCATGAAATCCATACAGAAAATTAAAACCCAGGAGTTGGTATACGTTTACATGACAAATCTGCCAAAAGGTAAGTGGTTTTCCTTCATATTTTAATTGTATGTCATTGTATGTGGTTTTAATGTCTCAATAGTTGTCTAAGAAAGCACAAAACAACCTAGCTACAGAGAACCCTGCCAAATCAGACTTTCTCCATTGTCATTTCCATTGGTCTTTGAATTTTCTCTTTTAGCCTCTTTTTCTGACCTTTTCCAGTTTTTTGTTGTTTTCTTGCTTATCGGTCCATTTGGGGAAAAATTGATAGTTATTATTCAGAGCTGCTATGAGACCCTTTTTAGTATGTTTTTGCCCAAGCCTTTTTTTCTACAGGCATAAAAAATATAATTCCTATTTAAAAATTAACTGCTCTCAGCACTTGAGAATTTCACCCAAGAGAATAGCCAGAAATATGAAGCCCAAGGGAAATATAGGGTTGAGGGATCACAGCTAGAATTAAGATAAAACTTAGAAAAATAATTTAGCAATGAAAAATTGCTGTGATTTTCAGGAAGACTCAATTCCAGAACACATTTACAATAATTATTCAGAAGAATTAAAAAATTCTATATATTCTTACTATGTAATCACAGTCATTTAAGTAAGAATCCACACTCAGAACCACCTCTGGAGCTGTAGAGAAGGACAAGACTAAGCATGCAGAATTTGTACAATAAATTCTCACAGCTGAAATCACACGATTTTTGGATGCTAAAAAAAAGAAAACCATTTCTTAATTTTTATATGAAAACTCAGGACAGCACAGATGAACTCAAAGTGTACTTGTGAATGTGTCTCCTTCTGTCTACTCTACATCATCACCTTCAGATGCCTAAAATACTTCAGTTAATGCTACAGATGATGGTTCATTGCCTACAAGCTGGTTGTAATTATCAGTTTCTAGCCCAATTCTGAATAAAAGTGACTGTGTTAGTCTTGACCTAAGATGAACTATGTGAGTTTATTAAATTTATTACAAACAACAGCTTCTTTCCCTGTGGGAGCTCTCTAGTTTACTGGAATGAGACTGACAACAAACCATTCAGAATTTTAAAAATCTGGGAACACCTTACTATTTTTGGTTTATCTTACAGAATTTAGATGCAATCTCCTCTCCCCTTCTTTTTCTCCATCTTTTCTCAGAATGTGGAAAATAGAGCATAGGTTTGTGAATTGGAGACAGACTGACTGAGTAGGTTTAATATTTAAACTGGTATTTTAACTAAAAAATTGATGCCATGTTGGAAAAAATTCTCTTTGTAGTTATGAATGTGTATATACATGAAAAATAAATACATCTACCACCCATGTTTTATGGTAAAAATCTGTATTTATTAAATGGGGAGCAGTGTCATTCAGTCTGGAGCAAAACAATAAACAGCACTGAATATTCTCTTTTGACTACATCCAGCAGCTATAACAGAAATCTTGGGCTGACAGACCACCTTCCTCTCAAGCTTCTGGACATTGCCAGTGAGAGTCTTGTGACCTAGATACCTTCCAATATAAATTACACTAATTCATGCTACTTATTTGCACAGAATATTATAAACTCTTCAACACTGTTTTTTTAACCTAGGGTCCTTTAGTCACAGCCCAAATTCCCATTTCAAATGGAAAAGGACTTTGATTGACAGAACAAGACTTCATAATTAGAACACAAAGACTGTAAAAACCAAACTTCATTATCCAAAAGATAACATCTTAAAACTAACTAGCTAATCTTCACTGTAAAGGCTTTAACCAATGTAACTGCACAAGCAACACACACCTGACTTTTTGGGTAAAAAAAATGCATCTGTCTGCAGTGCCAGAACTCAACCAATGTACTGAGCAAGTACCTAAAAAGAATTATACAATTTCATCAATAACCTGATAGCACATATGGTAATAATTTACTTATGATATTCAACTGCACAGTAATATCACAAGTCATTATGATTATATAAGTCATACTCCATAAGTACTACATGGAGCTGTAATACACATTTCAGTAAAGAGCTAGTAGACAAATATAAACTATGTTAGATGATCTCTATTTTAAAAAAAAATTTCAAAACAGCTACACAAAATCCATGTAGTACCCCTTTGATATTCACTAGGAAATGGAGATACTTAAGTTGTCAGGTGGACAAGGAGGATAAATAGAGGTGCACCAAAAATACTGTTTGACTGACACCAGTGCCCAAAGGTCTCAATTAAAATTAAGACCTGGTCATCCTAACTGGATCAAATTTTTTCATTCTGCAAGATACATATATACCCCATATTGGGGATTTTACAATATCTTACTTATTTTGGAAATATGATGCCTCTGTCCAAAAAAGTCTGATGTCAAGAGCTTTTTTAATCCCCCTTTTGTAAACATACACCACATGCTAAGCTTACCACTTCCATATTTCTTATTTCTAATTAGGAGTGTTTTTTAAAAAGCAACTCACGGGACAAGAAAAGGTCAGTGAAAAGAAAACCACTGTTTTACCCTTCCAGCACTGATCTATTCCTGAAAATACCGTTCAGTTACAGAATCAGCATGGACTGGAAAGATTTCCTGGGACATACCACGTCACACATAAGCACAAATTTCAAGTACAATTTTTTACTTCAAGTCAACAAAGCTTCAAAACCACAAAAAAGCACAGAATCTCTTAGGTTGAAAGGGCTTTCCTAAGACCACTTAGTCCAATCCCCCTGCTCAGCAGGGTCAGCTAGAGCAGGTTTCCTGAACCACATTCAGAGGGATTTTGAATATCCCCAAGAATGGCTGGGGCCAAATCAAATCCTCAGTGTAATTTTATCTCCCTCTGACTTTTCAGAAATGATTGATGGATTTTCTCATGTGACAGTCAGCTCTGTTTGGTGCCATTGTTTCACCTTCTGACAGTTGAAACTAAAACTCTGGACCATTTTACTCATCCTGTCTTCCCATCAGAACAGCTGATTAATTATTTTTAAGAATCGCCTTGGAATTATTACAAAAGTCCAAAATCTCAAAATCTTAAGGCAAACAACTGGAATATTCTGTATGCTTAAAATATTATAATACTATATTCTCTGGCCATGACTTTCTGTTATTCAGTACAGGAACAGTGTCCCAGGCTGACATATAAAAGTGACTGGGTTAACTAAAATGCCACAGGAGCCTCTTCTGTTGCCAATTCATATTGAAAAACTGTGGGGAAAAATTCACTCCCAGTGAGAGCTCTGAATTAAGTCAATGTATGACAGTAATCAGTTCTCTTCTGTCAAGTTAGGTTCCAAGAATAAGTTTTTTTAGATTATGTGCCAACACTGTCAAGGAATAAGAATAATGGCACAATGTAGTACTTGGCTACTTTCCTCAGAAATAAAGACTAAAGTCTGTTAAGCAAAGAGTAATGCTGGCTACCTGAAACAGGAAATTTTTGATAGATTGTGATGACAACGAGAGATAACATCTGGCTCTAAGAGGGGCTCTGAAATGGTGAGCATCAGTAATAGGAGAGCCCACATCAATACAAGACAGGTTTTTGGAATTCTCACAGGATGATGGAACCAGAAAATAAAGAATGCCTATGGGAAAAAAAAAAATAAATAAATAAATAAAAAAAGGAATCAAATCACAATACAAGAATCAGAGGGCTTCACGGTAACTGTAAACATGATAAAAATCAAAGCAAGAACCAGCGTACCAGTGTAATTTCAGTGCTGTGGGGGCAAAGGACAGATGAGTGGCAGTGCATATGATGGAAAAATGATAGTTCAGAGCCGTTTCACGTCAAGGAACAAAGACCAAATGTAAAGCTGACTGAGCAATAAAAAAATCTTTACTTATAATGAGGGAAAAAAATTTCTCTCTTTTTTTTTTTTCTGTCACAGAACTCTTCCCCCTGACATCCCACAAGAGCAGACAGTCTGAAATCAGAGTGTGGAAGACCTGTTACTTCTGGAGTGCAAACATCACTGACAGAAAATGGTCATTTCCTTTCTCTGAACTGTCCCTAGCTGAAGGTCTCTCTGTCCTTTTCCTTCACAGCAGAAGCAAAGAAACTCAGCAATATTGAAGAAGCTGTTTTGAAACCCAGAAACAGCACTGAAAAAAGTCATATTTATAGAGGATTTAGATCAGAATAGTCAAGTGGGAAAAAGTAAAAAGAGTTTTTAAAAAGGGAAATAAAAGATGTAAAGAAGAGAAGAGAAAATATAGAGATAATAAAGAATCACACATTGCTAGGGAAAATGAGGGTAAAAAGTTCAGGATGGGAGAAGGTGTGACACAGGCAAACAGAATATCTGTAGGCAAGCAATGGCTGAGGCTTTTCTCCAAAATCTATCAAGATGATAAGTACAATATAATATCACATAGAGAAGTTAACTTTAATCATCTTACCCTTGGTGGTGACGAGGTCTAAGTAACAACCACCCATAAAACCATGACAACAAATAAGGGATACAAAGAATGAGGGGAGGCTGAGATGCTCAGGATGTGTTGAAGGAAAGGCATCAGAGAGGTTAGATGAGACACTTGAGCTTGGTAACGACTGACAGCCATGTTATGTCACTGGTAGTGTGGTAGAGCCAGGCACAGTCCTGTGATCAGTTGTGCTCCTTAATTCTTAGTGTTTTCTGTTCAGAGAAAAAAAACACACGTACAAAAAGCCAAACAAAAAACCCCAGTCTGGTTGAGGTCACACCTGCTTTAAAAACTAAGGAAGATTACACACCAGTCATGCCCTACTCCATGCCCATCAATCTAGCAAAGAGGTCTTGACCATGTTTCATTACTAGCCTAAATATAAACTAGGAAACATGTGGGTAGTTACATGTGGACTCAGCTTGATCTAACAGCAAATATCTGCGGCAGAAGAAATGCTTAAACAATGACAGAGCAGGATAAAATAATTACTGTGAAGGAGAAGCATATACAAGTTACTGAATGAGAGAAGATGTGTGAAAGATGAGAAGGGTCGCAGTAAAAGTATTGAATTCATCAGCATGTGTCACAAGGAAGAGAAAATAGAGTACTTAAAATACAAGACTGGAGATCTGACATAAAGTCGTGAACAAATAGGTTAGAGAAGACAGGTGAAATTAAAGTAACTTATCAAGTGATTATCAAGCTGATAAAAACCATTAAGCACCACATGGGGGTAAAAAGGGCTGCAGGACACAACAGACCTGGGAGGCTGTGATCCCAAAACAGGGGGCACACATGGTTAGAACTGAGGATGGTTAGAAATGAGGAGAAGGGAAGGGCATTACGGCCTGTTTCCAGGAGTGGAAAGGTTCAAGAGCATTGGAAGAGCAGGAGAAAGGTATAGCACAGCACTGAGGAAATAATTGCAGAGGGGCTGGAATTTAAGTACTAAACAGAGTGGGTAACATTTCATGTAGACAGTCAGATTCAACACTGGCTCGGGCTTGTATTTTGGCAGGTAAAGTCTCTGGTTTGTCTGGCTCGGGATTTCCGGACTTCCCACTCACTCAGAGCCTGGAAAGATTCCTCAGGTCTCTGTGCCATTAGATGGGCTGGCTTTTGGCCAGAGTATTTCAGTTGCTCCCAGAACAGGCTGCTGTGTCTCTTCATATTCTCAGATTCTTCACTTTCCATTTAAATCCCAACACTTGATTCCCATTTACACTTAACCATCACAATGAGGCATGGCAAGGGTGATAGCTACATTTGTCACTTCACAAGCTGACAGATGACTGCTATAACAGCAGGGATAATCCATATTCCTAGCACAAAGTCCTAAGAGGTATTTTAAAATTAACATGGAACTTTCTCCACTTGGTTAAGTCAGCAAGAACAAACCCATTAGGTAGCCTTTTTAAACAATGAAAAACACTGGTTCAATAGTTAAATATTTCCATACCTCTGGCTCCAGTCAGTTTAAGAAATTTCTGCACTGTAAATTGGAACAGATAACAAAACCTGATCTAATATATAGAATTGTTCCCTACACATGCACCGGGCCCTTCTAAAACTCACTAAACTTCATGATTTCATAAAGCTGTGCCAATTTATGAAACATTAAAGGACAAAATCACTGAAACTTTATTGTAAAAGAAAAAGATTGTTGTCAAAGTGTAGATTTAGTTATCCTTGCCATCCCCCCTTCCTCCTGGTCTTTGAATTCACTCAGCAAATCTCTGAACACAGCTATGACTGCAGGGCAGCACTCACCATACAACAGCCAAGCTTCCAGCAGGATTTATGGATATTTATAAATTCTTGTCACAGCTTTATTACCAAGTTCCTTTGTTGAGCAAAGCGTTTGCTACAAAACTAATCAAAGTGAAACGTTAATCACCTAACTGGACAGAGTAGACCTTGAGCTCTGACCTAGTCATAATATACTGAAAACAAAACTAGTCAAAGGGGGATCTTGCCAGTCACTACAAGGTGGTGACAGATCTCTCCAATTTCACACCTGAGCCAAAGAACTGCTACTGAGCCCAGGAGGCTCTGCACACACTTTGGTTCACAAATAGCTTACATTTGCACCGTTCATCACCTAGGGACTCAGATCCTTCTAATCTCACCTCTTCTCAACTAGAGACCAGTTCTTGTAATTTGTACTGCACAGATTCTTGGACCTGGGCGCACTAAAGTGATAAAGCCAAGCCAGGGAAAAAGAAAGAAGAGAAAAGAAAAAAAAAAGAAAAAAGAAAGAAAAGAAAAGAAAAAAAAAAGCTTTAAAGAGTTCATAGGTTCCAGTTAACCAAGTAGACTCTTTTTCTAATTCTTGAGTCTCATATCTAAGACAGAAAAACACACACACTGTCATTTAAATCAGCCGGCTCTGGGGCTGGAGCTCTAAGACTCGCAGAACATCACGACACTGGTAACGAGGGGTCAGACACGATCGCCTGTTCCCTGCTAGAGCCATCTGACACCTCCTTGTCACGTCCCAGTTCCCACGCCACAATCTGAGCTTCGCATCAGCAACTTCCACAGGCGTCCTGAGCTCGGTGCGCCCCGCTGCACGGGGAGCAGAACGCCCGGAACCCCCCCGATCCACCACCGCCCCCCGCCGCGTTCCGGCCGAGCTCCCGCTGCCAGGCGGAGCTTAGCAGGTGCGAAGGGTCCCGGGGACGGCGCTGCCGNCCGCGTCAGGTGCCGCGCCGGGCGGACGGTACGGACGACCCTCGTCTGCGCTTACCCCGGCACGGGAGTCGGCATCCCGCAGGGGAAGGGTCCTCCCGGCCTGAGGGTCCTCCCGGAGGCACGGGGGCACCGCGGCGGGGCCGCGCTGGGCTTCTGCCGTGCCCGAGGGGGGAGCGCGGCCGCGCCGGTTCGGTGCCGGCGGGAGCAGGCGGGAGCAGGCGGGCCAGGGCTCGGGAGCGCAGGGAGCAACCGAAACGGGCACCGCGAATTCGCGTTCGGCTCCGGAGGGGCTGGGGTTGTGCTGCTACCTGCTAGTGGGTGACCAACCGCCACGGCTTAATTCCTGGCCGAAAAGCAGAAATTAAAGGGGTTTTCTTACACACACACACAACTAATGATTATTTTTAAAAATAGCTTTTGTGATTCAATTTTACTATAAAAGCTTGTTTTAACACCGGAGAGTCTGTAAGTTAATTAGTGCTGTAATAAAATACCTTTAGGACATTGTGCTTAAATCACTTCGTCATCTGTGTTCTACCTAGTAAATCAGATTCTTTCACAGCGACAGAAAAAACTAAAACCCATTGTGCTCTCATTAGCCCAGCTCTACCGAACATGCATTTATAGCACTTATGAACAACAGATGAGGGCAAAACTTCCTTCAAGACAGAAATTGATGCATAAATAGGAGTAACCTCCTGGAGATGCAAGATGTGGTCAAGCATAATTTTCAACAATCACAAGTAAATTGCATTTTTAGGATAGCAAGCAGAGAAATTGCATCATTTAAGTATTATACAGACTTTTAGAGATAAAAAAGCATATGTTGCAAATTATTACAATTGGTTTTAGTTTGGCTACCAGTGCAGTGTCCTAATGAGAGGCGAGTGGTAAAACATGATAGAAATAAAGTTTGGAGAAAGCACAGACATGAAAGGATGTGTAACTGTATACTGTACCTGTATACTGAAGAGAAACTCGTTGGTGGAGGGGGGGATCGTTACTTGCAGGAGAAATTGCTTTTGTTTACTTGAAGGAAACAAAAAGCTTTAAAGAGAGCTGACTGAATGGTGCTTCATATCCATAAACATTTACTGGACAAAAAAATGATTTGGTATTTTGACCTGAATTGCCTCATCTTGAAACAACCTTTCCCGATTTTTTCTCTGGCATTTCAGGGGGAAACAAGCAGGATTCATCTTGTGCGTGTTAATCTCATCTAGTAATTTTATGTGTAACTTTTACACACAGAATACCAAGGTGATTGTACAACCTTCAATATTTTATGGAAAACAACAATCTGCAGTGAGACAGACTGAAATTACAGATAGAGAGACTCATAGGTTTTCTGGTCTGACACCTTCTATTTCATACTCTACAGAAAAGAATAAAAGTGTGGCATGCAATCTCTACCCCATTAGCCTGGGTCAGGATAAAACAGATTTTGCAAAGAGAAAGCTTTGAGGATATCAAGAATTAGACAAACTGGCTGCTTTCCTTATGGTCTTGCTGTCATTGTTCCACATTTACCTCCAAGGCGTACAGCCACCTTCTAACTCCACACATTTGCTTCTGAGCATACAAAACTGAGGAAACCCACCCTACTGCACTCCAGAGCTTTACCATCTCTTCACCCCAACTAGGCCTATCACCCAGAAAACATCTATTTCTGTAGCAAGGCTTATTTTGTTTTTGTGAGCACCATACCTTTGCCTTCTTCCAGAAGAATAAGAGATTTTCTTTCTGTAGCTTAAGCAGGTCAGGCTTCCTTGCACCAAGAACTGCAATTATCCTTTCTATCTCCTGCAGCTGGTTTGTTGACAGCTGCTTGTTATTTGTTAATCAAGATAACCCTTTCTTTGCTGAACAACTAGGCAAGCTTCATACAATAGTATCTGTCTCTAGGAAAGAAGGGCACCAGAACATTAAGGCTTTTCCTGTCTTCACCAGGAAAACCTAGAAAAAAAGCACACCTGGGAAGCCATGGAGCAGATAACTTGCCCTGGTACAGTTTCAGCTTATGATGCCCACCATACAATATTTGGGCAATTTTAATTGGGAACCTGTTACAGCAGCTGTCAAGAAAGACAAACAGTGGATGTTTGCATTTAGGAGTTAGCTTTACAGACCCTACCAGAGAAAGTTTCACTGTTGAACAATTATAAGTAGAACAGTGCTCTGCATCTTCCCTACAGAATCACTTTGGGCATGTGCCTGTTTCTGTGGCTGTTCACACCTGACCTCACTTACCTACAGCCAACTTCCACAGCTCTGCCTGCATTGCTGACTCTCCAGTCACCTAATGTCCAGTACCTGTGTTCAGCATAAACTCAAGGTGCACATTAATTCCTGTTCAATACTTTTCCTTTCTTTGGCTTTCATATGTGAAGGCAAAACCAGAAGCCCTAGTTCTGGATGCCTGCAGCCACTGTGAAGCACAGCAGAGCAGGCTAGTGGCTGTTGGGCACCCACAGATAAATTGTTTCTGGCAGTAGCTTTTTGCAGTGAACACTTACCCTGGGGATCAGATGAGCAGCTGTAGAGAGCTGCATAACTGGTAGCTGTCACTTTTTCTTCAAGCAACTAACAGACATTTTTATGCATGTCACAGTTGGGAAGCTGGAACCGTGGTCTATTAATTTTTTTTTTTTTTAATGATGGAGAAACAAAACATTAAGACCTTAAACACATCAGCTTCCACTTTGCCTCTTTAAGTGAGAGCCAGGAAGAAAAATACTTGACTTTACACATGAGCCAGAAACTTTCATGCTTCTGTCCCCTGTGTAAGCCAGTGACTATCTGGGATGTGGCTGAACAGCTGCTGAATGAGATATAACCACCCCTCTAGATAAAACTGCAATTTTTCTGCTCAAGCTTATGAAACTAAACTTATACACATATGCAATTTTTGGCCAACCTTGAATATTTGGAAGTAGTCTTAGCCAGCAAGTAAGAGTCTTCAGACATGTCTTTTGGGCTGGCACATGCTTTCAACACACTTTTTGTGTGAATACTGGAAACACAATGAGGGATAATAAATGTTCTTCAAAATTAGAAGCAGCACTGGTGCAACATTAGACTAAACAGCAATTCAAGAATATTAAAATGCACATCTACCCAACAGAGATGAGAAATAGCAGGTTTTATATTTTAAACACTGAGAACACAAGTCCAAGGGATGTCTGGCTGTTTCTGAGAAACTTACTCTCCAAAAAGTTTGGTACTAGCAACATGAAATATTTTTGCTACATCTCAGTAATACCTGGCATGGCAGAAAACTTAGGCACACAGAGCATAGAGAATGGCTATGAAAAGCCTTTCTGGCTTTAGAGGGTCCTGTTGGAAACCAAAATTTTTTACATTTAATGAATATGCTAGGGCAGACCATAGATTCAAAGAAGTAAATTAAGATATTCAAAGCTAAGAAAAGATGGTGGCTTTGTGCTAAAATGTTTTCAGGAATTAGTAAAATCTTTGATCCTTTCAGGAGACAAAATTGCTGGCGAAGCCCCAGATTACAAAGTTCAACAGCCATGGGACTAAGCTAGAGATAACTTTAATTTTTATTTTTTTCCCCAAGAGGGGAACTCCAACAAACAAACAGGCAAAACCCCACACAGAACAGCAGCGTGTACACCAACAAGTGTATTAAGAATATATATTGAGGAACTGTTAGTGTCAGGTGGAATGTCGCTCAGGGTGACACATGACATTTGGTGAGACTCACCACATGGCTTACAGACCTGTCCTCTGTATTTTTTCACCTCTGTAAGAGAGAAAAAAGTGTATTACAAATCTTATTTAAATGAAAGAGGAGAAATGAAGAAATCCCCCAAACAAGAGCGTAGTATCAGAACATTCTTATCAATACAGCTGCATGCATTTGTCTCTTCAGATGTTAAAGGTCATAAATCTATGGGTGAAGGAATCTGATTGCTTAAGGAGTGTGACCTAGTGTGGCAGGGGGGGAGAAACTTGCAGAAGTAGTAAAGAAATTAACTATATAATTTCTATGCTTTGTTTTACTAACCCAGGATGCACTACAGTGACAAAACCTGTTGCTTATTTCCAGACTTGCATCTCCACTTCTTGCTTTATTTTACTTATTTCATCTGTTTTGAATTCTTTCACCCAGGCTACCGTAGCCTCCGACATGAACTGCACATTTCATTTCCCCAAAACATCCACTAATCTCTCATTTCAGCTCCTGCTCTACCCCCCTGCATCACTTGTCCCCTTTCTGACTGTAGTGCCTGTAACAATGCCAGCCACAGCTTCTTCATCATTCAGACCTCCTCTCCTTCAGATGTCCTTTCCCTAGGATTAATTTGAGAAACCGTAACAAGTATCAGTGACAGTCTGATATGTCCATAATTCGTTGCTGAATTGTTCATTTTGCATGTGCTTTAAGCTATGATCTCCTTCCAGTAATCATTATAAGCACACTAATTACTGTAGCAGGATTTTGCCATCTCCTTCCTCAGCCACACATTAATTACTTTACCCTTTTTTGCTACATGCAGTGTCAGGCTACACTCTGAGTAGAGGGATGGAGGCACAGTTTGCTGCTGGGAGCTTTCATCTGCACTGGAGATAACCCTAGCACTAAAACCTACTTCAAGTCACTCCTTCATAAAGCTGCCATTCCCTAGTAACTTGGGTCTATGAAAACTGTAAATTAGGGCACCCTGTAAAGAACATTATTATACACCACGATTGGCACCTGAACAGCCAGAAGTCCAGCTAGGAAGTTCTGTAGTGAGACAGCAGAGTGCCTTATGTCCTAGAGGTGCTGAGGAGCAGGAGAAGGATGATAGGGGAGACCGAGAGCTCACTCTGGTGAAGATACCAACCTGGGATCACAGGGATCCTGGCAGTGGTTCCTGCAGGGACACTGCTCGATGTTACATTCCTTCAAAGCTCAGCTGGAATGCTGCAGCTGCCTCTCAGACACAGCATATAGTTATTTAACAATGGGAAAGAGCTTCAACATGAAAAACCAGGAACACAAGCACTAATAGCCAAGCAGTTTTGAGGATTCGCCCAGAAGTGGAAAAGGCAGTTTTAGTTTCGTCTCAGAGGAAGAAAAATAAATTAATGTTCTACATCAAAGCAATTGCTTTAATTACCAAGTCAGTGGATAATATGCAGCAGCAGTCTCCCCTCTCCCTGCATCTTGTGCAGGCTGCTGTGGTACTGGCTGTGCTCTCTGAAGGAGCAAGAAAAGAAAGCCTGCCCAGCCCTGGTGGGTACACTACATTTTGAAACTCTTCACACATATCAGGGCTCAGTATCAGAAATTTGTGGGGGTTGTTTCCCAATTTTTTGACCACGTCTTTCTTATCAGTGCATTAGATAGTGCTTGATACTGCACATACAGTACATCTCCCCTTCCTCCTGCTTCACTGAAAACTGAGGGGAAAATTATACTAGATATTTCTGTTTTTCTTTTCAGAACAAGTATAAATTTAGTATCTGCAGATTAATACTATGATTGGTAGGATTTGTTCGGTGCCCAATATGAATTTTGAACCTTTTTTAGTCTTGTCAACCTTAGATTATTTTATTTAATCTCTTTAGTTTCTCTCATTAATTTTCTTTGCTTCAAGGCTTGCCTGATTATAAAATATCTGGCTGCTGCCAATGCCCATGACACATAATAGGTAGTCAGTGTTTTTAATCAAAGCTATGTTTTCTCTTGGTTGAGGCATCACAATTTATTATATATGTAATTATTCTTGACTGCTCTGCAAGAAAATTTTCTTTTTAAATCTTGCTCAATTTGTAAAAGAAAGAAAGAAAAAGGACTTTTTAAAAATTCTAACACAGAACCTGATGCTGCAGTGCACATTTCCAAGACAGGGAAATTAAAAATTGGTCAAATATATCCTGTATAACTTTAAGCCATCACTTCTAACACTGAGACCTATCCTCTATGCTCTATTTTGGGCTTGCTCCATGCACTTGCAATAACCAGCTCACAAGTATTACAAGTTTTAAGTTTTCTAGAAAAATGTTGATTATTATGAGTTGCTGAAAAACTGGAATTTACTGAATTAAGATAGCTTTCTGTTACAGTTAAAACCTTTTAAACAGAAAGATTCACAGAGTTTGGGCTACTGAGACATAGATAATAACTTCAACTAAATCGCTGTTTCCCAGAGGTTCAGCAAACAACCATGGGGTGGGATATGGCCTGGAAGCCTTACTCAGTAGCAACTGTGTAACTGCTTAGATTTGTAACATTTGGTCTCCATTTGTAACATTGAAAGTAATTTCCTCCTCCGAGTGGCAGCACAGGGTACTGCAGCTTCACTTCGGTCAGGGATCTGTTTACTTGGAGCCTCCCATAGGGATGGACTTAGATTTTCTTTCAGCAAATAAAAACCTAGCTGGTCCTTGTGTGATCCTTGTGAGAGTGCCTGATGACCAGAATTCCATGTACCAGGCACAGTGCATCTTCACCAGCAGTGGGGCTGCTCATTAAACACAGAGGCTCTTCAGAACAGGAAAGGAAGAAATAAAAGGCATCTATTAGTTTTCAGAACTTTTCTCCCAAGATTCGTTTATTACCACCTATGCTATTGCGATTTGAAAAGAGAAAAAATCATCAGAGTAACAACTTTCAACTAGGTGCTTATAGCTTATTCCTCTTCGATGATTTCAAGGCAATGTCTTCCTTCTCAGTGAAAATATGTGTATTACCATTGTAGATATCCAATAAAAATGAGCAGCTCATTTATTTTTACAAGGAAGAGGTTTCCATGCTGTGATATTGAAATGAAAAACTTATTGTCCTAACACAAATTCTGGAATAAGGACATCCCATCAACTAGAAAAAATAATTGTTTCTCAAATATATAAAGAACAGAAGCAATAGCACAGCTATCAAGAAGCTTTAGGTAAATGCTCATGTTGTACCTGACAATAAATTCAATCCTAAGCATAATATATGCCATAAATTCAGTGAATACTATGGCAATAGCCATAGTATTCATATTCTTAAAAGTAAGTTACATACATGAACTGTACCATTGTTAGAATGATGTCATTTAAACATAAGTATAGTTACCAAAGCTTTGATGCTTCTAAAAGTACAGCCATAATTCTAAGATTATGGAAATAAATACTGTACATTATGGAACAGAAATTCTGCAGTAGCCCAGTCCAGTATAACCAGTGCCTGAGTTATAAAAGGCTTGACATAACACCAGTTCACCCACTCAGATGCTACATGGATTTCTAATAATCTAACCCTATTCTTTCTCCTTCTACTCCAATTGGTGAAAATTCCCCCCCCCCCCAAAAAAAAAAAAAAAACCACACCACAAAGGAAGAAGAGGTTGTGATGCTTTACTGATTAGTTCTGTGTCTCACTGGTGGTTGGGGTGTCTTAAGGCATCTGGAAAAAGAATTATTATAATTTCCTTTAGAATTGAGAAACATGAACTTCTGTGATACAGAAAACTGCATCTTCAACTACACTTTGCTGGATCCTGTGATTTGTAACAGAGGACACTGTACAGCATGATATTGTGGCCACTCAGCTAGGCATACCCATACTTTTTTTCCTAAGATCTCAAACTGCTCTGTAATTCAGATTCTATGTTGAAAGATTTGGTTTTCCAGTATCACTAGTCCATTTTCACTAACAGCTTTGTCCTTACCATTTTTAAGTAGCTGAAGGTGATTCTATGACAATAGGAAATTCCCAAGTTTCTCCATTAAATACCAGAGACAAGTAATCCCTTTGCTAATCTCAGATCTCCAAAGCCAGGTTTATTATTTCTGAGCTGGTACAAAGAATGTCTGCCAAACATTAGAAACACACCATTCAAAACATGAAAGCAATGTTCACCTTCCTAGCACGCACCTAATCCTGAGTACCTACCACATTTCAATTGCACTTATACACTCTATTTGATTTGTAATCAAAGAGAAAAAATGGGAACATCTACCAAGTTTTGATTAGTACGTCTTTTCTATTCAAATAAAATCATTACATTTAATTTACGAACATCTCTGTCACATGTTTCTTACTTCAGAAGTAGTATCTGTCTTGAATTTAACTAATGAGAAGCATTTATAGAGTAGATTGGAGGTCTTTAAATGTAATTTTTAAGAAGACTTGTCAAATAATTAACCACTTGATGGCATGTACTGCACTTTGAGGCTTGTTTTATCAGTATTGACTCTTGTTCTTCTAATGCTTAGAATCAGAAATACATTGCATAGGTTGATGGCAAGAAGCTTGACTGTGAACTGGGCTATACAGTATAAAAAAGATCCCCAGAAATACTTAATAAACTAGTCAAGCAAAGATTAAAATTCTCCATATAAAATCACCGGTTTCTTCCTGTGTAATTCCACTGGTTCTCCTGAAATGCCACCTGAGAGTTTGTGCACAGCAAAAAGAAAGAGGAATAGTCAAAGAACGGAAGTTGTTTGCTAGATACAAGAAACATTTAAAACAGACTTTAAAATTACCACTGGTTCATGGCATGAAAGCCTAATTTGCAACATCTTTGACTTCATCTTGAAAAATGTTGAGAATTTGCATTTCTAGTTGAAATCTGTGGGAGATGCTTGCACATTTGTTATGTATTTAATTTGGACCTAATTTCACCAGGTTCCAGCTGTGTCACAATGTTTTATCCATTAACTTTAAAGGCAGTCAGATCAGATAACATGAGCCACTTTGAATAGTACACTGAGCTGCACTAACAACATAATCTATATTAAGAATAAGTATTGCCATTAAAAGTGCAGTAATAACATAAGTTGCTTAGTACAACTTTGTACTGTAAACGTTTTTGAGAGAAAAAAAATGAGTTTCCTGTTTGTTCTCCTTTCTACAGCACAAGGACAAGCACTGTTATACAGTACACCTACATATGATAAGTGAATAAGGATATTTTTTTGTGGAACATCTTTCTTAGAATATTTATGATACGAGATTGCTTCCTTTTTAAGTTAGTGTGCTTAAACAGAAGCAAACCCTCAGCCCTCCTTTGATTGAGGGTCTGTTCCTTACTCTTTCCAAGATTCAGTCATTCTTCCTTACCAGACCTTGTCTGGTCTCTAGTCGTTGATCTACAGCTTCTTTTTATACCTTCTCAAAATCTTCCAAATTGGGGAACTCTTCAAAAATGATGGTTACCAATACTGCATCCTACGTGTCATATTTGGCATTTTCTTTCATTACCTTTTGCACCCTACCAGGAAGAGATCCCATGGTTCCTTACATGCTTTCCACAGTCTGATCTGACCACGGTCCTTTCTAGAAGGTTTCCTTAGCAAGTTGCCATTCTACCAGTGTAAAAAAGCTCCATCTGGAAATTGTATTAAAGTCAGGATTAGATGGGAAAAATGCAAGATGCCTATCAACTATCAGCAAAAGCCCAGTTTACACTGGGTTGGCTCTCTGTCAGTAAATCACTGAAATACAGTTAACCATCAACCTCCTCCCCCCCCAAAAAAAAAACCCAAAACAAAACAACAAAAATAAAAAAAACCCTCAACAACCCACCAAACAAACAAAAACCAAATCCATATAAACCAGCCCAATCATTTGTCATTCAGCTGCTGATTGCCAGCTCCCTGAACTGTCAGCTCTTCCATCTGAGTATGCCCTGCCACAACTATTTAATGTGGAGAAGTTTTTCAGACTTGTATATAAAAGCTTGTTCTTTTAAGAATTCAGTCTGTAGATTTAGTTAGTTTGGTTTACATTTAATCTCCAGTAAGTCTTATCTGTTCTTTTATAATAATTTTAAAACATAATTTGAAAAAAAAAGCTGATCACTGCTAATGCTAATAGAGGCTGTTACATGTATTTGCTTTTTAAAATTTGGAGCTGAATAAAGAATACCCAGGGCTCTGTGAACATGGGAGGAACAGGCTTTTTTGTTGTGTGGTGTATCGTGGGATGGGTTGTTTTTTGATTGGCATATAGCTAAAGACATGGCCTTTTTGCAGCTTCACCACTGACAAAAATGAAATGTAAATCTAGAGTACCCAATAAACATTATGAAATGAGCAATCTGAATACAAAGCACTTAAACTTCTACTCTTTTCAGCACACTGATCTGTAAAATTAGCAACCCAGTCCTTTGCCTGTTAGACTGCATAGGCACTTGGGTCTGATGATGACAAAAGTATTGAGTATTTTCAATTCCCAGTGAAGTCAATAGCATCTAAGGGACACCTGAAACAAGTCTTAAAATACCTTAAGATCAGACCCTAGTATTGTCAGTGCTTGTATACTGCACATGGGTTCTAAATCCATAACAAAATCAGACATTTGTTTGAAGTATTTATAGAGCATCTGTTTGGCTAACCATCTGTGCTCTGATTGAAGTCTACACATGGTCCAGACTGAATAAAAAAACAATTCTAGAGAACAAAATAGTACCTTTGACACTATTATATCTACAGATATTACTGTTAGTGACTTTGTTGACCTATTTACATTTAAAGGTAAATTTTAAAAGTGTAAAATCTGAAAGGTAGTCTGAGGACGCTGTGACTACTCTGTCCACTTCAAAAAGGCTTTGAAGTTAAGGGATGCTGTCTGAATGCTGCATACCTTCCAAAACAGCTGCTTGCCTAGGGTCCAGATGAAGCTAGCTGTCTTCCTGAGTTTCTGGGTAGCTTTCAGATTTATTTGCAAGTGTAAATGTGAAGACATGGTTAAGGATTTTGATGTGCTTTCACTTGTCTCATATGTCTATTTCAAAATGAGATAAATTCTTTTTTTGTTGTTGTTCATGGTGTTCAGTAGAATTATTAGCAAAATGTTAGAAATGTAGCTGAATATAGCTTGGAGTTAATTGCACAGAGAAACCTCGCTGTGTTTGTTCAGTTTGTTTTCTTCATTAAGATTTTCTTTTTCATATGTGTTTTGTATGTTCAAAACACTGTGCTTAGGAACCATAATGAAAAGATGAACAGCACTAGACTATCATAGGATTGGTTCAAATATATACATATGTAATGGTCACAATTTATTCAAATTGCACTTTTGTAAGAATTACAATACTGCAAGGTTTTGGAAAATGTTTATGGTTGTTCAAGATGTTAGGAAATTGAAGTTTCTGATACTGTTTCACAAGATAAATTTTCTTTAGTGATAACCTGGGGAATCCTTTAAATTACCTCTTAGCTGATGTAGCACCATCTGCCACATCTGCAAAGGAGATAACTATTTTAGGAACAGCTGTGGGGGTTTTTTAAGTCTTGAGTCATCAAGGTCACTATTTTTTAATAATTCAGTGTAGGAAAATAGAAGCCTTTTTTGTTTTGTTCAATAATAAAGGATGCATATATTACTACAGTTAGCGTCACAAACCTCATAGGTATTTGCTTAAGTCCTCCAATTTCCAATAACATTGTGTATGATCTTCATGAGAGCTCTTAGCTTTGTAGGAAAAGGTATCAGTCACAATTCATGAACCAGTAAGACAGCATCTGATGGCAAATAAGTGACTGTGGGGGCTCTCCTACAAGTAGAATTATTAAAGTATTCTTAGCACTGGATCATAGGTCCAAGTCTCTGCTTTCTCTTTCAAAAGCAGAATCATAAATTAAGATCTTTCACACCAAAGGAAAATTCCCCAAATGAATCAGCCTTTAGCAGAGATTCTTTTTATGCCTGTGGCCTTCCATAATAGCTCTAAATCAGATGAGCACACTGAAGTCAGATGAACATCCTCCCCCACAAAATAAGCGAGGGCAGTGAAGCAAAGGTGAGAATTAGAGCAAGCTGTTGAAGGTTTCAGGTCCTATCTTGTATCAAAAAGGCTTCAATCTGTGCAGGATGTCTTGAAAGACTAGGGCTTAATTCAGTCTTAATGTGAAGTAACAAGTATAGTATGTGAATGCAGAGCCATCATCTGATGATGAGATGACTACATTTCAGCAGCAGTTTCTTTCAGCTTCCTGCTGCTGAGGAACTAATGAGAGGAGGCAGTTTCTCAAAGACAGAATAGTTTTTCCCTGGGGAGCTAATGGCTTTTCTACAGTGTGAAGGTGTTTTTATGGCCTGAGGAGGGTCTCTTAACAAATAACATACATGTTGAAAATTAAAGCTTAGAAAGGGTGCCCACAGGATAAAGAAAGAGAGGTAACTTTGATCCGAGAGATGAGAGAACTGAAAAAGAGTTGTTGAAAAGCCAAACCTGTGTTCCATGTTGAAAGACAGAGCCATTAATCTGAAGGTGTCTAGACAGAACCTCATATACTGCACCTCCTTGAGTTATGGAAGATTTTATGTTTGTGACACTGAATGCCCAACCTGAAGAAGCTCAGCTAGGTTCTCAGTTTTTTCGTCACTTACTGCTATATGTCTACGTTGTGTGACACCTAGAGCAGTCCATGTTGCTGACCATCTACATGAAGGAACGTTGGCCGAGGTGTGGGTGTGTGTGTTTCTCTTTATTTCTTTTAGAAACCATAAACTTACCAAGAAAACGCTGTGAAGTCTGTGTTTCCAAACACAGCTCTCATAATCTAGGATTTCTTTGTTAAATTTATTCCTCATTTCACTGAGTGTGAACCCTGACTGCATGAACCTGTTTGCAAACAGTAGGAACCTGGAGTTCCTATTGCCAGCACGATGCCAGAGATGAACTGCAACCCAGTAAGAGAATCAGGGTTCTGCTCTACAGTTACAGCACAGGAAACAAGAACTCTGCAACAAAAAGCAGCTCTAGAAGTGTTACACGGAGTCACAAATGTGTTGTCATTTGTCCTGTGAAACACTGCTGCTGATTGGACCTCTGCTCTGGGTTACCAGCTGGACCTTAAATAGGGATATCTGTCAAGAGAATTCAGGTTGACCAGATTTCAGTAACACCAAAGACAGTTTTTGTTGCCTGTCACCATTTCAGTGTGAGAATCAGTTTTCTCATTGAAAACTTCTAAAGCATTCTCCATTTCTTTCACTCATCACTTAGTTTTAGCAAGCTTCTCTATATTTAGAAATGAAATGTCGGTACATTTAGGAAAGAACACAGATTTTAAAGGATTAAGATTTTACAAATACTTTTGCTTTCCACACGACTACTTCTGTATGGTGCACGTATGCTACCCCTTATTGGATCATCATCCAGAGATGGCACAAATCCAGTAATACTTCAGAACAGGACTTCTCAACCATATTTTCTAGGTATGCTTTAATGTACTGTTCTACTTGGTCTGTTTAAGGGCTAAAAAGGCCTTCAGTTAGTGCCCACACTATCATCTTTGTAGCTTTTAGACTCAGCAACACTTCATGCCCCAGAAGTTCAGTTTCCCTGCACACAGTGTAACTGAGAGCAAATAGTTATTATCAGCATATCAACTGCCTGTAGGGTAAAGCAGTGGCAAAGCCACTCAGCCTTTCTCTCAGAGAAGAAGTAGGCAAAAACAATGGGCCTTGTACTTCAGACCTGCAGGTCAGAGTTGATTTGTAATTTACTGTTAGACTGCAGAAGTGATGCATCTTATAAAAAGCAGAGCACAGCTTCTGCTAGCAGTACAAAGTTGTACTTAAAACAGAGGCTGCATCTAAATGTCAGCTAATCAAGGAGGGGGATTCTAGAATATTTGACTCTGAACATGAAGTTCTTATTTTTAAGGAAGATATAAAACCAGAATGACTTCATGTTTTTAATACCCCTCATTCTTTTAAAGAGCTCAGTACAAGGCCTAAAAAAATGCAATGTTGCTTTGTCAAATGCCAGAGAAATTAGTGCCCAGAAACGTTACTGTTTATCTTACCTGAGAAATGGGGCAGAATTTTGTAAACAAGCAAAACTCTCCCTTTTAGAAGCAATTGATCCTGGTATCTTAGAGAATATTAAGTGCTATCACACTTTTCAAGTGGAGTCTGCTAACCTGCTGTATTCAGTCCACCCATGCAAATCATGAAGCTTCTATCCAGTTAGCAAGTAAGTGCTAAGTTAGTTTTATATTTTTCATTCCCTCTTAGTTCCAGCACAAATACCTGTATTTTCTTTTCAGTAGTTATGGAATAGGACCACACAGTTCAGCAAAATTCTTATTGACTACATTACTTATCAATGTGAGTGGATATATTCATAACTGGTTCTAACCAGTATCAAGTGAAATATACATACATGAATCTTAGAGAGAAAGGAGGCCTTATTGATGGTTGACCGTGGATTTGGGTAAAAAGTGGAAGTTGCCACCCCTTAACATATTGGCTTAAGCTCCAGTGAAGGTGACTTAGGAAAATATATTTTAGTTTTTAATTGAGCATACCTGGAAATTGCACATGGTCTATTATCCCATTGGGACTGATGACAGGTTATTAGTTGAGCCGTGGTCACCTGGTTGCTTGTTATGGTCTGTCACAATGTGTTCTGCATCTTCTCATAGATGACTTGCAATAAATTAAAAGCACTCTGGAGACCCAATTTGTGAAACAGAAATAGATTGCTTAGGATACTCTTTTTCTAGTACATTTGTGGAGAAACTACCCTTTAGCACTCTGTGGTTGTAATTATAATCACAATTATAATTTCTCTCTACAGAGAGAGAAACTTCTCTAAACCTGTGGCAATTTCATTGCTATGCAGAGGAAGATATTACAATACTGGCCTCAGCATTCTAGTCCAAAAGAAAAATGTGAGGGGTAGTACAAGGTGTGTGTGCAAATAACTTGGCTGAAGAAGCTTGTTCTTATGGTTTTGTATTTCACATTTGCACAGTCCTGAAGTAAATATAATCCTGTTGTGTACAACTGACTCACAAAACAGAATATGTGCATGACTTACCTTTGCTCTAAACCAAGAATGTAAAAAGATATTCCACATAGATTACAGAACTTAATCACTTCTGCTGCATTTTGACATTTTAACCACTAACCCTTTGCCAGGCAAAAAAATGCAGCAAACATTTCTTTTTTTCTACTAAGATGAATTAATACAGTGAGTATTTAATTTGTTACTCCAAGATGCATCCTCACGAAAACAAGCTAGTACAACTTTTTACAGTGTTATTCAAGACAGGTGGATATGAATATAGGCAGCTTTATCCTATATTCTTCCAATTACATTGTTCAGCTATTCTATATCCAGAGTATGCAGCTCGGGGGAGTCTTCCAAAATGGGAAAAATTCAGGTAATAAATAGATTAGCAATGTCAGCAATAACAGTATAGACCGCTTCTTGTAGTCTAAGTTAAGATACATCTCTTTACTGAGCTGTATTTTGGGATCATTTGAGTTATTTATGTAGCTGAGTCACTGGCAAGGTTTTTTTGGGTTTCTTTCTTTTTTGTTTTTCAGCAACTTTGAATCTCCACTGATGCACGAAGTCCCAGAACACCAAAGCAGCAGCACAGACAGTTCAGCAAGTAGTTTGGGAAGTTCTGTCACAGCATGTAAGAAGGTAAATTCTAAGTTTGTTATATTCAAAGGCAGATATGTCCCAGATAACAGCTTTGCTTTTTAGCTTTTGTCTTTATTGGGGAATAAAAAAATTTAACTGATACTTAAAAAAAGAAAAGGATGGATACAAAAACGTGGATCCTGGGTGCTGTTATGGTGTCTTGCAATTTCATCTGCCTGATCTATACTTTTTTGGTCCACAGATAAATTATATCTCTATGGGAGATAAAATCCCCCTGATTATTTCTATTTTTCCTCATTAGCAATGTAAAAATCAAAGCAGTACATAGCATGAATACCTTTGTGTTTGCCATTCAATATACGGCAAGTTCCTGGGAACCCAGGTGGAAGGTACAGAGCTTTACTTATCTCAAGTCAATATAAAGGAATATCCTTCATGGGACAGCTTTTCTTCTGGAGGTAGTATATATTTGACCATTGCTGGTTTTGCTTCCTCAAAATGGATTTATATGTATATAGTCATTGGAGGTGGAGCATGAAGTGGTGCCTGTGTGTGTATGTATGTCATTAGGAGGATCAGATCCAGAGTCAGATTCAGATTCTTTCAGACTCTGACATTCTTTTACGAATGCAAGTGGTGTCAGTGTGAATAAAAATACTCAGGTGAAGACCAAAAATGCTTTTTATTTCCCCTCCGCATTGCCAGGTCATGGCAGTACAGTATGAGGGAAGGGAGCACTACCTAAGATAGTGCAACCAACCCTCAGACCTCTCCTGTCTCTAGCAGGCAGATAAGGAAGCATTTGTTCTAACAAAGAAATGTTAAAAAAAATTCACGGTTCATTCAGTTTTCCCGTATTTCTTACTTTATATTTTTTCTTTCCTTTCCACTAGTAATCATAATGCTTTCCTTTTGATTGCTTTTTTTTTTTTTTTAACAAAATAGCAATATATTTGCATATGTAAGCAGAGAGAGAGAAAGATAAAACAAGTAAGAACTAAAAATGTCTGTTCCTCATCCTGTAAACTACACTGTGTGTGGGTGAATATTGGAGTATTGTGTCTACAGAATTTTTTTTAAATGCAAAATCACTGATATGAAAAAAGATCTCAGTAAATTGATGAGTAGTCTGGGACTGGGCTTCTTTGGCCCACCTGAATATGGCTAAAATACAGCATCAATATTTCTTCTGATCAGAGTTTATTTTCAGAAGACCTGACTTTCTAAAAATGTTGCTGACTGCAACTTCTGACTGTAATCTTCACATAGGCAGGAAATACATTGTGCAGGAGAATATTTTAAAAATCCATTTAACCTCAGAGTTGTCTATTTTGTGTAAAACTGAAGGACAGTGGGGCAGCACTGAAAGTGCTACCACTGTTTACAAATTCTCCCAGCTTGGTCACCTTCAGAAGCATCAGTCTCTTTTCAAGTCTAGTCTTTACCACATGATTTATTACTGCTTTACCTATATAAGCCCTTACATTTGAAGTTCTCATGAGTCAATTTTATGATTGTCAACACACTAAAATAAGTGATTCACTTGTGACAAATAGCAGGATATTTTGGGCTTCTTTACAGCATAGACACAGAAACTGTTACTATTATGTTACTATTTTTGTTTGTGTGTAAAAGGATAAAAAATTACCAAAAATTGGTCAGTACCATCTCTTTTAGACTCTGTAAGTTACAGTTATTTTTAAGTTAGATGTACAATTGTTGGTGGAATGAAACACTGTGTTCTTGCTGCAATACAACAGTTTAAACAGTTGACTTGCATGTTTGAGAAACTGTATTTGGTATGAATGACTCCTGTCAGGAACCATATGCATCCCATTACTACACTGACCAACCTGCAAAAATTCAGAAGACTTGCCCCTAGATATCTCATCTTATTCTTGCCCCTAGATATTTCATCTTATTCTGTATGTCCTTTTTTTTTTTGTTGAGTAGTAATTAACCAAAGCAATTAAGACGATCAGCCATGAAGATGCAGATGTTTCGTTTGTGGAGCAGAGCCTTTTTAATGTTGTCTTGGTTATAGATATTTATTGCTTTTCTATGTCTTACGATCTAAATCAGGGAGCAGGAAGCTGTTACTCGTACGCAATATTTTCCTCCGGGAAAGAGTGACTTTTCTAATCCACACTCTGCTAGGGGCTGATTTAGTTCATTGATTCACAACACACTGAGTAATGCTGACAGCTAGAGTCTCTAGATGAGAGTGGAAAACTTTTTTTTAGAACCATGAATTACTGCTGATTTCACATTTAGTGCATGATGCAAATTCACCCTGAATTGTTTTCCGAGTGTGATCGTCCTGCTCTGAACCAGATACACAGCAGTATAGTGTGTGCAGCTGTCAACAGGAGTATGGTCACTGAATCAAGGTTCTGCTTTCAGTTGTATTGGTGCAAATCAGAAGTAACCTGGATGAATTCAGCAAAATTGTTAACTATGTATGTCAGTGGGATTGGCTCGGAACTTGTCTCAACTGGGTAAGAATTAAGAGAAGTACAAGGTAGGAGTAGGCTAGTTTAGCAAGTTACACTGTTTGCCTTAAAATTGCAGATTATATCTATAAAAGAAGGACGCTGACTGATTGCTGAAGTACAATATATTTAGGCTTCTCATCCTTTGCTGCAGACCAGTTCAGTATACTTTGAAAATACACTTAAATGCAAAGATGGCAATCAGAATGTATGGGTAGAGATACGTCTCTGAGGAATACCAATTACCACATTGCATTTGATTAGTTAATTAGCCCCGTTTATTTAGGCCAGCTCATTCAAGCTTATACACTTTTGATCATAACAGCCATACACTATTTTACTATAAGAGCTTTAGTATAGTAGTTTAAAAGTATGAATATTCCAGCAAGCTTTAATACATAAGCAAACACCCCCTTTGTATAAACACATGCACCTAGTTAACAGGCAGAATTGCAAGTTACAAGATGCTGTAAGAAGTCTTACATTCACTCTTACTGCATGTCTTTGCAATAAAATTACTGTTTCTTACAATGAAATACGCCCAGAAGTTCACAAGGCTTCTATATATGCATTTGTTTGCATGGCAGGTGTAAGTAGCACTACTGTAATCAGCTTTGTGGGGTGACCCAGATTAGCTTTCCTTCAAAGCAGTACTGATGGCAAGATTCTGAACAATAACATGTTATTGTTATTATAATAGTCCTAATAATTCTAATTATAATAGTCCTAATACAGGAACTTGTATTTAATAGAGCTTATTACCATCCAAAGGTTACCCCTCATTCCTCCCACTTACTCAAATGTCACCTTCCATCTCCTGAACACTACTCAGCTGAGTAAATCCAGACAAGGAGGCCTCTCCCACATGCCACCCTTTTCCACAGTGCTGTCTTGTCTGAGTAATTTCCAGAGGGTTTTCAGGTGACTTTGGGCCAATATTTATTTCTTAGACTGCTGACCTCTACCATCTTCTGCTGTGCAGACTTAAGTTGTTGTTTTTCCTACCTGTCTGCAAATCTAAATTGCTGCACATGATTTTCTCCAGCCTCCAGCAGTAAAAATGTTATGCCTGTTGAAGCCTTCAGCAACGAGCTGACTGCATTCTCAAGTGACTGTGCAGAACTACTTATGCACACATCAGAGCAGCATCTAGCCCAGGGAAAATATCACCCCACTAATACTGTTTATCTCCTTGAAGTTTCTTTAAAGTCACATGCTGCCCAAAACTTCCAGCTTCCGTATTATAATTTCTACCCTTGACTTCAAAGTCTGTTTTGAAAAGCTGCATACAAGATTTAGATATCCTATAAAGCCTTGCAACTTATAAACCATTCTTGAGTGACCCAAGCTGGCAGCTGTGAACTGACCTGTCTGAAACATCTGTTCAAGAGAGTTATTTCTTCTGTTGTTCCTTTACCAGTGTTTGTTTCATGATAAAAACATCATTGGAAAGAAAGATAGAGCTCCAAAGGGTTATTTAACATACCACAGGGGGAAAACAAAGTAAATTTTGGACTGCCCAGCTCATTTCATGGCTTTGTCATCAACAATATAATATGCTATGACCTAGCTGCTCTGAAACACTGAGTGTGCACACCAAGTCTCCATGAGGCAGAGTAGTACCAAGGATTTCTGAAGCTGCTTTCTGCGTGATGATTTCTGCCTATTCTGGTTTCTCTGAAACTGTCTGAGATTTGGGAAAGAAAGACCCAAAGTGATTAAGGCTGAAGATAAATTCATTGTGATTTTTAAGGAAATGAAACAAAACTGCTTGTTACTGCAAAAGCTATTTGTGCTAAAGAGAGCTGTTTCCTAGGTATGCAAAATTATATCCTAACAGAAAATTGGAGCTTTTACCCTTGAGGATGAAAAGATCTAGAAAAAGATGAAATCTGAAATCATATATACATATATATAAAAACATGTATATATGTGTGGATGTCTGTATATGTTCAGTTCTCTATGTCTTAATAAAAAAGGATGGTAATATTTTGGAAAGACAAAAAAAAAAAGGTTTATTCTAGATTTTACTGACCAGTTTATAGTGCTTTGGTGTTTTAACATTTGAAAACATTTCTTAAAAGTTTCTTTTAAAAAGAGCAGTTTCTAACACTAACAGAAAACTGTTTCTTTGAGATATGAAGCATATCCACATCTAGTCTCAGAGTTAGTTATGACAGAAGAAATCTTTTTTCACTGAGACAGGAGGTTATAAAATTTATTGAGTGAGGAGTCATTCATCTGGTTTAGCTAGCAGCTAAGGATTAGCTAGCAGCCCATAAGAAGAAACTGGTGTTGATGTGAAGCAATCATGAACTTTTGAAATTATCAGAACAAACTCTTTTTGCAGTGTCTTTTCCCCAAGTATTTTGTGAAACCTAAATTTGTATTCAGAAGCTCTTTGGAAATCCCATAGCAGGGCTGGAGTACTAAGAAAGGACCACAAAAAAAGTGCAAAACCTAAGAAGGGTGAAGAAGCAAGCCAAACTTACAGACTGTGGTGCTCCCCATTACATCCCCATCCATCTTCTGCTGACTTTTATTCATAAATCAATATTGAATAACACTGTTAACTATGTCAACTGGCTTTCTGCCAAAAAGATAAAAATTAGTGTGTGTGTTAGTCTGTGAGTGGTAATAAGCTTACTTCTAATTTGCCCCTGAGTATTAGAAAATTGTGTAAAATGGACAGATCAACTTTCCACAGTCATTAATCTTCTCTGAGAAATTAAGAGGCCACACAGATTCTTGTCTTTTCCTAAGGAAGGGATCTAGGCTTGGGGATTAAGTGTTCCTCAGGCAGGACAAAGGTGTGTCAATGCACAACATACAGTAACATAGAGGAAAGGACTGAGAATAGATTTTTTTTTTCTTGTTAGAGCAAGAGATTTGTATTTTAGAATACCAGCCTTAAAAAAAAAAACAAAAAAAAATCCCAACGAAACTGAAGAGCTAGGGTACAGCCTATTCCCATGTAATTCAAGAATTATGAGAAGTACAAATATAACATAAATCCATTTCACAAACAAATGTAACTGCTGCATGGGGAAGACAGTAAACTATATAAAGTGGTCTATAAGTAGTATCATTGTTGCAGCTATTCTTTTCCTGCTGTTACCTACTAGTTTGAAAAATACAGTGTCATTTTCATAGAATATTAGTACAGAAGAAGCAAGTAAGGAATTCAGTTAAATCTAAGCATGAGACTTGCAAAACTGGGCATGCTACTTTATAGCCTACAGGTCTCTGTAGCTCAGTTCTGGTTTTGTCTGAGCAAAGCATGTGGCATAAGCTGTAGGACTGAGACTACACAAAGAAATTAAACACAAAGTTTTGGCCTCAGGGTTGGTACTTATTGCAGCAGGTCTTAAGTACTTTAGCTTCTCTGAAAGCAGAAAAATGCATTTAGGAAGAGTCTGTAGCCTAGGCAGTCCCAGAAATGAGGCTGCTGGCAGAATAAGGAGTGCTGACCTGTTGTGGAAAGAGATACAGTAAATCCTAAAGGCTGCAGAAGTTTGTGAACTGGTATAACTAAATAATTAGTTTTCACAATATCTGTGTTTATCATTTTAAAAAAGAACAGAACTCCTAGCAATATTTTCTAATAAAAATGCTTGGCTTGGGCATCTCCTTTGAGTATCACCAAAGACTTTCAGTTCTGAAAAATATAGGTTAATGCTTCAGGGGCTATATAAATCACTTGATTTAAGATGCATTAACTGGAGAGGTTTGAAAGGAACAGGGGTCTCAGTCTTGGCCCTCCCAAATTTTGTAGGCAAGGTTTCTTTTGAGATACAACAGTAGAATTCAGCCCAACGAAACTATGTGGGACTGAGTAAATTTTTAGCTTTTAACTATTTTTAACTATTTTTAACAGATCCTCTGCAGTAACAGTTTGCTAGAATCAACAGACTACTGGCTACAGAATCAGAGGACACCATGCCAAATTGGCTTTCTGGAAGACAAGTCAGAAAGCAACTGTGCCTCAGTAAGTACTCACTGTAATCTCCTCTGGGGAAAAGTCCTTTGTGAATTATTTCAGTAGGGTGTGGAGCTGACCACAGCACATGTCAAATTAAGAAAAAAAAACCCAAACAAAAAAGACAATGACTGACACTGAAATTTTAATCTATCTATGGCTTCTGTAATCTCCAGCTTTCTGTTAAAAGCAAACAGACAAAGCAAAAATGCATACAGATTTCTATAGAGAGCACACTAGTAAATATTACTGCAGAAGATTCCCTACATTTTGTCTTTAAACATTGTTGCCCTCTATATTTTATGTTCATAATTTGCAACTGATGAGAGAAAAGTAAGCCAAAGACAAAATTATTCCAAACTGATAAGTGGCAGGTTGGAATGAGCAGATGTTTAAAAGGCTGCTCAGTGTTTCTAAAGGCACAGAGATAGAATTGAAGAGAAAACACTTTCCATATTAGATGAAGAGAATTTGCTAAAAAACTCAAACAGAATTATTTTACACTTGAAATGAATTTTCTTGTATGTTAAAATGCAATCTAGAACACAGCTTTTGGTTAAGAGTATACAAGAAGAAATAGAAGTTGCTATGTTGCTTTACATATTCTGTACATGAAACTCAATGGAAATACATTGCTATGATTGCAAGAGGTTTTTATTTGATGATGGAATCTAGAGAGCAGATCCATACTCAGGATCCCATTTGATTGTTCCTCCCTCTCAAAAAATGCTTACATGGCAATCCTCATCCTTGCCTCCTAAAATGTGTATTCTGTCCTTTTGAAGTTACATGACACAAGCTAAGGTTTTAATTCCCAGAAAAACAAACTTGTATATTCACAGAGGAATATACTGAGGGGTTCAGAGATCTAAAGGACAGCAACAACACAGCAAATAGGATTTCCACTCTGACCATCCCTCCTGAAGCACACATCCCGAGTCTCCTGAGGTAATCCATTTCAGTAAAGGTCACAGTGAACTGAGTTTGCTAGCACTGCAGAGTAATGTTGATAGCCACAGCCAACTCCAGCCACCCAGTAAAAAGTGACAGCTTGGAGTGCAAGATACCTAAAAGCTAGAGTTGAAGCACATGCATATGGTATTTTGGTTGAGGAGACTGCAGTGGAATTAGAGAAAGGGATCAAGCAGCTACCAGGGACACAGAATGATTTCAGGATGAAAGATCTATACAATGCACTGACATATATCTCTATAATTTATTAAACCTATATATGTATAAGCCAAGGCGCAGAGAGCCTAAAATCAAAGCATGCACATGATTGTACCCAGAGTTCTACTGAATTTCATGTGAAGAACCAAGTCAGCACACTTTTCAGCAATGCTGCGAATCATGCCAGATGTGACAGTATTTCACGTCTGAGCAGGAAGCCTGGGTCTCTTAGCCTGGAAATCAACTCTGCTCACTCAGTGAGTCTAGGGAAGGGTCAGAAATAGAGACCAGATGGCCTCCCAGTCCAGTGCTTAGGCTGTGAAACCTCAACTTGCAAGTGCCCATAAAAATAGGACAACAGCTCAGCGCCAGAAGCCACAACAGATGTTTGATTTGCTGAATCACTAGAATGGCAAAAGAGAAAAATCATAAAGGAAAAGGAAACAGAAAGTAACCCAACCTGAAAGATTCAGAAAAAATGATCTACAACCTAGACACACTCCAAACAACTTTTCACTTTGTGATGGTTTCACAACAAGGTTTTAACAGTGTAGCAGTATTTGTACACATTTTGTTAGACAAATTCTCCTCCATTTTAGTCAGTCAGAAATCCCCCATGTCATACCTCGTAGTACAGGGACAAGCCCTCCAAGGGACACAGGGCAATTCCAAAGTAACACACAATGCATCACCCTTCATGCCCTTTCAGATCTGGAGCACTGAGATCCTCTTTCAACATTCTAAGGCTTTGCACAAGACAAAAGGAAACTCCCCAAGCATTACTGTCACATCAATATCAGCCACTTGGCCGACTGCTAAAGGTTTCATTCTAAATCATCTGCAGCACAGTGCTTAGTCCTCCCACAGCACGACACTGCTTGAAACAACCAGAATATCTGCCAAGGGATGACGGGCACTTTTGTTTCACTTACATACAAGGATGCTGGCAAGCACTCAGGGATAGTCAGAACACATCAGCATTAGTAACTTCCTCTTAAATTTAACACTTGGAAGTCAATTCCCTGACCACCCTGAGACAACCAGGGTAAACAAAACACCTTCAAGTTCCTTCTCTGCTGCACGCTTCCTTTACCCCTTGTTTCTCTCAGGCCACACATGTGCTGTGTTCAATCCTACCTTTTTTGCCTCTTCATTCTTCTTCCCAAGCTGCTGGAGGAGACCAGTTGGCTCTGCTCCTTCTCTACTCCCCTGCAGAGAGCAACTGTGGTTGCTGGTGCTCTGATGGGAGGAAGGGAGAGCTCTGCACAGGTGAAACCTCTTGGTGATTGCTGGTAAGAGGTAAAGCTGAGCCACAGCTCCTTGTATGGTGGTTAACAACTTGCAGAAGTTCCTTATCCAATTCTAAGTTCAAGTCATGACCCTTGGCTCAGCTTTGCTGCACTGCTTATTCTACATAAATGCCAGCTGAGGGCTTTTATGGAGTCTGCTGGGAATCCCTCAAGAACATGGACTTTTCAGCTCCAGCTGATGAACCCAAACTCCTGCTGTTAAGAAGCTGAATCTCAGTCCCATGGTGGTGGTAACTGGAAGTTTTGTATCCTGCCTGTGGGTGTTGCAGCATGTTGAAAACAGCAAGAGTGATTCCAGAGTGTAAGCATAGCTGTTAACATTTCAGAGTATGGCCAAAGGTACTAGGGGTCAATTCACTGTCATGCTGTCCACTGTACTCAGTTTTCTTGAGACAGAGTGAGCAAAACACACAACTTAATCAGAATGTGCTGGTAAGTAACCATATAAAGTATATGGTGAGAAACTAAATAACTCATGGGTCTAATTTGGACAATGCTAGGTGGAAAAAAAAAAAAAAAAAAAAAAAAAGGGGGGGGGGGAA